>CM067324.1:58723750-59376875 GCA_034376525.1 Nicotiana benthamiana
CAGGATGGACGAACACCAGTACCACCAGCTAGAGCCAGTGGAGGCCGAGGACGTGGTCGAGGCCATGGTAGGTTTAGAGGTGCAGTCCACACAGCAGTTGGGGCAGCACTTGCTAATCCACCAGCCACCTAGTTCAAGAGCAGGTCCCTGTTGTGGACCCTCCAGCAGCACCAGTTGTGCCCATTGTGATTCTAGGTTTTCATGAGACTTTGGCCCAGATTTTGATAGTATGTACGAGTCTTGCTCAGGCGATTGCGGTCTCTACTGCCACAACAGCTTCTCAAGCAGGGGGAGGCTCTCATACTCCCGCTGCCCTCATACCCGATTCCGTGGTTCAAGCAGTGTAGACACTGGAGGCACCACTAGCCTAGCCGGTGGGAGTTGCTCAGGGTTACATAGCTCCAGTTATGCTAGAGGACAAGCAGCATATATTGGAGAGTTTTGGAAGACTCCAACCTCCTACTTTCAGTGGTGCTGAGGGCGAGGATGCCCAAGGATTTTTAGATAGATATTAGATGATTCTTTGCAATGCGGGTATTTTTGAGACCATTGGGGTTGCATTCATGACTTTTCAGTGTACGGGAGCTACCTTCACTTGGTAAGAGGCATATTAGAGGTATAGGACTGTTGGCACCTCTGACTTGGCAGCAGTTCTCTGCTCTATTTTTGGAAAATTATGTTCAAAAATCCCATATGGAGGAGCTGCATAGGCAGTTCAAGCAGCTGAGATAGGGGGATATGACTGTTACTCAGTACGAGATGAGGTTCTCAGAGTTAGCTCGACATGCCATTTGGCTGGTTGGTACGGAGAGAGGGAGAGAGAGAGAGAGAGAGAGAGAGAGAGAGAGAGAGAGAGAGAGAGAGAGGGGATCAGGAGGTTTGTTGATGGCCTCACCTACCAGCTACGCGTTCTCATGACTAAGGAGTGAGTGTCATGTGCTATATTTGAGGAGGTTGTAGACATTGCTCGAGAGATTGAGTCAGTTCATCACCACGAGCGAAAAGAGAGGGAGGCTAAGAGGCCTCAAGGATCTAGTAGTTACAGTGGTACTCCTTCGAGAGGTCAGTTTCAGCACAGCAGAGGTCGTCCATTCAGGCATGCTCAGCAAGATTGCCTAGGTTATTATGGGGCATCATGGGGTCATGGTACTCAATGTTCTCAGCAGGGCCAGTCATTACTTAGTGCCCTTCCAACTCAGACGTTGTCCTATGCTCCTTGAGTTCAGGGCTCTTCTATGCTAGGTGTTTCAGCTAGTCACTCCGGTATGAGGGGTTCCCTTCAATGCCCTTCTCCATTACCTGGGAGTTGTTATGAGTGTGGAGAGATGGGTCACATATGGAGGAAGTGTCCTCGTCGTCTAGCAGGTTCATCTTAGCAGAGGGGTCAGTCATCAGCTTCAGCACTAGTTACTTCATCACCACCCCGCCAGACAGCTAGAGGTGGAGGTCAATCAGCTAGGGGTCTCCCTAAGGGGGATGAGTCGATCAAGTGGTGGTCAAGCCTATTTCTATGCACTCCGAGCTAGACCCGTTGCTATTGCTTCTGATGTTGTTATTATAGGTATTCTTTCAGTCTGCCAAGAGATGCCTCTGTATTGTTTGATCCCAGTTCCACTTTTTCGTATGTGTCGTCATACTTTGCTCATTATTTGGGTACGCTCTGTGAGTCTCTTGCTTCACCTGTTCATGTATCTACCCCAGTGGGCAATACTGTTGTTGTAGACCGTGTGTACTGGTCGTGTGTGGTGACAATTGGGGGTCTGGAGACCCGAGTAGATATTTTATTATTTTGTATAGTGGATTTCGACATTATTTTGGACATGGATTGGCTATCTCCGTGTCGTTCTATTCTGGACTTTCATGCCAAGATAGTCATATTAGATATACCGGGTGTGCCATGGATTGAGCGGCGAGGTTTGTCTGATTATGTTACCAGTAGGATAATCTCTTTCTCGAAGGCCCAGCGTATGGTTGGAAGGTTTTCCTTTCGTATCTAGACTTTGTGAGGGCTATCGGTGCAAAGACTCCCAGTATTGCTTTTGTTCCAGTTGTGAGGGATTTTCCCGATGTGTTTCCTAGAGACCTGCCGAGCATGCTGCTGGATAGGGATATTGATTTTGGTATTGACATGGTGCCGAGCACTCAGCCCATTTCTATTCTGCCATATCATATAGAATTAGCGGAGTTGAAAGAGTTAAACGTGCAGCTTTAGGAACTCCTTGAAAAGGGGTTCATTCAGCCTAGTGTGTCGCCTTGGAGCGCATCGGTTCTATTTGTGAAAGAAGAAGGATGATACTATGAGGATGCATTGATTATAGGCAATTGAACAAAGTAACAGCTAAGAACTAAGTTTCTTATGCCTCGCATTGATGATTTGTTAAGCCAGCTTCAGGGAGCAAGGGTGTGCTCCAGGATTGACCTCTATTCAGGTTATCACCAGTTGAAGATCAGGGACTCGGATATTCTTAAGACAGCTTTCAAGAACCGATATGCTCATTATGAGTTCCTGGTTATGTATTTCGGACTGACCAATGCCCTAGTAGCATTCATGCATTTGATGAACAATGTGTTCTGGTCGTACTCGACTCATTTGTCATAGTCTTCATTGATCATATTTTACTGTACTCGCATAGTCAGGAGAAGCATGCACAGTTTGAGATTGGTGTTGCAGAGACTGAGAGAGGAGAATCTTTATGCAAAACTCTCCAAATATGAGTTTTGGCTCGGTTTAGTGGCCTTCTTGGGGAACGTGGTGTTCAATCAGGGTATTCAGGTTGATCCATAGAAGATAGAGGTAGTTTAGAGTTGGCCCAAACTGTCCTCACCCATAGAGATTCACAGCTTCCTTGGTTTGGCAGGCTATTATCGCCGGTTTATTTGGGGATTATCATCTATCGCATTGCCCCTGACCAAGTTCATTCAGAAAGGTACTTCATTTGTATGGTCGGACAAGTGCGAGGAGAGCTTTCAGAGGCTCAAGACACCTTTGACCACAGCTACAGTGTTAGTATTGCTACCAGCTTCAGGTTCTTATAGAGTGTATTGTGATGCTTTTAGAGTTGGTATTGGGTGTGCTCTGATTCAAGAGGGTAGAGTTATTGCGTAAAGATTTGGAGATATTACTTGTATTGTGTGTCTTGTGAGGTGTTTACTAATCATCACAGCCTCCAACACTTGTTCAGACAGAAGGATCTCAATTTGAGGCAGCGAAGGTGGTTGGGGTTGCTTAAGGATTATGATATCACTATACAATCCCATCTGGGAAAGGCCAATATGGTGGCTGATCTTTGAGCCAAAAGGCAGTGAGTATAGGAAATTTTGTGTACATTCTAGTTGGGGAGATACCTCTTACAGTTGATGTTTAGGCCTTGGCCAATCAGTTCATGAGGTTGGATATTTCGAAGCCCAGTTGGGTGTTGGCTTGTGTGGTTTCTCAGTCTTTCTTATATGATCGAATCAGAGAGCGCTAGTATGATTATCCGCATTTTCTTGTCCTTAAAGACAGAGTTCAGCATGATGATACCAGAGATGTGACCAGTGGTGATGATGGAGTGTAAAGGATGCAGGGCCGGATTTGTGTGCCCAATGTGGATGGGTTTCGGGAGTTGATTCTGTAAGAGGCCCATAGCTCACGGTATTCCATTCATCCGGATGACGCAAAGATGTATCAGGATCTAAGACAGCATTATTGATGGAGAATAATGAAGAAAGACATTATGGGATTTGTAACTCAGGGTATCAATTGTCAGCAGGTGAAACATCAGCATCAGAGACCAGGTGGTTTGCTTCAGCGGATGGATATTTTGGAGTGGAAGTGGGAGAGGAACATTATGGACTTTTTAGTTTCACTCCTAAGAACTTTGAAGAAGTTTGATGATATTTGGGTGATTGTGGATCAGCTAACCAAGTCCACTCACTTCATTCCTGTGTGTACTACTTATTCTTCCGAGCGGTTGGCATGGATCTATATTTGGGAGATTTTTCGTTTGCATGGTGTCCCAGTTTCCATCATTTCTGATAGAGGCACTCAAATTACTTTACAGTTTTGGAGGTCTATGTAACGAAAGTTGGGTAGTCAGGTTGAGTTGAGCACAGCTTTTCACCCTCAGATAGACGGGCAGTCCGAGTGCACTATTCAGACATTAAAGGACAAGTTGTGTTCTTGTGTCATTGATTTTAGAGGGTCATGGGATCAGTTTCTAGTGCTCGTAGAGTTTGCATATAACAATAGTTACTGGTCAAGTATTTAGATGGCTCCATATGAGGCATTGTATGGGAGGCGGTGTACACCAATAGTTGGTTGGTGAGCCGGGTGAGGCTAGGCTATTGGGGATAGACTTGGTGTAGGATGTGTTAGACAATGTGAAGGTGATTCAAGAGAGGCTTCATATATCACTGTCGAGACAAAAGAGTTATGCTGATAGGAAGGTATGAGATATGTCCTACATGGTTGATGGGAAGGTTATGTTGAAGGTTTCACCCATGAAAGATGTTATGAGATTTGGGAAGAAGAGTAAATTGAGTCCTCGGTTCATCAGGCCTTTTGAAGTGCTTTGGAGGATTGAGGAGGTGGCTTATAAGCTTGTTTTGCCACCCAGCTTATCGAGTGTGCATCCAGTACTTCATATCTCTATGCTCCAGAAGTATATTAGGGATCCGTCTCATGTTCTAAATTTCAGCATGGTTCATTTAGATGGTGATTTGACGTATGATCTGAAGCTAGCAGCTATTTTGAATTGTCAAGTCCGTAAGTCGAGACCAAAGTATATACCTTCAATGAAAGTGCAGTGGAGAGTTTGGCCCATGGAGAAGGCAACATAGGAGACCAATCAAGAGATTCGAAGTAGATATCCTCACACGTTGGTGGCCTCAGGTATGTTTCTTGACTCGTTCGAGGATGAACGTTTGTTTAAGTTGGGGAGGATGTGACGATCGGGCCAATCATTTCACGAGTTGCCACTTTGTTTTCCCTATTTCTGCTTCTTATTGCTTTAAGTGTTGGTTTTAGATGTGATCGAGTTGGTTGGCTAAGATTCGGAAAGGATTTGGTAAGATTTGAGACACTTAGTCTTTTTTTAGGAAGCTTAAGTTGGAAAAGTCATCTAGATGTTGATTTATGTGTTAGAGCGCTTGGATGTGAATTTCGATGATTCGGATAGCTTCGGGAGGTGATTTGGGACTTGGGAGCATGATTGGAATGATTTTTGGAGGTCCAGAGTAGATTTAGGCTTGAATTGGCAAAAATGAATTTTTTGCGATTTTCGGTTGATAGATGAGATTTTGATATAGGGGTCAGAACGAAATTCCAAGAGTTGCAGTAGTTTCGTTGTGGCATTTGAGATGTGTGTGCAAACTTTCAGGTCGTTCGGACGTAGTTCAGTTGGATTTTTTATCCAAAGCATAATTTAGAAGATTTTTGAAACTTACGCTTGAATCTGATGTGTTTTGGTTGATTCGATGTTGTTTGAGGTGTTTTGAAGATTGTTACAAGTTCGAATAAGGTCATAGGTTATGTTAGTGCTTTGGTTGAGGTCCGGGGGGCCTCAGGGTAATTTTGGATTGTTGACGGAGAGTTGGGAAATCTGAGAAGCTGCATATTTTTGCTGCTTCTGGTATTTCCGCACCTGCGGATTAAGGACCGCAGGTGCGATGCCGCAGATTTGAGGAAGGGAGCTGTAGAAGTAGAAAATGGCTAGGAGATTAGGAACCGCAGAAGTGGTCTAGGAGCTGCACATGTGATGGCGTAGGTACGGATATATCATCACAGACGCGGAGTTGGGCAGCTTAATTGAAAACAGCAGAAGTGGTTCTTTTATCGCAAATGCAGTACTGCAAATGTGGTGGAATGACCGCAGAAGAGGAAATGCCTGGGTCAAAAATCTTATATTTTCTCCTTTGAGATTTTTAGAGGGTTTCACTATTTTTAAACATGAATTTAGGAGCTTTGGGCGATTTTGAAGAGAGAAATCAATGAGGCATCATTGAGGTAAGTTTTTGGATTATAAAAACTCATTTTTATGGTGATAATTCACGGATTAGAGCTGTAATTAAGGGTAAAATTAGAGAAACTAGGGCTTTGAAACCTAGGCATTTGATCGAGGATTTGAAAGATCGTTTGCGGTTGAATTTTGGAACTTTTGATATATATGAACTCATGGGGAGTTAAGGAATCTAAAAATGTAAAATTTATCAAATTTCGAGACATGGAGCCGGGGTTTGGGTTTTGGTAATTTTGAGACTCGCCTTGTTTTTTGATTATTTTCGAGTAGGCTTAGTCCCTTTAGCATATTTTGATGATTACGTTCTAATTTTGGTATATTCAGAGCATTCGGAGGCCAATTCGAGGGACAAAGGCATTGCGAGCTACAGTTTGGGCTGGATTGAAGTAAATAATGATTTTAAATGCTTCCCTGAGGGTATAAAACCCCATATTACACAATGTTCGGCTACGTTGAGGTGACGCACACGCTAGATGATGAGCGTGGGGTCCTGCACCTATAGGGATTGTGACTTAGTCCATCCCGAATGACTGTTTTACTGCGTGCTTAGTAGCAAATTTTTTGGTTTTGTCATGTTTTGGGCGAAATGCCATATATAGGCTTCGTGCCAACTATTTGACCCTTCGGGGACTTTACTGATATTTTCATCATTGTTTGATTGCATACTTGTGCTCAGTCATGCCATATTTTTAATATTTTTCAAAACTCAGCTATATTATTCTGTTTCAACACCTTAAATGATATTTTCCAAGATAATTTGAGCCAAGTTTCATATTTTAATAAGGCCCAAGGGGATTATAAGATTCTGACTGAGTAAGGTCGAGGACCTGCGTTGTCAGGATACTTTTGGGTCGGACGCCGTAGCGGTGATATACGGACTTGATAATGAGGTCGAGGGCCTAAGATTGTATGCCAAAAGGTGGCTTGTGATTGATATGAGGCCGAGAGCCTGTTTATGATTCCATGAGATGGCTCGATATCGCGCTTGGGCCGTAAGGGGGCCTTCCCGAAGTCTGTACACCCCGAGTGAGCGTGGGTACCCATTGTGATATGAGATATAGCTCGAGGGGCTAGTATTGTTCTGTGTTATTACCCGAGGGGCTTATTCGATTGTGTTATTGAGCCCGAGAGGCAGTTCGTGTGTTTACCATTCCAGCTGTTTTTCTTTAATTGTTTAACTACTTAAAAGGTGTTTTATGAGATTTCACTGTTTAATTGTGTTTACTGATTTGTTCTGCCTCTTATATCTTATTGTTGTGTTAACGTGATTTTATATCTCTTGGTATTTATTTATTATTATTACTCACTGAGTTTATATACTCACTTTACTCCAAGCACCCTGTATGCAGATTTGGGTGCTACAAGTCCTGCTACTGAGGGTTGATAGTTCTAGCAGATCTTAGGAGATTTAGTAGGTAGCTGCTTGGCGATTCGCAGCCTTCTGCATTCTCCCTCTTTCTTATTTCCTTTATTTGATTTAGTTGTGTAGTAGTGGAGTAGAATCTCAGACTTGTAGTATTGTTTTAGATGCTCATGACTGGTGACACCCCACTGTCGGGCTGTGTTGGTTTTTAATTCCGCAACTAATACTATTATTTTGGGATCTTATTTCTGTTAAAGACTTGGTATTCATTATTCTAAGTGCTTAAAGTGAATTGAAAGTGTGTCAGTTGGCCTTGTCTTCACAAGAGGCGTCATTACGACCGAGTTGGGTTTAGGGTCGTGATACATTTGCATCCAATTGGCTTCTTGCCCTTAAGTAACTCGACTATTCCCCAAGTACCATTAGTCTCCAATGCCTAAGACTCTTGTCTCATAGCCTTCTCTCATTTATGGATAGTTGCTACCTAAGAATAAGTAATAGGCTCAAATGCATGATGCTCACTATAAGTAGACATAATAGTTGAATTGGCAAACCCTGGCGCCATGAATTGGTAGGTTGCAATAATAAGTCTACAGATAAGAAGGAGGATTGTGAGGTCTAGATGATCTTCAGATTCAGAAAGGGGAGATTAGGAGTAGTAAGAGATCCGCTCACAAATATTTCAAAAGCAGAAGAAGTAGGATTAGAGGGATGAGAATAGACAAGAGATGCACCAGATGGATCATGGTAGAAAAAGTCATGGAACAAAGAAGAATTTTGCTTAATAGAGTGATCAAAACATGCAGAAAATGGTAAATTTGACATAGTAGGGGAAGTAGAGCTAGATTGAAGAAAAGGAAATACATGTTCATGAAATATAACATCTCAAGAAATAAAGCAGATTTTATTCTGTAAATCATACAGCCTATGGGATTTCTTCTCAAACGGATAACAAATAAACACACAAGAAATGGTCCTAGTTTGCAGTTTGTCCCTATGAGGTTTTGTAACACTGGAGTAACATAAGCATCCAAAAGTTCTAAGATTTGAGTATGTGAGGAGTTTGTTATATAAGATCTCATAGGGACTCTTGTCCTTTAATACACTAGAAGGGAAATTATTTATGAGATATGTGGCTGTGAGTATGTAGTCTCCCCAAAATCTAAGAGGGAGACTAGACTGGAAAAGAAGGGCTCTAGTAGCTTCCAGAAAATGTATGTGCTTCCTTTCTACAACTCCATTTTATTTTGGAATATGAGGGTACGTTGTTTGAATTAATATCCCTTTCTTAGAGAAGAAATTTGATCTAACAGTGCTGGATCCAAATTCCAAAGCATTGTCAGTTCTTACATTTTGGACTTTCAATTGGAATTGAGTTTCAGCCATCATAATGAAGGCTTTTAAGAGATCAAAAGCATCGTTTTTGGATCCCATTATGTGGGTCCAAGTGGCTCTGGAAAAATCATCAACATTTATCATAAATCCAGTATAGGTAGGTGAGTTATATGGACCCCGGATGTCAATGTGTATTAACTGAAAGTGTTTTGTGGTTTGTATGCTACTATTAGGAAATGATAATCATGTTTTTCTAGCTAGTGGATATATTGGAAAAGAAAAATACTATATGAAAGATAAATGTGATCCAATCATGGGGATGTGTTTCATTCTACAAAAAGGAATATGACTAAGACTATAATGCCAAACCACATCCATTTTATTGATATTATTCAGAGTTACATAAGTATTTACATGTGTTGCATCAGCATCAACAACATTTACATTCTTTACATTTGCTTGTATCTCATGAAAAACACAGAAAATGGAAATAATAGGGAAGTAACAAGAAGTGGTACTAGTAGAAGAAACGTGAGGAAGTAAAAGATTGTATAGATTGTGGTCTAATTTACTAAGAACCAGAGGCCTCTACATAGAGGGGCATATATAGCACAAAGAGTTATGGTAAACAAAACAATCTCATTGTATTATTCTAACAACTTATGAACCGAAATAAGATTGTATTGAAAGGAAGGGCTATAAAGAACATGATCAATTATGAATTTAGGGGAAAAAAAGTAAAGAATCCCACTAAATGAACTTTGACTTTGTAACCATTTAGAAGAAAAACTAGAAAGGGTACAGGTAGTGTTTGCAGACTAAAAAGTAAATCCTTATGAGAGGTCATATGATCAAAAGCTCTAGAGTTAATAGTCCAAGTAAAACTATCTACTTGTGAAAGCATATATGACTTGAGCAGAATACTTTCTGATAATAGCTTACCAGCAAAGTTAGCAGAAGCCGTTAGAGTAAGAGTAGAGAAGGAATCAAAAGAAACATGGTACTATTGTAGTAACATCATTAGTTGGGAGAATAGATCTTGTGTTAGACTAGGGACTATTGAAACATTACCAGACTCAGATGGCTTGAAAGAATTGGAAACCATATTAGAATTCACATTAGTAAGAGGACCAGGAGAGTTCACTTCAAAATTAGCTGCAGTTCTCCTACTGTCGGGCCATTTGTGAACGTGAAGTTTGGAGGATACCCATGTAGTTTATAACATTTATCAATAGTGTGACCTGGTTTCTTACAATATTTACATGTAAGGGGTATTTGAGCATTAAAGTTAACTCTGGAAAGAAAACCTTGTTTAGACACCCTAGTATTGAAAGAAGCAAATGTAGGTAGTGAGCATGTGATTTTTTCCCTATGTGAAATACTCCTACAAATTAAAGAAGTAATTTTTTTCCAAATTATTCGCAATTTTATAGTATTTTTGTAGGATCTTATTAATTGTTTGCATTTTTGTGCATGTTTAACTTTGTTAAAATTATTTAAAATATCAAAAATATCATGCATTGCATTTGAACTTTACGTTCATATTTTAGAATTAATTAATTAATTACTTTATCAAAATAAAAATCACAAGAAACATCATTCATTTATATTTTTAGCTAAAACAGTATTTTTTTTCTTCATTAATTTAGGATTAACTAATTTTTGTAAATACTATAAATAATAATTAGTTTAATTCTATAAATTAGCTTAATTTATGATTTTAATTAATTAAAGAAAAGAAAAAAAACAAAGAGACAAAAATTTGGAAAAAGGTTTTATTGGCCAAATTTAATTACTCAAACTCCAGCCAAATTAGTCCCGTTAAAAACCAAGCCCAATACTCAATCTACTCGGTCTAATGCCCAATCACAAAATGACCCCGTTTTCACCCCAAAGCAATCCCAGACATTGATCGTTCCAGATCCAACAGTTGGAAAATGGTCGACAATTAAATATAAAAATTTTCGAAGACTGACCCCCTCCCCCCCCCCCCCCCCTTAGACCCTCTCATTTCTGTCTCGACACTCTATCTCAAAGAAACCCTAGACGCCTTTGTATCCTCCGTCGGCTCCACCTTTGCCGCCCGGAAATCGCCTTACATCGCTGGAGCTTCTCCAAACTACTCCAAATTAACACCAGGCAATCCCCTTTCCCTCCTTTTTTTCAAATCCCCAAATCATTTTCCTCAAATCTTGATCAAACTGCTCGAATCTTGGACCTGAAATCCAGACCTAAAAATCCTAAGTCAACCAAACAGCCCTAAACTCACACCATAGGACCCTCAACCATCATTCACCACTATCCTACCCTTGATTTTCAAAAAATTCCCGCCAAATTCTTCAAATCTTAAATCTAAGATCCACAAAACACAAACGTTTTTTCCTTTTTCGATTTTTCGGTCAATTCCTTATGTGTTCGAACCCAAAACTTCCATTAGTCGACTGCGCTGGTTGATAGCAGTCGATGAATGGTAGTTCAAGTTCATTTTACCCCGTTGAAGCTTGGTCAAATTCATAGCTGGTCCAGTTTTAAAACGAGCTTAGATAATTTCTTTCACTTTTCTGTTTATTTTATCTTTTTTTGTTGTTCTTCTTCATGTTTAATTACTTCTTCCAGTTGCATGTTTTAGGTTTGCAACTTCAGGTTTTTTTTCTTTTGTTCACGACTGTTTAGTTTATTTAGTTGCTTCAGTGTAGTAGGTAAATTAAAGCATGCTGGAATTTCACTACTTGAAGTATATCTTCAATTCCAGGAATTTAATTTAATTAGGGTTCACTTTTAGGTTTGATACACAAAATAGTTCTTCTGTTTCTTCCATCTTCCATCTTAAACTTATGTTCAGTGTTTGTTTTGGGTTAATTAGAATAATTTTACTCAAGATTGATTAACAAGTTGTTTAGTCTGTTTTCGTAAGCTATCAAAAATTTTATTTGGTTATTTAACTTGCAAATTGAGTAGGTTAAGTTCTATGTTTCTTTGCAGTTTTATTATAATTCTAGTTTGATTACTATTTAGGTGTATTAGTCGTTTAAATCTAGTTTTGCTTACGGTGAATTAAATGAGCACTCTTATTTACTGATTAGGTCAATCGTAGTGCTTAAATTATATAATTTCAACTCTGTTTGTCATTTGGATCTGGACTCTAATTCCTTTTGGCGTGGTCTTTGTACGACCTTACTAATAGAAAGGAGATGCACTTAAGCATGCGAAGAAAGGTCGAAGAGGTTCTCTTATATTATAGAAAGGATTGTTTTCTTAATTTGTAAATTATTAGAAACTTGTAGAGGCCTAATTAAACTAAAAAGAGATTTAGAAGTATTTTAGAAATGTTAGAAAATAAATATCTAGAAGAGGGAAGATTCTAGATGGGATAGCTATCCAGAATTGGTTTAAAAAGATGCTAAAAACTGGATAGTTGTCCAAATATTTTCTGTCATAGTAGTGTACTATCCAAAGAATCAAAGTAAAATATTCTTTGATGTTATTTTGATTATACACGATATAAAGAGAAGTATTCGCTCATTCTCACACATATATTCATCAGATTTTCACACCCTAAAAATATCTAAAAGGTTCCATGTTATAATTAAATTAGCATTTTAGACCTAAATTCTGACTTTAAAAAGAAAGGAGTTAGAACAATCCATGGAAGGGGTGTAACCCAAGATTGGTTATGTCCTTTTTAGTTTAATTAGCCTTATGAACAATCCATGTAAATATTTAAGGATTCATGTCTATTATCCTTCTTGATGATTGTATTATGATTCGTCAGATTCATAAGTTTTAGAAATGTAATTAATTTGTCTTGCCTTAGATCGATATAAATAGTTCAGTTGTTCATCTTCTCTATTTTAGCATTTGTTTTATTTGAAAACTTGAATGGATCAAGGCAGATTCATTTAGTACTGTATTGTTCCAATAAGGACTTAGTGCATTGGGCTTCACTACTAGCCCACATGCAGTCATGTTTTAGACTCTTTGGAGGTCAATAGCTACTACTTTACAATGATGTTATCATGAGATGAATTCTCATTTAAAATAAATAACTTAAAGCAACATGTTTCTCAACTTGATCCAATTGAAATTTTTTAGTCCATATAGGTTAGATTTGAGATTCACTTTGTCTAATGTACTCCCATCTCCAAAATAACTCTGTATCTATGGATCTATTTATGCTTACTCTCAAATCTTAGAAAAATAATCAATTCATGAACTTCGTAGTCCGCCTTAAACTAATGAATTACTAGTGTTTGAGTATAATCCTTTAAAATAAATTGAGGCGTGCCATCCATAAATGAATATCATAATCTATGACCCTCACATTAATGTAAAAACTAGTGTAAAAAACACTTTGAACAGTCGTAGTTTGCTCTAGGAGCGTTTTATAATAAATCATCATGACTATGGGTACGGTTCCTGTGACATAGTTACAATGCCTAATTCTAAAATTTGGATGTGCATTTCATGTGATCCGACCATAACAACTTCGAACAATAATAAAATGAATGTATTGCGAATCGCGGGTGCATTTTATGTAGCGTGATTTGCGATGTGTCCCAAAACAAACGAGTGTACAATAATCGTAACTAGCTCAAGAAATAATTTCATAAATCCTAACAAGCGTTTAAGTTAATTAAAAGTGGTTTTAAATCTAAAAATGCACTAGGTTTAAAACATATAGTAAATCAGATAATTAGGCCAATTATTAATAGTTTAAGTGACCATGCTAGAACTACGGAACTCGAGAATGCCTATAGCTTCTCACGGGTTAATAGAATTCCTTACTTAGAATCTCTGGTTCGCAGACTTTTAAATAAATTCAAATTTCCCAGTTTTGCGCCACCTATTGAATTTGTATCCACTTTTCAAAAATATATTAACTAATACTCAATTTTTGGACAACTTTAGTTACATATACTTTCTCTTCTTCTTTACTGTTGTTTTCTTCTTCTTTGTGCATAGAGTTTCTTGTTATTTTTTCTTAGTTGCAAAATAGGTTTGTTAAATTTGTGGTTGTTTTGATAATTGTGATTTGATTTTTGATATTTAAAAGTTATATTTCAAATTTAAGCTTATTTGGAGTAGATTTGGGCATTGAATCCTGTATTGGATTGTTGAAATTTGAAGAACAAACTTATGTTTAAGAACTTGAGATATGAAATCTAAAGTTGCATTCAATGGATTGAATTACTTAAAATTCGAATTTCTGAAATTGCATTTGAAAGATAGAACTTCATACTTGATTTTAGAAGTTGCATTGAAGAGATTAAACTACTTCATATTCGAATCTTTAAAGTTGCATTAAAGAAATTGAACTACTTTAGATCCGAGCAAATACACTTTGCAAAAGTTTATGTAATGCGAGTATAACTTCAACGATAACCATAAAAGAGGGTATATATGAAAATACCCCGAAACCTTTCACAAGTGTAAACGGATTATCTCTCTCTCTTCGCATAGATGAAGCTTTACATTTTTCCTTCTTGTGTTAAACTATTAAGTATTAACTTGTAATATAGCACTTTCAGTAATAACATTCAGATAAATTTGATAAAAATATATAAACAACCCCTTTAAGTTGTTCACAACGGTTAAATAGCTACTTTAACGGACCCGTTTATCATTTAGACACTTCAAGTGATTATTAAGTGCATCAAATAAACATATGTTGCTGATGTGGCATATACGTGTTTGCTAGCAAAATTTTAAGCGCGTGACGTCGTTTTTGCTGTCTAATTCTGTTTTCTTAAAAAAACCAAAAACCTCATAGCAGCTAACTGAACTAAGCCCACCATGAAATCACAGTAGAGTCGAGGAAAATCAGCCATTAAAGCTCGAACTAAACCACTGTAAACCATCATAAACTGCCACCTTTCACCATAAAACTCTACTGCATGTAACCTTCAGAGCTTCGCCTAGTTCTGTTGACTCAAAATCAGTCCCAGACATAGTTGAAAGAAGCAGCAAAAATGCAACAACAAGCGCAAACCATCAAATTTTTTTCTCAGTAGTCCTGTCACCCTCATCTCCACCATAAGAACACAATTTCGTCCCTCTTTCGTCTTCATCGGCAAATAATTTTAAGGATAATTTAACACCAAAAATAATAAATTAGAGAAAAAAGGTGATATAAGCTCATTCATACTCAAGAAAATAATAGAGAGATAAGAGTGAAGAGTGAAGATTCCAGTAGAATCGATTTTTAGCTTTCTTGAACAATAAATTTTCCAGCGATACAGGTCGCATAAATGAAGCTTTTTCAGCGAGGTCCGTTAATAATAACTTACTGGGTTCTCTATTCGGCTATTCTCGGATTATTTATATTAATATGCCTTTAATTTGTTGGGTGGATTTGTGAAAAGGAAATGGGGATTGAATTAGAGCAAAGAAGATGAAGGGGGGAGGAGGGGTAAGGGTTTCTTTTTATGTATTTCCATTTTTGTTAGTTATATATGTTAATTTTTTATTATAAATTACACATATCATTGTTTAATTAACTCATTTGACACATCACTGGCAAGTGTAACTTAGACATATTGTCTTCTACACTCGGAGATTTAGTTAATACACTTAATAATTACTTGAAGTGTCTAAATAATAAACGGGTCTGTTGAAGAAGTTGTTTGACCGTTGTGAACAACTTAGGAAGGCTGCTTACATATTTCGCCGATAAATTTTAATAAAGTTACACAATCGAGACATAAAAGCTAAATGGAAAGAGAATTCCACGCTAGCCCAAACAAGAAGTCCAAGCTCGTTTCACTCAACAATAGTAATTCTAGCTCTAAAAATTACAGTATTACGATACACATGCCCAGGATGAGAATTAGGCATAGCAGTTCAAACCCTAAAAATTTACACCTGTTGTTATTGAGCGTAAAACTGTTTAGTTTTTAAATTGAAAAACTTAATACTACTACAACAAAATTATCGAAAAAATTATTGGAAAAACAAAAAAAATGGAGAACAGATTGTACAAATGATTCCCTGTATCCCATACTCATTTTTTTCCCTGCCACCTATAAGGAAGTCTCCATCTTTTATGCCAATAAACAGAGACTCTGGACCATAAAGGGAAACCAAAATTGTACTCCAGAGGATGGTCCACAGGCCCAGCTACTCTTAAAGGTAGCCACACATACCTTGAATCCTTTAAGTCAGCTGGATTCCACCTATCTGCCATAAAAATAAAGGAACCAGGTAGCTCAGGCAAAGGAAGCACAAATGTGCTCTGAGCAAAGAAAGTTGTGTCTCTGAAAACTTTGTTTCCGCCGATGCATGGATTTCCAATGGTCTCCCACGGCCCCATAATTGATTCAGCTGCATGAGCCAGGGCCTCATTTGGAGCCCAACCAGTGCAACCTGATGTGATCATGTAATAGGTCCCGCCGTGCTTGAACAAAGCAGGGGCTTCCCTGTGTTGTCCGACAAGAACCCTTCTCATGGCTTGGGTCACGTCTATGTATTTTTCGTTAAGTGGACCAATATGAAGCTCACTGTTGTCCTCCGAGGAGTAGACGAGATATGCTATACCATCCTCATCTTTGAAGACTGTCATGTCCCTGCTATCATATCCGTGGGGCCGTTTACTGTACAAATAATCGAAGGGACCAGTGGGGAAGTCGCTAGTGGCGACACCAGCTGAGGCTTTCGTGTAGTTTGTGTCATCAATATGCATCCACATTACATATTTACCTGTTTTCTCATTGTAAATTACTTTTGGCCTCTCCAGTACATTTAATTTGTACAAATCATGTGTCTCATCGTTTTCTTCCGCTGCCAAAACGATGCCTTCATTTTTCCACATCCACAAATCTTTTGATGAATAGCAACCAACACCAATAACATCAACCTGAAAGGAAGAAAATACTGCGATGAAAAGCTGATAAGGTAAAGAAGAACTAGTTCCCAGATCAAGAATAGATCTCATGCTTTTGCCAACACAGCAGAACCAATCAAGATAATGGACAAGCGATTGACATTCTAGGAACCTAGGAAAAGTATCATAACCTATACATATAATAAAAGGAACAGCTCATGTATCACTATGCATATGAGACAGTGAGAACCTTTGACTAAAACCTCATATCTGAAAAATATGCATCCTATTAGACTATCTAAGACGGTTGACACTAAACTGTCCCACGAAGAGGCACTCATCCTCAAATGAATACCAACTGCTTCTACTACTGTCCAGGAGCTTAGCAAAACTTTTTTAAGATTGCTTATTAGGGAATTGACCTCTAACTGAGTGTCTGAGGGACTGCGTAGCAGGAATTGGGAGGACACGGATAAGCTCATAAAAAAGATTCACTTATGGTATGGAAGGGACTAGGCACTAGCAGGGCGGAGCTAGTGCACTATTAAAGGGTTCGGACAAACTCATTAACTTTTGCTTAGACCCTATATTTTATTAGGAAATCCATTAAATATGTATAAGTATTTCATTGCGAACCCAGTAACTAAAACGAGCTATGGCTTTTTGACAAGTTCATAACCCATAAATTTAAATTTTGGCTCTGCCTCTATGCACCCGTACATTTTTACTGAGATCCTTTTCTTCTTTTTTTCTTAGTGAGTGTGTGTGTATATATTATTTTGTTTAATACAGATCCTTTTATTGATTTCCAGCAACAAGAGAATGCAGGGAGATCACATTCCCAGTGAGATGCAATTACCTAAGTCCTTACAAGAAAATGGTGAAAGTAAGACAGGATGGAAGGAAGTATGGAGTACAAATCTGCTGAAGAAATCGACCTCCTTTACATGGTCAGCCAAGATGCAGTTCTTACAGCAGAACAATTTTAGAAAGAGGAAATGTATTATTATATGTTGGTGTTACCTGTGTAAGGAGGAATAATGGGAGGTTGCTGATAATTTATTTTACAGTTTAGAACAACCTCACAGTTTTTGCAGTAGCGTTCTCTTTATTTGACTTTGATTGAGTACCCCCAAAGATAAAGAGTTAGAGGCTCTGTGAAGTTGAAGCGTAAGAATTAAGCAAGCATGCGGCCAGTGGAAGTAGCTTGTAGCTTGGAAAAGTAGCCAGGCATACCATTTTTGCTATATAGAATGAAAGGACTATGAGATTATTTCCAGGCGATGAAAAAAGTTAAACAGAATTTTCAAAAAAAAACACTTTTTCCTAGTATCATTTATCTTTTTGGTCCAACTAGCTTGGAAATCGGTGTTAGAGAGGGCAGAAAGGAGGCTTGGAGATTAGCAAAAGAGATACTTGTCCAAAGGAGGAAAGGAAGTGTTGATTGAGAATACAGTAAGATTGAACACTCCTGCTAGTGTTACAGGAAAGTTGGAGAAAATTGAAAGGAATGTTTTATGAGATTCATCAAGCAGTGAGAGGAAGTTTCACTTGGTAAATCAGGAGATATCACGACACCAAAGTGTTAGGGTGGGCTAGGGATCAAAATTTTAAAGGTTTTTAACAAGGCTTGTTGGAAAAAAGGTTATAGGAGATTCAAGGTTGAGGAGAATGCTTTTCAGAGAGAGGTGATAGCAAAGAAATATGGAATCTTGGAAGGGGGATGGGGACTAGAAATCTTATACTTCCTTATGGGTGTGGTCTATGGAGGAATATTAAGAAGAGGTGAGAAAAGTTTGACGGGAATGTTTCTTCTATAGCGGATGATGGGAGAAGGGTAAGCTTTTGGGGACACGCAATACTATGAAAATTACATTGAACGTACCAAGTTTCATGCCAAATGGAAATGCCAGAACAACGGGTACGAAGGCTACAAGGTGGAGAAGTTTGTTGGGTTTGAGATTTAGGAGGAACTTGCAAGACTAGGAGGTTGTACATTTCCAAAGTTTGGTTAAATTGCTTCACGAATAACGTACTACATGGGATAGCCGTGACGTATGAAGACGAGGGACAGGGAATAAAGGTATCTTTTCATTAAGAGAGACTTCTGGTACATAGATCTTTTGGAGGTCGGTCTTGAGTCAATGAAATGATATTTGACTTAACAAAAGAAAAGATTGAGTGTTTCATAGACAGATGAGAGCCAGGATTTGAAGCTTATGGGCTCGGAATTCTAGTCCTTTTAAGTTACTCGGTTTGTAAATTAATAATCTGTACATACTCAATAGATTTGTTAAGACAAATACAGGATTGGACCAAAGCTACTGAGTTCGGCCGAACTCGTAACCGAAGAACTAGCTGCCCCCGTTTATAGCTTCACTTGAAGAGTATGCAAGGTCCAATTCCCATCAGGAGCTTATCATTTCCTGAGCACCAGATTGCTGTACATGCAACAGCAAAGAAAAACAAAGGAACTCTGCCCTATATTAAAATAGGTGACTCCATCTGCTCCAGCCTAAAGAGATATCCAATTAAATAACACCTTCAACTGATTAAAAACATAAACTAGTTCCTGAGATCCTTGGCCTTGCTTCCTTAACTATGTTAGAAGGCTTAATAATCCTACAACTTAGAAGTCCAAATTTGTTTTGTGCTAGGCTTAATGCTATCTCAATTCGTTCAAAACGAGCAAGGGAATGATCCTACTAATTCATCTGCATCTTTTAGAACAGCGTGCGACCATAGAACAGGATATAGGCTACGTCATTCTTTATTTCTTGTAGCCATCAGTTCATTCTTGACAAAACCAAGAAGGAGGTAACAGAAAAGAACCATTACAGGCTGTACCAAATACGAATGAATTACCACTTGGCTATTCTCCATAGGCTATTTTTGGACAGCAGGATCAGGGAGAGGAGGAACAGAGTAAAAGGGCTTGAAAAATTTTACCCAACTTAAGTCAACTTACAAATAAACGCAAGTTGCTAAAACTCTTTTTAAGAGCCAGACGTGTCCAGGAAAAAAGAGAGTTGCCTAGACTGTTGAATTTGCCAGTGAACAGGGAACAGACCAATCTTCAACATAAAATTTCACTAAAACCTGATAAGTAATCTTTTCCCCGGATGATTCTATCTGGCTGTGGTCTGATATTGTATATTATTCTAGATGTTTCAACCTCTTCATATTCAACCAGCCACTCATTCTTCTTCCTTATTCATTTTATTTTTGGCTGCTCAATGGGATTTAAGAAGATGTTGTTTTAATAGACCCCTCAAAGAGCACGCAAAGCTATCAGCCCCCTGAAACTTACAAGATAAAATCATGTTAGCTAGCCTAAAATTCGATAAGCTCACCTTGGTACATAAGACCAACCACATATGAAACTAACTGAAATGGTTTTGGGAATTGTTCGCATATTGGAATACAGAAGAACAACAAGCTGAAACTCAAAGGTATACTTCCCATGTTATAATAGCGCACGGCACAAAGCACACACAGCTTCATTAACAGCTCACTGCACATCAATACACCGTGATATCCTCTATGGAGTTGAACCCCGGGAATGGGATAGAGTGAAAAAGGGGCAGAAAATGCCTTGTTATGTTCAAAGCATGCCAATCCTATCATTAACTTATCTAAAAGAGGAGAGGACCACAAGTCGAGCAGGACAAGGTTTCGGAAGCAACTTACAGGTTCTCTAGTATTGTTAAGAAAGGCCAAGAGCAACACAAGGCCATATTTCTTTCTATTAAAAAGGTACAGTTATAGGAGAGATAGAGTATCTCCTTTTTCATCTACATTTTCAACATTGTTGGTTCAAGCGTGATATTCTATTTATACTTGAGCTCTAATCTCAACAATCTCTCATGGCCTACCCTGGATCACATCGAAAGCAGTTTTGCCCAACAGCTGAGCACAGATATGTATCACCAACCAACCATCTAACTCAGATATGTATGCAAGCTGTACAAAAGCATTACCTATTCAACGGAGAAAATATACACGATGTATCCACTAGTTCACATGTACGTCTACTTAGAGAGAAGAGAGGAGGGGCACAGGAGAACTCCAGTTCAAATAAAGAGAAAGCAATAACATAGAAGCTATTCACCTACAAAATGTATGAAATCCAGAACTTACTCGTGCTGCTCCTTTTCTGTGAGCATGATATGTTGGCCCATCTTTATACTCTCCATACCAATAATACATTTTCGTCCTCTGATCGTACAGAATTCCTCCCCCATGAGCTTGTATAGGGTTTCCCTCAGTATCCAACCACATTCTTCCAGGGTAATAATAATAGGTATCATTTTCAGAACTCTTACGAGGATCTATAGCAGTTCTTTGACCAGGAAAAAAAACATTCCTTATCTGGGAAGACTCATCAAGAAATTCTTCAATCAAGGTAGTTGGCCGCTTAGGCTTTCTTTTGGCAGCACGTGGGGATCGCTTCCTTGGTGGTGGAAGCTGTATATTTTCCTCCTCAACCTCTTCAAGCTCACGAATGTGTGGGTGCTGGTTTATACGTAAGTGTGTCCCCCCACGGCGTGCATCTTTTTGGCTAATAAAGGAGCATAGATTAAGCAAAAGGAGGCAACCAACTAGGCTCCATACAAGAACGGAAAATGAGCATCTGCGTCCTGCATTGCAACGTAAAGTGGTTGGTTTCCTGGATTTGTTCTTGAACCTCATTTTGTTCCTTTTTTATCTTGAAGACAATGCTGCAGTAAAGAAAATCAAACTAATGGAGATCCAGAACTATAGCCACAACCACAAAAGAAAATGGATATGCAAAGCATAATAGAGATGATATGTACTTGTGCCTGCATGTATCGACACATATCTATACATATACATCTCTCTCAATAAAGATGAATATTTCGTAAATAGATGAAATTGTATAACTAGTATGGATATGCATACGAAATAAAGTTTTCTGAACTTATAACTCTGTCAGAGGTGACTGCAGACAATATTATACATCCATAATCAATTGTTTGAACAGCATTCAATCTAGTGGGTTTCATGAGTACCAACAACAGATACAAATAACAACAACTACTACTACAACAACAACTACCCAGTATAGTCCCACAAAGTGGGGTCTGGGGAGGGTAATATGTAGACGGGCCTTACCCCTACCCGAAAGGGCAGAGAGGCTGTTTTCAATCGACCCTCGGCTCAGTGAAGGAAAGGAACAACAAAAACAAAAACAACAACAAAATAGAAAAACAGATACAAATAAATGGAACATTTTATCAGTGAGCATGCGACTTACTAATCGCTAGTTATAGAAAAGTTTATTAGATCGTGAGAATTCAATTTTACATCGACTATAACCTGAAAGGATAAGAGCATAGTCCAAGTTGTAAATAAAACATAAGGCCTTAAATACAAATTATGATAGATAAGTTGAGACCCATTTTTTCCATAAGCCTGTGATGGGAGGCTCTCTATAAAATAGCCAGTCTTCCTATTAAAGTTATTCCGGTATAAACTGCACATACAATGTTAGTGTTTTGAATCGTTAAAAGTTTCCATCTTTTTCAGATTGTGGAAATTGGCTAAAACTCAAACTCCAATCTCAATCCTGCTGCTACAATGCATTTGATCACTCTGTATGTCTCAATAGTCAATACCATACAAAAGATTGCAACTTTATCACCCAGAAAAAAAATTTAAAAAAAAAAACACAAAGTGTATGTTATGATGCACTTGCTGTCCTCTATTGTCTTGACTATTATTTGACGTAGATGCCTAAAGGAACAAGTATGCAAAAACAAAAGCAAAAGTAATTAACAAGCTAAATTGATCAGCTCAAGATCCACAAACAAATACTCAGAAAGGAAGGTAAGGAGAAGAAAAAAGGGCAAAGGTGGAACTGAAAGAGTCAAATTCTGCTGACAGTCAAAGAAAAGAAAGTTACCAGAAAACAACCTAGTCGTGGATTGAACGAAATCTCTCGACATATGTTTCAAGCATCAAAAAGCTACTCGGCTGCGCAATACTTGAGCTAATCTATCAAGTTTCTTGCTAGACTAGTTGTTAAAGGATTATTTGGGCATTTAATTTTCTGTAAAATCCGACCCAGAAAAGGAAAGGGTTGAGTAAGTCGAGAGTATTGGATCTTGAAATGTAATTAATGATGATGAGTATGATAACTTCAGACCAAAGATCCTCCCTTTGGCCCCCCAACTCCTACCTTTACTTCTCTTCTCTCTCTCTCTACAGAGCAAGTTTATGATTAAGTATGCCTGTAGTTGTAGCACTGCTGCCAACACATTTAAGTCTAGCCTCATTACTATACTCTCCGTTTTAGAAATTAAATTATTTAGTTTACCTAAGCCACACCATAAAATGATTTCATCACAACACTCTATTTTCCGATTTTTCTGAGAAAAAAATAACACTTTCATATAGTAGTGGTATTATATATTAATTCCTCCTTCCAATTTTGTTTGTCCACTATTTACTTAACATACCTATTCAAAAAATAAAATTACCATATTACCCTTATTTTATTAATATGTTAGATTGAAAATGGGTACTTACTCCGGTTCACATAAGTGGCCAATTTATTTTTTTCTTTTGATTCAAAATAAGTATTCATTTATATATTTAAGAAAAATTCAATCTGTTTTTACAAAATTATCCTCATGTACATATCCCTAAAAAGTTTTATTATGCCTCACATCTAATATTTAATTAAGGGTAGTTTAGTCATACTAGGTATTTTGCGATAAAATTTAGTATTTTCTAAGCAAATTGGTCATTTATTATGGACCGGAGGGAGTAGTAATTAATGAAGGATAAAATAGGTATAAATAAGTAAATTATCTATTGGTTTTTCAAACTCGACAAGTAAAAATGAATATTTATTTTATTTTATTTATGCTGAATATCTATATTTAAAGAGATATTATGGTTTGTTATTTAGTGTTGGGGTATTCAAAACCGATCCGAAATCGAAAACCGAACCGAACCGAAGCTTAATGGCTTAACGGTAACGGCTTAACGGACGGAGAACAGATTGAATTTCTTTTATTAACGGCTTATCGGTTTGGGGGCAGATTATTCAATTTTCTTAACGGATAATTCGTTAACCCGTTAAGAATATATATATAAAAAATTTATTTTTACTTACATAATTATATATATTAAATATAAAAACTAAAAACCTTAAAATGAATAAGTATAAGTGTATAACAAAAATAAATTAGAAAAAATAAACCACCCCCACCATTTATTCTGTCTATACCCATTAAGCCATTACCCCTAATGTGCCATTACTGCTTAATTAAATGAAATGCATGCTTCCCTTTCTTAAGCTAAATTAGTCTTGGAAAGGTAAAAGGTTTTTCAATGAGCAAACTCTTTAGCTTTGAATCACTTTTAGTTAAAAAAAATAGAGAAGATATTTGAGGCGTTGGACGAAATTAACAGTATAGGATCTTGCAGCAACATGGGAATTGTTTGTCAGGCTAATATGTATGACACCTAGAATTGTTTCGCAGTAATATTCATCACAATTTCCATAGATGTTCCCTTATTTTTGGTTTGGGACTCTTTTGAATGAATTTAGTGTATCATCTGTTCAGACGCTTCTGAACATTACATTTTGTGATGTCAAGTTTAGAGTATTTTCAAGCTTCCAGTTAGCTTTGCTGCTTTAATCACCATTCAAGTCTCTGAAGGAAAATTGGATACATTTTAGAAAGGAAGCTGTTACTTTTCCTTGTGCGATATTAATCAACTTCTGCTTTAATTATCAAGAGAAGGGTACAGATACTGTATGGACCGGATAATGTAATAGAAGCAGATGAGATCATCATTGTAAGTTTCATTTGAGCCCTTAGGTATTAAACCGATAAATCGCCCGGTAACCACCCGATAAGAGCTAACCCGATACCAATCCGCCCGATATCTTATCGGGTGGCTAACGGATGAATACATTTAAAAGCCGATAACCGTTAAGCCAAATCGTTAAGAGTAAAAAGGCACCCATTCCGCCCGATGAACACCCTAATTTAGTGGTTAAGTTACTCTTCCCATATAAATAAAGGGACTTTATTCTATTGCAATTGATCCCAACTCGATAAGAATTTTTTCTCCCTACTTTTCTATGCAATACTCTTCTTTCTTCTTTTATTATTTCATGATACGTAAGTAGCACGAGACTCTAACCAATTGAGTAGAATCTTTGGGATTGAACATAATGATTGTCAATTGTTCCATGAACTTTTTTCATGATTAAATTCTGGATTTAAGGTATGTATTTTACTTTATTTTTCTCTTTTAAATTCTTGACATTCTATAATTTGATTTTAATATACAAGCAAATATTATATCTCTCAAAGAAAAATTGGATCACAGTTTAATTGTAAAAATATTTATTTAATTGACTCATGTACGACACATAGCATATTCAAAGAAAATAAATATTTCTCTTATATAAGTATGTGTAAAATAGATGTTCCTACAATTTCTGGTAGTAGTACTCTAATTGAAGGCTCTGGAAGAGCTACTATAACTCTACCTAATGGAAGAATACTTATCATAAAGAATGCAATGTTCTCCTCCAAGTCCAAGAGGAACTTGTTGAGTTTTAAAGATATCCACCCAAATGAATATCAATTAGAAAAATCTTTAATATCTCATCATTAACAAGAAAGTCTCTGGCCAAAAGAGGGTTATTGAGAAGTTCTCATCTTTAATTTGTGGCCTATATTGGATAAGAATTAGTACAATTGAGGCACATTCTACTGTAAACCAAAAGGCGTATTGTAGATATGTGTACTCTTTTTCCTTTACTGGGAATTTTTTCCCACTAAGTTTTATTTTATTTAAGATTTTAACGAGCCACATTATCTGTTGAATTGACATTTAAGGGGAGTATTATCAATAGAATTTTATTTATGGTAAATGCGCATATTTAGAGAGATTTCAGGATTTGTTACTTGGTGGCTATGTCACTCCTCCCCTATAAATAAATGGGTTCTATTCAATTGTAATTAATCCTAAATCAATAAAAATTCTCTCTCTACTTGTCTCGACAATACTTTTATTTCTTTTTTTATTATTTCATAATATTTTTTTATATAGTAGACGTGGAGTATATATCTAGCTTTTAGACTTGGCAGGTTTTTGCATAATTACGTTTAATAATTGCCTGTGAGGCCAATATATTTTGGAAAATCTGAGTCGGAAGTGTGACATGCATATCCTAAATTCTTAATGAACCAAAGCAGCATGTTCCCTCCGGTTTTATAAAATTTTAGGACGCTCTTTAAAAAAGATATTAATGTTGTAAATAGTACGTAGATGACGTCTATATATAAATAATTTGTGGATTAATTTCTATTTTATGTTCATCCCTTACATAATAATAATTTTTACTTTTTATGCTTATAAAAAGTTATGTCATTGCAGTGGAAAGATACACAAAAAAGAAGTGAAATACTTTTCTTTTTATCTCTATTTCTTATTTACATTTTATTAATTTGTTTTTATTTTATAACACATTATTAGCACGAATCTCTAATTTTATTATCAACCCCCGCTAAGTTGAGTCTTATTCTATTAAGGTATGTATCGCTATATTCATTTTATTTATGGTAGTACATATCATATGCTTACTGTTTGTAGATAATTTGTTCTCTTGGACATCTAAATTAGTTTAAGTACATTGCAGTGATAAAATAACTATTTTCTTTAGTTATCAACTCTTAGAGGACCTCAAAGTCATCAAACTAGCTACCCACTAATGATATGTTTATAATATTCATGGATTTCCAGGATCAAAAATATATTTTTAAGGCATTTTGAAGAACTGTGAGAAATGAATTGACAAGTAATAATTTTACATTAATTTAATTACTTTATGTTTATTGGATTGCAACATATAAATAAATGTGGAGACACTATTACAGATGACGACTTATTAGAAAAAATATTTTTTATTTTTCACGCTTCAAATGTGGTGCTACAATAGCAATACCGTGAAAAGGGTTTTAAGAAATATTATGAGTTAATCACATGCCTACTTGTGGTGGAGCAGAATAATACTCTATTAATAAAAAAATATAAAGTCAGTCCCAATAGGTCAGTTTCATTCCCGGAAGTGAATGTTGTAGCAACATATAATAAGTTTGAAAGAAAATAAAATAATTATCGTGGTCGTGGACATGGTCGTAGACGTGGAAGTGGCAGGGGACAAAACAATTATCGTCATTATGGTGGAAATAAACAGGAGAACAATAAGAATTCTCAAATTAATCCTTCAAAAGGTAAAATTAGTATGTGTCACCGATGTGGTATGAAAGGTCATTGGCAACGCATTGTCGTACGCCATATTATTTTGTCAAACTTTATCAAGCATCCCTTAGAAAGAAAGAAAATAATGTGGAGACACACTTGACCTTTTAAATAATAATGATGGACAGGTCCTTCAAACAAACATGATTCTGAAGCACATCTTGCATATAAAGATGATTATTTTGGAGTCCTAGCAAATATTACTCATTTAGAGAACTAATTATTTTACTGGGGTGTGAAGCTATAATAAAAAAAATTATGTTTGCAACTAGTTTATTTTTCTTCAGTGTATTTTCATAATGCATCATGTGTTGCTAGTTTCTGCATTTCTAATGTATTTCTTAATGTTCTTATTATGTTTGTCTTTCATATTGCTTATGATGTACTTTTTGATTTTCGTATGAAGAATATGAAAATTTCCCAGTCTTCAGTTGGACTCACGATTAATAAATATGATATATTTCTTCTGGATAGTGCTACAACACACACCATTTTAAGATATAAGAGATATTTCTCTTATTTGATAATGAAAGAAGTCAATATTAATACAATATCCGGTAGTACAAGATTAATTGAAGGTTCTGAAAGAACCAATTTATTTCTACAAGGGGAACAAATTTGGCTATTAATGAAGCATTATATTATAGTAAATCTCAACAAGATTTATTAAGTTTCAAAGATATTTGCCAAAATGGATACCATATTGAGATTACAAATGATGAAAAAATTGAATATCTTTATATTACTACAATACCAGTAAGAAATATGTGCTTGAAATATTACGTGCTCTTTCCTCCGGCTTATACTACACAAGTATTAGCAGGATTAAAACACATGAGGTAGTAAACGAAAAGTTTACTAATCAAGATAATTTTATTACTTGGTATGACATTTTTGGCTATCCTGGTTCTAATATGATGTGTAAAATAATTGAGAATTCACATGAACATTCAATAAAGAACCTGAAGATTCTTCAATTTAAGGAATTCTCTTGTGCTGTATGTTCTCAGGTAAATTAAATATTAGACTATCAACTATTAAAGTTAGGATGGAATCACCTACATTTCTGGAACATATACATGGGATATATGTGGGCACCTTTCATGTGGACTATTCAGATATTATATGATTTTGATAGATGCATCTACAAGATGGTCACATGTGTGCTTACTATCAACTCGCAATATAGCATTTGTGAGATAGTTGGCTCAAATAATAAAGCTAAGAGCAAAATTTTAAAATTATACAATTAAGACAATTTATCTTGATAATGCTGGTGAGTTTACATCCCAAGCCTTTAATAATTATTGTATATCAACTAGGATAAGAATTGAGCATCTGGTTTCTCATGTTCATATACAAAATAGTTTAGCTGAATCATTGATCAAACACCTCCAATTAATTGCTAGAACAATACTTATGAGAACAAATCTTCCCATTTCGGTATTGGGTCATGCTATTTGGCATGCAGCAACACTTGTGCAGATAACACCCACAAATTATCATAAAGTCTCCCCATTGCAATTGATTTTTAGTCAGGAGCCAAATATTTTCCATCTTAGAATCTTTGATAGTGCGATATATTTTCTAATTTCTCCACTACAACGCAAAAAGATGGGTTGTCAAAGAAGGTTGGGGATATGTAGGATATGAATCTCCTTCTATTATAAAATATCTAGAGCCGATGACTGGAGATTTATTTATGAAAAGATTTTCTTATTGTCATTTTGATGAATCAGTATACCCATCATTAAGGAGAGAAAATAAGCAGCTAAAAAAAGAGATAGATTAGAATTTTAACTGTCTCATTTAGATAAACTCGAACAAATCAATGTGAACAAGAGGTTCAAAAGAATATTTATTTGGAAAATATTGCAAATCAATTGCTAGATGCATTCACTGATCTGTCAAGAGTGAAAAAGTCACATATTCCAGTTGCTAATACTCTAATTCGAGTTGATATCCTGATAGAAAAATAAACTAAAGCAAATGAGTCTAAGCCATGCTTGAAACGTGATAGACCAATCGGTTCTAAAGATAAAAATCCAAAGGAGAAAATGATCAAAGTGATCATAACACGGAGGTAGTGGCTCAAGAAGAGCCCCAAGTAAAAATGATAAGAGCTTAGGGGAAGTTCAGGTACCTTAAAGTAATGAGAATGAAGAGATATCAATAAGTTGCGTCACAATGGAAAAAAGAAGGAACCGAAATAATATTGTTATCGATAACGTTTTTGCTTATAATGTTGTTGTTTAAATAATGCAACAAAATGAGGATCTTGAACCAAAATCTATCGATGAATGTACACAGAGAAAAGATTGGCCAAAATGGAAAGACGCTATCTAGGCAGAGTTAACTTCACTTGGAAAACGTGAAGTATTCAGACCCATAGTTCGAACACCTGAAGATATAAAGCCAGTAGGGTATAAATAAATTTTTGTGTGAAAACAAAATGATAAAATGAAATTGTTAGATATAAAGTGCGACTTGTGGCACAATGGTTTTTGCAATGTCCTGGAATTAATTATATAGAGAATATTCTCATGTAGCAGATGCTATCACCTTCAGGTATCTCATAAATATGGCAGTGCATAAAAAACTTATATACGTCTAACTGATGTTGTCACAGCCTATTTGTATGGATCATTACACGAAATTTTAATGAAAATACCTGAGGGATTTAAAATGCCAGAAGCCTATAAAAGTTTTTGTAAAACTTGTTCAATAAAGCTTTAAAAATCTTTATACTGATTGAAAAAATCAGGTCGTATGTGGTACAATCATAGTGAATACCTGTTGAAAGAAAGGTACAAGAATGATCCAATTTATCCTTGTAAATTTATAAAAAGATCTGGATCTGAATTTGTTATAATCACCATGTATGTTGATGATTTAAATATCATTTGAACTCCTGGGGAGCTTCCAAAAGCAGTAGACTGTTGAAGAAAGAATTTGAAATGAAAGATCTTGGAAAGACAAGATTTTATCTTGGTCTACAAATTGAGTATATGAAAGATCAAAAATTTGTCCATCAATCAACATACACTGAAAAGATTTTAAAGCGATTCTATATGGATAAAGCACATCCGTTGATTATCCCGATGATTGTGACATCACTTGATATAAAAAAAGATCTATTCCGACCTCATGAAGATGATGAAGAGCTTCTCAGTACCGAAGTACCATATCTTAGTACAATTGGGGCATTAATGTATCTTGCCAATAACTCCCTACCAGATATAGTTTTCTCAGTAAGCTTATTAGCAAGATTTAGTTCTTCGCCAACACAAAGACATTGGAACGGTATTAAACATATATACAGATACCTCCAAAGGACCATTGATATGGGTTTATTCTATTCAAATAGATCCAAGTCATCATTAGTTGGTTATTCATATGTATGATATTTATCTGATCCACTTAAAGCTCGATCTCAGACAAGCTACTTATTTACATGTGGAGGTACAACCATATCATGGCGTTCAACGAAACAGACTATGGTTGTTACTTCTTTAAATTATGCAGAGATAATAGCCATTCATGAAGCAAGTCGAAAATGTATTTGGTTGAGATCAATAACTCAACATATTCAGCAAACATGTGGTCTTTCTCGAAAGAAAATATTACAATAATATTGTATGAAGACAATGTTATATGTATAGCTCAACTGAAAGGGGGATACATTAAATGAGATAGAACAAAACATATTTAATCAAAATTCTTCTTCACTCATGATCTTCAAAAGAATGGTGAAATAGATATTCAACAAGTTCGTTCAAGTGATAATTTGGCAGATTTATTTATTAAGGCATTGCCAACCTCAACATTTGAGAAGTTAATACGCAAAATTGGAATGCGGCGTCTCCGAGACCTTAAGTGATATTTTAATCAGGAGGAGTAAAAATACACATTGTATTCGTTTTTCCTTAACTAAAATTTGTCCCATTCAATTTTCCTAATAAGGTTTTTAATGAGGCAGCAAGTAATGGTAATACAAATAAATATGTATTTCCCATGTTTTTCTTGTTAAACTCTTCGTGATGCATTTTTCTTTATATGGTCATATAAGTAAGAGTGTTGTAAATAGTATGTGGATGAAGTCTATATATGAATAGTTTGTGGATTGATTTCCACTTTATATCCATCTTTTACACTATTTTACAATAGTAATCTTTAATTTTTATGCATATAAAAGGCTTTGTAATTGCAGTGGAAATATACACTAAAAAGAAGTAAAATACTCTTTCGTTCTATCTCTATTTCTTATTTATATTTTACTAATTTGTTTTTATTTTATAGTAATTAAATGATAATTTCAATTTCTCTTTATATATTTTTAAAAGTCACACTTAATCAATTCCTTTAATGGAAGTATAATGTTATAAGACGAAAAAACAAATGACTTCTTATTCTTTAAAACATAAATTTAAATTAAATCTATTTAGAAGATTAATATTTGAAGCCGAAAGTAGTACTAATAGACTTATTAAATGCAGGATCGTTACTGTTTGAGGTGCTTCGCGTAGAGTATGTAGCCAATGGACAACTGATCGGTGTGAGTGTCAAAATATTGAAGAAGGCATTCTATTCATTGAGTAATGTTTTCACGAGAATCCTTTTAACCTTCATTTTCTCTAGTTTTCTGGGGCCAAATATTGCCATCACCAGTAGTCAATGAATAGGTGTCATTTACCTAATAGTTATGTCTGGTTGTTTGTTTTATAGACACGTATTACTGCTACATTATGCCTAAACTTGAATCACTTTTTCAATAGTAATTTTTTGAAGTTTGGTCAAGTGCTTTAAACATAAGAAATAATAGTACTACAAGGTAGCCAACCAACTTTTGGTGCCCAAGTTTCCGTGGTCAACAAGGTTTCTAATTGTAACGACTCACCAGTGATATTGTTCCTTCTAAACTTAGGTTATCACAAATTTAAAATATATTGAATAATTTATTTTATAATAATTAGTACATTTTAATTAATTTTAAAGTTTTATATCAAAATATTAAACTTAATGTTGATATAGAGAAAGAAGGAAATTAATTACCCAATTTTTATATTATAAGATAATTGAAAATAGAAATTTTATATATATATAAATATATGTTCCTGAACTAGTTATTTGTAAATAATCTCAGAATTTTTCGTAGCTTCTGTTTGGTTTTTTCTTCGAATAAGGCCTTTTTAAGCTTTTTGCCCTTTTAAATGTGAAGTACGTTTCTTGTCATTCCAAGGTTTTAAGCCTTTGCTTACGACAATCGCTTTATGAGCTTTTAGGCTTGTTCCTTTTTTTTTTTAAACTTAATTAATAGTTAATAATACTGATTTTGTTATAAAACAATAAAAGAAGAAGAGCAATATTGCAGAGAGAGAGAGAAAATTCTTATTGAATTTTGGGGTAATTTACAATGGGGTAAGACCCCTCTATTTATAGAAGGAAAAATGACTTAACCTCAAAGTAAAACTCTCTACAAGATAGACATCACTCTAAATAGAATTCTATTCTTAACACTCCTCCTTGAATGTCTACTCAATAAGTAATATGCCTCGTTAAAACCTTAACTAAAACAAAACCCAATTGGAAAAAAATTCTAGAAAAGGAAAAAGAGTACACATGTTTAGAAATGCGCCTATTGGTTGCCTCGTTAAAAAACCTTACAAGGAAAACCCAATCGGACAAAACCTTTTAAGGGAAAAAGAGTACAACGTGCATTAACTCCCCCTGATGAGAGCATCAATTCACATCCTTGAGCCTTCACATTCCAATCTTGTACACCATCTTCAAGAGATCGTTGGTAGAGATTTGATAAATACATCAGCCATATTAACTATAATGAATATTTGCACCTTGAAATCATAACTCGTGATAGATATATAATGTCTTCACAATTATCGTGGATTGGCTCTTCAATATCTCCATAAAGGTATCCTCGCTATCACATTATCATGCTTATAGTTATAGCAAGATACATTTGTGCATAAATTGTACTGAGGAAGTGGTACCTCAAGATCAATAATTGTATATACTTCAAGCAACTTAAATCCTTCATGGATTGTCATATAAGCCATATAATAGACTTTAGATGCATATCAGGTTTTCATGTCATGCTTGACATATAAGATATCGAAAATTGATTGCGCATACCATTGACTTTATACTTTTAAGTGTTTGAACAACATAGACAAAATTATATGTCTTTCATATGAGACCAATTCTATTCGAATTGCTTCTCTTCTATTTGGCCAATATTTTTGTCTGTATTCGACAAACTTAAGATCCTCATCGATATTTAGCGTTATCATAGATGTCTTCGACGAACATTTTATATTGGTTCCAATAAATTTTCATAAACACATAACTTAGAGATCTCTTCATTCATATATTCAGGTACTTGAATCTCTCATGAGATTTTATAAAGTGTTATGTCATGTGACCTTCTAGATCACTTGCCTCATTTATTATGATCACTTTGATCATTTGCTCATCCTCTTTATCAAGAAGTTCTATTTGAAACCGATTTGTCTGTACGCTTTAAGCGTACCATATATTTTGTCCTTCTAGGACTTAATATGAGCATTTGCAATGAGAATATAGTTATTTTCTTTGGGTCAACAAATGTGTATGGCATGCTTTGCAATATATTGCAAAAGAATTATCCGTTTATGAACTTCAAGTTCATATTATCCTATTCGAGGATCTAGATATACAAATGATAATCCGTTCGACGTAACTTTGTTTCAATTGTTTATCATATCTCCCCCTCATGTTAGAAAAACTAACTTGTTTTCTCAACTTTGAGAATCCATCTTTGTGCATTATGGTGTTAATGAAAATATACACCGCATATCAATAATAATAAGATGAAATTATTTGGTTCCTGACCCTGAACTATTTGTGAGAGGAGAATGCAATATACTTTCGTATATAACACATATCAAATTGATATATATATATAACTTTGTTCTAGTAAGAAACAATTTAGCTATTAAGTGGAGGCACTCAATAAATTAATTTGCTAAACGAACTTCAAGATGAACTTCTTAAATAGAAAATCTGAAAATTATGCTCTAAATTGAATTATTGAGCAAGTTACCTCGCAAAACACCATGTTGCGGGTTAATTATAATCGCACATGTAACCATCTCATAGATGTATCTTATGTGTGGTATACATGGCAGATGAATGGGCCCATATTCACCTTTGATATTTTCAGCATTCATGAGATTCAATCCCAATTTTAATTGGTCTATCAATTAACGAGAACAAGCAACCTAAGAGTATTCGTAAAGATCTTTCTAGTTATTTAATATTTACCCATATAGATTCTCGTTTATTTTTGCACATCATACTTTAATTAATATGACTAAACCAGCTAAGCCAACTGGATATCAATAAACTCCAAGTTTATTATGATAAGAGTTTTATGTCAATAAAGTTCTACTTTATTGTGGTATTCTTTTATTTGTGTAGTAGAAACTGGAGAATAAAGCGGGTAGCTTTTCGCATACATATTATTCCGCTACAAGTTGTAGTAATAGAAGATATAAAAGCTTTCCTTTATTATAGTCTCAATACAATCAACCGCTTTCGCATATACTTTGAAAACTGAACAAGTTTCTTTAAGACTTACTACAACACAATACCTTATTGGTAATCAATTGTGTTTCTCAAAAATAGTATAATTGGCTCTTACAGAGTTCTTAATTAATTTGGTACTATCACATATTAATCAATATCCATATAGTGAACATTTCTTTTAAAGAGAAAGTTGTATCATTATTTTCATGGTAAAAATTATATGCAAGATATGTTTCTTGCATTATTATTGTCCTTTAATAATCACATTACCAAAATATTTTTGCGTACAATAGGTACGTGATCAATGACCATTCATTCCATAATAATGACATTATTTTCTTATATCATCTCAAACCTCCTTCTAGAGGCGAGTGTGGTATATTCACTACCACTAGCACGTTCATATTCTTCCAAGAATGAATATGTATTCATAAATTAGATGTCTTCATACTCACATCATGAATGGACCATAATCATCTATATGTGCTTTATAAAATCTCGTATTGTCAAATTGATGACAAATATTACTTTCACAGTGTGAAGAATTATTTTGAGAATCCTTATTATCTTCATTATCACAATGATGACGATTATAATTTTGTCTATTGTCACGTCCACATCTATTGATACCTTCACGATAATAATTTTGTCTTCTTCCAGACTTATCACATACTGCTATCACATTCTCTATAGGGAATGAGAATGGAAAAAATTCAATGGGACAGATTTTTAATTCTTTGCCCACATTCATACATGAATTTGATCATGGAAAGACATAGAAATTTTACCACGTTGGGTGGTTATAATATCTTTCAAGCTACCTTAAAGTTGCAATCAAAATTTACCGTCTATGCTTGTATTTAAAATCAAATTATATAATTACAAGAATTTGAAAGAGAAAAGTAAAATACTTACCTTAAATCCAGAATTAATCTTGAAGGAAGTTCATAGAATGATTAGCAATCATTATGCTCAATATTATGTAAAAATTGAGCATCATGCATGTATTCAAAGCCATAGTTTTGACGATTTGCGTGAGTCGCTCTTATGGAGATAAGCGTAATATTCTTCACGAACGTCCTCCTAAATTTAAGACTGACATTCCAAGCCGTAATTCTCATATAGCAACGGCCAGGAACAGTTACAACTTATTGAGATGGTATTGAATAGAACCCGACAAGTCGAACAAAACTCGCCCACGAACAGTGAACGCAGACCGAATAGGAACCACGAACAACGACTAACCAATGATGGCGAACTCGAGCGGAATTCAAACTCAATCAGAAACTTGAGACTTGCCGGAAGAGATATTGAAGGAGCTCTTGGTTGATGGGTTCCTATGGTGATTATGGATGTGTTGAGGCTCGACGACTCGCCGGCCAGCTTACCGGAGATGGCAGCAATGTCGGATGGAATAACTGATTTGAGGTCGGAGCGGTCTGCTGAAGCTTCTCCTTTAGTCCCTATATATTTTGTTAATGAAGATAGTGAAGAAGCAGATCCGACGGGAGGGTCTGTGTTTCGTTCCAGTAGAAGAAAGCTAGGATCGTTTGGAGAAGACGACGCGCGGTGGGGGGGGGGGGGGTTTCATCTGTTGCGGCGCTGATTTTGTATATATTAGAGTGTGTGATCCTAGTTATTGCAATTGGCAGCACCGCAAACCTTTTAACTTCGATGAGAAAATCAAATTCAATTTTAGGATGAAAAATAGAGACTAATTCGTGCTGATAACGTATTATAAAACAATAAAAGAAGAAGAACAATATTGCAGAGAAAGAGAGAGATAAAATTCTTATTTAATTTTGGGGTAGTTTACAATGGGGTAAGACCCCTCTATTTATAGGAGGAAAAATGACTTAACCTCAAAGTAAAACTCTCTACAAGATAGACATTCACTCTAAATAGAATTGTATTCATAACACATTTTAATAATTAGTAATATGAAAATTATTAATACTTCCTTACTTGTATACCACATTATTTATAAATACAAAAGTAACTTAAAAGTTAATTATACGGGTTTAAATCCGTAATATAATTAAAAAATTTACGCACTCAAGGCAAGATAAAACAATTAAATTTTATATTAAGCGTGTCATGAAGTATTTATAGATTTGAGGAATGCTACAATATTCTCTCCATAAAAATATTCATCCTCAAATATTGCTAGGGCCTTATTCTTAAGCCAACAATCATTCCTTAAGTCCTTGAACTTTATAAGTTTTCTTAGCACTAATCACCTCTTAAGTTCGGTTAACTCCTTGAATTTTCAAACATTTCAGAAGAGATTCCTTTATAAATTGAACTATCCAAAAAAATCCATGTCACAAATACTTCAACTACACCAACAACAATCAAATATATCATAACAGACAATTCATAAGCATCATACACAGCTCATAAACTAATTACTCACACTCCGCTAAGGAGGTACCATAATAACCAACCAAAATTTAAATCACCACACTTAAGCAAAAGTAAATCACTTTAATAAATTAAATATACTCTTGCATGGTATTAAATTATTTAATAATTAAATATACTCTAACAAAAACTAAATAATTTCAACAACAAAGTGTAATCTAGCAAGGACACAAATGTCTACTAACTTGTACTTAATATATGAAATATAAAAATGCCAAGATAACCCTAGTTCACATACTTTTTTCCTCAAATAAATAAGGATACTTCTTCCTCATTTCTTCCTCGACCTCCCACGTACCCTATTTTGAATTGTGATTACTCCTCAAAACTTTTACCAATGATAAATCTTTTATTCTCAACGTTCTTACTTGCCTATCGAGAATTTATATTAGTATCTCTTCATAAATCAAGCCTTATTTAATTTCTATTGCATCGGCAGGCATTATATGCGACTCATCATGAATGTACTTTCTAAGCATAGATAAATGAAAGATAGGATGAACAAAGGATAACTTAACGGGCAACTCTAGTTCATAAGCTACTCTTTTCCTCCTTCTCTATAATACCATAAGGCCCGATAAACCTAGGATTAAGTTTCCCTTTCTTACCGAACCTCTTAATTGCTTTTATTAGTGAAACTTTCAAAGACACCTTATTACCAACCATTAACTATGAGCCACAATGCCTCTTGTCAGAATATGACTTTTGACGACTCTGAGCTGCTTTCAATCTTCCTCTGATCAGCTGGACTTTCTCTAAGGCCTCTCAAACGAACCCTGGACCAATCAACAACCCCTCTGCTGGTATAAACCAACCCACTGTAGACCTACATATTCGCCCATACAAAGTTTTATAATGAGTCATACCAATGCTAGACTGATAGTTTTTATTGTAAGAAAATTATATAAGTTGCAAGTGATCATCACAGTTACCTCCAAAATCTATAGCACCTACTCGAAACATATCTTTGAGGGTATGAATGGTCCTTTCTGCTGACCATCAATTTGTGAATGGAAAGTGATGCTCAAATTGACCTTGGTACCCAATATTTTTTGAAATGCCTTCCAAAAATGTATCGTGAACTAAGGGTCTTTGTTAGATATGATTGAATTGGAGTACCATACAATCAGACTATTTCTTTGATGTACAAATGTGCATACTACTCTACAAAATCTGTCGTCTTTACTGGTAGGAAATGAGCGGACTTTATGAGTCTGTCGATGATTATCCAAATTGAATCATGCTTACGGTATGTGCGAGGTAGGCCTACTACGAAATCCATATTAATCATCTCTCATTTCCACTGTAGTATATATCCTGATCTAGGCCATTAGGCTTCTGACACTCGACTTTGACTTGTTGGCAATTAAAATATTTGAGCACATGATAAGCTACTTGCTTCTTCATTCCTTTCCATTAATATAACTCTTTCAAGTCATATACATTTTGGTCTCCTGGGTAGATAGAGTAACTCGGGCTGTGAGCTTCTTCCATTATGGCCTTCCTACGACCATCTATATTAGGCACACATAATCAATCATTTAATTTTAAAACTCCATCACTTCTTAGAGCGAGAGCAATGATTTCTTTGTTTCTAACTCCTTCTATTAACTTCACTAAGTATGGATCTTCGTCTTGCTTAGATTTAACATGCGCAACAAGAGAGGATTATGCTAAGGCATAAGAAGTCATACCTTTTTCTTCGGTCTCATCCAATCTGATTTCGTCATTTTCCAGTTTTTGAATTTCTCGACCCAAGGATCTCCTTTGTACTGCAAGATGGGCCAAGACTGTAACGATCCGACCGGTTGTTTTTGAGAAATTAAGCTCCATTCAGCAGCAAAAGGTCTGGAACAAATTTAGAATATGAGCATCAACTTGTGTACATGGTGGAATTCAATGAACGGATTGTTTATAGTCAAATTGGAAGAATGAATCTAGTTTTGGAAGTTCGAACAGTGAAAAGTTGACCAGAATTGGACTTTTGGACAAATGGCCCGGAATGGGTCGTGAATGCTCTCTATAGCTTCATATGAGGATTTTGGACTTAGGAGCGTGTGTGGAATATGTTTTGGAGGTCCGTAGCTTTTTTAGGCTTGAAATGCCGAAGTTTAAATTTTGAAGTTTCCGGCCCGATTGTGAGATTTTGATTCGAGGGTCAGAATGGAATTTTGGATGTTGCAATAGCTCCGTCATGTCATTTGAGATGTGTTCGTAAAATTTCAGGTCATTCAGACGAGGTTTGATAGACTTTTTGACCAAAAATATATTTTTAGAGTTTTTGAAATTCTTAAGATTGAATTCAATGAAAAATAAGTTTTTTGATGTTGTTTATGGCGTTTCGAAGGTTGGAACACATTTGAATGCTATTGTAGGATGTCTGTAGGTTTGGTTGAAGTATTGGGGGCCTTGGGTGTGTATTAGATTCTCAACGGGCCATTTTTAGTTGTTAAAAAGTTGTAGAAAATTTAGGTTGAGGTGTTGCAGACCTTACTTCAGTGCGATCACATCCCTTCCCCCGCGTTCACATAGAGCAATTCCGGAGGGGGAATATTTTGTTCTAAGCGCTCGCATCACCATGTTCATGATCGCAGAAGTCTGTGTGTTCCTTCTTCGCTTTTGCATCCTCTATTATGCGTTTGCATAGTTCTTCTCTTGGGCAACCAATTATTCCTTCAATACGATCTTATCTTTCTCCTTGCGATCGCGAAGAGTAGCTTTGGGAAGCCGAAAATTTCCTTCAATACTGATAGCATAGCACTTTTTGACAATGGCTTTTTCCCCATATGTGATCGCATGCTTGACCACGAGATTGCATTGTGCAATTCTGGGAAGCCTTAAAAATTCTTCTACGCGATCGCGACTCTTCTCCCGCAATCGCAATGCACAATACCTGGGCAGACAGAATATATCCCAAAGTCGAGTGTTTCACCATTTTCATCATATTTTGACTTTTAGAGCTCGGTTCTTGGAAAATTTTGGAGGGATTTTCACTTGGGCGACTTGGGTAACAATTCTAAACTCCTTTTTGCTTGTAACCCACTAAGCTAAGCATGCATTCCTCCTTTAATTTTGGATTTTTGAATGAAAATTGGATAAAAACTTCATAGGACAAATTATTGAGTTTTGATTGGGTTTTTGACATCTGATTTGAAAGATTATTATATGGTTAGAATTGTGGGAGTACGAGGTTTCTGAAAATGTTAATTTCACTTGATTCCGAGATGTTGGCCTAAGGAGTATTTTGGTCATTTTACCTAATTTCGCGTCTTAGCTTTAAATTAAGTAGAATCAGTTGCTTGAGATGTTATTTATGATATGTAATTGAATGAGTACGCGTGGCAAGAACGTGGTTTCTAGTTGATTTTGGGCCGGTTTGAGGTAACTATCTTGCCTAACCTTGTGTGGGGGACTTTCCCTTAGGATGTGAGTCTTCTTTGCTGATTGTATTCCATGTACGCGAGGTGACGAGTGCGTGCTCGGATTTATTTATGGAATAATTGACCTTTTTAGGTTCTTAGGTCCTTATATTCACTAAGTATAAAGTTGTTCTTGATGTGATTGAATTTTCATAACTACTTGTCTTTATTGGAAATCATTATTTTCACTCATGTAATTATTTAGTCTCAATCGAGGCTACGATTATCTTTCTGCTGCTCATCCTTAAGTGAAGTTCTTGTATATCCTCCGTAACTTGTGAAACCTTAAAAAAAGTGTAGATATCCTACATTTAGTTGACATTTCTTTATTTGATTCATGTTAACTTCCTTGTTGTTGAACTACATGTTAGGGGATCGCTGCTTCATATTATTTTCTCCCTTGTTGAGTTGTTCTTATTTTTCTTAGTATTATCTATTGTGGTTATTCATTGTGAGCTTGTAATTACCGTCCCCTGGGAACGAAAGTTCTTGAGTGGATTCATTTGTCGTGATCTTGTATATGTTGTCATTGTTGATATTGTACTTGTGGTGTTGATGCATGAGGTTTATGCTGTGCGGTTATTGATATTGTGATATACGAGGTTATTGCCATATGGTTGTTGATATTGTGATGCACGAGATTTCTACCGTGTGGTTGTTGTTGAGGCTTTGCACGAGGTCTTTTCCATGCTATTGTTGCTATTGATATATTGCAGATGCGGCGTAATAAAGAGGGATTCATTTATATGCTTATATGTGGGTTGCGCATGTGTCAAAATAAGGTGGGAATATTATGATGCATGTGCGTCGAAATAAGGCGGCACTTATTATGTTATTATTTGCACACATGGTGGAATAAGATGATTGTAAGGATTTGTGACGGCTTGTGGAGGCATTCCTATTTTACGTTTAATATTATGATTGTGACTTGCTTTTCCTGCATGAGCTTTATCTTGCGAATGTGGTGAGGGGACATTGTGCGTGTTGTCCGCTCATCTTCTTGAATTTATTAGCTGGTAAAAATCTTGTTAAAGAACTTGCACAAGCATACACGTAGTTAAAACACTCCTATTGGATGTGAAGTCCTCCTGATTTTGCTAAGTATAGAGGTACGTCCTCGTTTAATCGTTTTATATGTGAGAGTGACCCTAGTTAGCCAGTTAGTTGTCAGTATGACCGTAAGACTAATGGAGGTACAGGATGCCAAGTGTTATATTTTAGATGCTGGGACCGTGACTTGTGATTTGACCGAGATTCGATAAATTCGTGGAAATTGATCAGTAAGACTTGGTGTGAACACCACCGTAGGACACAAGTTATTGTTTTGTGTTTCCCTTTATGTATTGTGACCTTGGGATTTGGATTGTGTTTTTGTCGTCATTATGTGTCATCATTCTTTATATTATCGTTATCACTTGTTGTTTCTTCCCTCATTGTGATTGTAGCATTGTTGGTCATTTCGTACAGTCTTCACACACACACACACACATATATATATATATATATATACATATATATGATATATATATATATATATACATATATATATATATATACATATATATATATATATACATATATATATATATACATATATATATATATATATACATATATATATATACATATATATATATATATATATGATATATATACTATTTATTTGACCGGTAGGTGTCTTGTATGTTCCTCGTCACTACTCCGCCGAGGTTAGTCTTGATACTTACTGGGCACCGCTGTGGTATGTTCATGCTACTCCTCTGCACATTTTTGTTGTGTAAATCCAAATACTTCCACTTAGTGTTGTCAGCCTTGGAAGGAGGCATTTTTGTAGAGACTTCGAGGTATATCTGCTACGTCCGCAGACTGAGGAGTCCCTTTCTAGTTTTTTTGTGTAATAAGCATAGCCCTCTCAGTATTTCTCCTTATTTAGACATTCCTGAGTTAGAGCCTCCAATATATCCCTTAGCTTGTGATTTGTGAGAATCCGTGTTTTGGGAATTCTGTTAGTTTCAAGAGATGTTATTGTATGTGTCGAGCGGCACCTTAAACATTATTTTACTTTACTAGTTCGATTTTAATTATTTCTTCCACAATTATTGTTTATATTCCGCATTGTTAGGCTTACCTAGTCGTAGAGACTAGGTGCCGTCACGATGGTTGACGGAGGGCAAACCAGATCGTGAAAAGTTAGTATCAGATCTCTAGGTTCATAGGAGCCACGAATCACAAGCCAGTTTATTAGAATCTCGTGGATCGGTACGAAGACGTCTGTACTTATTTCCGAGAGGCTATGTAACTCTTAGGAAAATTTCACTTTGTTTGATTTCCTTGTCCTGCGAGATTTTTGACATCACAATTCTAAAAACCCTATTTTCTACTCTCTCATAGATGGTGAGAACACACACTTCCCGAGGTAATCAGGAACTCGCGCCCCCTGCCGCAGCCGTCAAAGGTCGGGGCCGGGGTAGAGGCCGAGGATGCGCACGTGATGCAGCTAGAGCACCTGCACGAGCAACCACCGAGGTACCACCAGCAGATCCAGCTAGAGCCTAGGCACCTGACACGCCGACTGTTACTACTACTCCAGCCCTTCAGGAGACTTTGGCACAATTTATGAGCATGTACACTACTTTGGCTAAGGCAGGACTGCTTCCCCTTACTGCAGCCACATCCCAGGCTGGGGGACGAGCACACTAGAGCAGCGAGTGCATGTTGAGTAGGTCCCTGGGATTATTCCTACACCGCCTGCAGTTCCAGTTCATCCTGAGGGCATGGAAGCGACTTCCGAGTTGGAGCAGCTAAGGCTTGAGAGGTTCAATAGGTACAAGCCTCTTGAGTTCAGTGGTCTAGCATCAGAGGATGCTCTGGTATTTCTTGATGAGTGTTACCGCATTATCCGTACTATGGGCATCTCAAGATCGAGAGGGGTTTCCTTCACTATTTTCCAGCTTCAAGGAGACGCCTATGATTGGTGGCGCACCTATGAGTTAGAAATCCATACAAGGGAGCTTCACTGACTTGGACCTAGTTTTCATATATGTTCCTGGGAGAGTTTGTCCCTCAGAGCCTCAGGGATGCGTGGCGTGTAGAGTTTGAGCATTTGTGCCAGGGTGCTATGACTGTCTCGAAGTATGTTTTCCGTTACACCAGCTTGACTAGACATGCCCCAGCCTTGGTTTCTACTGTTCACGAGAAGTTTCGTCGGTTTATTGAGGGGCTTATTCCAACCATCAGTTCCAGCATGGCTCGTGAGTTGGAGATGGATATTTCGTATCAGCGGGTGGTAAACATTTCTAGGAGGATAGAGGGTATGCATGCCAGAGAGAGAGAGAGAGAGAGAGCAGACAAGATCAGGAGAGGGAGTTTGAGGAGACGAGGAGGCCCCGCTGTTGATACCCAATTTTTCCTATGTATTTTCTACAGAAAAATACATTCAAAATCGCATATATAAGTATGCCCAAGTGTTTTAGCACTTTTCCTAATTTTTGAAGGATTTTTAATCAATTTATTGTCCATTTTAGCAGTACAAAAACCAATAATTATTGCCAAAATTATTATTTTTATTGAATAATTTGTTTTATCCCCATATTCATACCAAATCATAGCAAAGGCAATTTTTATACATTTCTGTAAATTATTTGGTATTTTAAAAGATAAATTGCACGTAATTGCAATTATAACCTATTTTAAGAACTAAAACCATTTTTTAATTATAAAATTGGTTCCAATATTTTAAAATTAATATTTATATATTATTAACTAACTTAGTACCTTTAATTTATTTTCGAAGTCATTTACTATTTTATAAAATAAAAAGGGAAAAACTGGCTATTAAAAATCTAGCCTCATTTGCATTTCAATTATAGCCAAATTGATCCCCTAATTAACCCAATTTCGAACCCAATTTTGGTCCAACCCAAACCCTAAAAAAAACCCGACCCCTAACCCGTTAATACAACCCGCTCGGTCATTCTTTTAATCCAGGCAATTGATCATTTTGATCAACGGCCACGATTTACCCTTAATTTTTTAATCCCCCCAACCCCATAACCCTAACTCAGTTCCTCCAGAGATGCCAAATTGAAACCCCTTCTCCCTCAAACTCTCTCGAAGGTTCTTGAAATCCTAGCCTCTCTCACCATCTTCAACCACAACCTCACCGGAATCTATAGACTCTCTGGCCATGGATGGCTTGAACCTATCTCTCTCTGTTCTCAAACACTTTCTGTTCGAAGTTTCGAGGTCTGACCTTGATGGTATCCGTTCAAACCTTCTCCAATTCAAGGTTATATGGCCTCATTGGCCTTGCTTCGGCGTATCCAAGCCTTATGAGCCTATCTCTCACTTTTCCGACCAAGATTAGACCTTTTCAAAGCCTTAATCATTTTAGGGTTCTTCTGAAACCCTAGCTACTCGAGGTTTTCTCTGAGTTTTCTTATATTTGTTATATATCTGTGTGCTACTGGAGTTTTAAACGTTTTTTTTTTCAATTTTCTTTCAATAATATCCTTTAAAACTCTTTCTCTCTGATTTAGGGTTTTCTGAAAGGTTCGAAATGTTTCTACAACTCGTCTTTTCCTTTCTTTATGTGTATTTGTCATGCATGTTCTCCTACTGTTTTCTTATTCTTTCTTTCTACCCTACATGATTCTTCTGTCCTTTGTTTTTCTACTATGTTCCTAGACCATGCTCGCATATTTATCTTGCTATGTTTCCTTATGTGTTTTTTTCTAGGCTTTTTCGATATTCATGTGTTCCTCTACTGTATTTTCTATTAAAGTTTTAGTTCTTTGTTTGCCTTCTACTGAACCTTATTTGAGTTCCCTTTAAACATGTTTCTCCCACTGTTTTCATAAGTGTTATACTATCTATTTTCTCTTTTGAATTTGTTTAAGTCCCAAGTTTTTCATAAATATGTTCCTTCTACTTCACTATGCTTTAAATCAGTTTCGTCACTCTGTTGTTTCAAACTTGCTATTTTTATCTGTTTGCTTTCTCATGAGTCTCTGAAAGAAATCTCTGAGCCTGTTTCAATTACTTGCCTCCTCGTCTATGTATCTGATTCGAAGCAGAAACCCTAGAATTTGTGGGGGGGGGGGGGGGGAGGTTTTGACAAGGCTTAGTCAGGTGTTTGAACTATGGTCTTATTTTGGAACCCTTGACTCTTTTATACTCATTTTGAATCTATGAGCTAAGTTTTAATTTCTTTCTTTACGACTCTGAACTTTTTCTGCGCTAGACTCTCCTACTAATTAGCATGATAGTTCTCCGTGCTTAAGCATGGTTGTTTGTTTTTATATGTGTGATGAATTCTTTCTTCCGAAAAGGTTTCCAATTTATGATTGATTTAAAATATTTTTTTAAGGTTTGATTGATTGTTACTGATTTTCCTTAAGTAAAACCTTTCTTCATCTTTTCTTACTAGATTCATCCATACCGAAATTCAGACCTTGTGATTTATTGGCTGTTAATTGTCCTTTCCTTATTTGCGCAAACCATGTGCTATCAGACTTTTTCCTTAAATAAATCCCTGTTTATTTACCCTTCTTATACTGCTTTGGAAAAGGTTTTGATCAATCTCTTTCCTTAATCAATTTTACTCGTTCGAAATCAGAATCCCTTAACTAAAAAGAAACTTTTTGTAATTGATTTTTAACTATTCTCCTACCTTATTCTGCTTGATTCTACCCTATAAAAAGGGCAGGCCTCCTTTCTACCAAGACACCTTGAATTCGACACTTTCAATTAGACAGCTTTCAATTCAACACTTTTACACTACTCAAGTAACATAGTTCTCTAATCATAGCATTCTTACTATTGCTTGCACTCTGGCTTTACAAGACTATTACCTTATTTTCTTGTTTCCCGGAAACTGGTATGTTCTAGTTTGATTTTCAGCCTCGTTCCAATGTGTTTATTTTACAGCTTCTACACCCTTGTCTGCTTTACTACCTATATTTAATGTTAATTAGCATGTCAATTTCTTTCATATATTTTTATTGTGAAACCCTGCACCCCAGTCCCCTCCTATGTGTTTGAGTTTGAAGTTTAGAACATGGTAACATCCAATTTGTTGCTCATGTTTGAACATGATCCCTTAGGGGATCCTAACTCCCAAACAATGTGGCTAATAGGCTAGTTGGGGCATGCCAGCACTTTCAATTGCTAGGTATGACCACCAGCCTACCTTTGATTCCTTTAAAAATCCCTCTCTCAACTTACACTCTCTCTTAGCTTTTAAGTTCTGCCCCCGTCCTGTGAGCCATGCTTTGGGACCTTGAGTTCCCTCTGAAATTGGACACTTAAGGTCTGTCTCTTTCACAGTGCACTATGATTCTGTAATATATCTAGGCGTGAGCATTGTTCGGAGTCCATTTGAGACTCTTTGGGAACTCTGACACATCCTGCAAGGCCCCGGAAAATTTCACTAAGTAATTTAGGATTTCGTAGTATCATGCAAGCTTGTTATAATGCTTTATATATACAATTAACATGGTGAACATAAATTAGACTTTGTAAATATGAGTATAAGTCCTATGGTAAGTGATGTGAGGTCCAAAGTGAAGCCTAGGTGTACGCCAAATGAGAAAATTTTCGAACTAGCCCAAAATTCCAAATGGATTCGCACAAGGCTCAACTTTAAACTAGAATATATAATTATGTATAATGTTTTATGTGATGAATAGCATATCAAATACTATCCCTTTGAGTCTAGTTTCCAACAGTTCCGACCGTTCATCATTTAAACATTCTTACACAAAGTTATGGTCAAATTATCAGAGGCTGGAAATTGATATCCCGAGTCAATTATGCGGTCGCATTTTGGATCGCAGAATGCATTCTGCGGTCGCATTTTGGCTGCACTTTGAACCCGAGAAGCCCATTTTTGGGTGTCGATTCTGCGACGCATTCTGCGGACCGCATGTCGATTCTGCGGTCCGTTCTGCTACTGCAGAATCGACATCGTGGGATATATTTTTTATTTTCTAAACATGACCCCCTATCGTTATATTTGACCCCATAACTCATTTTAAGCATTTTTCTGAGTATGTTTAGAGTGAGAGAGAGAGGGGTTTTAGAGAGGGAAAGTTTCTCCCAGCAAATTTCTCCACAATATCTTGTTAATTATTTGAAGATAATCAAGTGAAAGCCCCAGTCCTTCATCTAAGAGGTAAGATTCTATGCCCTATGTTCTAATTTCGATTTAGAGTATAAGATGGGTCATTGAGGTGTGATTCTTGGGGATTTTAGTATTGTGTGTGCATGCATGTACAACTTATGTTTATGGGAAGATTGTTTAACATAGATTAGTAAAGATTGGGTTAGGGAATGAAGGAAATCTTAAAAAGGGTATTTGAAGTCAAGATGCTCAACTAGTGTTTGATAAAATGCTCAAACGAGCTAGTTTCATGAATATATTTCTAATATATGTTTAATTTTGTTATGTATCATAGAAGATTGGAATTGCTATAGTTTTTGGAGTGTTGTAGTAACTTAAGGAAAGCTCAATCGAGGTATGTATGACTAACTGTGATCCTTGTGAAATCGCCCTATGCTTGTTGTGAAATTGTTGATAGTTGATATTCATGTGAGAATCATTGTGAAGCTTCTGTGTTGTATGATTGTGTGGTAACATTTTGTGATGAATGTTGTGGAACTCGTTATTGGAACAACGGAAATGGAAATAATGTGGAATAGTGGTAATGGAAACAATGTGGACCAATGGAAATGGAAATATTGTGAAGCAATGGTAATGGAAACAATGTGGAACAATGGTAATGGGAATAATGTGGAACAATTAAAATGGTAATATTGTGGAACAATGTGTGTGATTAGTTGTGAATAACTGTTGTGATGATCTAAATTGTGTATCAATTTTGATGAACATGAGGATACTGTTGTTACTAGTTGTGAGATTTCAATACCTTTGTTGTGGAATTATTTTAACAATGTGCCATGGTTGATTCCTTGTATTTGTTGTTGTTCTGTTTGTTGTTGTGAATTGAAACTATCAGGCGGGGTCGGGTTGCACGCCAGAACACGGCGAAATAAGGTGTGGGTTGGGGTGATAAGGGTGGACGAGGTAATAAGGGTGGACGAGGCAATAAGGTTGGAAAATGTGATCCAATATCACTATTGATATGAATATGAATCATGAAATGATAAATGTGGAATTGTGAAAGGAGACAGCAAGAGAGTTTGTAACTTGTGGGGCACTGATTGCCCCTTTGTTTGACTACTTGAATCATTTGTTGTGGAATGTTTGGTTGTTGCTTCCTGGTTGTACTTGTGCTGTTGTTGTTCAGTTCTATACTTGTTTATGAAATTTGGCTTGAGTTTACTTGAGACAGAGTTTGTTCATACATACCAGTACAATTCAAATGTACTGTTACCTGGGGCGCTACATTCGTGTTATGATTGTAGGTGGATCCATAGCAGGCACTCCAGTTCACCGACCGTAGTTCCTCATCACTTTCCGTCAGCTGATTCGGCGAGCCCCTTTTCCATTCGGGGCTCTATGTGGCTAACGCCACTTTCTGTTTCTGATCTTGTTTTGATGTTGTATAAGGTATAGCCGAAGCCTTGTTGCCGGCATTTCCATAATATTCTTCAACTGTATTTAGAGGCTCCGTAGACAGGTTTTGGGTAGTGTCGGGCATGGTAATTTAAAAGATAAATATTGATGCGTGGCAATGTTTTATGAAAATTGGAATACCTTTATTATGGAGAATGAAGTTTCTAATGGAAATTGTTATTATTATGTTTATAAAATTTGGTCAATGGAGTTCATATCCTATAAATGGCTATTTCACCTGGTTATTAAGGAATGAGAATGAGGGGTAACACGTGGGATAGGAAAGGCACCCAGGTCCGCTTGAATGGGGATGCCCGGTCGAGAGACGGTCATTTTCCTCGAATTTGGGGCATGACAAACTTGGTATCAGAGCTTAAGGTTTTGAAGTGTCCTTGGATGTCTCGGAGCCGTGCCTAGTAGAATCCTTCTTATCGGTGTGTTATCGACCACATATATAAGTTGGAGGCTATTTGGACATTTAAGAATTTCACCCTTCTTTGATAATCCAAATCGTGCGATATAGCTCAAGATAGGGAGTTTATTCCTCTCTAAGTCTTATTCTCAAGATTGGTAATTTTAATACCATAATCCACGAATTTGAAGCTTGTAAGGAGGTATTCATCCAACCATTGAGTCCAAGTGGATTACCTAAGGACTTGTTAGAGGAATATGTTGAGCCGTGGAGGGATTGGTAGAACTTGTTGTTAAGAGGAGTACCCTTGTTCCTACTAATGTCACTGCACCACCGGATTATGTAGTATATTATCTGTATGTACGGTTAAAATCCCGTCTTTTAGGAATTAAGCTTCCATGGTGGCCGCGTAAATGTTGTAGGTTCAAGATATAATTTATGCAGTACTCGTTGTGTTATGTTAAGCGAATTATTGTTGTGAAAATATATGTGGGAGGTACTTCTTCATGTGTTTATTATATTATTATTGGTAAATGAGGATATGTAAAGAATGTGAACTATGTGCTAAATGCCTAGACTTCAAGTCAAGTTTAAATTGACATTTTGATGCCAAAGTTTAAGAGAAAACTTGTTATGGTTGATTCCTCCAATTTTGTCTTATGTTTACCAAATGTATTTGATTGATTGTGCCTAGTTGTTGGTAATCTACAAAGATGTTTGGAAGTGAAGTATGTGACGGTGTAAATGTGGCAAGGCTGAATGTTGGATTCTTGTTGGAATTGATACTTTACATGATGGTGTTTTGACCCTATAATTGTAAAAGATGCATTCCAATATGACCAATGTACTATAGTTGATAACTTAAAATGGATGCAAGGAATACAAATCACGCATTGAAATGTGAAGGGCTTACATTGAAATTAAAGAAGCATATATTAAATAAGACTGTGTGAAATCCTCTGTGTATAGAAATATTGAAATAAGTCAAATGATTTTGAGAGTATGGACAATGTGTCGAGAACTCGAAATGAAATTGTACCTGGTGATACTTGTGACATGAGGGAATATGAAACAGATTATGATGTTGGTGTTAAATATGCGGAAATGATGTGAAATGCGGGAAAGAAGAGGTTGTGTTATGAAATGTGGCCTACTGTTTGTGATAATTGTGTTCCCAAGAGCCGATGGACTAATATACGTAAAAATGGCATGATTCTTTTACTTGATAATGTGTTGATCATTTAAAGTGTTTGATTCGTACTTGTGATTTCCTTATTATTGTATGAAGCGCATAGGTGTATAATTGATATGTGAACAAGGCTATGAAATGAAGCCTACAGGTATGGAAATTATGTGAAAACTATATCCATTCTATTTGGTAATGTGGTGATTTTTAAACTTTTTGTTAGACCCTTGTAACTTCCTTGTCCTTGCATAGATTTGTTTTTAAAAAAATAATCTAAATTACAAAATATTTCATGCACCATCATATAGTTTGTACATGTGGTGTCGAGTTCCATGCAAATTATAAAAGGTTTGTGATCCTTCTCGAGTCACTCTTTTACTCAGTTGTGTATATGGCTTATATGGCTTAAACATCCAATCCACTCTCTTGCAAGTAACATCATGAAAACCTTCTTACCATCAAGTAACATGAGAGCATGTGTCAACACGTATCCTACAAGTACCTATCAATTGAAATGGTCACTGTGTGCATAAAGTTTTTCTGAAAATTGAGATCCTCACATCCCATTATATGAAGATATTGTGTCGCCATAATTTTCGTGTCCACTTGAGATATCCCGTAGTAAGTAGCTCACTTGGTTTCTAGTATTATAGTTGCCGGTGATGTGGAATTGTATTGCAGTTTGGAAGTTAGTATAGCATAAGCATTTCCAACTCATAACGAATGATTATTTTCTCTTTATGTCTCCAAAATGTGCTAATTGTATTCCTTATTTAGTGAATTCGTTGTGCTAGTACCCAACACGTGTACGATAACCATGAGAGAACATGCCCCTCTATGTGTCACTATGACACCTCCTTTTCTTTCTTCAAGTCAAAACCTATGGAGATCCTATCATGAACATCTGCAAACCTTCAGTGGTTATTGTGCACTGTCTCATTGGGTTTGGTTTTCCTTAAATCCTCAACTTCTGATATCCTTGACTATGTCATTGTCATGTGCGGGGAGTTATACTACCCTTGGTATCTTGCCTTTTTGGCTGTATAGGAGTATTGTATTCCTTATCTCCGGAGTATCGTGTTAACTATTAGAACCATCTAACCAATTCATGATTTTGTCCCAATATAAAAATTGTCTAGCTATGGAGTTACACTCATGAAAGGTTGAGATTGGATGACTTCGGATTTTTGCACATATCATCAACATGTTGATTTGAATGACAAATGGTCGTAGTTTTAGTTCCCTCATATATGATCAATTACCAAGAAGTGTTAAGCTGTCTAATATATGGTAATCTCATAAGCGTTCAATTATTTTCATCCTTATAGGCTTGTGGCATAGATTATGTAGGAGTGTAATTCAACTTCATGTATTTTGAAACCCATATTACATTCAAGGTGCCAGAGTATTCTTATTCTGGATAGACGGATTTTTCCTACACTCTAGAAAATGAGTCGTTCATGTACTTGAGTATTCCTTCTTAATGACTCCTATTTCCCATGTTCTACTTACCTTATGCCGTATTTGTGTAATAATTGAGGTAATCACACTGATAAACCATGTCAGTATTGCTAGTAGTAACCTCTTGTGTCTGTTAGTATATGACCTCATAAAGTACTCTACTCAGCGCATTAATGGATTCCTGAATAACTCCAGCCTGATCTTGAACTCTGTTGTTTCTTATTGTATTAGATCCATTGGGTATGGTAAGTTCAGGCAAGTCAAAGATAAAGCTTCATATTGTGATTATATATACATATATATTGGATAGGTAATTTTATGGTCAGTTTACGATATCAAATCTTAGAGTAACTATTAAAGGTCATCAAGGGTTTAGTGTGAGTGTCCCCATGAAAATGTTACGTGAGTTGATAATAAAGATAACATGACTGTATTACACATTAGGTTGCAATAGGAGTATGATATCCCCGTAACTGTTTCTCACGTACTTTGTGTTTCCATATGTTATGTCTAAGAAGGTAATGAATTGGTTTGAACGAACTATATGATCATGGTAATATCTTATATGATGCATTAATAGAAAGAATCATGATGGCTTGACTTCATATGGACAGTTGATTGAAATGAAATTATATTCTTGTTGATGAACACCTTTGTGATTACACTAATGGCTGGTAATGACTATTATGAACACATAATTGTTTGTTTACTATGATATGACATTCTTGATGGTAGGATGATATGTGAAGGAATTGTGGGTTGATGTTGTTACAATGAATTGCAATATCCTGTGAAATGTAAATTTGTACAGTAAAAGTTATTAAAAGGTAAAGTCAATGGATAGTTATCTCATGCAAGATGTTTATTTGTCATCCTTGTTATGTATGTTTAGGAGTTGATATTATCTTGAGAAAGTGTCATGACAATGCTTGTATGTCGATAATGTCATATGGAAAGCTGGATATGCCTGGAAGGAAAATATTTTTACTTGATTGAATACCAGTTAGTTTTGACTTGGAATGTACCATATAGGTGTTTTGATATAAAACTGTGCAGTCCATGTTCTGGTATCCTTATGATAATGTAGTGCTTGTAATATTGGGATTAGGATTGTGGATATATACATTATGGTTCTAGGTATAGTTTTGGATGTGTTGTTGAGACGAATTTAGTGATTCTATGGCAGGTGGATAGGCCTAGTAACAAAGGAGACTCTGCTGAAATTTCTAAAGAATTTGGGAGTTAAACAAAAATTTAGGGAATTGACGCAGGTTAGAAAAGAGATGTGTGATGTTAAAGTGTTTGGGGAAGACTCTACTTCTCATTCGAGGATGAATGATCCTAAGGAGGGAGAATGTAAGGCCCCAGAAAATTTTTCTAACTAATTTAAGATTTCGTAGTGTCACGCAGGCTTGTTATAATGCTTTTATATACTATTAACATGGTGGACATAAATTAGACTTTGTAAATATGAGTATTAGTCTTATGGTAAGTGATGTGAGGTCCAAAGGGAAGCCTAGGTGTATGCCAAATGGGAAAATTTTCGAAATGGGCCAAAATTCTAAATGGATTCACACAGGGCTCCACTTTAAACTAGAATATATAATTATTTATAAGGTTTTATGTGATTAATAGCATATCAAATGAAATCCCTTTGAGTCTAGTTTCCAACGCTTCCGACTGTTCGTCATTTGAACATTCCTACACAAAGTTATGGTCAAATTACCAAAGGCTGGAAAATGATATCCTGAGTCAATTCTGCGATCGCATTTTGGATCGCAGAATGCACTCTGTGGTCGCATTTTGGCCGCATTTTGAACCCGAGAAGCCCTGTTTTGGGCGTCGATTCTGCGATACCGCATGTTGATTCTGCGGTCCGTTCCGCTATAGCAGAATCGACATCGTGGGATATTTATTTTATTTTCTAATCCCGACCCCATATCGTTATATTTGACCCCCATAACTCATTTTAAGCATTTTTCTGAGTATTTTTAGAGTGAGAGAGAGGGGTTTTAGAGAGAGAAAGTCTCTCCCATCAAATTTCTCCACAATATCTTGTTAATTCCTTGAAGATAATCAAGTGAAAGTCCCAGTTCTTCATCTAAGAGGTAAGATTATATGCCCTAGGTTCTAATTTTGAGCTTAGAGTATAAGATGGGTTATTGAGGTGTGATTCTTGGGTATTTTAGTATTGTGTGTACATGCATGTACAACTTAGGTTTATGGGAAGATTGTTTAACATATATTAGTAAAGATTGGGTTAGGGAATGAAGGAAATCATAGAAAGGGGATTTGAAGTCAAGATGCTCAATTAGTGTTTGATAAAATGCTCAAACGAGCTAGTTTCATGAATATCTTTCTAATATGTGTTTAATTTTGTTATGTATCATAGAAGATTGGAATTTCTATAGTTTTTGGAGTGTTTTAGTAGCTTAAGGAAAGCTCAATCGAGGTATGTATGACTAACTGTGATCCTTGTGAAATCGCCCTATGCTAGTTGTGAAATTGTTGATAGTTGATATTCATGTGAGAATCATTGTGAAGCTTCTGTGTTGTATGATTGTGTGGTAACATTTTGTGATGAATGTTTTGGAACTCGTTATTGGAACAACGGAAATGGAAATAATATGGAATAGTGGTAATGGAAACAATGTGGAACAATGGAAATGGAAATAATGTGAAGCAATGGTAATGGAAACAATGTGGAACAGTGGAAATGGGAATAATGTGGAACAATTAAAATGGAAATATTATGGAACAATGTGTGTGATTAGTTGTGAATAACTGTTGTGATGATCTAATTTGTGTATCAATTTTGATGAACATGAGGAAATTGTTGTTACTAGTTGTGGGATTTCAATACCTTTGTTGTGGAATTATTTTAACAAAGGTGCCATGGTTGATTCCTTGTATTTGTTGTTGTGCTGTTTGTTGTTGTGAATTGAAAAGGCGTGGTCGGGTTACACGCTGCAACACGGCGAAATAAGGTGTGGGTTGGGGTGATAAGGGTGGCTGAGGTAATAAGGGTGGACGAGGCAATAAGGTTGGAAAATGTGATCCAATATCACTATTGATATGAATATGAATCATGAAATGATAAATGTGGAATTGTGAAATGAGACAACAGGAGAGTTTGTAACCTCTGGTTTTCTAAATCAAAGTTCTTCTTAGTGTCCTAATGTACTTAATCATTAGGTGGCGACTCTTCAAACCCAATTCCTAAAAGGAAACGAGTTGTCCTCCCAAATGTCATAAACCGGATTTTGCAAGAAATATGGGGCATCGACACCTGTAGGTCGAGGAGGTATATAGGTCCTTATTTTAGAGGTAGGGTGCGTCATGGTAGAGGTTTTGCAGGTCAGCCAGTTCGTCTCGCGCTTCAGGATTTGCATGGTGAATCTGTTGGAAACACGTTCTCAAGGCATTATACTAAACGTGTGTTCATATTTGTAGGTTTTGATGAATGACAAACTATGCGCAAATTGACATGTGACGAGGTCCAAGCACAAGCGCAAAATTGATATATAACGAGATTCAAGCACAAGACAAAGATCGAGATTAAGTTTTATATGAGTTGGTATTTAATTGTGATCTTGATCCGACAACTTAAACTCAAGACTTGGCTTCTCTCGTAAAAATATTTTTAACAAATCATGCATATTTAATTTAGAGTAAAACGATTTTAAATAATGCATATTTACTTTAGTCAAAATGATTTTTAAACATGCCTCTAAAATCTGGACTAAGATAATCGATTATGTACTTATGATAATCGATTATGTTTAAGTCAGCTGCTTGACAATCGATTGTGAACTTATGACAATCGATTGTGTTAAGGCAGTGAGCATCAAATTTTTCAAATCTGCATGACAATCGATTGTGAACCTTATGACAATCGATTGTGATGAGGCAGTGTCCATCAAAGTTTTTCAAAGCTCAAAATAATCGATTGTAAAGCTAATGACAATCGATTGTGAAGAGACAGTGTCCATCAGATTTTTCAAAGTCACAAAATAATCGATTGTGAACTTATGACAATCGATTGTGTTGAGGCAGTGTCTTCCAGACTTTTTCAAAGTTATTAAATAATCGATTGTGAACCTATAACAATCGATTGTCAAGAGGCAGTGTCTAAATTGATTTTTCAAGACTGATATATAATCGATTGTTAACTTAATATAATCGATTGTATAACTGACCGTTGCCAAAATGTTTTCAAATACCGTCAGGTAATCGATTATTGATTTCCTATAATCGATTGTTTTAATTAAAATATGGAAAGTATTTTTTGAACGTTGCTGAGTAATCGATTGTAGATTTATGACAATCGATTGTTTTACGTAAAATCTGGAAATGATTTTTTGAACGTTGCCAGTAATCGATTATTGATCTTAGATAATCGATTGTTATGCGTAAAATCTGGGATTGATTTTTGGAAGAACTGGCAAATAATCGATTGTGGTAATTTGACAATCGATTGTCACTGAGTAAAATCAGCAATTCTTAATTGGCAATTAGGCAACGCTAATACAAAGTTTTTCAACTATAAATACAGCTTCAAATCAGTCTTTTAAGAACAACAACACACAACAACTGATCATACAATTGCTAAAGCTTGCATACTTTATTGCTTATCATTTTATATTCATTACATAAGCTTTTGAGAGCCAAATTCTTGTCGAAAGTTGTTGCGATCTTGAGCGTATTCTTTTTACTCATATCTACTCTTAAAGGAGTGTCTTGTTTGAGTGCTAAGTGTTTTTGTACACTTGAAGGGAAGTGTTAGTCCCTTGTGTTGTAAGAAGGAACTTGTGTTTCCTTGGTTGAAGTCTTGGAGTGTTGTATCTCCGAGCAAAGGTTGTTGAGGCTTGTGTCCTCAAGTTGTAACGGTTTGTTGAGCACTCGTAAGCTTAACAAGTTAGTGGAAATCTCGAGAGAGTCTCTCGGGGACTGGACTAGCCACGGGTTGTGGTGAACCAGGATACATCGGTGCGTTTGTTCTAATTTATTTACTTATCGCACTTATTTATTTCCTGCAATTTTTTTAATTCCGCAAGTTTACGCTAATTTTTATTATAACGCTATTCACCCCCCTCTAACGTTAAGCGTATTATCTAACAATTGGTATCAGAGCCCAACTCTCTGAAGACTTAACCGTTTGAGAGAAACATCCATGGCTTCTACTAGTGATTCTTTTGCAGGAATAGGTGAAGGACAATGGTCCACCCGACCACCGCTATTCGATGGTACAAACTATACATACTGGAAGGAGAGGATGAGAATATTTGTACAATCAAATAGTTTTCATCTTTGGAAGGTCATAATGAATGGAGAACAAATTCCAACCAAGAAGGTTGAAAATGAATGGGTCCCAAAGTCAGAAGATGAATACGATGCGGATGATATCCGAAAGGTGCAACATAATGCTAAAGCTATTAATTTATTATATTGTGCTGTAAATGCTGATGATTACACGAAGATATCTTGTTGCACAACGGCGAAGCAAATGTGGGACAAGCTGGAAATTACGTACGAAGGTACGGACCAGGTAAGGGAAGCCAAAATTGATTTCCTAACCCATGCATATGAATTGTTTCACATGAAGGAAGGCGAAAAGGTCGATGAGATGTTTGAACGATTTTCAAAAATCGTAAATGATTTACATGCTCTTAAGAAGACCTTCACGGATAAGGAACTTGTCCGAAAAATTCTCCGAAGTCTCACTCCGGAATGGCGATCCAAGGCCGACGCGATTCAAGAATCCATTGGCATTTCAAATGTCACCATCGACTCATTAAGAGGTAATCTTAAAACTTATGAATCTACTATACTTAACCCTCTTGTTGATGATCAAAGGAAGCAAAGAATCGCTCTCAAGGCAAGCACAAGCCAACCTCAAAATGATGAGGACGGAGACAACGAGTTCGGACTCGTTATCAAGAGATTTCAAAAGTTCATGCGAAAAGAGTATGAACGAAAGGGCAAAAAGCAAGGAGATCAAATAAAGTGCTATGAGTGCGGAGAAACCGGGCACATTAAATCAAATTGCCCAAATGCTAAAAAGGAGAAGAAACCCTTCAAGAAGCAACGAGCATACATATCTTGGGGAGGCGACTCCAGTGACGAGTCAAGTGAAGAAGAAGAAGACGAAGCCGCAAATCTTTGTCTTATGGCACAAGAAGACAACAAAGAAGAGGTATGTCAAATTTCTTCCAATAATTTCTTTTCCCTTGAAGAAATGCAAAATGCTTTTGATGAGTTGTATAGCGAATTTATTAAAGCTTCAAAAACTGTTAAGAGTATAAAAGAAAATGCTTCTTTAAAAGAAAAAGATTTTCAAAAACAACTCTCTTTTAAAGAAAAGGAATTGGAAAAACTGATTTTAGAAAATGAGAAGTTGAAAGAGGAAAACAAATTTTTTGGCAAGAGAAGCGCCGACAAGCCCGAGAGTTCTAGAAATTGTACTTCTTGCATGCATCTCAAAAATAAAGTAGAAAGGCTTAAGGGCACCTTAGATAAGTTTAGCTCTTCTCATAAAAATTTGAATGAAGTGCTTGTTAATTTGAAGTCGACCAAGCATGGCATAGGTTTTAGAAACGAGCTAAAGAGAAAGTTGAAGCCAACCCCCAACCACCTAAGGCTCAACCTAGGATAAATAAAACAAATGTTCATCCTAGATACAACAAACCTAGAAATGGTTTTCATCAATCGCAACCTAGAAATAATCATGCTAGAAATAATGCACATTCTAGGCCAAACACTTGAAGGAATTTTGAACCTTTTAGAACACCTAGAAATGACTTCCAACTTAGAAACAACTATTCTAGAAATAATGCATATCCTAGAACAAATGGTAGGAGAAATGACTTTCATGATTTGCGCAATAGTTATATTGTCAAGAATAGAGTAAATGAATTTCGTCCGTCCAATTACTATCAACCTAGAAGGATGCATAATCCTAACGTGACTTGTCATTATTGTAGACGAATTGGACATATTTCTCCTGCTTGTTTTACACGACATAGACATAACACTCAATCACATCACTATAATTTGCCTAACCCCCAAGGACCCAAAATGGCATGGGTACCTAAAACTCATTAATCTGTTTTGTAGGTATGTTTGAAGGGATCAAGTGTACTATGGTACCTTGATAGTGGATGCTCCAAGCACATGACGGGAGACGAATCCAAATTCCTTCAACTAGAACACAAGGAAGGGGGAAGTGTTATTTTTGGTGATAACAACAAAGGAAAGATTATCGGCATCGGATCGGTCGGTAAGGATGAAATTTCTTCCATTAAGCATATATTACTTGTGAAAGGTTTAAAACATAATCTCTTGAGCATAAGTCAATTATGTGACAAGGGAAATCTTGTTTTATTTGATTCGGATGAATGCTTAGTTTTTAGACGTAGCGATTTTAAAATTATCCTTCGTGGTTTTAGAATGGATAACATTTATATGGTTGATCTTGCAAATTCTTCACCCGAATATGTAAATTGTTTAATGAGCAAAGAGGATGATTCTTGGTTATGGCATCGTAGAGTAGCTCACATCAACATGCATCTTTTGAACAAATTGGTTTCACAAAATTTAGTTGTTGGTCTTCCAAATTTGAAATTTGAAAATGACTCTATTTGTGATTCTTGTCAAAAAGGGAAGCAAACAAAAGCATCTTTTAAATTGAAAAATATTGTTTCAACTACTAGACCATTGCAATTGCTTCACATGGATTTGTTTGGACCATCTCGCATTGAAAGTCTTGGTATAAATCGTTATGCTTTTGTTATTGTTGATGATTATTCCAGATTTACTTGGACTTTATTTCTTGCCCATAAAAGTGATGCTTTTCAGAATTTTAAATATTTTCTTAAACGTGTTCAAAACGAAAAGGAAACAACCGTCACTTCAATCAGAACTGATCATGGGGGAGAGTTTGATCACAATCTCTTTGCGGACTTTTGTGACGAACTTGGTATCGAGCATACCTTTTCCGCTCCACGAACACCACAACAAAATGGGGTGGTGGAAAGGAAAAATAGGTGTCTCGAAGAGATGGCTAGAACCATGCTCGAAGAGGCTAAGATTCCCAAACATTTTTGGGCGGATGCCGTGAGTACCGCATGCTACGTTTTAAATAGAGTAGTCATAAGGCCAATACTCATGAAAACCCCTTATGAACTCTACAAGGGAAGGAAACCAAATATCTCCCATTTTAGAGTATTCGGTTGTAAATGTTTTATTCATAACAACGGAAAAGATCAATTGGGAAAATTTGATGCCAAATCCGATGAGGGAATTTTTATTGGGTATTCTTCACGTAGCAAAGCATATAGGGTATTTAATAATAGAACCCAAACTGTGGAGGAATCCCCTCATATTATGTTTTTCGAAAATAAGGCTCGCTTGGCGAGAAAGGATTCTTGTTCTGATCTTGCAGGTATTTTAAATAGTTTAAAAGACAAAGTACAAGAAGAAACTCCTAAGGAAATTCAAGATGAAATCTTGGAACAATCAACGGAGGAAACGCCACAATTGGAGAAAGAAACAAAAATGCCTAACGAGTGAAGGACAATCAAAGATCACCCTCTCGAACAGGTAATTGGCGACGTCGGAGAAAAGGTAAGTACCCGAAAATCCCTTAAGAACACCTTAGGACATACTGCTTTTGTTTCTCAAATTGAACCAACAACCATCTCCGAAGCAATTGGGGATGAATTTTGGACCTTGGCAATGCAAGAGGAGCTTAACCAATTCAAACGGAATGACGTTTGGGATTTGGTGCCAAGACCCGAAAATCATACCATAATTGGTACGAAATGGGTTTTTCGAAACAAACTAGATGAAAATGGTGTAATCACTAGAAACAAAGCTAGGCTTGTAGCAAAAGGCTATAATCAAGAAGAGGGTATTGACTATGAAGAAACATATGCTCCCGTAGCTAGATTAGAAGCTATTCGCTTATTGCTTGCTTTTGCCTCTTCTATGAATTTCAATTTATATCAAATGGATGTGAAAAGTGCTTTTCTAAATGGTGTTGTTCAAGAAGAAGTTTATGTTGAACAACCCCCCGGTTTTGAAGATTTTAAATCTCCCGATCACGTTTTCAAACTCAAAAAGGCTCTTTATGGTTTAAAACAAGCTCCCCGAGCTTGGTATGAAAGATTAAGTAAATTTCTATTGGAAAATGATTTCATTAGGGGGAAAGTTGACACCACCCTTTTTGTTAAGCATAAAAACAATGATATTTTATTAGTTCAAATCTATGTGGATGATATTATATTTGGTGCTACTAACAATGTTTTGTGCAAGGAATTTTCCGATTTAATGACAAGCGAATTTGAGATGTCTATGATGGGTGAGTTAACATTCTTTTTGGGATTACAAGTAAAGCAAATGAAAGAAGGTACGTTCATTTGCCAAGCGAAATATTGCAAAGAATTGCTGAAACGATTTGAAATGACCAATGCAAATTGGACCGCAAGAGCACTAGTGGCACTTGCCATTTGCTCGGTAGCTCTCTCGTTTCTTGGTTTAGCAAGAAACAAGTAAGTGTTGCGTTGTCCACAACCGAGGCTGAATATGTAGCCGCGGGGAGTTGTTGCGCTCAAATCCTTTGGATGAAACAACAACTCTTGGACTATGGCCTAAGTCTTGATCATATCCCTCTTAGATGTGATAATACTAGTGCCATATGCTTGACGAAGAACCCCGTTCTTCATTCGCGAACAAAACACATTGAAATTAGACATCATTTTATAAGAGATCACGTTCTCAAGGGCGATGTCGAAATTGAATTTGTTGAAACCAAAGATCAATTGGCCGACATCTTTACAAAGCCCTTAGAGAAAGAGTCCTTCTTCCGAATTCGTAGTGAACTCAGGATCCTTGACTCCACGTTGATCTAAGTCATGCATTGCATTTTCCCTTTCACATGTTTTCTAACTTGAGCGTTGGAGACGTCTAACGTATTTTTGCAGGTATCGCCCTAAAGGCAGGGGGAATTATAAAGCTTGACGCATAGAACAATCGATTTCTCTTTTATATAATCGATTATCCAGTATCAATAATCAATTGTCTTGACATTATTTGCGTTATTATGTCTGAAATTGCAGATTTATTTAATAAACAAGTTTTTTTATTAATTTTTTTGCTAATGGAAAAAGGGGAAAGATAACGGGTATGCACTCTCAATATGCACTCTCAACACTTATCGACATATATTGAGGGGGAACAAAATTGCATATCTATATACTTGTTGCATATCTTTACTTGTCTTGAATCATATGCATATCCCGCTTAAAGTTTGCCATTATCAAAAAGGGCGAAATTGTTGGAAACACGTTCTCAAGGCATTATACTAAACGTGTGTTCATATTTGTAGGTTTTGATGAATGACAAACTATGCGCAAATTGACATGTGACGAGGTCCAAGCACAAGCGCAAAATTGATATATAACGAGATTCAAGCACAAGACAAAGATCGAGATTAAGTTTTATATGAGTCGGTGTTTAATTGTGATCTTGATCCGACAACTTAAACTCAAGGCTTGGCTTCTCTCGTAAAAATATTTTTAACAAATCATGCATATTTAATTTAGAGCAAAATGATTTTAAATAATGCATATTTACTTTAGTCAAAATGATTTTTAAACATGCCTCTAAAATCTGGACTAAGATAATCGATTATGTACTTATGATAATCGATTATGTTTAAGTCAGCTGCTTGACAATCGATTGTGAACTTATGACAATCGATTGTGTTAAGGCAGTGAGCATCAGATTTTTCAAATCTGCATGACAATCGATTGTGAACCTTATGACAATCGATTGTGATGAGGCAGTGTCATCAAAGTTTTTCAAAGCTCAAAATAATCGATTGTGAAGCTAATGACAATCGATTGTGAAGAGACAGTGTCCATCAGATTTTTCAAAGTCACAAAATAATCGATTGTGAACTTATGACAATCGATTGTGTTGAGGCAGTGTCTTCCAGACTTTTTCAAAGTTATTAAATAATCGATTGTGAACCTATAACAATCGATTGTCAAGAGGCAGTGTCTAAATTGATTTTTCAAGACTGATATATAATCGATTGTTAACTTAATATAATCGATTGTATAACTGACCGTTGCCAAAATGTTTTCAAATACCGTCAGGTAATCGATTATTGATTTCCTATAATCGGTTGTTTTAATTAAAATCTGGAAAGGATTTTTTGAACGTTGCTGAGTAATCGATTATAGATTTATGACAATCGATTGTTTTATGTAAAATCTGGAAATGATTTTTTGAACGTTGCCAGTAATCGATTATTGATCTTAGATAATCGATTGTTATGCGTAAAATCTGGGATTGATTTTTGGAAGAACTGGCAAATAATCGATTGTGGTAATTTGACAATCGATTGTCACTGAGTAAAATCAGCAATTCTTAATTGGCAATTAGGCAACGGTAATACAAAGTTTTTCAACTATAAATACATCTTCAAATCAGTCTTTTAAGAACAACAACACACAACAACTGATCATACAATTGCTAAAGCTTGCATACTTTATTGCTTATCATTTTATATTCATTACATAAGCTTTTGAGAGCCAAATTCTTGTCGAAAGTTGTTGCGATCTTGAGCGTATTCTTTTTACTCATATCTACTCTTAAAGGAGTGTCTTGTTTGAGTGCTAAGTGTTTTTGTACACTTGAAGGGAAGTGTTAGTCCCTTGTGTTGTAAGAAGGAACTTGTGTTTCCTTGGTTGAAGTCTTGGAGTGTTGTATCTCCGAGCAAAGGTTGTTGAGGCTTGTGTCCTCAAGTTGTAACGGTTTGTTGAGCACCCGTAAGCTTAACAAGTTAGTGGTAATCTCGAGAGAGTCTCTCGGGGACTGGACTAGCCACGGGTTGTGGTGAACCAGGATACATCGGTGCGTTTGTTCTAATTTATTTACTTATCGCACTTATTTATTTCCTGCAATTTTTTTAATTCCGCAAGTTTACGCTAATTTTTATTATAACGCTATTCACCCCCCCTCTAGCATTAATCGTATTATCTAACAGAATCAAGGGTTCATGGGTCTCGAAGTACCCATACCGCACAGTTTCCACCGCCTTGTCAGCAGAGAAGGTGCTTTGAGTGCAGAGATACTAGCCACATGGTGAGATATTGTCCCAGACTTCGGACTTATGTGACATTGCGAGGTATTCAAGCAGGTAGAGAGTGCCCAAGAGGGGGAGGCCCGGCTCGTTGATGTGTTCATATTGTAGGCTTGAGGCCGGTGCGCCAGCTGAATGTCATTCAGGTATGGATTCAGTTTGTTATAGAGGGGAACTATCTGTAGTTCATTACGGTTCTGCTTATCGGGGTGGTTTCCCTTATTTGTTTTTCCATTTATGGGTGTGTTTCGAGATTTGCACTATGTTTATGTGATTATCCTGTTGGGAGTTTCTATGAGTGATAACCGTGTCTATCATTTATTTCTAGCCATTGTTGAGAGTTATGAGACTAGTAGTAAAATTTTTGTTGTCTGTTTCGGTAGGTTTGATGTGATTTTGATTATTCTTGGTTGCGAGTTGTGCTTTTTATGCTCTGCCGGTGTGGGAGCAAGTACGTGTTGTGACTTTGTTGACTAAATTGATCCAGTGAGAGTTTCTAGATGGCTTTATGTGTACCCTACTTGTGATTCAATGTTTAGGGCGGATCCCTCATGATTTCAAGTCATTTGATGTGTTGAGACTGGGCTGTGTACCGCGGTGAGGGTTATATCAGTATAAGATCCTTGTGAGTCTTTTATATGCTTTCATTCTTTCTCGTTAGATTGTTTTGTAGATAAGTGTTTTAGAAAATTTGTGTTTGTCCAACTTGTTTGATAGTCCCTTATGTGTTTTCCTTCCTATATTTAGTCATTTCCGTTCTATGCTTCTTGAGTTTGAGCTTGTGGGGTGTGTGCCCATTGGTATTAACTGATATTTGGTTATTCAAGTGATTAGTTATGTGGTTTTGTGGTTATTATATCATCTCCAGTGTTGTAAAGGTTGAAAAGAGTTCATGTTGAATATGAGGCTTATGGCCGATGTAAATTTGATTTCAGGCAAGTATTGTTATCACAAATGTTATTGTGGGCCTATATGTGATGTATCGTGTTGTGTGGTTATACCCTATGGGTGTTGGCATGAATTGAACTAGCTGGTTCACACTGATACAAGATATGGATTTAGAATCGGGTCTTTTGAAAATGGATGGAAGGTGAGAATTCTGGCTTTGAGGCTTATTGGCATTGCTAGAAAGGCAAAATTTCAGTTGAGGTGGTGTCGTCATGCTTATGTGGATTGGGGTGACGTCGGATTACCCGCGAGTGTATGTTGGAAGTGTGAACTTGAAGACTTAGAGGCGAATCTTAGCTCATTCGAGGACGAATGTTGGTTTTAAGAAAGGGAGGATGTAATAACCCAATCAGTCGTTTTGAAAAATTAAGCTTTGTTCAGTGGCATAAGATCTGGAACGGCTTTAGAATATGAGACTTGTGTGCATGGTGGAATTCAGTTAACAGATAGTTTAGAGTCAAATTGGAAAAAGGAATCTAGTTTTGGAAATTCGAACGTTGAAAAGTTGACCGGAATTGGACTTTTGCGTAAACGGACCGGAATGGGTTATGAATGATCTCTACAGCTTTGTATGGGGATTTTGGACTTAGAGGCATGTGCGAATGTGTTTCGGAGGTCCGTAGCTAATTTAGGCTTGAGATGCCTAAGTTTGAATTTTTAAAGTTTCCGGTCCGATAGTGAAATTTTTATTGTAGGGTCGGAGTGAAATTCCGGAAGTAGCAGTAGCTCCGTCATGTTATTTGGGATGTGTGCGTAAAATTTCAGGTCATTCGGATGAGGTTTGAAAGACTTTTTGATCGAAAATATCTTTTTAGAGTTTTTGAAATTCTTAATATTGAATTTAATGAAAAATAGGTGTTTTGATGTTGTTTATGACGTTCCAAAGGTTAGAACAAGTTTTAATGATGTTATAGGATATGTTTGTAGGTTTGGTTAAGGTCACCAGGGGCCTCGGGTGTGTTTTGGATGCTCAATGGGCCATTTTGAGTTGTTAAAAAGTTGCAGAAAATTTAGTTCAGGTGTTGCAGACCTTACTTCGGTGCGATCGCATCCCTTCCCCGCGTCCGCATAGAGTAACTCCGAAGGGGGGTGATTTTGTTCTACGCGTTTACATCACCATGTTTGCCATCGCGGAAGTCTGTGTGTTCCTCCTTCGCGTTCGCATCCTCTATTATGCGTTCTCATAGTTCTTCTCTTGGGAAAACAATTATTCCTTCAATGTGATCACATCTTTCTCCTTGTGATCGCTAAGAGCAGCTTTGGGTAGCAGAAAATTTCTTTCAATATCCGATCACATAAAAACCTCCCCGATCGCATAGAACTTTTTGATAGTGGCTTTTTCCTCATATGTGATAGCATGCTTGTCCACGCGATCGCATAGTGCAGTTCTAGGCAGCCTTAAAATTTCTTCTACGCAATCGCGATTCTTCTCCCGCAATCGCAATGCACAATACCTGGGCAGACAGAATATATCCCAAAGTGGAGGGTTTCACCATTTTCACCATATTTTGACTTCTAGAGCTCGGTTCTTGGCGATCTTTTGAGGGATTTTCACTGGGGAGACTTGGGTAACGAATCTAAACTCCTTTTTTCTTGTAACCTACTAATCTAAGCATGAATTTCTCCTTTAGTTTCGGGTTTTTGAATGAAAAATTATAAAAACTTCATAGGCTAAATTATTGAGTTTTGATTGGATTTTTGACATCCGATATGAGAGATTTTTATATGGTTAGACTCGTAGGAGTACGAGGTTTATGACAATATTAATTTCACCTAATTTCGAGATGTTCATTTGAGTGGCATTTTGGTCATTTTACCTAATTTCGCGTCTTAGCTTTGAATTAAATCATAGAATCAGTTGTTTGAGATGTTATTTACGATATGTAATTTAATTTAAATAGATTTTGGCCATTTGGAGTCGAGGACTCGTGGCAAAAACGTGGTTTTTAGCTGATTTTGAGCCGGTTCGAGGTTAGTATCTTGCCTAACCTTGTGTGGAGGATTTCCCCTTAGGATTTGAGTCTTCTCTGTCGATTGTATTCCGTGTAAACGAGTGTGTGCTCGGATTTATTTGTGGAAATATTGACCTTTTAGGGTCTTAGGTTCTTATATTCGCTGAGTATGAAGTTATTCTTGATGTGATTGAATTTTCCTATTACTAGTTCCACCTTTACATGTTTTACTTGGAATTAATTTCCTTATGGTTCGTTCTTATTACCTAAGTGACTCTTTCTTTGCTTAACTAAGACCCTTACCCCTCTATTATCACGTTATCTTTCATAACTGCTTGTCTTTATTGTAAATTATTATTTTCACTCATGTAATTATTTAGTCTTAATCGAGGCAACGATTATCTTCCTGCTTCTCATCCTTAAGTGAAGTTGTTGTATATCCTTCGTAACTTGCCAAACCTTAAAAGAAGTGTAGATATCCTACGTTCAGTTAATATTTCTTTATTTGAAATTATTTGATTCATGTTAACTTCCTTGTCGTTGAACTACATATTAGGGGATTGCCGCTTCATATTATTTTCTCCCTTGTTGAGTTGTTCTTATCTCGCTTAGTATTCTCTATTGTGGTTATTCATTGTGAGCTAGTAATTACCATCTCCTAGGAACGAAAGTTATTGAGTTGATTCATTTGTCATGATCTTGTATATGTTGTCATTGTTGCTATTGTACTTGTGGTGTTGATGCACGAGGTTTATGCCGAGCAGTTATTGATATTGTCATATACGAGGTTATTTCCGTGTGTTTGTTGATATTGTGATGCACGGGATTTCTACCATGCAGTTGTTGTTGAGGGTTTGCATGAGGTATTTGCCATGCTACTAGTGCTATTGATATATTGCACATGCGGCATAATAAGGCAGGATACATTAATATGCTTATATGTGGGTTGTGCATGTGGCAAAATAAGGTGGGAACATTATGATGCATGTGTGGCAAAATAAGGTGGCACTTATTATGTTATTATTTGCACACATGGTGGAATAAGATGGGCTATGTCAGGGATTGATTATAAGGATTTGTGACGGCATGTGTAGGCATTCCTATTTTCGTCTAATATTGTAATTGTGGCTTACTTTCCTGTATGAGATTTATATTGCAGATGTGGTGAGGGGACATTGTGTGTGCTGCCCGCCCTTCTTCATGCATTTATTAGCTGGTAGAAATCTTGTTAAAGCACTTGCACAAGCATACACGTAGTTGAAACACTCCTATTGGATGTGAAGTCCTCCTGATTTTGCTAAGTACAGAGGTACGTCCTCATTTAATCATTTTATATGTGAGAGTGGCCCTAGTTAGCCAGTTAGTTATCACTATGACCTAAGACTGAAGGAGGCACATGATGCCAAGTGTTAGATTTCAGATGATGGGCCTCGTGAGTTGTGATTTGATTGAGATTCGGTAAATTCGTGGAAATTGTTAAATACGACCTGATGTGAACACCACCGTAGGACCCGAGTTATTGTTTTTTGTTTCCCTTTCTGTATTATGACCTTAGGATTTGGATTTTGTTTTTGCCGTCATTATTTGTCATCAATTTTTATATTCTTCTTGTTGCTTGTTGTTTCTTCCCTCAATGTGATTGTAGCATTATTGGTCATTTCGTACAGCCTTCACAAACACACACACACACACACACACACATACACACACACACACACACACACACACACACACACACACACATATATATATATATATATATCATGTTCCGTTGCTCCTATAATTATACTCTTATTTGACCAGTAGGTGTCTTGACTGTTCCTCGTCACTACTCCACAGAGGTTAGTCTTGATACTTACGGGGCATCGCCGTGGTGTGCTCATGCTATTCTTCTACCCATTTTTGTTGTGCATATCTAGGTACTTCCACTCAGTATTGCCAGCCTTGGAAGGAGACATTTTTGTAGAGACTTCGAGATATATCTGCTATGTCCGCAGACCAAGGAGTCCCATTCTAGTTTTTTTTGTAATAAGCATAGCCCTCTCAGTATTTCTCATTGTTTAGACATTCGTGAGTTAGAGCCTCCTATGTATCCCTTAGCTTGTGATTTGTGAGATTTCGGATTTTGGGAATTTTGTTAGTTTCGAGAGATGTTATTGTATGTGTCGAGCGACACCTTAAATACTATTTTATTCTACTATTTCGGTTTTAATTATTTCTTCCACAATTATGGTTTATATTCCCCATTATTAGGCTTACCTGGTCGTAGAGACTAGGTGCCATCATGATGGTTTATGGGGGCGAACCGGGTCGTGACAAAGACACCCATTGACTTCCTACTGAGTGCATCTGTTACCACATTTGCGTTGCTTAAGTGATAAAGGATATTGATGACATAAGCCACCTTCTCTGTCTCAAATTTAATTCTTTCTGCTTGAAAAATGTGCTCGAGGATTTTGTAGTCTGTAAACACTTCAGAATTCACGCCATAAAAGTGGTATCACCATATCTTTAGTGCAAGCACCACTGTTGCAAGCTCCAAATCGTGTGTGGGGTAGTTCTTCTCATGATTCTTTAACTATCTCAAAGCATAGGCAATAAATTTTACATCTTTCGTAAGAACATAACCAAGGCCAAATCTGGAGGCATCACAATACACCATGAACCCACCTGAACCTGTCAGCAAGGTTAACACAATTGAAGTGATCAACCTTTTCTTTAACTCTTGAAAACTCTGCTCACAAGCTTCTGACCACCGGAACTTAACTGCTTTCTGAGTCAAATTAGTTAATGGACTTGTAAGTGAAGAAAATCCCTCTACAAACCTTCTATAGTTTCCAGCTAACCCCAAGAAACTTCTTGTTTCGGTTGGTGTTGTCGGCCTTGGCAGGTTCTTGGCTATTTCTGTCTTCTGAAGGTCAACTTTTATGCCTTTACAAGATACCACATGGCCTAAGAATGAAACTAACTACAATCAGAACTCACATTCTGAAAACTTGTCATAAAGCTCATTCTCCTTCAATATCTGCAAGGCTATCTTGAGGTGATCGCCTTTAGAGTATAATAGAATGTCGCCTATAAACACAATAATAAAGGTATTAAGGAATGGCTTGAAAACTCTGTTCATTAGGTCTATGAATGCAACTAGAGCTTTTGTCAACCCGAAGGACATTACTAGAAATTTAAAGCCTGTAGTGAGTACTAAAGGTTGTTTTAGATATATCCTCTTCTTTGATTCTCAATGGATGGTACTTTGACATCAAGTATATCATTGAAAAGTAATTTTCACCCTGAAGTTGATCAAATAAATCATCAATGGAAGTGATTACTTATTCTTAATGGTAACTTTATTCAACTGCGGATAGTCGACTCACATTCTAAGAGACCTATCTTTCTTCTTGAAAAACAGGACCGGGGCACCCTATGGTGAAACACCCGGCCTGATGAAGCCCTTGTCAAGAAGGTATTTCAATTGTTCTCTCAACTCACTAACTTCTATTGAAGCCATACTATAAGGAGGTATAGATATGGGTTGAGTGTCTAGCATGAGATCGATGCCAAAGTCTATGATTCATTCAAGAGAAAGTCTGGAAAAGTAATTTGGAAAAACTTCTAGAAATTATCTAACAACTGGCATGGACTGAACAACTAGTAGTTTTGATTCTAGAGTAACAATGTGAGCCTAATAGGAGAGACACCCCTTACTGATCATTTTTTATGCCTTAAGGTAAGAAATAAACTTACCTATAAGCGATGCTGAACTACCTTTCCACTCTAACACTTCTTTATATAGCCTGACTATCTTGGAACGACAATCTAACATGGCATAGCAGGAAGACAACCAATCCATACCCATGATCACAACAAAATCTACCATTTCTAACTTTATGATAACGGCCTCGGTGCTGCGACCTTGGACTAAAACTATACAACTGCTATAGAATCTTGTGGTTTTCACTAGCTCGCCAACTAGAGTAGATACGGGGAATGACTCACTAAGCTGTTCAGGTTCTAGCTCGAGGTTAGTTGCATAATATGGAGCCATGTACGAAAACGTTGAAGCTGGATCAATCATGGAATAAGCATTATGTGAGCATACTAGAAGTATACCTATAATAACTTCTGCAGATGCCTCTGCACTCTCACGATCAAGTGTAGCAAATAAACGGAGTTGTCCCCTCCTCCTCCATGGGTAACTTGATCTACACCTCTGCCTCATACATGCTTGGTCTGATTATGAGAAACACAAATCTGAGATGGTGCAACTGTGGTAGCTAAGGAACTAGAAGGACAAGCTGATTCCCTACTAAAATTACATTGCAACTTTGGGCAGTTTGCTTTTATATGACCTATGTTTCCGCAATGATAACAACCGTCGAACCCGAGCTTGCACTGACTTGAATGTTTTCGCTTACATGAACAACAAAGACCTTCTTGTTATAAATGTTGCACAACATGACTCTGCTACATGAGGATGGTGTCCTAAAACTCTGATTCTGGCAAGACTGGTTTCCATTACTCTGAGTACGTCTGAAGGAAAACCCACCACCTGACTGATGACTAGACTTAGCTGGTGCTAGTGACCCCTTATTGAAGGAACCCCTTCCTCTTTCACTGGATGTACTAAACCCGCTTGCTGTTGGGACTTTCTTATTATTCTCTTTTTCTTAATCATTTATTGTATGTCTTTTTCTAAGTGCTTGGTGAAACCCACAACAGAGGAGAAAGTTGTCATTCCTATCGATGTAGTTGATGTCGTATCCTTAATAAACTTGCGAATCTTTGCTTTTTCTGTCTTAACCATATGAGGAGCATGCTTAGCTAATCTTGTGAATTTCATATAGTACTCTTACACACTTTTATTCCCATACTTGAACAGCTCGAACTTTGTAGCCTTAGCTTCCCTGTCCTCTTCTGGTTTAAAATTTGCCATGAAATCCTCTTCAAATTCTTCCCAAGTAGGCGGACAATCATTTTCATCTCTTTCCTTTCCCACATCTCAAACCAAGTGCCTTCCACATCTCTAATCTAGTAGGCAGCCAACTCCACAGCTTCATCATCAAATTCCTTCATCACTCGGAGGGCTTTATTAACACCCTCCAACCACAAACATTGGATCTTCATCAACTATAGTACCATGGAACAAAAGAGGAATCGGCTTCAAAAATTCATTTATTCTTGAGGACTTAGAATTATTCTGTCTATTTGATTGAGTTATAATCTTAAGTCTTCTCTCGTTTTGGTTGGCCATGAAGGCTTTAAGCATCTCCATAGTAGTTTTGACCGCATTAACCATCTGATCCACCTATGGAGATATAGCTGTCTGAGCCGGAACGGCTGTTGGGGAAGCACTGGATCCTAAGGTACTTGCTGATCATGATCCACCCTTTTTTCATGTTTAACCTGGGGTACTTGGACGGTCTTTGCGAATTTACCCTTACTTTTCTTAGTTGAAGCCTTCTTAGTTCTACCTTGAGCCACAATAGTAGCAATAGTTTCTTAGCAGCATCCTAAGTATCGGTGTCAGAGTTACGAGTACGAGCTATTTCTCCTAGATTTAGAAAAATGAAATAGATAATTTCTTACAGGTAGGCTTTACTGCACGATCTAAAGTATGAAAAATATAAGACTTTTCCGAAATGCTGGTAGCTTCCAATTTATAAGTACGATGCGATCCATACCCATAAATAAGAGTCTACCGACACGGCTTTATAGACCCCTAGGACTATATTAGCTTGATTCTCTGATACCATCTGTAACAGCCCAGTCAGCTAGTGATATTGTTTGCTTTGGGCCTAGGCTCTCACGGGTTTAAACACGTCACTAGGGTCTAAGGCAAGAGAAATTAAAAAATAACCAGATTTACAAGTGGTCATTGAAAAATAGCCATAGTTTTAATGTAATCGAAATTAAGTCATTTTTCATGTATAAATATAAATTTGAACGAAAATACTGTACAAAATTCGAAAACTAGTCCAACATAATATACTAAAGTTCCAGCATAATACACTGGAACTCCAGTATAATATACTGGAAAATCCAGTATATTATACTGGAGTTCTAGTATAATATATTGGTCTAGCATCAGCATAATATATTGGAGTTCCAGTTTATTATACTGGAACTCCAGAATATTATATTGGAGTTCCAGTATAATATACTGGTCAAGCATATTATGCTGGAAGTTCATACACATGTGCTTCAATCTCCAGTATATTATGCTAGAACTTTTCGTGTTGCAGCAAAGTAGTGGCTATTTTTCAATGATTTTGCAAACACTGCCTTTTTTGAATTATCAATCCTAAAACTAGCTAGCCCATGCTATTTTGACATCTAAGACTTGTTAGTTTATATACCCAACATCCCTCTTGTATTTTGCCGATTGGGACTCTGTCTAAAGTCTGGGGGTGTTACATATACCCTCTTTTATGGATTCAGCATCTTCACTGAGGTTTGCCCCACCACATAGGATTCGCCTAGACTCAGCAGTAAGGTTTGTCCCGCCTAACCAGGATTTGCCTAAACTCAGTTGAACTCTTACCTACCATCAGCAAAGCTGACACAAGAGTGGCTCTAATACCATTTATAATAGCCCAACCAGCTAGTGATATTATTCGCTCTGGGCCTAGGTCCTTACAGGTTTAAAAACGCATCAACAAATTGATTCTACAATGATTAGTGCATTTTTAAAAAATTTCTTAAATGTAAAGTCCGTTTTTCCCAATTCCAACAACCACTTTATGAGCTTTTAGGCTTATTCCTTTTTTTGTAAACTTAACTAATAATTAATGATACTCATTTTTAATAATTAGTAATAGTAAAATTATTAATATTACCCTGCTTGAATATCACATTATTTATAAAAATAGAGAAGTAATTCAAAAGACAATCATAAAAGTTTAAATCCATAATAAAAGTAAAACCTTTATGCACTCAAGGCAAGATAAAAAAAATTAAATCCTAATGTTACAGAAATTGTGCATTATCATCATGGATGTTGTAGGAAAAATATTCATTCGAACTATGAAGCTTATAATTTAACTTTGAAAATCATAAATTAATAAATAAAAAATATATCATTTAATTATAATCAAGCGATAAAATAATCATATGTGTGACATGTCTAATATTTTTTTTAGTGTACACTAAATACTGTTGATATTTTTTTCTAAAGCTTTTTACCAATCTACAGAAAGTGATCCAGTAACCTTCAAAACAATCCAACGAACAGACAGAATTAAAATCTATCAAGAGGTAGCGTATACGTCGAGAAGTAGTGTTAAAAATCTGCAAAGTTAGCAAATATACATGGCAAACACTTAGCCTCGAGTACCCATCAAGTACCAATTATGCCAAAATATGTACACGACAAGAACCAATAAATCAAATACATTTATTGTAGATATTCTATAGTATTTCTTGTATAGCTTAACCCTCATTAGTTTGGCGTCTTGCGACTTCAGGGGAAAGAGTATACTGTATGTATACTTTAACTATAATTGTCAAAAGAAAAACATCTACATCTTCTTTACATTGCCTGCACAATATCTGTTTTTTGGCCAAGTTTGTTGGTATGTTAGGCAGATTTAGGGACAATGGAACACGTATCAAAGTTTTTTCCTCTTTCTTGATGAGCTTTTACTATCCAAGTTAATACCACAAGTACCATAATAATAGAAAGTGACAACATAGATGACCATAGTATTTGTGCTGAAATCCTAAATGGCCTGCATTGGTGCTGTAAAATGTTGGAAAATGCTTGTTTTACTGTGGAGCACTGAGTTAGGCTCAATAAATCAGGGAATATTTCTATTAGGTCTTGAATAGATTCAGTGTAAGCAAATAACACCACAGATGAGGCCTGTGGAATGAATCTTCCTTCACCCAGGCAATCACCTGTAGAATTTTCTCCATAACATGTGACTCTTGACAGAACCTACAGGCAAACATAAGCATTCTTAATAGAGTTCAAATTTCTTACAATGACAACATAAGAGATACTATCAAGTTACTACATGTAATCGTCCATAGTTGTGGGATTCATAACTTGAGAAAAATAAAATAGGTAATCTAGGTTAAATAGTGCAAAAATTATTTACACCGTTAGTGTGTATAAGAGATCAAAACCTTGACAGACGGAAGAAAATGGGGTGCCATGAGGAATAAATAAACGAATTTAAGTTTTGTGAACTGACAACAACGGTTAACTTTTCATATAGAGCCCATAGTAACGTGAAAAAAGTAATAACATATATGCTATAACTGGAAATGAATTGAATTGATGGTTGTAATTCGAATGTAATAGCATTGTGATACGGAAACAAGAAGAAATTTCCAATTTTTAACTAGACTAGATGAGCCATAAGTTACTGCCTAAAACTTACATATTTCAGTTCTCCAATTGGAATAGTATCCTTAGGGCAGAGATGAGGTGTGAAGCTGAAATTAGGTGCACCAGAGAAAGGGTCGCAAATTCCTCTTTTTCCTGAGTTATTTTCCCCCATATCATTTAATCCTAATCCTTGCACCTCTGTCAGCTTAGAATTTAGCTGGAAAAAAGAATCTGCCTCAGTAATGCTGTGTGCATTGTTTCTTCTATAATAGGAGTAGATAACAGTACCTGAGTTATGAAATTATGAACAGTGGAGCCAATCTGCACCAATGTTTTATCAGAAGTTGCAGCTTCTGCACAGGGAAGTATTAGTTGCAAGCTATTGTTCTTAGGGTTCTGTTGGAAGTCCTCTAAAGCTGAGCACGTGTCTTCTGCAAAGCTGCATATATAACATGTGCCAAAAATATATAATATGAAAAATAACCTTATTTGAGAGGGAGAGTAGGATGTATGTGTGCTCACGTATGGGAGAAGAAATCGAAGCCAGTCAGCACCCAACTCAGAGTTGTCAAAATCCAGCAGCAAAAGATTATTCTAAAATAATGATTAGCAGCAGTTTAGGCTTCCTCATAATATAAAGGTGTCCAATTAGAAGTGCCAAAATCTCACTTACATTATAAATCCAAGAGGCCAATGCCAAACGAGCAAAACTGAGCCAAAGCAGCATTCCATTAGTCTAACCATGTCGTTGGTCGATTTAAACGTACGTTAGAAACAATTAAACCAAAGAAAAGCAATAGCCAGATGAGCAAAAGTAGAAATAGTGTAATAGCTTATATTATTATAACTCACGCAAAATCACTAGCTCTCTAGTTGGACACCCAAACATTGAAGTATATTTAGTTTCAAACATTCTGAAGGGCAGCCCGATGCGCTAACACAGGCATTTCTGCAAAACGTTGTTTTCACGTCTTGAACTCGTGACCTCTTGGTCACATTTACGCCAAGTCTTTCCTTCTACTTTAAAATATTCTAATAAGACTAAAAAAATATGCAATTTGTGACAGAATCTCACCTAGTGCACTAACCAAAAAAAGCAGATTGACAGTCACAATAACAATGTTTGCAACATACCTGCAAAACAGAGCAATAGGTTAATGAAAGAGATGTCAAACATAAGAAGGACAACAGCACAGGGAATGAAGTCATGACTTACAGACTTGTAATTGCTTCATTACTTGAATGTCTGGTTTTGTCAACAAACTGTTGAATCATAATCGATCCTCTTCGAAGCCTATGAGTTGTAACGTTCAACATCTGGTTTGCTACTGAGTCATAAGGGCTTAAAGCAGTTTGCATATTTAGCAAAACTTGTATTACTCTTCTAATGGTATGACGAGTATCCCCACCAGCATCAAATATTGTTTGGCGAAGCCTTTCCACTCTATGTTCAAAACCATTATTTGCAGCCAAAATAACACTGCTTGCAATTCTTCCAAACCAAAACAAAAAAAAAGACACATCAATCAGTCTTCTTCTTTTACGCCTCTTGTAAAACTTAACATGAATGAAATCTGTTGTAATTTCTACTTTATTCCCATTTTACAAGACCAATCATTTTACTACATATATATAGGTCATTAATCATCATTTCAACTAGGGGAGAAGAAAGGAATTGTTACACAAATAGTTGGTCAAATTTAATGTTTATTTTTTCTAAAAGTATACAATGATTATGCACTATTATACATATATTATATATCCGCCGGCTATTTTAATTTAAGAGATTAGGTAGACAACTATCTGGATTTTTCATTTTTAGCCCACGCCAAAAACTACTTACATTCGATAGCTGAAAAAGTATATAAGATTTGTGTAATTTTTTATATAACATATAGAGACTGACACAAAAAATACACTGGTTTTTCGGGTACTATTTTAAGAGCGCCTGTACGGTGTAAATTCTTCCGAGAAAAATGCATTTAATAATGACTTTTAACTTCTTTGTATTGACAGTATTAACTTTCCGTAATAAGTGAACTAGTTGCGTGAAAATAAGACAAGATACTCCTAGAATAATTCATGAATAGAAAACTTCTAGAGTGGTTTCCATAATGCATACACAAAGTTGTTAGCAAGATAACAAGCAAAATATTTGTTATCTGGCTTTGTAATCAACAAGTCCTTTTACTTGTTTACTTGAGAATATGATATTATTTACTAAAGTTATTTCCTGAAACAACTTCCTTCTCATCTTAACAAACGTGTGTATATGTGTATTTTCTTTCTAAAATTGTAACAGAGCACAGAATCAGTTCAAAAATAGTTCTCCAACATATTTGATAATTGAAATCCAAAAACTAAGAAATAAGCAGCTTACATGGCAAGAATGGTAAAAAGAACAACGAGTAAGAACATCAAAATGTAGGAAGAAGGTGGATAGTCAACAATTGGAGTTGCTGAGTTGCCATGGAAATACTTATATATCATATAACTCCCAAATCCCAATCCAAATAATAACCAAATCCCAGCAATTGCATAGCCGTGAATGCCTGTGAAAGCCGCAGACTATAAATTTCAGGGAAAAAACAAAAACAAATACACATATCAGCAGCTTCCCTTGTTAGCTATCAAAAATATGTACTAGTAACTTTTTTATTTCATTATAAATAAAACTTACAGCCCAATAATGCTTGTTGCCAAGATTATAAGTTCCGTTATATAACTTAAACTGGTGCAGAGGATCAGGTCTTTTTGAAACTTGATCATGATCAATGAACCCAAACACAATAGATTTTTGCGCTACCATATTTGTTGAAATTAATAAAAGAATGAACGGAACAAGAACCATTCCATGTGATTTCGGCATGATATACTAGATGATCTTGATTTTGAGGTAGAAGAAAAAAAAACAAAAGTGGCATATGGGGCCAAGAATGGAGAAAACATGAAGGTAGTGGAGACAAAAGAAAAGAAAATTCATGCCTTGACTTGCTCATTAAGGTTAGGATAGCTTGTGGCTAGATTTATGCTAAGAAACTTTTGGTTATTCTTCTGTGTACAACAGAGTTGTGGGATTATTCTTCTATGTCTTGACTCCATCTCTTCTCTGTTTTTTACACACTAATACTACAAAGGAGTGAACAAAGTGAGAAATGAAAGGAGAGTGCCTATAAAAGTATGCGGTATTTACGGGCTTACTCGCAAATTGCGATAATTTTGACCACCTTTTTGGCCTTTGATCCACTCCTTTCTTTCGACGTAAGCTTTCCTTTTCCCTCATCAGCCGATATTTATGGATGTATTTCCCATCACTAAAGAAATAAACCATCACTTTCTACTTTTTTACTTTTGTTTTCTCCATTTATCACCTTCTACTTTTATCTTTTTGTTTTTTTGAAAGCACAAATTGGTTAAATAACCAAGCCACCTAGAGTTACATGGGGAAACACTACAGATACAAATCACAGGTTATACTAGTTGCATATAATAAACTTACTCATTTATTAATTTCACGTAAAAATTATATGAGGTAGTTACTATCTAAAGTGCTATTAATTTTTTATTCAGCATTTTTAAGGCTGAGCAAAAGTAGCCACTAGTTTATTAATATTAATATGAAAGGACGTTGTTACCCTTTTCTTCTCAAACATAAATACAGTGGTATCACATCTTGGACAGATACGCCATTTCCAGATTCTCTTTCTGAGCTATTTTCTCTGCATATTCTTCTTCCATTCCCAACCTTCATTTTCTTTCCTTTTCTTAATCGTCTTCTTCCTGTATATTTTGCTTTGTCTTTAACGTTGAAAAGTGGCTCCTTTTTTATGATCTCAGAAAAGCTATGCCAGAGTATGTAGTTAATAGAATGGAAGATTATGTCAACGGAAAATACAAGGCCTACTCATCAGAACATTAAGCAATAGAAATTTACTGTATTTTTCTCTACTGATTCTACTGCTACTACTACTATACTTATTGTGCCTTGAGATCCTATGGAGAGGGAATTGGGTGTTAAGTCATGATCACCTTTTTAATTCTCCTTCTCTTTTGACTTTTACCTACTATGGTTTTTAAATTGGGAAAATTTTTAGTCAAAACGAAAAAAGGTAAATTTATCAGAAAAGGATAAAATATTTAGAATATCTGTATTTAAGTTCAAAAGTTAAGGATTTTTGGTCCTTAACTTCGAGTTTTAATTTCAAAAGTTAAGGACATTTGGTCCTAAACTTAGAATTACAAGCTCAAAAGTTAAGGACACTTGGTCCTGAACTTAGACTAACAAGCTCAAAAATTAAGGACAATAGGTCCTAAACTTACAGTTACTAGTTCAAAAGTTAAGGATAATAGGTCCTGAAGTCCTGAACATAGACTAACAAGCTCAAAAGTTTAGTACAATAGTCCTGAACTTAGGCTAAGAAACTCAAAAGTTAAGGACAATAGATCTTGAACATAGACTAACAAGCTCAAAAGTTAAGGAGAATAGGTCATGAACTTAGATTAACAAACTCAAAAGTTAAGGACACTTAGTCTTGAACTTATAATTACAAGTTTAAAAGTTAAGGACAAGCAACAACTAATCAAAATGGGTACGGAGTAGGGGCATTGCTGATTGCACCTGATGAATCGCACACCCCCATTGCCATTAAGCGGAACTTTTAAGGAACTAAGAATACCACAGAAGATGAAGCATGTATCCATGGATTAAAGACTGCCTTGACCCTGGGAATATAAGAAATCAAAGTATTTAGGGATTCGACGCTTATCATCTGCCAAACTCAAAAGAAATTAAAAACAAAATATGAAAAACTTTTGACATACCATGCTTATCTTGAAAAGCTCACTGAGCAATTCAAGAAAATCCGTTTCTCTCCACTACCCAGAGAAAAAATAAGTTCGCGTCAGAACCATATTTATTGCTGCACCTGGACCTCCACAGCTCCCAGCAAACCAAAGGAGGCATGACCTTAGTAATATATGAAGCCACAGGATTAAGTCGGCCAGGCATATTAATGGGAGGCCTAACGAGTGCTACGAGTGAATGCGTAGCTTTGTCTTCTCTTATTCAATTTAGAGTTACAGGTTAGAGGGAACCCCAAAGCAGCCATTCTCTTAATAAGAGCTAGTTTCCCTTGTTCTTTCAAAAATGTGTATCACCATACTGAATCTAGCGCAAAGCACAGAATGATTATAGGAAGTTTGCTACTTACCCACGGAGCCGTAAATCAGTTCCTTCTCTAAGACCTAACTGCGCTGTCGAGGGAGATCCTTCAAGAGCACATCTCGGATAGGGAGTTACAAGTTCTAAAATTAAGGACATGCAGTCATTAACTTATAGTTACAAGTTCAAAAGTTAAGGACATGCAATTCTTAACTTACAGTTACAAGTTCAAAAGTTAAGGACAATAGGTCTTTAACTTTGATTTCCAAGTTCAAAAGTTAAGAACATACAGTCCTTAACTTACATTTACACGTTCAAAAGTTAAGGGCAAGCAGTCCTTAACATACAGTTACAAATTTAAAAGTTAAAGACAATAGGTCTTTAACTTTGACTTACAAGTTCAAAAGTTAAGGATGTTTGGTCCTGAAGTTTGAGTTCTAAGTTCAAAAGTTAAGGACATGTAGTCTTCATATCCTGAATTTAGAGTTCCAAGTTCAAAAGTTGAGTACATGTAGTCTTGATGTCCTGAATTTTGAGTTTCAAGTTCAAAAGTTAAGGACATGTAGTCGTGAAGTTAAGTACAAAAGTTAAGGACATGAGCAGAAAGATATTTTCGTCCGAGCAGTTAAAGTTTATTAAAGTAGTGATTAATGACTAAAGACATTTTAAACAGTGGCTTAAAAGTAAATACATGTGTTATTAGTGGTCAACGGTGCACTTCCCCCTAATTTCACTATGAACTTCATTGCAACAATATTTGTATACACCTTTAAGCAGGGGCAGAGCTATACCGTTGGTTGCGGGTACGACTGCACCCAATAACTTTTAAACCTTATATTTTGTATAAGGAATCTAATTAATATGTTCAAGTTATTAATTCAGAACTCAGTAACTTAAAAATATTATAATTTTAAATCCATCTCCAACCTCCGACCTTTGGGGTGTATTTACCATCACAAAAGACAAACCATTTGATTTTTGATGTTTCCAAGAAAGTTTTTGCAAAGTATACTAAATGTGTTTTGAAGGCAATTTCTTTTTCTTTTCCAAACAAATACTTCAAATAGAGTTTCATAGTTTAACGTCCAGAAACTCTGAATCAAAGAAGAATCTTGTATCCTAATCTCAACATTGCATGGGTCAAAATTTGCCCAAGAATATTTTGCGCTAAATAATATTATGGAAAGAGTCAGTCAAAGTCAATCAAGAAATAACGAAATTCATTATCGTCTTGTCAAATAATGATCGAGGTCGAGTACCGTAGATAAAACAATAACGACTAGTTTTTAAAATAAGATATTAAAAAAAATATTCTAATGAATATCCTTTGCTCTTATACTACTAGGTTTTATTAGGGACGTCTCTCATATAAATAGAAAAAGAGACAATTGTGTAAGGCAAGTAATGTTCACTTGATAAGAACACTTTTTGGACGAAGATTTTCTCTCTAGCAAAGATACAAACTTTACTTTTTTATCGGTATTCTCACTCATATTATTTCATACTTTTCCATCAAATCCAAAAATAGTTCGAACATTCTAGAATTTGTCGGTCACTCATTATTGTCAGGAGTAACAATCATCTTCATTCATTATTGGGTGAATCACTCCTCCTATTTACTTAAATGTTATTATTGTTATTTATTGCTAGTAACCCCTTCGTTACTGCTCATACCTTTTGGGATATTAAATGTGCGTTATTTTTAATCTTCCACTTATAACTCAGTCTCATATTATCCATGTTTTCAAAATCTATATTTAAAGATATTATTATTAACTAGATTTAATCCTTTATTACCTGAGATATAATAGTTTAACCGAAAGTTAATACAAACAATCATCTCGGAAGCAAGCACGATTCTAGTTAACTGAATGAGGAGCTAGCTAAGTTTGAAAGCCCGAATTGCATTTAATTTCAATGCATATATACTTCTAAGCTACAGAAACATGAGGAACATTTTGTGATGTAAATAGTTAATATACTCCTAACTCTTGCTTAAACTGAACGAGACATAAAATTAGAACGCATATCATAAAAAACTTAGTATTCGCAAAATCATGTTACATAAAGAAGTTTGTCTACTGTTCTAAAACTTGTTGAGACTTTGACAGTGTTAACTTGTAGGATGTTTTGGTACTTGGAGCAAAGTTAGTGTTCTTCTATTTTCCAACGTCGAACATGGAATACTCAAGACAAGAGGGGTTGTACTGATGGTAAACAACCCCACTTCCAACCGAGAGGTTGTGAGTTCGATTCTCCCCAATAGCAAGGTGGGAAGTTCTTGGAGGGAAGGATGCCGGGGGTCTATTTGGAAACAACGTCTCTACCCAAGGGTAGGGGTAAGCTCTGCGTACAAACTATCCTCCCCAGACCCCACTAAGTGAGATTATACTGGGTTGTTGTTGTTGTTGTTGAACATGGAATACTCACCGTCTAAATCAATGAGATGAGTTTTTACGCTTGGAAGGTAAATTTTTAATATTGAGGAAATAATTAAGTTGATTTTTTTCTTTACTTTTGTTGAATAAGGAGCTAGCTAGATACAAGATTTACACAACGCCAACTAAGATACACACTTGACATTCTATTATCTAACACGTACACACAATAGCGGAACCAATATAAAATATTGGACATAAAATTCCTGCAATATAATCTCTTGGTTGCATTGACAAATGTATTTTTTTTGACAATTTTTGTTTCATAATATATTGTGAGAATGCTATAAATATTGTAATTTGTTTTTGCTCATTTATTTATCTGTTCCGTGTTTATATCAAACAGTAGGTGGCTACTGATTAATAGACTTTTTGAACTTACACTACTTGATTGAATGTGTGAGTGTGACCGATGGCGTGACAATGCATGCAACTCACTTATGAAATGCAGCTTTCAAAGGGCTCCTAGTTGGAACTACTACTTCCTAGAAGAGAAGTGTTGTACATAGAGTTTAAAATTTGATAAAGGATAACAAATGTGGCTATAAAATAGATTTACTAATCTTTCACAAAAGCGTCCAGCTGGTCCCTATATGATTTAATTTGGGTTATTGATGGTTTTGGCTTTGAAGTAAACAGAAAAATTAAATTGCTACTCCACGCGTTATCAAGCTAGCTAGTTATTAATTTGCAATTAATACACAATTGACACTTGAAAAGCTAAATGTGGAGAGAATATTGTCATATTGTCATCGTGTCTAACAGCGTCGTTGCTCTTGAATCTTAATCAACTAATCTCCTGTCTTCGCATTCGTTTCCAACAATCAAACCAAGTAAATTTAGTCTAAGCAATCACTTGTTATTTTCTCTATTAGATATTGCGTGCTTAATAAAAACTACCGGATCTATTAGATGGGAAAGAGAAAATGAGTTGGCAACGTTGGTAATTCTACCGATTTTTGGTCAATTTATAAGTTATACTTTCTGATTCTAGATGATGGTATTTGATTTAGTGTAGATCTTTTTTTTTTTTTGGTCTTTTCTAAAGGAATCTCTAGCACATAGACCTTATTTGAAAAATGCTAAAGTACTCTCAAAATTTACATCTTATATATGCCACGTTATTCTTATATTGGAAAAGAGTCATATATATATATCAGTGAATTATGCGAATTAGGATAGATATATTTGTCGTCAATAGTTTGATATAAATATGCCTAATCCGTTCAATACTTGCTTATTCATACCCTTAGTTAAACGAAACCACTATTTTGTCTTTCTTAAATAATAAATAACTGGACCCAACCAAAATCTATTGACCCGATCAGTTAGGACCCAACCCACCCTTATTTCAAAGATAATTTTTGATATATTATTTTTATTTGGTTGAGAAATTGTGTGATAATAATATTTATTTATTTGAATAATTTGCTAATTATTACTAATGCTACTTCTGAGGTGGTTTGGGCATGTGCGGAGGAGAAGTCCCGATGCACCGGTGAGGAGCTGCGAGCGGCTGGAGATTGTTGGCGGTCGGCGAGGCAGAGGGAGGCCCAAGAAGTATTGGGGAGAGGTGATTAGGCAGGACATGACTAGAATGCAGGTTTCCGAGGACATGACCCTTGATAGGAAAGTCTGGAGGTCTAGAATCAGGGTTGTAGGATAGGGGCCCCTAGAGTTTTTCGTCCGCTTCTTTCGGGGTTGGGGGTGGGTCAGCAGGGTTACTCATAGGTGATTTGTGTTTACTGTATGATACTATTGCATATGCTATTGTATTTGGTATTTGTGTTTCCGTTGTTCAGATTATTACTAATGCTACTTCTGCTGGAATTGCTAATGCACTAATGCTCTACTGTTTTTGTTATTGTTTTTATTTTGTTTTTGTTTTTGTCTCTGTTTTTGTTTTATTACTGTTTTTCCTCTAATCTTATGAGCCGAGGGTCGATTGGAAACAGCCTCGTCTACATATTACCCTCCCCAGACCCCACCTGGTGGGAGTATACTGGGTAGTTGTTGTTGTTGTTGTTGTTGAATAATTTGCTAATTGATTTCTTTTTAGTTATTCATCATTTCGAGAAACAATCCTACTAAAAGTAGTAACTGATATTTATTTATTATTTTAATACTAGAATATTCAAACTAGTTTCTCCTTTTTCAATTATTTTACCATCTATTTTTGTTTTTCTTAGTGATGCTTGTTATGAAATAATTAATTATTAAAAATGGAAAAGAAGCACTGCTATTTTAATAGTGGTGCTTATTATGAAATAATTAATTAATAAAAATGGAAAAGAAGCACCATTATTTTAATAATTTATTACTTATTTCATAACAAATTTGTAACGCAGAAAAATGTAATAAAATAATAATCAATCATGCAATGATCACTTATCTAAAAAAATGGATCTATCTAGTTAAGTTATAGTGATCATGGAGTTATTTGTATTTGTATCAGAATTGCTGAAAAAGACAAATAAATTGTGATAAAAATAAAAATAGATAGTAAAATAATTTTAAAAAGTATAAATTAATTCGAATATTATATTATAAAAATAATAAATAAATATAAATTACTATTTTTAGTAGAAGTACTTCCCGAAATGATAAATAACAAACAAATCGATTATCAAATTACTCAAATAAATAAATATGATTATCACATAATTTTTCAATCAAACAAAAATAATATATAAAAAATATCTTTGAAATAAGCGTGGGTCAGGTCCTAACGGCGGGTCAACAGATTTTGGTTAGGTCCGATATTAATTATTTAGAAAAGATAAAACAATGGTTCCGTTAAACTAAAGACATGAATGAGCAAGTATTGAATGAATTGGCATATCTGCGCCAAACTATTACAGGCATATCTGTCATAATTCGCATTATTCACTAGCATACATGCCTTTTTTCAATTCTTATATAAGATCATATAATTTTAAAGATTAACATATTAAAATTAAATAGATTTCACATAAAAACATGACAATCTCTCTAATCGGCTAAAAAGAAAAGAGTGACAATACATAAATATACAAACAGTGTAATTGTTTTTTTGTATTTTTATGTTTTTAATAACATATTTGGTCAAATTTTCCAAAAATTATACTCCGAGTACTTATTATAAAAAAATATAAAATTATTTTGAAGAGTTGAATTGTTAGGTCTTGTTTATGATTAGGGTCAAAAACACCTTTTTCTTTGTTACTCGAAGAGATTAGAAAGTAGTGATTTCTAAGCCCCGTTGAATTAAGAAAAAAAGAAATTTGTAGCTTTCATTAGAAGTAGAAGTTGACAAATTTGACCCTTTTAAAAGAAAAAGCGCCTTACATAAAATTATTTATACTTTCAAACTATGGCACCTTAATTTTTACATAAATATTTCAATCTCTAATTTCTTGCATGTTTAACCAAAGCATATTTTTTGTTGTCAAACTCAATATTAAAGAAAATTGGGATTTTAATAACCAAGTATACTTCACTTTTTCAAAAATAAAAAAATAAAATAAATAATTAAAATAATAAACGAAGGAAAAAAATCTTATTGATAATCGTTTTCTTCCAAGAATAGTGAACAAGAATCTTCAATCATGTACTATATAAAAGTAATAAACAGATTGCATATTTGTGAGTATTCCGATAATCATACAAAATAAAGTAAGGACCTTTATATAACGATACAAATGTGTAACGATTTTTCCTTACTTAATACCTACCTGTTACTAACATTAACTGCATTAATTGCCAGTTACTGAAGTTACAACGGTTATGATAATAATAGGAGATCACGTATATAAGGATAATGGTTATTCTCTTTCCATATTCGTTATTGTTCATGAATCTTCACTTTTTTATGACCTTCATGCTTCTCATGCCTATTTCTTCTTTCTCAGTTGGCAAATACGGTACCTTCTTCAGTATATCCTCGTGGGTGTTTTAACCGTGCATCATCATTCTCCTTTACTAATCTGATACAAATTTCACTTGTCACCTTATCATCAATCTAAGTGTCATGCATATTTTTTCCATCAATACAGATAGTCCCCCACTTTCTTATTATTCTTAATCGAATATTCAGGAAGTGGTAAGTTTATTTATGACGGGAATATCTTGCTGCCTCTTCCCAATATCATCATGATTTCTTCAGAAGCCTAGAGACATACGTCATTTCTATTTAATGCTCAGGACACGTGTCCAGTTACAATTTGTTCTGTAGTTTATGGAGTCTTTTTAGGGTATTCTGCTACTCTGTCAGTTAGAAGTGAAGGTTCCATGATGATGATTAATAATGACGGTTCTTTCTTATAAATGCCGTATTACATACCACAAAAAGATTTCTTCTTTTTCCTTGCTTTCATACCCAAACTTCTTTTGCGATTTTTCTCCTTTCTTCGTACTTTCACCATTAAAAATGACTTCTCGTTCTTCGAACCCTTTTTCATCATCGGATCCTCATAAAATAGTCATTATTGATGAACATCCTCCTCTTTCTGTCCTAGTTAGGAGTAGTAGAGGCGGTAAACTTCGTATCTTAGATTTTATACATAGCTCTACTCCTTCCGAGAAGAATATTTCAAGTCTTTCTTCTTCTAAAGCTAAAACTCCATCAGCCCCTAGATTCTCCTCTAGGAGTAAGGATCATAATGAACCATTGTAGGAGCTCGTTGTTTTTGAAATTGTTCCTCGGTAGTTCTCTTTCAAATCAGTTATGAAGCACAGAGAAAGCAAGTTTCTTCCGTGGCAACACTTAATTACGTCGATCATTACCCTATTTTAATCACCGCTGGCCTTCACCTCTAATTCGCTGTGAATGCCATTGGAAATCTAATTTTCCTGTGGTAGTTCGTAATGCTGATGAACGAATACCTCTTATCGTTAAGGTTAATCTTTTGTTTACACTTATTCTCTCATCTTAGGATTCAACCCACTTATTGACCTAGTGATCATTGAGTTTTATCATTACTTCAATGTATGTCTTGGTTAAATCGGCCCAATAATGTGGAGAATAGTAGCTTGCCTTTGTTATTTATCAAACTTGGTCTCAATCCCTTTTACCTTTCAGCACTTACTCCAACTATATTCTCCCAAGCTCTTTCGTGAAGGTGTCATTTATCTTGTGGCGATAAGCAAGAGAATTTTATTCAGTCTTGAAGATGATCGTGATCGTAGCTGGTATGCCCGGTTCATGACTGTTCCCCCTTGTAATTTGGTGGGTGATGAAAATTTGTCTTTCCCTGAGAAGTGGAACTTTATACGTGAGTATTTATTTCTATGAATTTCTTTTCTCTTCTCTTATGATTTTGATTTCTTTATTTGTTTCCTCTATACCTCTTAGCAATAATGAAAGTTTTTGGTGAAATTTCTGTATTTCGTGATTGGGTAGAAAGGTTATTGATTGATGACCTTACGGAACAAAGATCATCTAAATTTCTTTCTCAAAAGTTTGGGTAGAAAGTGAAAACCTATTTTTTCTTACCGTACCATTTTTCCTTTTTCATTTACTATAACTTTTCTTACATTGACCATTTTTCGTTATTCATGGGTTTTCCTGTTCGTGGCATTCATCCCGCTTCTGTTCCCACTGTAGGCTTCCTGTCAGCGCCGCTTAAGAACAAATTTTGAGCATATCTTCTTCAAAAGGGAAGAACATTGAAACCTACGCCTCCAATGAAGCAGAATAAGATGATGATGATGATGATGATGATGATGATGATAATGATGATGATGATGATGATGATGAGCGATATCTAGTGTTTTGAGCGTGTTTTATTCAAAGGTGTAGAATGGTAAAACCTACACCTCCAATGAAGAAGAGGAAGATAATGATGATAAGGGAACTTCGGTGAGGAAGCCACGAGTTAGATGATGAAGCCCTTGTTCCTCAAGACCTACCTTCCAGCCCCGTGTCTTTCAAACTTGTTGATAAATCTGATAGTGTCCCTTTGGACATCTCAGAAAGTGAAAATATTGATCATTCTGGTAATCCCCCCTCAATACCTATTCATAGAATCTTTGCTCAAGGATTTGAGGGTGAAGAAGATCTTGGCCCTATTTTTGAAGAGACATCCCTTACTGTCCTTCCAATGCCCCATGTTACTCATGCTATTAATCCTTCCCTCTCTTCTGCTACCATATACGCGGTTGTTTCTGTTACCGCACCTACTGTAATTCCCCTCGAAGAAGCTGGACCTTTTAGCAGGAGAAGAGGCATGAAGCAGGTGTTGATTGTAGTCCCCGATAGTGAGAATTTGTCAAAGAAGTCTAGCCAAGATGCAGTGTTGTTGAAATCATTGATCAGCCCCGTGGAGAGGGAAAACCTTGAGTCTCATAGCTTTATAACCTTAATAAATAATATTATTCATTTTGCCCTTAAGGTATATTCCTCTTCTCTTATGTTTCCTTCTTCCCTTCTATGTTTATAAAAATCTTTCTACCTTACCTTTTGCAGATCAATTTAACAGGTACAGAGTTGATGAGAAGAATATCTTAGATTGAGTAGTAAGTGGAAGAGCTGCGTATATAGGCTAACAGTTGAAAGGAGCAATTTGAAAGCCTTCAACTTGAAAAAGATGTCCTTGCTGAAGAAAAAGGGTCTTTATAGCGGCAACTCAAGATTACAACTGCCTAATTGGTAGTTTCGAAGGCTTCCTCTAACTAAGTTGAAAAATATAAGGATATATGGGAATACACCTTTGCTGAACAACGCTATAATGCCACTAAGGAGATTAGGAGCTTAAAAGAACTTCTAAATCAATAGGAGGTGTACGATGGCAATCTAGTTCAGATGCTCATTCAAGCTCAAGAGGATCTCCATGCCTCTTCTGATAAAGTCAAGTTCCTCGAGGATACTCTTGAACCTTTTAAGGCATCCTATAAGGCTTTAGAAGCTGAAAAAAGACCTGGTACAGAGATAGAGCAAGTGGAGAAAGAATATGAAGCTCTTGACGATAAACTAACACTTGATGTTAGCTAGGCTTTTTAAAACACATGTCTAGTAACTTTGATCAATGCTAACATGAGGGTTTTGACCTCGAGGCTGAGATTGCCAAAGCTGAAGAGGCAATTGAAGATACTCAGTAACGTCAAAGTTTTTCAACACCCGAGGATTGTCACACCTACTTTTTTCGAAGAATCGGCCGTTTTTTCAATTAAAATGACATTATTCAAAATGAGATCATTTATTTAAATTAGAATCACCACTTTGAATAATCATCATGGTGTCCTAAGTAACCGGTTTATTTTAAAATTCCAAATTGAAGAAATTAACTATGTTTTATAGTCTGTAAAATACAGAAGATCAGGTAAAAAATTTTATTAATCAAGGAGAAGGTATGAAGCCTGTGAGGACGAAAAGTGGGCATCAGGTCTAAGGCCTAAAATGTTTGTAGCCTTATAGGCTACATGCTTTTGAGTTAGCCTAAAAATTGGACTTAAACATGGGTTCAAAGTCTTTATGACTCCAAACTCATTTCAAAGCCTTGATGGGCCAATTATTTAGGCCCAGTGACCCCCAAAAACAAAGCTCGATGACTCACAATTCAAAGTTTCATCCATCATTGAAAAAGAACGAAAAATCCAATAAAACAGTTCCAAATCCGGCGCACATTAGCAAGGCGCAAGTGTCGCCGGAAATGGCTCGCAAACAAAGGAATCCGGCTCCGATGACTGATACTGCTCCCCCAAAGCTCGTCACACCTGCAAATGGAGGAATCACAACACTTGAGCCTTTGACTTTTGGTAATTTTCTGCCACAAAAATACCAATCGAAGGAAATTTTACATGCAGAAGAAGGAAGGGAGAGATTGGGAAGAAATGAAGTAGAAATTGCAACAACTGCAAGGAGATTACAATTTTCTGCAGTATTGGATCCTCCAATACCTGATATTGTTGATATTATTGAGCCAACAGTCGCAAAACCTACTCTCGCAGATGTGGTAAAAGGCTACAGTGACATGCAGAAGGGTAAGACACTCTCCTTTGTACCTCCTACTTTGAGAGAAGGGAAAAAAGTTGTGAAAATTTGTGAAGAAGATCTTAAGCCACAATTAGAGTATTGGCAAAATGCTCTGATTGGATTTGTTATCGGAGATCGACCTAATGAACAAAACATGAACAATTTTGTCATGAATGTTTGGAATTTTGTATCCAAACCTGAAATTCTGATGCATGCTGAAGGTTATTGTATATTCAGATTCAATAACACTGATGATAGAGACACAGTTATGCAATATGGCCCTTATACATACAGAGGAAGACCTATGGTCTTAAGACCATGGGAGGTCGATTTTAGCTTTCAGGCAAGTATACTTAGTACAGTGCCTATATGGATTCGTTTTCCTGGGCTCCCTGTGGGTTATTGGTCTGTAGAAGTATTGAGTAAGCTGGCGAGTGCGATTGGGAAACCTCTGTATACTGATAAGTATACAGCTTACTATGATAAAATTTCATTTGCAAGGGTGCTTGTTGAAGTAGATGCTGCATACGACCTTCCTGATGAGTTGGAACTTGAAACTCCTTTTGGTCCCAAAATCCAAACTGTAGAATATGACTGGAAGCCTACATTTTGTAACCATTGCCTTATATTTGGTCATGAGGAGATTGAATGTTGGTACTCTTCTGACAGTTCAACAAAGCACAAGGAGGAGAATGAAAAGGACAGTAAAGTAGCAGAAAAGAAAAAAGGCAAGCAGAAGGGGAAGGAATGGGTTGTTAAAAAACAAGGTGCTAGCTGAAGTACCTCAAATACCTGCAAGCCAGGGAGTCCAGCAGGAGGTGGAAGCAGCAACTGGTGATAAAAATGATAATCAGATGATACAAAGTACCATGGTGCAGGTGGAAAAAAGTGTGGAAACTCCTGATCAACAGATAATAGCTGAGCAAGTGATTGATACTACCAAGCCAAATGGTGAGAAGCTGGATATTGAAGGGGATAAAGGGAAAGCAATTATGGAAGCAAAGAATGGAGGACAACAATTTGATCCAGGTCCCTCATATAGCCTTGCTGATGGTGGTACATGATAGTTGTCACTTGGAACATAAGGGGACTTAATCAGTCTCCTAAACAAAAGGAGTTGAAGCAATTCCTTTCTGATAATAAAGTAGATGTAATTGGTATACTTGAAACTAGAATAAAAGAACATAAATCAAAAAAGATCTTTGATAGAATTGCAAGAGGATGGATGTGGAAATGCAACTATTCAAGGGCTGCTAATGGAAGAATTTGGCTCTTGTGGAAGACTCATATTCAGGTCCATGTATCAGAAATATCAGACCAATTCCTACACTGTCTTGTAGAGGATACAAGGAGTGGAACCAAATTTCAATTTACTGTTGTATATGCTTATAACACTGCAGTCCTGAGGGAGCAATTGTGGAGTGACATGAAAACCATTCCTGTGAATCAACAAGATGCATGGCTGGTTAGTGGAGACTTCAACTGTGTGCCAACTCTGAAGATAGGTTGGGATCTCCTGTAACTGAAGCTGAAGTAAGAGACTTTAGAGGTTTAGTTGATGATTTGCAACTCACTGCAGTTAGAGCAACAGGATGGCATTATACATGGACTAATAAACAAGACCCTGAATCAAGAGTATATAGCAAGATAGATTGGGCTTTTGGTAACTACCAATGGTTGCAGCAATTTGGACATTTGGAGGCAGACTACATGAACCCTCTAATATCTGATCATTCACCTATATTGATCAAGTTTTGTGTGTACAAGCCACTACATCCTAAACCCTTTAGGTTGTACAACAGTGTGCTAGAGCATGAACAGTTTCCAGAGATTGTAGAGAATGTATGGAACAAGGAGTATGGTGGATCACACATGAAGCAGATATGGAGCAAGCTAAAGGCAGTAAAACAGGAATTAAAAGGGCTGAATGAATACCTAGCCAAATACAAGCAGCATATTATTATGACAAGAGAGAAACTTGACAGCTTACAAATGCAAATGAGGCATGATTGCTTTTCACAGGAGCTAATTTGTGAAGAAAGAGGGTTGCTAGATGATCTTGCAAAGTGGAACAATGTGGAGGAACAAGTGATGAGGCAGAAATCCAAATCCACATGGATTGAATGTGGTGACTCAAACACTAGGTATTTCCATGCTCAATGGAAAATAAAAAATGGTCAGAGTAATATTACTTCCATTTACACAGACACAGGGATCAAACTTGCTGAGCCAATGGCAGTGGAACAGGAATTTTTAAAAGTGTTTCAATCATTAATGGGTGAAGCTGCTACTGAACTTCCTTGTGTGGATACTAGCATAATGAAGGGGGGTCCTTGTCTCACAATAGACCAACAGCTTGAACTGATTAAGACAGTGTCCTTGGAGGAAATTACTGCTGCTATTTCAGAAATGCCTAGGGATAAGGCACCTGGAATTGATGGATTTCCTATAGAATTTTTCACCAAAAATTGGAGTATAGTCAAGCATGATATCTATGCTGCTACCAAGGAGTTTTTTGAAACAAGTAATCTGCCAAGAATGATCAACAATACTGCAATAGCATTGGTGCCAAAGGTTAAGAATCCTACTACAGTCAAGGATTTTAGACCAATTGCATGTTGTACTACATTGTACAAGATCATTTCAAAAGTTATCACAAGGAGGATGAAAGGCATTATGGGAGAGTTGATTGGCCCTGCTCAATCTGCATTCATAGAAGGAAGATCCATCATTGATAATATTCTACTAAGCCATGAAATTTTCAAAGGATACTCTAGGAAAGGGATTTCACCTAGATGTGTCCTTAAAGTGGATCTTAGAAAAGCCTATGACACCTTAGAATGGAATTATTTGAAGCAGATCCTCATAGCTTTGGGCTTCCCTGCTAAATTCACAGGCTGGATAATGGCTTGTGTGTCATCTGCTTCTTACTCTCTTGTAATGAATGGGGGTCTTACTAAGCCATTCAATGCTAAGAGGGGTTTAAGGCAAGGAGACCCTATGTCTCCTTATCTATTTGTCTTGGCCATGGAGTATTTGAATAGACTGCTGCAGCAACTTCACAACAATGGCAACTTCAATTTCCATCCTAGATGCAGGAAGCTAAACATCTCACATGTATGCTTTGCAGATGATCTTTTAATGTTCTGTAGGGCTGACTTGGTTTCTATACAGATTCTACATAGCACATTCCTCATATTTTCTGCAGCATCTGGGCTTCAAGCAAATGTAAACAAGAGTGCTATCTATATTGCTGGAGTATCAAGGGACACCAGGGAGGAAATTATGCAGGCTCTAGGATTTATTGAAGGGCAGCTTCCATTCAAATATCTTGGAGTTCCTCTTGACTCTAAGAAATTAGCTGTTCATCACTATTTACCTCTCATTGAAAAGATCACAGCCAGGATCACTTGTTGGTCTGCAAAACTACTCTCCTATGCTGGGAGGGTTCAATTGATCAAGGCAGTAGTATTTGGTATGCAATCTTATTGGGCACAAGTGTTTATTATTCCTAAGAAGGTGCTGAAAACTATAGATACTATATGCAGAACATACTTGTGGACAGGGAAAGCAACAGTCTCAAGGAGGGCTCTTGTAGCTTGGGAAACGGTTTGCCAACCTATCTCAACTGGTGGTCTGAACATAATGAGATTGGATATTTGGAATAAAGCTGCTATAGTGAAGTTACTCTGGGATCTAGCAAGGAAAAAAGATTGCCTATGGGTTAAATGGATACATACTTATTATATCAAGAATAGGAATTTGGAGTTAGTCACTGTTCCATCCAACTCCTCTTGGGTGGTGAAAAAGATTCTTAACTGTCGACCAATGGTGATGGAGAATGCTCAAATGCAAGGAGGACTCTTGGCCAGAATGCAGAATGTGTGCTTGGTTGGGAAATTCCATATCCAGAAGATGTATACTGCATTACTACCTCAACTCCCAAAGGTAACATGGAAGAATATTATGCTTGTTCATTCTGCCCTTCCTAAACACAGGTTTACAATCTGGTTAGCAGCTCACCAAAGGCTACCTACAATAGAGAGGCTTCAACATATGGGAATTCACATTCCAACCTCATGTGTATTTTGCCAACTCTTTGAAGAAGAATTCAATCATCTATTCTTTGAATGTGCTAATACTAACAGAATATGGTGTAGAATTCTAAAGTGGCTGGGGTACATAAGGACCATTAGATGCTGGGAAGATGAGTTGAAATGGATATGTAGTCAAGTCAAGAGTAAAAACTGTCGAAAGGCCATTACTGCCACAGCATTTGTGACCACAGTTGCAATCCTATGGAGAAGTCGAAATGCAATCAGATTTGAAGCCAAGAGATTTGATGAAGATCATTGTTGCAAGGAGATATCAGTTTTAATTCATGCAAAAAATAGGAATAGGTGGAAGAATGAGCTTCAGCTGCTCAATTCTTACCCTTAGATTAGTCTGCTCAATCATTGTAAATGAATAGAAGAAATTAGAGTGAGATAGGGGGCAATACTGTATAGATATGTAGTAGAAGTCCATACTACTACCATTGAACTACATTGTATATTTGTTTTTGATATTAATACAAAGTCAGTTAAGCTAAAAAAAAAAAAAAAAAAAAAAAAAAAAAAAAAAGAACGAAATTTTTTTATACATAATTCAAACATTGAATACATATTGTTCAAGTTTTACTTGCAACACCAACCTTTCATAACTAGAGTTACAGCTCAAATACTTCAGTAATAACTATTTTAATGACAATCTAAATTAATTATGACCTATAATTTCAATACCCCACATTGAAATACTAAAAAACTTGTTCTTCTCCAGCAAATACACATGTCAACTAAAATTTTCCTGTTACACTCGAGGTTTAAAGCTCTACTATTTTAAAAATATACTATCAACTTGGTTATGTTAACCAAACCGAACTATTGCCATTGAACAAAATCTATGTGTTAATGCTCTATATAGCCCTTTAAAATGCTCAGTTTGAAGTTTAATGTGCCTTTATTCTCAAAGTCAGTGCCATAGATGCTAATAATCCAAGCGTATCCTTATGATTGGAATAGAATTTTTCAAAAATATTAGTTCTGAAATCATTGTAAATAAGAAGGATCATACATTCAACAAACAAACTAAACCATTAGATGAGTACATGTTGAAAGTCCTTTACATTCAATCAAGTCATGCGCATATAACGTTAGGTCTAAAGCTACACAGATCTATCATACAAACAAATGGAAATTGATTCCCGGGAAGTAATATGACAGGACAACATCACTATTAATCATTCAAAGTGGAGATAATACATGATAAAGTGAACTTACCTATTCAGCAATGAACTCACTGGAAATGAACCAAATAAATGTAAGAAACAAGCTTGAATGGAATTCAACAACTAATCCAACAATCAATCAATAACTTTGAGAATTTCGACCACTCTTAGAATCCCATAAATTACTAAACAACAAAAAATAAAAACTAAAAAATGGCGAGACGAAAGCTGAGGAAATGTTTAAAATTTAACAGTAATAGTGAAAATGAAACAATCTAAGAGAATTCCTTCTCTTTTTTTTTGATGTTTTTCTGAAAATTTAAAAGGAAGCTGGAGTTCTGGAAAATTTTCTCTACTGAAGTTTGAGTGAATTCTTTAGCGTCTTTTCTTAGAAAAAATTAGGGATGAAGAGTGAAATATATCAGTAACTTCTGTAGAGAATTTTGGTCAAGAGGGGTTGCTCTGATGGTAAGCAACCCCACTTTCAACTGGGAGATTGTGAGTTCGAGTATTTCCAAGAGCAAGGTGGGAAGTTCTTGGAGGGAAAGATACCGGTGGTCTATTTGGAAACAGGCTCTGTATTCCAGAGCAGAGCTAAGATCCGCATATACACTACCCTTCCTAAACCCGAAAATGGCGTGCAAGAAGATAGGGAATGAGAGAGTCTAAGAGGGAATCTATCACCTCCAAAAATTTAAGGGGAATGGCATCTTTTCTAACAATTTTTGGACAGTTGTACCTGTTTTAAGATATTTATCTCATTTTCAGCATCTTTTCTTAATAAATTGGGCAGCTGTCCCTTTTTTTCAGCGGCTCTTTTTCTAGAAACACCTAAAGACTCTCCTAAATATCTTTATTTTAATTAACTTTATTAAGTTCCTAATATTCACAAAAAGGACATCAAGCAGACTGTATAGATGAAATGAGCAGGCAGTTAATTGAACTAGCAAACAATTTTAATCAATAAAATATTCCAACATCTAATTAAACTCAAAATTTGATTAAACTAATAATTGGCAATTAAAAAAAATTAACATGCAATTAAGAAGTCCAGTCATACAAATATATTAAACTAGAAGTTTATCTACGTATTATTTAACTAACTTATGTGCTAAAGCTAATCTAATTAGGCTAATTCTAAAACTCAAACAAGCAGTTTCGATTAAGCCTAAAAGACTGTTCCTCTGCTTTTTTTTCTTAAAACAAATGAAAACCAAAATGAGATAGAAGAAGGTTAGGATGTACCTGTGGAAAGAAGTATGAACTGATAGAGGTGATTCCAACGGGATTCGATCAGTCAGGGACAAAATCGACCGGCTTCCGACGACTTTCGAAGTGAACCAAAATTAATATTAGCCGATTATTCTTGTTAAAAAACAATTGATCATCACAAATTTAGGTCAAACAAGTCAATAACACCGAAAAAATCAGAAAGGGAGATGTATTAGGTATTTTGAATTCCTAGATCTACTGATTTTGGAGAAATTGGTAAAGGATTTAGACAGCGGAAGTGTTGGTGCAGGACCTAGAATTTCCATCATCGATACCGTGATGACGCCTAACATTTCACTTGCTAGAAAAGCCAGTGTTAGAATAACTAACTTCTTTCAATAGTTTAAATGATAGTATAATAAAGAATTGACACAATTGAAGTATTCTAAGTAAAATTTGCATAAGCTAAACCAGTCAATACCAATTACAAATTTCTGAATATGGTCTCACAAGTGTACGAGCTTCTAAAGTAATACATATAATGGTTTGAAATAAGTACAAAGTTTTCTGAATGAAGTTATACAGCTAAAACGAAAAGAGGATGGGGACTCCAGGAGCTGTGGGCACTGAAGAGCCGTACATCAAGTCTCCGCGGATGTTCAATTCGAGCACGCTATTAACTGCCGCTAGGATCGACTCCAAAATCTGCACAGTGTGCGGAATGTAGTATCATTATTACCGACCCATGTAATGATAGTGCTGAGCCATACCACAACAAAGTAGTGACGATGCCAAGGTAGGTCAGTTACACTATAACCTGTACGCAGTATATAAAAATGAGAGGAAATGGGAGTACTGATAGAATCTAAATAACCAACTCAAATAATAATCACAACCTTATGAATAAACCAACACCTGGCAGAATCACCAATCTCTTAAATAATTTAAACAAATACCGGAAGCCAACACAACTCAAGTAATGTAAATATATACATTGTCACGGTGCGCAATCCGTCCAACCAGACAAAATAAAATCCTCCCTTAATTCACCATAACAATATCAACAACAGTAAATAATAAGAATATATTGCAGCCACAACCCGATCCTATCATATGTCAATACCAGAATCATAATTCACCTTTATTTCACCATATCAATCCACCCTTATTTCACCTGTTGCGGCATGCAACCCGATCCTACTTGCAATATGAATTTACCCTTATTTCAACATATCAATCCACCCTTACAAAACCTGTTACACCATACAGCCCGATCCCACCATATCATTACACCACACTCACTGTACACAGTCAAATCAACAATTCAAACTACAAAGTCTCTACAATCAATAAATTCCAAATCGAACCAAAGAAAACCTTTCACAATATAAAATCAATACAAGTAACACTACGTAAAGAGACCAATCCTGCAATTTATAATTAGAAGGTGCAAACAAGTCAAGTTAAGCAAATAGCAGGGATTCGTGAAACTATGAAAAGAACTAACATCATTAGCAGGAGAAGATATTCACTAACAGGTAGCAATTAAGCATGGAAAGCATTTAGAACATATAATAGTCAAGATAGGAAAGGAAAAAATTAAGGAAAAATGGTAAATAAGGGAGAAACAGATAATTCGGCAGCGTATAAGAAGTCGTCACCTCACATATACGCCACTCACATGTGAATCACATAGCACTTAGTCTGAGGACTCTTAGTTCCCTCAAGTCAAGGTTAGACACAATATTTACCTCGCTCCAAGGACCACTCAAAGCTCAACCACGGCTTTACCTTTTAAACTAGCCTTCGAACCAACAATATCTAGTAATTACCAACCAAACGATTCAAAATAAGCCTTAGGAATCACCCATGATAAAAAAATTTGATTTAGGTAATTATTAAAAAAAGTCAATGAAAGTAAACACCCAAGCCCGCTCTGTCCAAAACCAAAATTCGAACGAAAATCCGATTACCCATTCACCCCCAAGCCCGAATATATAATTGGTTTTGGAATCCGACCTTAATTTGAGGTATAAATCTTCAATTTTCGAAATCCCTGGTTTCCCCTTAAAAATTCTCAATTCCACCATGAAACCCTTATATTTTAAGTTGGAATCTTGTAAAATAAAGTGAAATATTGAAATAGTTTAGAATCTCTTACCAATGTATTAGGGAGGAAGAGTTCTTTGTAAAATTGTTCTTTGTAAAATCATCTCTTGTGTTTTAGCTTTCGAAAATTTTAAGAATGGGAGAATAATCCCGTCCAAAGTCATTTTTATCAGTTGCTGGTGTCACTATTCCGATCGGGGGTTCGCAAATGCGAGCATGCAAATGTAAAAGTCTCCCTATTCCTGATTGCATCGCAACTGCGAATGAGATCTCACAAATGTGAACTTGTCCCTTTCCGCAAATGCGACCATGTGATCGCAATTGCTATCACTGCCTTCCCCCGTCCCAATTTGCCAATGTGAAAACTATAAGGCCCATCTATTTTTCGCAAATGTGAGAATAGCTCGCAAATGCGGAGCTTGCGGAGGTCGCAAACATGATACTTGATCTCGCATTTGCGAGATCAGAGGCCTACACCAGCAACTGAAACACCAACAATGTTCTAAGTCCTATTTTCACTCTGTAGCCTATTTGAAACCCACCCGAGCCCGCGGGGCTCCAAATCAAACATGCACACATGTCTTAAAATATCATAGAAACTTGCTCCCATGATCAAATTTCCAAACTAACATCTAAAAATATGAATTTAGGACCAAATCAAATGGAAGTTTCAAGAAAACTTTGAAACTTATTTTCACAATCGGACGTCCGAATCACGTCAAACCAACTCCATTTCTCACCAAATTTCACAAACAAGTCATAAATGTAGTATTGGACCTATACCGGATTTTGGAATAAGATTACATACCCGATATCCAAAAGTCAAACCTTGATCAAACATTTCCATCTCATTAAGCCTTTAACTTTCAAATTTTGACAAAGTCCGATATCTGGAGCCAGGGACTTCCGATTTTGATTTTGGGAACACGCCCAAGTCCCAAATCAGGATGAGGACCCAATAGGACCATCAAAACATGAATTTGGGTATTTTTTCTAAAATATTGACCAAAATCAACTCAAATGAAGTTTTAGGCAAAAAATCATATTTTGATCAACTTTTAACATAAAACTTTCCGGAAACACGCTTGGATTGCAAATGCAAATCGAGGAGGGTAAAAATGAGATTTTTAAGGCATAAAAATGTGGAATTGAGTTCTAAAACATAAGATGACCTTTCGGGTCATCACATTTTCCACCTCTAAAACAATTATTCATTTTTGAATGGACGTAGAAAAGTGCCCGAGCTAGGGAAAAGGTGTGGATATCTACTACGCATGTCCAACTCGGACTCTTAAGTAGCTTCCTCGACGGGCTGACCTCTCCACTACACTCTAAGTGAAGGATAACTCTTTGATCTCAATTAGCGAACCTGCTGGGCTATAATATCCATCGGCTCTTCCTCATATGTCAAATCCTTGTCTAACCTACAGAGCTGAAATCTAGCACGTAAGATGGGATCTCCGTGGTACTTGCAGAGATGGACACATGGAATATCGGATGAACTGCAGATAAACTAGGTGGAAATGCAAGCCTGTAAGCCACCTCACCACTCTCTGAAGAATCTCAAAAGGTCCGATGTATCTAGGTCTCAACTTTCCCTTCTTCCCAAACCTCATTACACCCTTCATGGGTGAAACACAAAACAACACACTCTCTCAGACTATGAATACAATATCACGAACCTTACAATCGGCATAACTCTTCTGCCTAGACTGGACTGTGCGAAGTCTATTCTGAATGATCTTAACCTTATCCAAGACATCATGTTCTATACCCAATAATTGAGCCTCCCCCAGCTCAAACCATCCAACCGGTGATCGACACTGTCTACCATGTAATGCCTCATATGGAGCCATCTAAACGCTTGACTAATAACTATTGTTGTAGGCAAACTCCGCAAGTGACAATAATTGATGCTAAGAGACTTCGAAGTTAATAACACAAGTGTGGAGCATATCCTCCAAGATCTGAATAGTGCGCTCGGACTATCCATCCATTTGAGGATGAAATGATGTTCTCAGCTCAACCTGCGTGCCCAATTCACATTGTACTGCCCTCCAGAAATGCAAGGTGAACTGCGTACCTCAATCAGAAATGACAGACATAGATAGACCATGAAGACGAACGATCTCGTGATTATTAATCTCTACCAACCACTCTAAAGAATAGGTAACTGCCATAGGAATGAAATGCGCTGACTTGGTCAGTCTATCCACAATGACCCAAACTACATCGAACTTCTTCTGAGTTTATGGGAGTCCAACAACAAAATCTATGGAGCTATGCTCCCATTTCCACTCAGGATTCTCTATCTTTTGAAGCAAACACCAGGTCTCTTATGCTCGTACTTTACTTACTGACAATTTAGAGACCGAGCTATATATGCAACTATATCATTCTTTATCCTCCTCCATCAATAATGTTGTTGCAAATCCTGATACATCTTGGTGGTGCTCAGATGAATAAAGTTCCGAGAACTGTGGGCCACATTTAGAATCAACTTGCATAGTCCATCAACATTAGGCACACAAATACAACCATGTATCCTCAAAACTCCATCATCTCCCACCGTAACCTGCTTGGCATCACTGTGCCACACTTTGTCCCTATGGACAAGCATATAAGGGTCATCATACCTTCCCTCCCTTATGCGCTCAAACAATAAAGATCGAGCGATCGTACAAGTTTGAACACGACCTGGCTCAGAAACATCCGACCTCATGAACCAATTGGCCAAAGCCTGAACATTTAATGCAAGCAGTCTCTCATCGACTGGAGTGAATGCAAGGCTGCCCTTACTTACTGACATCCTACTCAAAGCATCGGCCACCACATTGGTCTTCCCTGGATGATACAAGATGGTGATATCATAGTATTTCAAAAATTCCAACTTCTCTGCCTCAAATAGAGCTCCTTTTGTTTAAACGAATACTGTAAACTTTGATGATTCATGAATACCTCACACGACACGCCATAAGATAGTGCATCCAAATCTTCAGTGCATGAACAATGGATGCCATGTCTAAGTCATGAATAGGATAAGTTTTCTCATGAACCTTTAGCTGCCGCAATGCATATGCAATCACGTTCCTCCCTGCATCAACATCGCACCAAGTTCAATACGAGATGCATCACAATATACCGTATAGGATACTGAACCCGTGGGCAATACAAGCACTGGCGCCACAGTCGAAGAAGTCTTGAGCTTCTGAAAGCTCACCTCAAACTCGTCTGATATAGATGAAAACCCTCCACAAACCAACGGTAATAGCCCGTCAATCCCAAGAAACTGTGGATCTCCGTAGCTGATGTGGGTCTAAGCCAGTTCTGAACTTCCTCAATCTTCTTATGATCCACCTGAATACCCTCTGCTGATACAACGTGCCCCAAGAAGGCAATTGCGCTCAACCAAAACTCGCATTTTTAAAACTTAACACATAACTGGCTGTCTCTCAGAGTCATGAAGAACGATATGAAGCTGGTCATGCTCCTCTCGACTATGGGATTAGATCAAAATATCATCAATAATCACAATAACAAAAGAATCCAGATAGGGCTTGAACACCTGATTATCGGATCCATAAATACTACTGGGGCATTTATTAGCCCAAATAAGATCACTAGAAATTCATAATGCCCATACCATGTCCAAAAAGCTTTCTTAGAGATAATGGATGCCCTAATCCTTATTTGATGATAGCCAGACCTCAAAGCAATCTTTAAAAACACTTTGGCACCCTGAAGCTCATCAAATAATTTTTCAATCCTTGGCAATGACTTCTTGTTCTTGATGGTGACTTTGTTCAACCGCCGATAATCTATGCACATCCTTATCGATCCACCCTTTTTGTTCACAAACAACAGGGGCTCACCCTAGGGTGAGATATTAGGTCTAATAAATCCCTTATCAAGCAAATCTTGCAATTTCTCCTTCAATTATTTCAACTCTGGCCATACGGTATGGCGAAATAAAAATGGGATGAGTAGCTGGAGCCAAACCAATAAAAATTTCAATTCTCTATTAGGTGGCCTCCCCGGCATGTCTGCAGGAAACACTTCTAGAAAATCATAGAAAACTAGCATAGAATCCATAGAAGGAACCTCCGCACTAGAATCACAGACAGACACCAAATAAGCTAGATACCCCTTCTTGACCATATGTTGCGCCTTCACATAAGAGATGACCTTACTGGTAGAATGGCTATGAGTCTCTCTCCACTCTAATCGAGGTGACCTCGGCAAGGCTAAGGTCACCATCTTAGCGTGACAATCCAATATAGCATGACAAGGTGACAACTATCCATACCCAAAATGATATCAAAATCAACCATATCGAGTAGTAGGAGATCTACACAAGTATCAAGACTCCCAATTGTAACCACACACGAATGATAATTGTGATCTACAAAAATAGTATCTACCACATGGGTGGATACATATACATGGGCACTCAAAGAATCATGAGGCAAAACCATATGTAAAACAAAATAGGATGAAACATAGGAATAAGTAGAACCCTGATCAAATAGAACTGAGGTATCTCTACTGCAAACTGAAATTGTACCTGTGATAACTGCGTCAGATGATTCAGCCTCAGGCCTGGCTGGAAAGTCATAGCACCGGGGGTGGACCCTACCACTCTAAACCATATTTGTAGGATGGCCTCCTGCTATCTGGCATCCACCTCTAGCATCTTGACCTCCACCTATAGCTGCATGATCCTCTACCTTTAGCTCCTGACCCCTACCTCTAGCTAGATGAACGGGCAGTAATGCAACCGGTGCCGGAATCATCGCACGAGAACTCTTCCGAGGTGTACCGCCTAATAATCTTGGGTAGGTCCTACTGATATACCCAAAACCACCTCACTAAAAACATCCATCCTTGTGTTATGGCTGCTGAAACAAAGACTGACCTAGATGGGCTGGATGACCATGGTAATAAATCTGAATAGGAGGTGTACCGATAAGAGCTAGCGGTGTATTGTAGGCTGGCTGCCCAAAATAAGGCACATATGTACCACGTCTGCCTGAAGCATTGTGGGATACTTGAAGTGTTGACTGATATGGCCTGGGAGGATGGCCTTTGTCATGCCCTAACCTCGGGAGGCAAAACCGGCGCTCAATTGAGTGAACCCAAATAAGCAAGTTTTATTGACATTTTCTACCCAACTCAATATGATTAAGGAATCCAGTCATCTTTTGATTAGACAATAAGAAGGGTTGTACATTCACCATTGATAGTTTATTTTATATTATAATCTCTAATCGTAGTTTGGTTCCTAGATTTCCATACAGTTACAATTTTAGAACGCAAGAGTTCAGAGTTACAACATAGCTCATAGACCCACCCGACCCCCATACGTAACCCACTAAACGTCTACGGAGCCTCCATAGATACAAAAGACAAGTTATGACCATGCCGGCAATAAGGCCCCGACTATACCTCAAAAGTGGAAGTCTATAACAAAAGATGTACATGATAACCCCTTGAAGGAAAAATGGGCTTACCAAGTCTTCGAGAGGAGGACACTCCGCTACGCGCGGTCGGTATTTTCCGCTAAAGAGCCACCTACATTCATTTAAAAACAACTATAGCGCCCCCAGCAAAAGGGATGCTAGTACCATGGAATAATACTAGTATGTATAACTAAACACCATCTTGTTAGAAAGGACTTTCATACAAGAATAAAAAATCACAAGTATAACTCAAAACTTTAGACGATCACCATATTATCAAATAAAATAATCATACAACTTTTACATTATTTTTCCATAGCTTTTATTTTTGGGCATTTCATACTATTCATCATTGTTCACGTTACCACGGCTAACTTGAGGGAAGTTTAATCTCGACTCAATCGGCTAGGTCGCCTCATTGGAGACGTTCACTTCAATCACAAACACATTACCACCATGTGCGTAGCATGGCATCCGATGTCGGCCCGATCGGCTAGGCCACCTTACTAAGGTGTTTCCCTTTTTCATCAATCATCTTATTTCACTCTTTGTTTCCCATATATCATTTCATAGGCACTTGGGGCCACAACTGTCACGTCATTATTTGGCACTAGGCCATGTCTCACACCATTCCCAATTTCAATGCTTAATTTGTAATTTAGGAAAATAGGTGCACACAAAAGTAATTTAAATTGCAAGCATAGACAAGATTTCAAATAGATGGCACAATATATGCAGCTTCAATCTCAATTCAAGGTCTAATAATTTCAACACATAAATCATATATTTTGCCATTTTCAAGTTGTCAAGATAGCACGTTGATCACGTTGAAACACATCTTTCATGCATATAAGGTTACAATACGAATTCATGTAAAATAATAATCGACACAACAATCCAACTTTAATCTTACCATATTCACACAAACACTGATGAAGCTCAATTTCTAAAAGACGGGGTTTTAGCCATACATACCTCAATTGAGCTTTTCCTTAATCCTAAAATGTTCTGGAATGCTTTGCACTTAAATATTTTTAGCAATATAGCATGATTGAACCCATAATTAAGAAAAGATCATAATATTGACTCGTTTGAGAATTTTATCAAGCACTGAGTGTTCATTAAGGTCTTTTGGTCCTTTTATGCAAGATTACACTAGCCCTTTCCCCATGCATCTCTATTTATAATTTCTATATATCTTCTAAGAACATATGCATGCAATGTAGTGACCATTATCCCCATGAATTACCTCACTAATGACCCCTTACAGCCATGTTTAAAATTAAGAGCTAATGGTGATGAATTTTTACCTCCTGGGATGAAGATTTAGGTGCCTTACTTGATTATCTTCAATATCTTAGCAAGAATTTGTGGATCAATGTTGATGAAAGGAACTTTTCCTCTCTAAGACCCTATCTCTCACTCTAAAAGCATCAGGAAAATAGTCTCAAAATGAGCTATAACAAATGATATAATGACAGAGGTTAGGGTTTAAAATTTAGAAATCCGGAGCCCCACTCAAGTTTGCGATCGCATTTGTGATCGCAAAGTTGACATGCGGCCCGCAGAATAGATCGTAAAAATGCTCCCAAAAACCTAAACACATTGTTTGAGTATGAGACCAGAATGTGATCCGCATAACCATTTTGTGGTTGCATAATGCACCGCAGAACTGCCCCTTACAAAATCCCAAGGGGATTATGCGATGACTATGCAGCTTGCATATCGATTATACGATTGTATTATTGGCTGCGTATTTGACCTCAAATTGACCAACACACTGCTTCACTCTTTAAGCAACCTCAGCCTTTTCAACATGAACCATATTAATAGCCCCAAATTTAGTTAACTCCCTAAATTTCTGAAAATTTTGTAGAGTTTCCTTTGTATCTAAGCCTATCCACCTGTCAGAGAGCCCTAGAAACACATCCTAACAGTATATGCACATCTCATAAACATAACATAACTTGTAGAATGCTAGCCTTGGCCGCATATGCAATTATATACCCAAAACAAAACAGAACGGTTTTACATATATCAAATCAATGGTACAAAGTTCTTAGGAACCAAATGCATAAAAGCTATTACATGGTTGTACAAACAAATGTGGCTACTTCCTTCTTATTTCTTCCTCGTCTTCCCAAGTGGCTTCCTCAACCTGTTGGTTCTGCCATAACACTTTTACTGAGGCAATTTCCTTATTTTTTTAATTTCCAGACTTTCCTATCAAGAATGGCAACTGGAACTTCTTCTTATGACAATTCTTCATTAACCTCAATAGTTTTAGCTGGCACGATAGTGGACGGATCTCCCACTACTTTCTTCAACATAGACACATAAAGGACTAGGCGGACCAATGACATCTCGAGTGGTAACTCAAGCTTCTATGCCTCCTGACCAATGTGTTGGACAATTCTGTACAGTCCAACATAGCTTGGGCTCAATTTTCCTTTCTTCCCAAACTGCATGATACCCTTCGTGGGGGGAAACCTTTAAGAATACCCAATCATCTACTTTGAACTCCAAATCCCTATGACGAACGTCCTAATAAGACTTTTGGCGACTCTTGGTAGTTTTTAACCTGTCCTTAATAATTTTGACTTTCTCCATGGTCTGGTGCACAAGGTCTAGCCCTATCAATTCAGCTTCTAAAACCTCAAACCACCCAATAAGGGACCTACATCTTCTACCATACAATGCCTCAACTGGTGCCATCTGGATACTAGCATGGAAGCTATTGTTGTAAGCAAACTCTATGAGTGGAAAATGATTATCCCAGCTACCTTAGAAATCAAGACCACAAGCACGCAACATGTCCTCAAGCGTCTGAATAGTCCACTCTGCTTGCCCGTTGTTCTGAGGGTGAAAAGCTATGCTAAGATTTACCTACGTGCCCCTGCCTCCTGATGAGACACCACTGAATCCACTAAAATGGCGAGGTCTGTTGTCAGATCCTTGGCCACTCCCCTGATCTAGAACCATCTCTACTCAATGGCATTATTGACAGCCGTCTGCAAAGAAATATCACTCCCAGTCTACTTAGCCATCTGCAATCTGATAGGCTATGCAAGTCCCACAATAAAACTCCTCACCCTCTTTCTCTCTATCTTTCTCTCTCTCTATTTCTAGTTAGTAGAAAAATACAATGATGGGGTGGATCCACAAATCAAGTCTCATACTGAGTGACACTCATAGAGACCTACTGAAGACGTTCGAACTGCCTATGATAGTCCTCTTTTGAAGTGATAGGAAGGAACTTCTCAAGAAATAACTAAGAGAACTGGTCCCAAGTATGAGCAGGAGACACTACTAGTCTGGTCAATATTTAATCCCTCGACTATTTAATCCCGACAAATAAAATGCAGCAAAGTCGACCACAGTCTCCATGATCCCCATGTCCCGTAGCACCTCATGGAAGCTGTCCAGATAGTTCTGAGATCCTCTGAGGATGCACCGCTGAAATGAACTAGGAAAATCTCGGTAAATCTATCCAATCTCCCTAAAGCCTTAGCAGACATAGCTGATCCATCACCGACATGTGCCTCAGCACCCGGCTGAACTACCTTAGTTGGCTGGGATGCTAATGTCTAAAATTGGGAGCTATCTGCTCCGGAGTGTGAGTAGCGGAAGTCTGTGCTCCTCCCCCAGCCTGAGAGATGGCCGGTGCCATAGGAAATGTGTCGACCAATGCCACACTCTCTGTAAGGCCCACTAGACAGACCAAGGTATCCTGAAGCACTAGGTGGAAATGAACCCATCCGCGACCTCAGCTAGTCCGATTGAAATTGCCTGGGCTAGAACCTCCTCTTCAAACTCTACTTGAGACTTTGCTACTGGTGTTGTTGTTCAAGCTCTAAGTTGAGACTTACCCCTAGCTCGACCTCTGGCATGGCCTCGGCCACTATGTGTACCTCTCGTAGGAGTTGCCACTAAGGGCTCTAGCTGCTTCTTAGCTGATGGTGCAGTGCGCGTTCTAGCCATCTACAAGAAGAAAGAATAGAAGGGTTCAATTAGCAATGATAGATTAAAATCGTACGACAAAGAAGAATAGAAGTGAAATTGTTCCTAACTCCATAGCCTCCAGAAGATGAGTACAACGTCTTTGTACCGATCCTCCATACTTTACTAAGTTTTCTTGTGACTCGTGAGACCTATGTAGCCTAGTGCACTGATACCAACTTATCACAATCCAGAATTCCCATCGTCGGGACCGTGATGGCGCCTAACATTTCATTTTCTAAAAAATCCAGCGTTAGAAGAAATTTACTTATTCTAATAGTTTAAATGATAATATAATAAAGAGTTGACACAATTCAAAGATTCTAAGTAAACTTTGGGGAAGCTAAACTAGCCAATACCAATTAGAAATCTATGAATCTGATATCACGAGTGCACGAGCTTCTAAAGTAATACATATAAAGGTTTTGAAATAAGGATAAAGCTGTCTGAATAAAGTTATACAGCTAAAAGAAAAGAGGATAGGGACTCCAGGAGCTGCGGGCGCTGAACAGTTGTATCTCAAGTCTCCACCGATGTCCTATCCGGGCATGCTAATAAATGCCGCTGACATTGACTCTAAAATCTGCACAGTGTGCAAAGTGTATTATCAGTACATCCGACCCCATATATTAGTAAGTGTCGAGCCTATCCTCAGCGAAGTAGTGACGAGGATAAGGCGGGTCACCTATACTATAACCTGAACGCAATATATAAAAATGACAAGAAAGAGGAATACTAAATAGAATCTAAATAGCCAACTAAAATAATAATCACATCCTCAGGAATAAACCAACACTGGCGAGAATCACCAATCTCTTAATAGTTCAAGCAAATATCGTAAGCCAACATATCAAATAATCTAAAATATAGATTGTTGCGGAGTGCAACCCAATCCCACCAGACAACACAAAATCCTCTATTATTTCAAGATAAAATTATCAACAATTATAATATGAATATGTGTCGAGACGAAACCCGATCCCACCATATGTCAATATCAGAATCATGATTCACCCTTATTTCACCATATCAATTCATCGTTATTCCACCTGTTGTGGCATGCAACCCAATCCTACTGTGCAATATCAATTCACCCTTATTCCACCATATCAATCTACCCTTATTACACCTACTGCGGCGTGCAGCCTGATCCCACCATATCAGCCTCCGAACCAACAATATCTAGCAAATTACCAACCACACGATTCAAAATAAGCCTTAGGAATTATTCACAATTACAAAAATTCGATTTATGTCATTATTAAAAAAGTCAACAAAAGTCAACACTCATGCCCGCTTGGTCCAAACCCAAAATTCAAACCAAAACGCGATTACCTATTCACCCCCGAACCTGGATATATAATTGGTTTTGAAATTCAACATTAGTTTGTGGTCTAATTCTCCAATTCAACCATAAAAACCTTAGATTATAAGATTAAATCTTGCAAAATAAAGTGAAAATTGAAAGAAACAAGTTTAGAATCACTTACCAATGTTTTCGGGAAGAAGAGTTCTTTGGAAAATCGCCGCTTGTGTTTTTAGTTTTGATAATTTGAAGAATGGAATAAAAGTCCCGTCCAAAATCATTTTGATCAGTTGCAGGTGTCGCATATGCGACCTGGGGTTCACAAATACGATCCCCTTGGGCGGTACCAAATAAATGACTATGTGAATTGGGGTTTTGAGCATAAAGATTCCATTGACCTGTAAAAGGTGGGCCTAACCCACTCTCATAGTTAGGGGTTCTTCCACCCTGACTTTTGATCAATACGCACTTGAGGAGTCCGATTATGAATGCTACATATGTGGGAGGACTACTATCTAGTTGCAATCCTTCCCTTAACACTAATCATGCTTAAGACATGGAATTGGATACTTCTTACCCCAAAAGTCAATAAATAGAAGTTGGCAGCGAGTGGAGTGCCACAATCCGATTCATCATTTTTTATCTTCATAATCCAAAGGCCATATCAGTGTCTACATCCAACTACTTAGGGGAACCCGTTCTTCTTCATTGCGTTCGATTAGAGGCCTCTGCACTCCATTCTCTCAAGTACCACTCTGCTTCCTCTGGTTGCTTTCATGTTGTTTATTTCTTAGGTAAAAAAGTTTATTCCGGAAAATGTGAATAACTCATCGCAAATGCTATGGTCTCCCCACTCCTTGTATAGCAAATGCGAAGCAAATCTCGCAAATTCAAGCATGTTCCTTTCTACAAATGCAACCATATAATCGCAAATGCGATCACTACCTTCCCCCGTCCCAGTTCGCAGATGCGAAAATGTGTTCTCAAATGTGAAAACTATAAGGCCAAGTTATTCTTCACAAATGCGAGAAATAGTTCGCAATTCCAGAACTTGCGAAAGTTGAAAATACATTACCTGATCCCGCATTTGCAAGATCAGAAGCCTATACCAACAATGTTCTAAGTCTTATTTTCACTATGTTGCTTATCCGAAACTCACCTGAGCCATTGGGAATCCAAACCAAACATGCACAAAAGTTTTAAAATATCATATAAACTTGATTACGTAATCAAATTGCCAAAATAACACAGAGCACTACGAATTTAGCACCAAATCAAATGAAATTTTCAAAATTTTTTTTAAAACTTCTATTTTCACAATTGGACATTCGAATCACGTCAAACCAATTTTATTTCTCACCAAATTTACAGACAAGTCATAAATGTGGTATTAGACATATACCGGATTTTGGATCCAAAATACGGACCCGATATCCGAAAAGTCAAACCTTGGTCAAATATTTCCATCTCATTAAGCCTTTAACTTTTAAATTTTTACAAAATTCGATATCTCGAGCTATGGACTTAATATTTCAGTATCGGGCATATGACCAAGTTCCAAATCACGATACAGACCCATTGAAACTATCAAAATCTAAATCCGGGCATGTTTTTCAAAAATATTGACCGAAGTCAATTCAAATAAAGTTTTAGAAAAGAATTTTTATTTTGATGAGCTTATAACATAAAAACATTTTGAAACATGTCCGCACTGCGAATCAATGAGGGTAAAATGATATTTTTAAGGCTTAAAAGTGTTGAATTGAGTTCTAAAACATAAGATGACCGTTCCAGTCATCACAATTGGGGACTATCGAGTGTGAATTTAAGGGAGATTGGAGTTTTCTGGAGAGGCTCCACCAAAAAAGGGTCTTGGAAAGGCTAGGGTATGGGAGGTGATTCGGGAGAGATGAGAATGATGAAAGTGAAGTGTTTAATTAAGGGTTGGATGGGGTTGATTTCAGACAATTAAATCTAAAGTAGGGTTTAGCTTAGGGTCGTTGGATGGGGCTTGATGGACAAGTGAGATTAGAATAGGTAAAACGACATTATTTTGGTGGTTTAAAAGGGAATCAGACTAGGTGTGGGTAGTAGACTAGACGAGATGGAGGGAAACTGAGCTGTTGAAATTGTTTGTTGGCCCAAATTCAAAGTAAAGCCCAAACAAATCCTTATTTCCCTTTCTTTGTTTCTTTTCCTTGATTTTAAGTTCTAAACCAATTATTTAAAATCCTAAAATAAATCCTAACTTAAATCTAATTTGTAAAATTAAACCTACATACCTATTTCTAACAATTAACTAATTTAATAAACTAATAATGCCTATGAAATTGCTAAATTATTTTTTGTGATTTCAGGTATCAATTCTAACAATAAAAATGCAATTAAACCTAAAATGAAATGGAATGAAGATTTAAAAAAATTATGGTGTTTTTAAATGATTTTAATATTTTAAATATCTTAAAAAATGCAACTAAATGCAAATAATTAATAAAAGAAATTCCTAAAAATTCTATAAAAATAAAAAACTATAAGAAAAGTTTACTTTTGTGGGTTCTTGTAGTAATTTTTTCGTAGAGCAAAAATTACATGGTCACAGCTGCCCTCTTTGCTCGAAAATATAAAAAGTTTTCGGGCATATAAAGTGAGAAATTACGAGCAACTTTTTCCTATCTGACACTCCATTAGAAGCGTTTTGAAAAAGTTTGACCGAACCTTGCTTCAGAGTTTACCTACATATCCTTGGCCATAATGGAATTATGTCAGTGTAGTTAGGGAAGTTTTGGTAGTTGGGACTACCAAGAAACCATGATTTTACTATTATTGCTGTTGTTACTGTTTGCTGAACTCTTCATTACATCAAAATTAAAAAAAAAAAACTAAACAAGCTTATCAGTTATAAGTTACAAGATTTCTATCTATAAGTCTTTTAAAACTTGATCTTGAGTCTTGACCTGTTCTTCATGTTGACTCTGATCTGAATTTTGATGCTTGCTAGCTGCCGGTACTAGTTCATTCTTTTACAACTTCTTTTGATTAAAATGGGACATGCAATGTACGTGACTTCATTCATGTCTTGAGCAGTCCTATCTTTTCATATGCCTTTGGACTTACTTGTTTTTCTCTTTTTTTTTTTGTAAATTTGTATTTTGGACCGAAACCTCTTCATTTAGTCATCTCGAAACCCTGTCTCTCGAGGTAAAACCTATTCACACACCAAAACATGAAAACAAACAAAAGTTTTCTACCCTAGTTTTTACTAGAAAAGTTTTGTGAGTTATTTGTAACAAAACTCTATTCTCTTCATTATTGAAAGCAATGAAATAAATAAATGGGTGAATTTTACTCTTGGTTTTTGTAGATTTTCTTGTCCTATTCTAGAAGTTGGTCAACATGCAAGCCAAAATAAATAAATGCACAAGTAGCATGTTAAAATTCACCATGATGAGTTTTTTTAATTTGGGCACCATCTGTTCTAGACGGACCCAACCCCTTTGTTGAGTCCCCAAAGCTAAATGCACGTGATGCGAACAAACGTACCTACTAAGGACCTGACATGAGGCTTTGTCATTTTGGATTTGAAACTTGGGGTGTGTTATTCTAGACCTAGTTTACCCGAGCGGACAACTCGAGCCGGAGAAGCAATATGTCGGGAACCAAAATGCCCTCCGGCTTTATAACTGATCTGATCCTTGTTAATTAGGGATATGGCACTAACAGAAAAGAAGCCACACTAGTGTGCACTTCTCAGAAGATTTAGAAGACTCAGAAAGAAGAATTTTTTTGTAACACTATATATATATGGCTCACAGAATATCAAAGTGGTAAATGAGCGACAATTAGCTCATTAGGCTCAAACACGTAAAAAAATGAGATAATAAACAAAAACCGAATGTAACAGTTATTCTAAGCTTAAATTTTGAACCCTGAACTAGAGATTCTGGTTCGATCTTCAGCAGAGTCATTACAGCTGTCACACCTCATTTTTCCAAAGAATCGGAAAATTTTCCAATTAAAGCGATATTATTCAAAATGACATTATTTATTTATATTAGATTCTCCACTTGGAATAATTATCATGGTGTCCCACATTATCGATTTATTTTAAAATCACAACTCGAGGAAATTGACTTTGTTTTACAATCCTCAAAATATAGAAGATCGGGTAAGGAATTCTGTTAACAAAGGAGAAGGTGTGAAGCACTCCTGAGTTCTATAGATTTAGCACGGTCTCTCAACTATTAATAATTAGCCTAATTATCTAATTTAATACATATTTAAAACCTACTGTGCATTTTTACTTTCCAACCACTTTTAATATTTATGAAGTTTATTTGAACAAGTCACGATGCCTCACACTCACTTGTTTTTGTACATATTACAAATTACATCACGTGAAATGCACCCGCGATCTATAACAGGTTGATTATTATTATTATTTGAAATTGAGGTCAAGTCGCGTGAAATGCACACTTAAGTTGAGGTTTACGTATCATGACCATGCCAAAAGAATCGTACCCAAAACCACGATAATTTATTGATCGCGCCTAAAACAAACTACGAAAGTTCTCGAATTATTTCCCTACGCTAACTTTGGATTCGTTGTAAGGTCTATGAATTAGGGAACTTCATCCATGGTTTCATGCTATTTTTGAAAAGCTAAAGGTATGCTCCATGACAAATGTTAGAAGAGTTGGAGAAAAAAATAGTTAGTGAATTAATTCTATTGCATAAAGGATAACCATTGGTCAATGAGTGATAGCTTGCAAGTAAACTATGTTTCTTCTTTCAGCTAATCAAGTCTGTGGATTTTAAAATATGAGATAGTACGGGTTAAACTTCACTTAAGCACTCGAATTAGATCTCTAGCAGCTTGCTTGAGAGTATGAAAAATGGGCCTCAGGTGGTCAAAGGCCCAAAACGTCTTTAGTCTTCTTAAATCAGAACATTCTACATGCTTTTTAGTGAGCCCAAAAATTCGACTTAATCATCGGTTCAAAGACTTCACGACTCCAAACCCGTTTCAAAACTTTGTTGGGCACATTATTTAGGCTCATTGACCCTTGGGAACAAAGCTCGATGACTCTCTATCCAAAGTTTCATCCACAATTAAACGAAATGATTTTACACATAATTCAAACTTTGATAAATATCGTTCACGTACTAATTACAACACCAACCTCTCATAACTAGAATTACAGCTCAAATACTTTAGTAATAGCTATTCTAATTACAATTCAATTTAATTGTGACCTATTAAATACCACATTCTGGAATACTAAAAAACTTGTTCTTATCCAACAAATACACATGTCAACTGAATACCTTTAGACTCAAGGTTTAAAGCTCTACAGTTTATACTATCAGCTTGGTGATGTTGACCAAATCAGCCCAGCAATTTCCATGAACAAAATCTATGTATTAATGCTCTATACAGCCCTTTCAAATGCTCGGTTTGAAGTTTAACATGTTTTTACCCTCAAAATCAGTGCCCCAGATGCTAATAATTTAAGCATATCCTTCTTATTCGTATAATGCTTGCCAATATACTGAATTTTAAAAAAATATTAATTCTGAAATCAATTTAAATCTGAAGGATCATACAGAGTACATGTTAAAAGTCCTTTAAATTCAATCAAGTCATGCGTATGTAAGCTTGAATAGAATTTAGCAACCAATCCAACAACCAATAGCTTTGAGAATTTTGACCACTCTTAGAATCCTAGAAATTACTAAACAGCAACAAATAAAACCTAAAAATGGCCAGATGAAAGTTTAAGAAATGTTTGAAATTCAACAGCAACAGTGGAAATGAAACAAACTAAGAGAATTCTTTTTTTTTTAAAATTTTTCGTTTGGATATGTTTCTGAAAATTCAAAAAGAAGTTGGAGTTCTGGAAATTTTCTCTACTGAAGTTTCAATGAATTTTTTAGAGTGTATTTCTTAGAAAAAATCAATGATGAAAAGTGGAATATATCAGTAATTTCTGCAGAGAATTTCATGTGGAAAAGTGAGGGAATATGAGGTATGCATAGTCCCCCCCAGGTATTTAAGCATTAAAGTGTCATGGCCATAAATCGGATCCAATAGTGATGACACCTATCGTGAAACAAGGCCAGCCTACACAAACACCCACAGTAACTAAGCAATTATAATAAATTATTTTAAATCGTTAATAAGTTATAAATTCAAATATAAAGGGTAGAATAGAACAATGCGTAAACAAATACAGTCTAACATTAGTGTGTCACCCTTCATGAGCATCTAAAATCTGTCCAAGAGTATGAAAAGAAAACACAGTCAAATATAAAGCAAGAACAAAGTGACATAAAGATAGGAAAGAGAAGCATTGGGATGTGAATACCGAGCAGCTACCTAGTCAACTTCGAACAAGCCTACTGGAAAGCAAATCACCCCTCGCTAGCGTGACCCGAGACTCCTGATTCTGCACACAGGGTAAAGAGAGTAATGTGAGTACGCCAACTCAGTAAGTAATAAAAGTAAAGGCAGTTGGGTGATAAAAAAGCACGTAAAACACAACATAATGCTACATCAGTACTATAAACCAAAACAATGCATGAAAGTAGTAAAAGCTCTTAAAAACACCTTAGTTAAGTAAAAACCTCCTTAAAACATCTTCAGTAGTTCAAATGCGTGATTAAAATAGGGAGAAAAGGGCAGAAACATAAATTAGCCTCTCGGACAAAATACCAACAGAAGCAGCCCCTCGGTCTATCTCATAATCACTCGTATCAGCCCCTCGGGCAATAACGTGAAACCACAACAGTCCCTCGGGCTACATCACATCTCACACTAGTTATTCATGCTCACTAGGGGTGTATAGACTCCTAGAGCGGCTCTAACAGCCCAAGCACCATCTCGTGGCATAATCAAACATGCTCTCAGCTTCATATCAAGCCATCTCATGGAATAACAAATTAGGCCCTCGGCCTCAAAATCATGAATCAGTATAACAGTGCTATGGAACGCAACCCGATTCATAATATTCTCACAATACAGGCCCCGACCTCATTTAGTCAGAAATCTCACAAGCCACTTGAGAAAGAATAAAACATGATGCTCAGTCCAAAATATAAAAAATGAGTAAAGATGGTTGAGTTGTGAAACCGTAGAATATAGCATGACTGAGTACAAATACGAAGTCAAAACAATGTGGAATAGTAGTAAAAATCCCCTAAGGGTCCAAAATTGTTGGCATGAGGTGCAAATATGCCATTGAGCCCAAAACATGATAATACATTCCACAACACAACGATAGCAAATAGTTATCTATTAAATACACGGTTAAACAGTCATATTGGACGGACTAAGTCACAATCCCCAATGGTGCACGATCCCACGTTCGTCATCTAGCGTGTGTGTCACCTCAAAGTAGCATAACAATGTGAAAGGTGGGGTTTCATACCCTCAGGACAACATTTACAATCGTTACTGACCTTTATCCGGTCCAAACTATAGCCCGTGATGCCTTTTCCTCTCGCCTCAGCCTCAACTCGCGTCAAATCTATTCAAAATCAGAATCATGACCTCAATATATGCTAAGGGGATGAAGCCTGTGCGGAAATAATTAAATTACAACACAAATCCCAAAATTAACCAAACCGAAGCCTCGGGCCCACGTCTCGGAATCCGATAAAAATTACATCAATAAACGACTTATCCTCCAATAAGTCCATACATACCAATAACCAAAATCCGAAAAATGACCCCTCATATCCTGAATAAACGGTCTCCAATCTCAAGCCCTAGCTTCTTCAATTTTTATCCACAATTTTCCATAAATCTTAAGTATAATCAATGAATTAACACCATAGGAACAAGTTTCATGTTCAAAAATCTTACCTCAATGAAGTTCCCTTGGATTCCCTCTTCAAAATCCCCTAATAAGCTCCAAAGATCAAGCCTAGTCTACTCTGGACCTCCAAAACATATTCTGATCATGCTCCTAAGTCCCAAATCACCTCCCGAAGCTATCCAAATCATCAGAATTCACGTTTGAGCCTTTTTTCACAAAAATTCAACACCCGGTTGACTTTTCCAACATAAGCTTACTCAAAAGAGACAAAGTATCTTATTCCTTTCCAAAACATGTCCTAACCCGAACCAACCAACACAATATCACATAATATAGCTGCACAAGACAATAAGAAACATAAATGGTGGAAACAAAGCAGTATCTCATGAAATGACCGGCCGGGTTGTTATATCCCCCCTCTTAAACAAACGTTCGTCCTTGAACGGGTCAAAAAACATACCTGATGCCTCAAATAGGTGAGAATATCCGCTCCGCATTTCCTGCTCCGTCTCCCAGGTAGCCTCCTCCACGAGCTGACCTCTCCAATGCACTTTAATTGAAGCTATATCTTTTGATCTTAACTTTCACACCCGACGCTCCAAAATAGCCACTGGCTCCACATCAAAAGTCAAATCAACATCTAACTGAATTGTGCTGAAATCCAAATCATGAGAGAGATCGCTAATATACTTTCGGAGCATAAAAACATCAAATGCCGATTGCACACTCGACAAGCTGGATGGAAAAGAGACACCTCCCAAATCTTTTGAAGTACCTCAAAAGGCACAATGAACCGAGGATTCAATTTTCCTTTCTTCCCAAATCTTATAACACCCTTCATGGGTGAAACTTTCAACAGAATCTTCTCACCAACCATGTAGGACACATCCCGAACCTTCCTACCAGCATAACTCTTTTGTCTTGTCTGCGTTGTACGAAGCCTCTCCTAAATCACCTTCACCTTGTCTAAAGCATCTTGCACCAAGTCTGTACCCAATAGCCTAGCCTCACCCAGCTCAAACCAACCGACAAGAGATCAACACCGCCTCCCCTGCAAAGCCTCATATGGAGCTATCTGAATACTCGACTAAATAACTATTGTTATAAGCAAACTTTTTGAGGTAGAAACTTATCCCCTGACCCTCCAAAATCAATGTCACAAGCGCAATATGTTCTCCAATATCTTAATAGTGCGGTCGAACTGCCCGTTCATCTGAGGGTAAAAAGTTGTGCTCAACACAACTTGAATACCCAATTCTCGCAGTACCGACCTCCAAAACTATGAAGTAAACTGAGTACCTCTATCTAAAATTATGGAAACTAGGACACCATGCAAACGAACAATCTACCAAATATATATCTCATCCAACAACTCTGAAGAATAGGTAGTATACACAGGAATGAAGTGCGCGGACTTGGTCAGCTGATCCACAATCACCCAAATAGCATCAAACTTCTTCAAAGTTCGTGGGAGCCTAACTACAAAGTCCATGGTGATCCACTCCCACTTCCACTCTAGGGTATCCATCCGCTGAAGCGAGCCACTCGGTCTCTGATACTCATATTTCACCTGCTGACAATTAAGACACCGAGCTACAAATCCTACAATACCCTTCTTCATTCTCCTCCACCAATAATGCTGTCTCAAATCCTGATACATCTTCGCGGCACCTGGATGAATAGAATATTGCGAGCTTTTAGCCTCCTCTAGAATCAACTCTCGAAGACTACCCACATTGGGCACTCATATCCAGCTCTGCATCCTTAATACCCCATCATTACCAATGGTCGCATGTCTGGTATCATCGTGATGAACTCTGTCCTTAAGAACAAGCAAATGAGGATCATCATATTAGCACTCTATGATGCGATTGAATAAGAAAGTTCGAGAAATCGCACAAACCAATACATGAATGGGATCTGAAATATCCATCCTCACGAACCAATTGGCTAAGGCCTGAACATCAACTGCAAGAGGTCTCTCCCTAACAGGAATAAATGTAAGACTACCCATATTCACTACCTTCTGGCTCAAAGCATCGACCAACATATTGCCTTCCCCAGATGGTAAAGATAGTAATATCATAATCCTTTAGCAGCTACAACCATCTCATCTGCCTCAAATTTAGATTCTTCTTCTTGAAAAAGTGTTGTAGGCTACAATTATTAGTAAATATTTCACAAGACATATCATACAAATAATGCCTCCAGATCATCAATGTGTGAACAATGGCAGCCAACTCCAAATAATGAACAACGTAGTTCTTCTCAAGGGGATTTAACTGACGAGAAGCATAAACAATAAATCTACCCTCCTGCATCAACACACACCCAATACCAACTCTTGAAGCATCACAATACACGGTATATAAACCTGAAGATGATGGAAAAACTAACACTGGAGCTGTGGTCAAGACAATCTTGAGCTTCTGAAAGCTCTCCTCACACTCATCCGACCACATAAAAAGAGCACCCTTTTAAATAAACTCGGTCAAGGCCGATACGATAGATGAAAATCCCTGAACAAATTGACGGTAATAACCCACCAAACCAAGAAAACTGTGAATCCTTATGGTTGAGAATGGTCTGAGCCAACTCTGCCATGCCTCTATCTTCTTCGGATAAACCTGAATACCTTCACTGGATACCACGTGCCCCAAGAAAGTCATTGAACTCATTAGAGAACTTTGCATAAAGTGTCTCCTCCCACAATCTCTGCAACACTATTGTAAAATGCTCCGCGTGCTCCTCCTGACTAGGAAAATATACCAAAAGATCATCAATGACAAATGAGTAGAGATACAGCTAAAACATGACATTCATCAAATACATGAATGTTGTTGGGGCATTGGTTAGCCCAAAGAGAACACGGGGAACTCATAGTGACCATATCGGGTCCTTACAGTTGTCTTAACAATATCTGAGTCCCTGATCTTCAGCTGATGATACCGTAAACAAAGATCAAATTTGGAGAACGCCCCGCTCCCTGAGGATGGTCAAATACATCATCAATGTGAGGCAAAGGATACTTGTTCTTAATTATAACCTTGTTCAAGTGCATGTAGTCAATGCATATCCTCATCGTGCCATCCTTCTTCTTCAAAAATAGAAAAGGCGCACCCCAAGGCGACACACTAGGCCGAAGAAACCCCTTATCAAGGAGTTCCTAAGTTGCTCCTTCAACTCTTTCAATTCCTCAGGTTCCATACGATACGATGGAATAGAAATAGGCTGAGTGCCCCACACTAGATCAATACCAAAATAAATATCCTTGTCGGGTGGGATGCCCAGTAGGTCTGCAGAAAACATATCGGGAAACTCCCTTACAGCTAGAACAGAATAAATGTTGGGAGCCTCTGCATTGACATCCCCCATAAAGGCTAAGTAAGAAAGAACACCCTTCCCAACCATACGCTGGGTCTTCAAGAATGAAATTACCCTACTAGGAACATAATTAGTCGAAACCCCCAACTCAATCTGTGGCACACCCGGCATAGCCACCGTCACTATCGTAGCATGGCAGTCTAATATAGCACGATACATAGATAGCAAATCCATGCCTAATATCATATTAAAGTCCACCATACATAGCAACAAAAGGTCCACTCGAGTCTCCAAACCCCCAATAGTCACCACACATGACCCGTACACAGGATCCACAATAATAATATCACCCACTGCCATAGATACACGAACAGATGAAACAAGAGACTCACGGGGCATATCCAAATATGAGCAAAATATGAAGACACATATGAAAAAGTAGAATCAGGATCAAATAACACAGAAGCATCGCTATGGTAAACTGAGACAATACCTGTAATGACAATATCTGAAGAAATAGCATCGGGTCTAGTTGGAAGTGCATAGAAATGGGCCTGACCACTACCTGATTGACCTCCCCCTCAAGGGTGACCCTTAGTTGACTGTCCGCTACCCCTAGTTGGGTGGGTGGGTGATGAAATAACTGGTGCCGAAGTCAATGGCTGACCCCCCTGCTGATATGAATCTCCAAGGTGACGAAGACACTACCTCCACATGTGACCAACTCTCCACACTCAGAGGAGCTCCCTGGTGCTGGAGACGGGGACTGAAGGGAACCCCTAGCACCGGAATGACTAGCAGATACACCTAGTATAGAAGGGCCCTGAACTAATGGAGCACGGGACGAACTTTGGGCTGGAAGGGCACTGAGTGATGAAAGGCCCTGATGAGAACCATGGCCCCATGATTCACCACGATAACATGGGCGACCTGACTAAGCATGATTGAATGAACAGCCTTTGCTATGCTGAAATTGACCTCTCAAAGGAGCACCACCATAATAACCAAATCCCCCAGGCCTCTTGGCCTCCCTCTCATCTCGTTCCTAGTGACAAACTAACTCAATCTCGCGAGAAATGTCGACAACCTCCTCAAAAGTAGCACCAGACACCCTATCACTGGTCATGAGAATCTGAACCTAATATGTGAGGCCATCAACGAACCTCCTGATCCTCTCTCTTTCTATCGGAACTAGCCAAAAAACATGACAAGCTAACTTTGAGAACCTTCTCTTATACTGTGTCATAATCAAGTTACCATGCCATAACTGCACAAACTACCTATGTAGCTACTTTTTGCAAGACCGTGGCACATACTTCTCCAAAAAGGGAACGGAAAACTGCTGCTAGGTAAGGGGTGCTGCAACAATAGGCCCACGCCTCTTATAAGCCTCCCACCAAGTGAATTGCTCCAGAAAACTGAAAAGTGGTAAATGCTACCCCTTTGGTCTACAAAATACCCGTTGTACGAAGAATCCTCTAACATTTGTCCAAGAAACGCTCGTCATCCTCGCACTCTGCACCACTGAAAGTCGGAGGCTGAAGTCTACCAAACCTCTCTAACCTTAGTTTCTCGTCCTCTAGCATGATATCGGCTACATAGTCCTGAACAACTGCAACCGGTTGGGCTGGATAAGCCCTCAGTGTCTGAAGTCCCTGCACGACCTGCTCAGGTGTGCGAACAACGGGAGTCTGAATGCCTCCCCTAGTCTGAGAAGTAGCCACGCTGTAGTAGCTGAGACCACTTGAGCTAGGCCAGTACATATTGACAAAATCTAGGCCAGGGCCTCCTGAAGTCCTAGGATCACAACACAGTGCCTGAACTCGTGCTGTCGGAGCATCCACAACTGGGACCTGATCTTAAACTGGGGTGGCTGGTGGATCTGCAGGTGCTGCCCTAGCTACGGTGCAGGCTACACCTCTACCCTCACACGACCTCGACTGCATCCTCAGCCACCTGGTGGTACTAGTGGTCGTCCATCCTGGCTGGTCGCTTGTGTCCTCATCATCTGTGAGAGAATAGAATAATATAAGTTTAGCACTCGGATCAAGAGATTCACACAAAAAGAATTCAATTATATGATGTTTTTCCTAAAGGTTCTGCAACTTCTCGAGGATAAATACAGACGTCTCCGCACCAATCCGCGAGACTCTACTAAACCTGATTATGACTTGTGAGACCTATGTAACCTAGGCTTTGATACCAACTTGTCACGACCCTAAACCAGACCTGATCGTGATGGTGCCTATCGCGAAACAACGCCAACCGACACAAACCCCCAAACTAACTACGAAGTTATAATAATTCATTTTAATTCATTAATAAGTTATATATCCCAAAATAAATAGTAGAATAGAACATTGCGGAAATGAACACAACCCAATATCGGGGTGTCACCTGTCATGAGCATCTAAAATCTGTCTAAGTGTATGAAAAGACAAAATAGTATAACACAAAGCTAGAACAAAGTGACATACAGATAGGAAGGAGAAGCACTAGGCTGCGAACACCGAGCAGCTACCTAGTCAACTATGAACAAGCCTGCTAGAAAGAAAATCAGCCCTTGCTAGCGTGACCCGAGACTCCTAAATCTGCATACAGGGTGAAGGGAGTAATGTGCGTATGCCAATTCAGTAAGTAATAAAAGTAAAGGCAGTTGGGCGATAAGAAAACACATAAAAAAACATAATGCTACATCAAAGTAAGATAAACCAAAAAAGTGCAATAAAATAGTAAAAGCTCTTGAAAATACCTTAGTTGAGTGAAAACCTCATTAAAACATCTTTCTGTTGTTCAACCGAGTGATGAAAATAGGGAGAAAAGGTTAGAAACGTAAATCAGCCCCTTGAGAAGAATACTAATAGAACAAGTCCCTTGGGCTATCTCACAATTACTCATAGCAGCCCCTCGGGCAATAACGTGAATCAACAATAGCCCCTCGGGCTACATCATATCTCACACTAGTTACCCATGCTCACTGGGGGTGTGCAGACTCCTAGAGGGGCCCTTACAGCCCAAGTGCAATAACAAGCCGTCTCGTGGCATAATCAAACAGGCTCTCGACTTCATATCAAGCCACCTCATGGCATAACAAATCAAGCCATTGGCCTCAAAATCACGAATCAGTATAACACTACTGCGGCACGCAGCCCGATCTTATAATATTCTCGCAACACAAGCCCTTGTCCTTGCTCAGTCAGTAATCTCACAAACCACTCGAGCAATAGTAAAACATGATGCTCAATCCAATATATCATTTATAATATCAAAAAATAGTAAAGATAGCTAAGTTATGAAAATAGTAGAATATATGATGACTGAGTACAAATATGAAGTGAAAACAGTGAGGAATAGTGGTAAACATCCCTTTAGGGTGCAAAACAGTTGGCACGAGGCTCAAATATGGCGTTCAGCCCAAAATATGATAATACTTTCCAAAACACAATGATAGAAAACAGTTTTCAATCAAATACACGGTTAAATAGTCATACGGGATGGACTAAGTCACAATCCCCAAAATTGCAAGACCCATGCTCGTCATCTAGCATGTGAGTAACCTCAAAGTAGCATAACAATGTCAAAGCCGGGGTTTCATACCCTCAGGATAGAATTTACAATCATTACTTACCTTTATCCGGTACAAACTATAGCCCACAATGCCGTTTCCTCTTGCCTCGGCCTCAACTCACGTCGAATATATCCAAAATCAGAATCATGATGTCAATATATGCTAATAGACAAAGCCTATGTGAAAATAATCAAATTAACACACAAATCCTGAAATTAACCAAACCCGACCCCTGGGCCCATGTCTCGGAATCCGATAAAAATTACATCAATAAACTCTTTATCCTCCCACGAGTCCATACATACCAAGGATACAAAAATCCAACAACGAATGACCCTTGAAATCCATAATCGACGGTCTCCAATCTCAAGCCCTAGTTTCTTTAATATTGACCTACAAATTTCCGTAAATTTCAAGCCTAATCAATGAAGTAACAACATAGGAATAAGTTTCATGTTCAATAATCTTACCTCAATGAAGTTCCCTTGGATTCCCTATTCAAAATCCCCCAAAAAGCTCTAAAATAGATTTTAAAATGGTGAAAAAGAGCTGAAAATCACGAAGGACAAAATATATACTTTCTGGCCCAGCCTTTTCGCACCTGCGGTCTTTATATCGCACATGTGGTACCGTGTCTACGGCGAAAGCACCACATCTATGATTTTCGCTTAAAATTAAAAGTCCGCACCTGCACCTCACCTTCCGCACCGGCGGTCTCGCAGGTGCAACAAAAGCATCCACACCTGCGCTCAGCCCTTAATGCCAACATCCGCATCTGTGGCTATCCTTCCGCTTCTATGGTCTTTTACCTGCGATCCCCAAGCCGTAGGTGCGGTTATGATAGACTTCAGCAGTTTTTGCTACAACTTCCCAACTCTAACTTCTCATCAACAATACGAACTCACCTCGAGGCTCCCAGTACCTCAACAAAAAGCAAAACAAGTCATATTCCACTATCCAAACTTATATCAAAATTCAAAACACCTAAAACAACAACGAATCTACCAAATAACACCGGATTCAAGCCTAAGGTTCCAAATACTTTCGCATTCTGATTTTATTAAAAAGTCCATCAAATCTTTCCTGAATGACCTAAAATTTTGCACACACATCACATATGACACAACAAGCCTACTGCTAATTCTGGAATTCCATTCCGACACTTATATCAAAATCTCACCTAACAATCGGAAAATGCCCAAAATTTCAATTTTGCCGATTCAAGCCTAAATCTACTTTGGACCTCCAAAATACAATCTACTCCGGACTTCCCAAAGCTATCCAAATCATTATAATTCATGTCAGGGTCCTTTTTTACATAAGTCAACATTCGGTTGACTTTTTCAACCTAAGCTTACTCGAAAGAGACTAAGTGTTCCATTCCTTTCCAAAACCTCTTCGAACCCGAACCAAATAACCCGATATCACGTAATACAACAGAACAAAATAATAAGAAGCAGAAATGGAGAAACCGGAGTGATAACTCATGAAACGGTCGGCCGAGTTGTTATATAAAGTATGAAAATTTGAATACTAAATTAACTCCTTTCTTTGATCCTTTCCGTGAAAAAGAAAATATACACGGGTGCCGGAGGTAACTTTTTAGATGTTGACTACTTAACCCTTTCCATCAGAATTATTGTAACCTAGATCGAGAATAATTATGCACTCCACATGCTTTTGGATTCAATGTTATCATCTGGTACAAGCTTGCCTACATCTAAATTGGTTAGTAAACTTCAATGAACAAAGTAAAAAAAATGAACTTTTAGGATACCTGACCATGGTTTCTTGCTTTTTTAGAAGTAATATTTCTTCAAGTGAACGGCATTCCATCCATAGTCTCCAATTCATGTGCATCCTTTCCAACAACACCTTTAGCCCGATATGGGCCTTCCCAATTTGGATTCAATTTTCTTTTATTTGCCGCATGTGCTGATCAAAACACTTTGTTGAGGAAAAAGTCCCCGATCTTGAAATATCTCAAGCATATCCTCTGCTTTTGTGCTGCTATCCGAACCAACGTTGCCTTCCTTATTTCTTTCGTCCAATCTGAATTTGTACGAAGTTCTTCCTCATTTAATGCTTCATTTGAATGCATGTACCTTGTACTTGGTTATTCTATTTTTACTGGAATTGAGCCTCAATTCCATAAACAAGTGATACTGGTATTTCTCTCGTACTTATTTTCGCCGTAGTCGTTAAGCCCATAAAACCCTAGATAGTACTTCAGGCCACATGCCTTTTAATTCTTCTAGTCACTTCTTTATATTGTTGATAATGATCTTATTTGTCAACTCAGATTTTCCATTACCTACAGGATCATAAGCTACTGAAGTAATGCGTTTAATTTTAAAACTTTTAATTAAATAAGTAACCTTCGCACCTACAAATTGCGGCCCATTATCGCAAACAATTTCCTTTAGGACTCCTAATCGACATATTATATTTTTCCAAATGAAGTCGATAACTTTCTTTTCCCGTACATGTTTCAGGGCACCTGCTTCTACCCACTTTGAAAAATAATCGATTAAAATTAATAACAACCGTACCTGTTAATACATAATTTTTCCCTCATATATTTTTTTAAATTTGCATATATATCTTCAAAATAGTGCACATACATTATTATTGGATTTACAAACATGTCCAAGTATTTTTGTAATTTTCCTGTAATTAAAAAGGTTTTAAATCAATTTATTTCTGTATTTTTTATTATAAAAATATCAAATAATTATCCCCCACATTATTTTTATGACGATTTAATCATCTAAATTTATCATTTATGCCCATATAGTGCTTAAAATTTTAATTGTATTTTTATATTATATGTGCATTTTTAAGCTAGAATTGCACTTTTGCACCATATATATGCATAAGTATATTGTTTATACAGAAAATGACTTTTTATAATATTAAGTAATTATTTTCATGTACAAATGATATTTTTATTATTTACTATATTTTATGAATTATTTGTTACTGATTTAATTAAGTATTTAAAATCTAGCCCCTAAATACTCTTCGGACCTAGCCTAACCCAATTACCCCAACCTAATTCAGCAACTAGCCCAATACTTATACCCGTCCAACCTAGACCCATACGCGTTCAAATTAACCCACCCGGACCATAATCTAATCCTTGTCGTTGATCTTTTGATCTCCAAAGATCAATGGCTCCCAACCATCCACACCTTTTTAATTGACCAACACCCCCTAACCCGAATTCACTTTACACTACCCACCGTCATTGAATCCTCGCATCTATCCCTTCCCTCTCAAAGACCCTAACCCTCAGTCACAAATCGCATAGGCTTCCTGCACGGAAATGGATTCACTCTTTGATTCCTTACCATATATGGTTTTAACTTGTTACCAGCTACTCATTTGTTGTATTGCTTGAATGGCTTGCCTCAAATGGAAAGTTAATCTCGAGAGCTTCGAACTAGATCTGGTTCAAAATCTCTTATATTGTGGTTATTTCCATGTGTGTTCATCTTAGCCTCTATGAGTACGAATATTTTCATATCTTTCGGTTAGGGTTTTAAATTTGGATTCAGACCAGATTTTTGATTTTTGTTTGTTTTATGTTATTCTCCATCTATATTTTCTCTATTACTCACAAATCCCTCTATTTTAGTTGAATCTTTCACTTACTCTAAAACTAGGCTTCAAGATCTTTCCAGGCCTAAAATGATTTTTATTTCTTTTTCAATATTTTTTCTTTAATGTTTTTGAATATCTATCTTCGTGTTTTCTTTATTACCTCTAATTGATTTCACTTACCCTAATTATTTCTGTCTACATTTGTTTGCAATTTTCCTATTTTCTAGATTTTCGATTATCTAATTATTTCTTTTAATATTTGCTATTGGTCCTTAACTTATTAATTACTGACTAATATTTAGGGCTTTTGAAATCTTTACTGAGATTCCAGCCTTTCCCTTTTTGTATATTACTAATTTTTTTTATTTTGTTAGAATCACCTATTCTCATTATTTATTACCTTATTTGATATGATACTTGTCTATCGATTGATTCTGTATCTTATTCTAAATAGTACGTGCCTAATTCTTTGCTATCATGTTCTGTTAATTGATTGAAGCCGACCTTGAATTTATTCTACTTTTTTTTTCATTCCTTATTTGTCTATGATTGACTTATTACCTTATTTGTCTGTTTCACTGAGTACTATATAAACCACCTTCTTCATTCCCTCTAGAAAGAACTCGAACTCGCTAATTCTCACTACTATAACTTCAGCTCTCTTGCCCTATCTTGTTATGATTTATGTGCTAAGTGTCTCTTGATTTTGGCATGCTAAATGCCAAGGCCAAAATTGTTCTAGAACCTCATTGTTGTGATATACTATGTGATCGAGGCCAACCTTGAACTACCATAAAGTAGTAAGAATGGTCGAAGAAGCTTTTACTCGAGAAGGCCGGGATCGATTTCCACAGGAAGCTAGAAATGGGAATTGAGTTTCTATCTAAATTTGAGTTGCGTAGTTGTTCCTAATTGCACTTCTCAACATAGTTGGTTTTGACATTACTTCTAATTTTATACTAATAGGATGATAAATTTTGCTAAGTTAAGCAAATAGTAAATTAATGTAGGTTGTCTAAACAGTTAAACGGCACTAGGGAAGTGACTTTCTCCTAGGTGGATACTTGACGGGTTCTAGAGTCTAACGCTAGGTTGTCATATTTGGGGATTACGATATAACCATTGCACGATACTTCTCACTCTATATCTCTCGGTAGTTTTAGCGATTTTTCCCTAATGGACTTTCTCAAGACCAATTGGGTATGATAATTTGTGCAAGCAATTGAGGCTCAAGTCGGGTATTACTATCTCTAGGTTTAACCCTTTAATTAGGACTATCAATCTCTTCAGTACGCCCCAATTACTTGATGGACTAATTTTACTAGACTTAGTCTCTCTTTCTCAAGAAGAGCCCAAGTCAAGTAGGCATAAACTAGTGTTTGCAATGACTAATTCAACATTAAAACCATAAATTAGTCCAATTATCAAACACCCATAGATATTCAAGCCTTAAAACACAAGGCCCATCAATTACCCACACTAGGATTGAGCCACAACCCTAGATAATGGGTTTAGCTACTCATGATAATAGAAGAAAACAAAGAAACAGATGAAGAAAAACCCATAATAGTTAATTACTAACTAAAACTTGAAGATTCAATGATAAAACTATTGTAAAATTACTCAAAATAATAAAGGGACATTGTTCACGAGCTCAGGTCTGCGTAAAACATTATCTGATGACCTAAAAATAGGAAAAGAAACTATTTATACTAAGCCAAATATTCTAGAAAAAATACCCCTGAGGGGCTAGTGCGAACAACACAAAATCGAGTGCTGCCGCACTAAAGCTCTTGGCTTGAAACGTTTGTTCTCTGAACTTACCCACTGTGGGCCGCGTAAAATGCACCACGGTCGCGGTGGCTTCTATTGTGGTCCATACAAAAAGGACCGTGGACCACATTGGCAATGTTTCCCAACTTCGCAGCTCTCTTAACTCCAGCTTTACAGACAACCCAAAATTGAGTATGGCTGCAATAAAGTCAATGCGGTCGGCATGAAATGCTTTGCAACCACATTGACCGAATGGTTGAAATGTGACCTCTCTGAACCTCCTCTTTGCAAACTGCACATGGAGTGTGACCGCATTGGTCCTGTTACATGTGCCTGGACTTGTTGTTGGTGCTTGTGCATGTTTTACTCCTTTTTGAGCTGGTTTTGACGAATTGTCACCTTATTGACCAAACCCTGCAATCAAGTACAACATGTAAGCCTTTAGGACTATTTTGTACACATTTCTAATCGAAACTCAAGTAAGAAAGAGTGTATAATGCATCATAATCCTTAGTTACCAAATCCCCCAAACTTAAGCTTTTGCTTGTCCTCAAGCAAAAAAAATAAGACCCACCCCTTATGAGTAAATCCAAGAAAATTCAGTTGACCTAAAGTGACCTAATATAGCATCAATTGAGATTAATAACATTCACTCTTTTAAGCACCACGGATTTAGTGAGACACAAGAGCATCAATAGTTGACTCAACATATCAAAGAAACTCTTTCTATTGCTTTGGTCTTTGTGGAACCCAAACTCACACATCCTCAACTCTAAGCAAACCTCACCTTTAAGATAGTAGCACCCAAAACTAGGTAATGGAAATAGACTCATCTCTCTCAAGGAAAAGTCACAAGTCCGACTCTAAGTACCATATGCTTGCTTCTTATGTGAGTCACCACTAATGTAAGCTTCATTTAACTCAAGATCATATAGGGCTTTTGTGGAGACATAGTGAAGGCTTTTAGTTCAGGGTAGGAAATGTTTGGTCTAAGTAGGTTTCATCTTCCTTTTAGCACTTATTTTGCTTCATTTATGCATACATTCACTTGACTTTTTAAGTCATTTCATTTCTTTCAAATGGGTTAGAGAGACACACTGTCACTCTTTCTTGTTCATTTCAAATCTTTTTCTCCTTTCTCAACTTTCCACACCTTTCATTCTTTATTTTTATTTAATCACTTCATTCTTTATTTTTATTTAATCACTTCATTCTTTTCTACATTGATCATCCCTTTTGTCTTTTGATTTTCTTCTTTTTTCTTTGCCTTTCCTTTTCTTAATTTTGTATCTTTTTAACACTTTTTACAATCCTCATCTCTCCCCAAAACTTATGCTTTTGCCATGTGCTAAGGAAAGACCGGGTGCCAAGAAAGGGTATTTTTAGAACGGGTACAAGCTTGTATCGTGATTCTTAAAAGAAAAAGGACTATGACTCAAAAGGCTTGACTAGGGATTTTATCATTGGTGGGATATGGAAGTGTTCAAGATACCATTCGGATCAAGTAGAGCCTATAATCACATCTCAAGACAAATTACACTTAGGATTTTTCCTAGACAAACATTCAGGGCAAATTCTAAACCAATGGCTCGGGACTTGAACTTGCAATTCAAATTCTCACCACTCAAGCTATGGCATTGCTAAAGACAAAGATTCAGGGGCCCACAACAACCTTAGTTAAGATTTGAGCAACACAATGATTCTAAAAAATCACTTGATATTATTGTCCAACACAAGAGTCTCAAGATCACAACTTTCACCATTTTGTACACAACCATTTGTTTTTGACCATAGGATATAGCAAATGTATTAGGCCCAAGTGAAGCTTTGCTTGAGTCACCCTTACCAACTAACTACTAAAAAGCAAAAAGAAAATAGACTCAAACCCTTAAGAAGGTTGTCATGACATCCATCATCAGGAAGAGCCACCCAATTCACACAAATTCCACCTTTGGAAAGAACTTTGACATTAAGAAAACCAAAGGTTTACTGCAAAAACTCAAAACAAGAAGCTACGAACATAAAATAAAAAGCTAAAAAAGGAAAAACGTGGAAAGTAAAATGATTATGTACAAGAGGGAATTTATATAGAATAGGGAGAATGAATATGTACATAAGAATGCAATTTTATATATATACCTAAAGTAAAAAGTATGAAATGCATAATGAAATGATAAAATTATATACATACCAAAATTAAAAAGAATGAAAGCATAAAATACTGTCATATATACAGTCATTCAAATATCCAACTAGGGCTACCCCCTCAAATGAAATATGGCATTTACCTCAATGCCAACTAACCAAAATAAGCACAAAAATAAATAAGAAATGACAAAGAAACTCCATATGGGCCCTCAGGTTACATCGAATCTTGAGTTTTTTTCCCTGGGTCCTTTGTCTGCTCGGGAACCTGTGACTGGCTCCCTGTGATCTGTGGCTCATCTAGGACCTGGACCTGGACTGAGTCCTGGGGCTGGATGAAGGAACCTTCCTGCGGGTCCTCAAACTGTATGACTGTATCATCAGAACGGAGAATCACCCTCCTCCTCTTGGGTGGCCTCTCGAACTTCTGCTCTGGTTAGGGCTGGGGTGCAGGTGCCGGGTCATGTTATAGAAAATATAAAGCCAGGTGATCCACCTTCAAGCTCTCTACCTCTACCCTTAGCTCCATTATTGACTCTTTTGAAGCATGAGTCTTCCTCATTTTCTTCGCCTCTCTAGCAAGCTCTTTGAGTGACTTTCCATGTGAATCTATAGTCCTTAATCAATTTCTGGTTCTCAAATATCTTCTTCTGGTTGTCCAGAAGCTCCTTGAGAGTGTCCTACACGAACTATGGGACCTGTGGCAGAGGGGGTGCTGACTGGGCTACCACCACAGAAGATAGTACAAACAGCTTGGAAGTAGCTGTCTGCGTCTAGTTGTTGATGCTAGCGAGGGTCCAGCTCAAGCGGTGGACAGTCAATGGGTATGCATTGAAAGAGGGGATCTCCAAAGTTGTAGAAGTGGATAGTCCTGGGGCCATGTTTGCTGAGGTGGAAGGAGGCTGAGTAAGAGCCACTACCACTACTGGCTTTTCAGACTGGCCAGTTGAAGTAGTGGCTTTGCCCTTGAAGTGCTTGCCTTTAGCGTTGTCATCACCATGTAGGCTGTACCATGAGAACCGTGCCTTTACCTTCACTTTTATATCAAACTTCTGCTTCTCCATAGATAAGTCCTCCAGGTACATGGTCAGGAAGTTGGGGAAGGGGTAATATCTGTCACCTTCGGTCACCACCCGTGTAATAACCCGAGACATCACACTCCCAATGTTAGTCGGCTACCCTACTATGATCGATGCCTCCAGTATAGCCCGGTGAAGAGGAAGTGAGTTGTCATGGGTTGTTGGGTCTAGCATGTGACACACAAATGTTTCCCATCCCTTAGCCTCAAAGTTTAAAGTTCTCCTCAAGATTTTCACTCCCGCAGTCTACCAATCTAGGGTTGTACCTGGGATTTCTAGGAAATCCGCCAACCAAGGATGAGCTTCATCACCCAATACCATCTTCCCCAAATACAATGGCTTATCATCCTCCATGAACCCCAGGTAATCATTTATGGTCTTGCCATCAAATTTCACCTTCAAGTTCCACACTTTGGTGACTGTGGTACCCTTTTTGATGTGGGCCACATTTGTGTAAAACTCCTTTACCAAGTGCTCATTGGCCTCCTCCACATGCCCTATGAAATAATCCCATCCACGTCTCTCTCGGAACTGCCTCAACACATTGGGTTGTTGAGGCAAAAGGTCCATGGTGATGAATTCATGCTCAAGTATCAATTTCCTCTCGGACCACCATTCTCTGAACTTGTGGTAGGCAACCTCGCTTACAAACTGGTCCTCCCATGCCTCCAGATTTCTGGTCCTCTCTACCCCTCCTACTTGGGGCTCATCCCTTCTACTTCTTTCCCTTCTTCTACTACTGGACCCTCTCCATATGGTGAAGCTGTAGGAGAGGTGGAATATTCATTGCCATTGCCTTCAGCTGAGCCCTCATACGAATCAGAAGATATATGCACTGATGTTGAAGTAGTAGGAGATCTTAGAGTTATATCCCTCAAAACTGGTCCTCTCTGGCCAGTCAAGAATATACTATGGCACGGAATATGATGATGCCTCCCCGAAAGGCTCATACTCACTTCCTGATTGGTCAATAGCTCTATCTGCAGCTTTTATGAGCCTTATGGTGTTTTTGATGTTTTGCCGGGCTTGCTGGGTTAATCTTATCATCCCATGTCCCCTACCCCAGGAGGACTCTCCTCTTCCTGATTGTTTTACCACCTTTGCCTCATAATTTCACCATCTTCTGCAAGCAATATTTAGTTCTGCTTTGATAGTATCAATAGAATCAATGAAGTACAGTATTGTAGAAAAATTGTTGTAGACACTCAAAAAATTACAAAATGCAGACCACACAAAATGAGGTGCGCCCTCAACGAGGCTACCACGAACCATACAAAATCCATTGCGGTCTGCACATAGGTGAGGTTCAGACTACCCACTCTTTGAATCTATGCACCACGGGCCGCAAAACATGCATTGTGGTCCGCATTATGGCACCACGGTTGCAAAAAAATCCATTGCGGTTGTGGTCCTCAAATGTCAGCATTCAGAACTTAGTCCATCGCGGTCAGCACAAAATAGCATTACCGACCGCACAGAGACTCGTGGACTGCATAAAATCCACCGTGGTCCGCGGTGAGTGGCGAGCAACACACCAACCTAGGGTTCACGTTTTGTCCATTTTACCTATTAATGATTCCCTAAGTGTTACCTCGGTTTTGTAACTAATTATGCCTAATAAAATAGGATTAACTAACCTATGCTACTAAATTAAAAGAAAAAATGGGAAAGGAAGGAAGAAGGAACTAAGAAAAACAAAAATTCAAAGAAAATAACAAAATTAAACAACTGAGAAGGAGTTAAGATTACCAGAAATGAGATGCACTAATGATTAATCGAGACTAAGCAGTTAATTTCATGCAATTTAGAAAGATAAACAATACTTTTTTAAGTTTTGAGGGTAAAAAGATCGAAAAGTTTAAAATGAGGGCCTCGGGTCCTATTTGGGAGAAAATGAACCTGAGGCCCATCTCACCTACCCACCGCGGACCGCACAAAATGGCATTGCAGTCTGCAGTGCTCAAAACCATGAAGCAGTGGGAGCTTGGCCACTACGGACTGCAAGAAATCTAGTGCGGTCGAAGTAGACCATCGCGGACCTCAAAAAAGCAATGCGTCTATGGTGGAATACTTCATAGACTCTCTACTATTGACAAATCATTCTGCGGGTCCGCATTGATTTCATACCCCCCCCCCCCCAGCAAACTTCAAAGAGTGATCATTTTAACTTGGTCCTACACTGCATCAACACAATTCTATAGCGTATCATTACCAGTCAGTCCAAAGAGAAATCCTACACTACAAAGAGAATCAAAGAAAAACAAAAAGAAAGACATATGCGTTGCCTCCGAAGAAGTGCCTGATTTAAAGTAGCGGCACGATAGAGGTTACCGTCAAATCGCTTTATTTGAAGAAGTGCCACAACGTGGCTGTCATTAGTGCTTGACCTTGTGCCCTTCACTCTAAAAACTTCCCAATTTTTGTTCTTTAGGTCAAGTGCACCAAACATAGTCATAAATACCACTTCAAAAGGTCCACTCTATTTTGACTTAAGATTTCCCGGAAATAGACGTTACCAAGAGTTGAACAAGAGAACCAAATCACCCACTTTAAACTCCTTGCCTCGAGCATATTTATCATAAAGGTGTTTCATCTTGTCTTTGTACAAGGACGAGTTGGATTAGGCATGGAATCGAAATTCATTAAGTTCATTAAGCTGCTCCACACAAAGATTTACATCCACATCCCATTCAAGATTCAGCTTTCTCAAAGCCCACATGGCCTTGAGCTCTAACTCAACCAGTAGATGGCAAGTTTTCCCAAACACCAACCGATACGAAGGCATACCAATCAGAGTCTTGTAAGCAGTCGTATAAACCCATAGAGCATCATCCAACTTCTTTGACAAATTAGTCCTATTTGCATTGAACGTCTTTGATAATATACTCTTGATTTACCTATTTGAGACTTCAACTTGGCCACTTGCTTGAGGATGATAAGGAGTAGAGACTTTGTGGTTGACAGCATAGTTTGCAAGTCACGTGTCAAAAGCCCTGTTACAAAAATGAGACCACACATCACTTATGATTGCACGGTGAGTGCCAAACCTTGTAAAAATGCTCTTCTTGAGAAACGCAACAACACGCCGGGCCTCATTGTTTGGTAAAGCCACGACTTCAACCCACTTTGATACATAGTCAACTGCCACAAGAATGTATGTGTTCCCACACGAGCTAACAAACGGGCCAATAAAATCAATGGACCATACATAAAAAATATCAACTTCAAGGATGATATTGAGAGGTATCTCATCTTTCTTCAAAATTCTGCCCGCTCTTTGACATTCGTCAACCTCTTCACATGTTCACTTGAATCTTTTACAAAGTTGGCCAATAAAACCCACAACTAAGAACATTGGAAGTCGTCCTTGCCATCCATGATGGCCACCATAGGAAAAAGAATGACAAGCCTCCAAGATACTCAACCGCTCCCCCTACGGGATATACCTTCGAATCACGCCATCCATGTAAATCTTGAACAAGTACAGCTTATCCCAATAGAAATCCAAACTATCCCCTTTGAGCTTCTTCCTTTGGTTAGAAGATAGCTCACACAGGATTTTACCAGTCACAAGGAAATCAGCAACGTTTGCAAACCATGGCATACCATTCACCAACATCGAGAAGCGTTTTTCGTTGAGAAATGAATCATTGATATCTAGGCCATCACGAGGCCTCCCCTCCTCCTCCAAGCGGGACAAGTGGTCCGCCACTTGGTTTTCACTACCCTTCCAGTCCATAATCTCCAAATCAAACTCTTGAAGTAACAAGACCTATCACATCAATCTAGCTTTGGAATCCTTCTTCATCATCAAGTACCAGAGTGCAGCATGATCGGTATGGACTATGACCTTGGCACCCATAAGATACGGCCAAAATTTCTCCATTGCGAACACAATAGCCAAAAGTTCTTTCTTAGTCACCGTGTAGTTCACTTGAGCATCATTCATTGTCTTGCTCGCGTAGTACACCGGATAAAACATTTTGTTCTCTTTGACCCAAAACTGCCCCAACCGCATTACGCATGAGCTCAAAGGGAAAGCTTCAATTAGGTGCGATAATGATAGGAGTGTTGGTGAACATGTGCTTGATAAGTTCAAAGGCTTACATCTCTCATCGAACACAAACTTGCATCTTTTTCCAATAACTTGCATAAGGGGTTCACTACCTTCAAAAAGTCTTTGATAAATCTCCGATAGAACCACGCATGCCCAAGAAAACTTTGAACTCCCTCAACAGAGGTAGGGGTAGGGAGCCATGAAATCACATCAATTTTTGCTTTGTCCACCTCTATACCATTCTTTGAAATTTGATGCCCAAGAACTATGCCCTCTTCCACCATGAAGTGGCATTTCTCCCAATTAAGAACAGGATTGGTTTCATCACAACGGGCCAACACTCTATCAAGATTTTTCAAACATTCCTCAAATGAATCGTCCACAACACTAAAGTCGTCTATGAACACCATCAAAATATCTTCCACCATATCGGTGAAAATGGCCATCATACACCATTGAAATATAGCCGCTGCATTACACAACCCAAAAGGCATCCTAGAAAAGGCAAATGTGCCATATGGACAAGTGAATATTGTCTTCTCCTGATCTTCTGGAGCAATCAAGATTTTATTGTAGCCAGAATACCCATCCAAGAAATAGTAGAAGGAATGCTCAGAAAGTCTATCTAATATCTTATCAAGAAAAGGGAATGGAAAGTGATCCTTTCATGTCACTTTATTCAACTTGTGGTAGTCCATGCATACCCTACAATTAGTGACTATTCTGGTAGGAATCAACTCATTTTGCATATTTGCAACGGTCATGCCACCCTTCTTCGGTACACATTGCACCAACGAAGTCCAAGAGATATCAAAGACAGGGTACATAACCCCGGCATCCAACCACTTGATCACCTTATTTTTCACAAAGTCATGCATTGCCTCGTTCAACCTCCTTTGATGTTCAAAGAAGGGCTTTGCATCATCTTCTAGAATAATCTTGTACATATAGAATGCGGGGCTTATTCCCAGAATATCAACTAAGGTCCATCATGACTTTTTCCTCTTTTGAAGCACCACCAATGTGGCATCAACCTACAGGTTAGTAAGACAAGAGGAAATAATAACTGGCAAAGTAGCACTAGGCCCTAAGAACTCATACCTGAGGTGTAGAGGCAGCGGCTTCTACTCCAATACCGGAGGTTCCTCAATTGAAGGTTTTGTTGGAGTAGTCTTCATATTCTCAAGGTCCGAAGATAAATTCCTGGGCTCAAAAGAGTAAGAACTCATGCCATGCAAAATATTCACTCACTCCCATCGGCCTTCATCATCATTGTCATCAAGATTCAACAATACGACCTCTTGAGGGTCGTTAGAAAATACGCTTAACGCTAGAGGGGGGGGTGAATAGCGTTATAATAAAATTTAGCGTAAACTTGCGGAAATAAAAATTTGCAGGAAATAAATAAGTGCGTTAAATAAACAAAAAGGAAAGAACGCACCAATATATTCTGGTTCACCACAACACGTGGCTAGTCCAGTCCCCGAGAGACTCTCTCGAGATTTTCCACTAACTTGTTAAGCTTACGGGTGCTCAACAAACCTTTACAACTTAAGGACACAAGCCTTAACACCTTTGCTCCGAGATACAACACTACAAGACTTCAACCAAGGAAACACAAGTTCCTTACAACAAGAGAATCACAATTCTCTTACAAGTGTATAAAACACTAAACACTCAAACAAAATACTCCTTTATGAGTAGGTATGAGTAAAAGAAGTAAGCTCTAGATCACAACAACTTTGGACAAGAATATGGCTCTCAAAAGCTTTATGAAATTGAATATAAAATGATAAACAAAAGTATGCAAGCTTATAGCAATGTAATGATCAGTTGTAGTATGTTGTTGTGTTTAAAACACTGAAATGAAGCTGTATTTACAGTTGAAAAACTTGGCATTACCGTTGCCTAATTGCCAATTAAGAGTTGCTGATTTTACTCACTGACAATCGATTGTCAAACCCCAACAATCGATTGTCTGCCAGTCAGATCAAAATTCAATTCCAGATTTTACGCTTGATAATCGATTACTTACAATCCATAATCGATTACTGGCAACGTTCAAAAAAATCCTTTCCAGATTTTACCACAAACAATCGATTGTCCAGAATCAACAATCGATTACTCAGCAACGTTCAAAAAATCTTTTCCGGATTTTAATCAAAACAATCAATTATACCAAATCAATAATCGATTACCCAATAACGTTCAAAAAATCTTTTTCGGATTTTAATCATAACAATCGATTATACAGAATCAATAATCGATTACCTGACGGTATTTGAAAACATTACGACAACGGTCAGCTTCACAATCGATTGCACAAAGTCAACAATCGATTACTTATCAGTTTTTGAAAATCATTTTAGACACTGCCTCTTGACAATCGATTGTTATATACTCACAATCGATTATTTAATAGTTTTGAAAAAGTCTGGAAGTCACTGCCTCAACACAATCGATTGTCATAAGTTCACAATCGATTATTTTGTGACTTTGAAAAATCTGAAGGACACTGTCTCTTCACAATCGATTGTCATTAGCTTCACAATCGATTATTCTGAGTTTTGAAAAACTTTGGACACTGCCTCAGTCACAATCGATTGTCATTTGTTCACAATCGATTGTCATGCAGGTTTGAAAAACCTGATGCTCACTGTCTTACTCACAATCGATTGTCATTAGTTCACAATCGATTGTCATGCAGTCTTGGCTTAAAAACAATCGATTATCATAAGTACATAATCGATTATCTTTGTCCAGATTTTTATGGCATGTCTAAAAATTATTTTGACTACTGTAAATATGCATGATTTAAAATCATTTGACGTTAAATTAAATATGCATGATTTTGGAAAATAGTTTTATGAGAGAAGCCATGTTATGAGTCAAGTTGTAGGATCAAGATCACAAATAAGAATGACTCAATTAAACTTATAAAACTTTGTCTTGAGCTTGAATCTCGTTGTATATCAATTGTGCGCTTGTTTCTTGAACTTCGTCATATATCAATTTTCGCTTCGTTTGTCATTCATCAAAACCTACACAAAAGAACACACGTTTTAGTATATTGCATTGAGAACGTGTTTCCAACAATTTCCCCCTTTTTGATAATGGCAAACATTAAGCGGGATATGCAAGATAAGCAATTTATATTGACGATTCAAGACAAGTATATACATGTAACAAGTATGCAATTTGTTCCCCCTCAATTTGAGAATTCCCCCTCAATTTAAGCTTTAAATACTGAGAGTGCATACCCGTTATCTTCCCCCTTTTGCCATTAGCAAAAATAATAATAAGATGCCAAAGATGAAATAAACCTTGTTTATTTATTGGAAAGAAAAAAATAGCAACATCAACCCGAATAATAGCAACATAATCGATTATTGATACGAAATAATCGATTTTTAGATGACGGAAACCGATTGTTGCACGTCAAGCTTTATAATTCCCCTTTCCTTTGGGGCGATGCCTGCAAAAATCGTTAGACGTCTCCGACGCTCAAGTTAGAAATCTTGTAATAAAAAAAATGCAATGCATGACTTAGATCAACGTGGAGTCAAGGATCCCGAGTTCACTGCGAATTCGGAAGAAGGACTCTTTCTCTAAAGGCTTTGTAAAGATGTCTGCCAATTGGTTTTTGGTTTCAACAAATTCAATTTCGACATCGCCTTTGAGAACGTGATCTCTAATAAAATGATGTCTAATTTCAATGTGTTTTGTTCGCGAATGAAGAACGGGGTTCTTCGTCAAGCATATGGCACTAGTATTATCACATTTAAGAGGGATATGATCAAGACTTAGGCCATAGTCCAAGAGTTGTTGTTTCATCCATAGGATTTGAGCGCAACAACTCCCCGCGGCTACATATTCAGCCTCGCTTGTGGACAACGCAACACTTACTTGTTTCTTGCTAAACCAAGAAACGAGAGAGCTACCGAGCAAATGGCAAGTGCCACTAGTGCTCTTGCGGTCCAATTTGCATCCAGCAAAATCGGAATCGGAGAAGCCAACAAGTTGGCATGATGAGCCTTTGGGGTACCATAGACCCACATTTGTAGTACCAACAAGATACCTTAAAATCCGTTTTACCGCAGTAAGGTGAGACTCCTTCGGACACGATTGATAAGAGCGTATAAGCACACGCTAAACATGATGTCCGGACGACTAGCAGTAAGACAAAGAAGAGATCCAATCATACCTCGATACTTTTTGGTGTCGACTTCCTTACCTTTCTCATCTTTGTCTAGATGATCGGATGTGCTCATGGGAGTTGCCATTTCTTTTGCATTGTTCATCTCAAATCGTTTCAGCAATTCTTTGCAATATTTGGTTTGACAAATGAATGTACCTTCTTTCATTTGCTTTACTTGTAATCCCAAAAAGAATGTTAACTCACCCATCATAGACATCTCAAATTCGCTTGTCATTAGATCGGAAAATTCCTTGCATAAAACATTGTTAGTAGCACCAAATATAATATCATCTACATATATTTGAACTAACAAAATATCATTGTTTTTATGCTTAACAAAGAGAGTTGTGTCAACTTTCCCCCTAATGAAATCATTTTCCAAAAGAAACTTACTCAATCTTTCATACCAAGCTCGGGGAGCTTGTTTTAAACCATAAAGAGCCTTTTTGAGTTTGAAAACATGATCGGGAGATTTAAAGTTTTCAAAACCGGGGGGTTGTTCAACAAAAACTTCTTCTTGAATAAAACCGTTTAGAAAAGCACTTTTCACATCCATTTGATATAAATTGAAATTCATAGAAGAGGCAAATGCAAGCAATAAGCGAATAGCTTCTAATCTAGCTACGGGAGCATATGTTTCCTCATAGTCAATACCCTCTTCTTGATTATAGCCTTTTGCTACAAGCCTAGCTTTGTTTCTAGTGAGTATACCATTTTCATCTAGTTTATTGCGAAAAACCCATTTCGTACCAATTATGGTATGACCTTCGGGTCTTGGCACCAAATCCCAAACATCATTGCGTTCGAATTGGTTAAGCTCCTCTTGCATTGCCAAGGTCCAAAATTCATCCCCAATTGCTTCTGAGATGGTTTTGGGTTCAATTTGAGAAACAAAAGCAGTATGATCTAAGGTATTTTTGAGAGAGTTTCGGGTACTTACCTTGTCTCCAACGTTGCCAATTACCTGTTCGAAAGGGTGATCTTTGATTGTCCTCCACTCGTTAGGCATATTCATTTCTTTTTCCAATTGTGGCGCTTCTTCAGTTGGTTGTTCCTCAGTTTCATCTTTATTTTCCTTGGGTGGTTCCTCTTGTATTTTGTCTTTCAAGCTATCTAAGATACCTGCAAGATCAAAACCGGAATCCTTTCTCGCCAAGCGAGCATTATTTTCGGAAAATACAACATGAGGGGATTCCTCCACAATTTGGGTTCTTTTATTAAAGACCCTATATGCTTTACTACGTGAGGAACATCCAATGAAAATACCTTCATCCGACTTAGCATCAAATTTACCCAATTGGTCTTTGCCATTGTTATGAACAAAACATTTGCAACCAAAAACTCTAAAATGGGAAATATTTGGTTTTCTACCCTTATAAGGTTCATAGGGGGTTTTCATGAGTATCGGCCGAATTACTACTCTATTTAGAACATAGCAAGCGGTACTCACGGCGTCCGCCCAAAAATGTTTGGGTATCTTAGCTTCGTCGAGCATGGTTCTAGCCATCTCTTCGAGACACCTATTTTTCCTTTCCACCACCCCATTTTGTTGTGGTGTCCGTGGAGCGGAAAAGGTATGCTCGATTCCGAGTTCGTCACAAAAGTCCGCAAAGAGATTGTGATCAAACTCTCCCCCATGATCACTTCTAATTGAAGTGACGGTTGTTTCTTTCTCATTTTGAACACGCTTAAGAAAATATTTAAAATTTTGAAAAGCATCACTTTTATTGGCAAGAAATAAAGTCCAAGTAAATCTCGAGTAATCATCAACAATCACAAAAGCATATTTATTTCTTCCTAGACTTTCAATGCGAGAGGGACCAAATAAATCCATATGAAGTAATTGCAATGGTCTAGAAGTTGAAACAATGTTTTTAGATTTGGAAGATGCTTTTGTTTGCTTCCCCTTTTGACACGAGTCACAAATAGAGTCATTTTCAAATTTTAAATCGGGAAGACCAACAACTAAGTTTTGAGAAATCAATTTGTTCAAAAGATGCATATTGATATGTGCTACTCTACGATTCCATAGCCAAGTATCATCCTCTTTACTCATTAGACAATCAACATAATCGGGTGAGGAATTAGCAAGATCAACCATATAAATATTATCCACTCTAAAACCACGGAGGATAATTTTGAAATCACTACGTCTGAACACTAAGCATTCATCCGAATCAAATAAAGCAAGATTTCCCTTGTCACACAATTGGCTTATGCTCAAGAGATTATGCTTTAATCCTTTAACAAGTAATATATGCTTAATGGAGGAATTTTCATCCTTACCGACCGAGCCGATGCCGATGATCTTTCCTTTATTGTTATCACCGAAGATAACACTTCCTCCTTCTTTGTGCTCTAATTGAAGGAATTTGGATTCATCTCCCGTCATATGCTTGGAGCATCCACTATCAAGGTACCATAGTACACTTGATCCCTTCAAGCACACCTACAAAACAAATTTATTTAGGTACCCATGCCATCTTGGGTCCTTGGGGGTTAGGCATATTATAATGATGCGATTGAGTAATATGTCTATGACGTGTAAAGCATGCAGGAGCAATATGACCAATGCGTCTACAATAATGACAAGTCACATTTGGGTTATGCATCCTTCTAGGTTCATAGTAACTAGACGGATGAAAATTTCTTACTCTATTTTGAACACTATGACTATTTCGCATTTCATGAGAATTATTTCTCCTACTATGAGCTCTAGGATGGGCAGCATTTCTAGAGTGATTGTTTCTCGGTTGAAGGCCATTTCTAGGTCTTCTCAAAGGTTCAACATTTGGCCTATAATATGCATCATTTCTAGGGTAACTATTTCTAGGTGGTAAGTCATTTCTAGGTCTCCTAAAATGTTCAACATTTTGTCTAGCATGCATATTGGTTCTAGGATTGCTATTTCTAGGATAAGCATTTGTTTTATTAGTCTTAGGTTGAGCCTTAGGTGGTTGGGGTTTGGCTTCAACCTTTTCTTTAACCTCATTCTTAAATCCTATGCCATGCTTGGTTAATTTCAAATTAACAAGGACCTCATTCAAATTCTTGTGGGAAGAATTAAACTTATCTAAGGTACCTTTGAGTCTATCTACCTCATTTTTGAGATGCAAGAAAGAAGAACAACTTTTAGTAGAACTTTCGGGCTTATCGGCGCTTCTTTTTCCAAAAAACTTGTTTTCCTCTTTCAGCTTTTCATTTTCTAAAACCAGTTTTTCTATATCCTTTTCTTTCAAAGAAAGCTGTTTTTGAAAATCCTTTTCTTTTAATGAAGCATTTTCTTTTATGCCCTTAACAGTTTTTGAAGCCTTAATAAACTCAGCATATAATTCATCAAAAGCAGTTCGCATTTCTTCAAGAGTAAAGAAGTTTTTAGACGAAATTTGACATACCTCATCTTTGTTGTCTTCTTGTGCCATAAGGCAAAGATTTGCTGCTTCGTCTTCTTCTCCTTCGCTTGACTCATCTCCGGAGTCGCCTCCCCAAGAAATGTATGCACGTTGCTTTTTAAAAGGTTTCTTCTCCTTTTTGATGTTTGGGCAATTTGATTTGATGTGCCCGGTTTCACCACATTCATAGCACTTGATTTGTGCGCCTTGCTTTTTGCCCTTGCGTTCATACTCCTTGCGCATGAACTTTTGAAATCTTTTGATAACGAGTCCAAATTCGTTGTCTCCTTCCTCATCAATTTGCGGTTGGCTTGTGCTCGCCTTTAGAGCTATTCTTTGCCTCCTTTGATCATCAACAAAAGGGTTAAGAATAGTAGATTCATAGGTCTTAAGGTTAACTCTTAGTGCGTCGATGGTGACGTTTGAAACGCCAATGGATTCTTGAATTGCATCGGCCTTTGATCTCCATGCCGGTGTGAGACTTCTAAGAATTTTTCGCACGAGCTCTCTATCCGTGAATGTTTTCTTGAGAGCATGTAGGTCATTTACGATTATTGAAAATCGCTCAAACATTTTGTCCACCTTTTCACCTTCCTTCATGTGAAATAATTCATAAGAATGGGTTAGGAAATCAATTTTTGCTTCCCTTACCTGGTCCGTACCTTCGTACGTAACTTCTAGCTTGTCCCACATCTCCATTGCCGTTGTGCAACACGATATTTTCCTGTAATCGTCAGCATTAACAGCACAATATAATAAATTAATTGCTTTAGCATTATTTTGAACCTTTCGGATGTCATCCGCGTCATACTCATCCTCGGACTTGGGAACCCATTCGTTTTCCACCTTCTTTGTTCGAATTTGGTTTCCCTTCATTATCACCTTCCAGAGGTGAAAGCTGTTGGACTGAATGAAGATCTTCATCCTCTCCTTCCAGTACGTGTAATTTGTACTGTTGAATAGAGGTGGTCGTGTGGAGCACTGTCCTTCATCAATTCCTGCAAAAGAATCACGAGTAGAAGCCATGGATGGTTCTCTCAAACTGTTAAGTTTTCAGAGAGTTGGGCTCTGATACCAATTGTTAGAAAATACGCTTAACGCTAGAGGGGGGGGGGGTGAATAGCGTTATAATAAAATTTAGCGTAAACTTGCGGAAATTAAAATTTGCAGGAAATAAATAAGTGCGTTAAATAAACAAAAAGGAAAGAACGCACCGATATATTCTGGTTCACCACAACACGTGGCTAGTCCAGTCCCCGAGAGACTCTATTGAGATTTTCCACTAACTTGTTAAGCTTACGGGTGCTCAACAAACCTTTACAACTTAAGGACACAAGCTTTAACACCTTTGCTCGGAGATACAACACTCCAAGACTTCAACCAAGGAAACACAAGTTCCTTACAACAAGAGAATCACAATTCTCTTACAAGTGTATAAAACACTAAACACTCAAACAAAATACTCCTTTATGAGAAGGTATGAGTAAAAGAAGTAAGCTCTAGATCACAACAACTTTGGACAAGAATATGGCTCTCAAAAGCTTTATGAAATTGAATATAAAATGATAAACAAAAGTATGCAAGCTTATAGCAATGTAATGATCAGTTGTAGTATGTTGTTGTGTTTAAAACACTGAAATGAAGCTGTATTTATAGTTGAAAAACTTGGCATTACCGTTGCCTAATTGCCAATTAAGAGTTGCTGGTTTTACTCACTGACAATCGATTGTCAAACCCCAACAATCGATTGTCTGCCAGTCAGATCAAAATTCAATCACAGATTTTACGCTTGATAATCGATTACTTACAATCCATAATCGATTACTGGCAATGTTCAAAAAAATCCTTTCCAGATTTTACCACAAACAATCGATTGTCCAAAATCAACAATCGATTACTCAGCAACGTTCAAAAAATCTTTTCCGGATTTTAATCAAAACAATCGATTATACCAAATCAATAATCGATTACCCAATAACGTTAAAAAAATCTTTTTCGGATTTTAATCACAACAATCGATTATACAGAATCAATAATCGATTACCTGACAGTATTTGAAAACATTACGACAACGGTCAGCTTCACAATCGATTGCACAAAGTCAACAATCGATTACTTATCAGTTTTTGAAAATCATTTTAGACACTGCCTCTTGACAATCGATTGTTATATACTCACAATTGATTATTTAATAGTTTTGAAAAAGTCTGGAAGTCACTGCCTCAACACAATCGATTGTCATAAGTTCACAATCGATTATTTTGTGACTTTGAAAAATCTGAAGGACACTGTCTCTTCACAATCGATTGTCATTAGCTTCACAATCGATTATTCTGAGTTTTGAAAAACATTGATGGACACTGCCTCAGTCACAATCGATTGTCATTTGTTCACAATCGATTGTCATGCAGGTTTGAAAAACCTGATGCTCACTGTCTTACTCACAATCGATCGTCATTAGTTCACAATCGATTGTCATGCAGTCTTGGCTTAAAAACAATCGATTATCATAAGTACATAATCGATTATCTTTGTCCAGATTTATAAGGCATGTCTAAAAATTATTTTGACTACTGTAAATATGCATGATTTAAAATCATTTGACGTTAAATTAAATATGCATGATTTTGAAAAATAGTTTTATGAGAGAAGCCATGTTACGAGTCAAGTTGTAGGATCAAGATCACAAATAAGAATGACTCAATTAAACTTATAAAACTTTTTCTTGAGCTTGAATCTCGTTGTATATCAATTGTGCGCTTGTTTCTTGAACTTCGTCATATATCAATTTTCGCTTCGTTTGTCATTCATCAAAACCTACACAAAAGAACACACGTTTTAGTATATTGCATTGAGAACGTGTTTCCAACACTCCACATTGATTATTGCACTTGTATCATCAACTATCACTCCCATGATAAGGTCCACAAAAGAGCACACCTCAGAACTGTTGGGCTGCTTCATTGACTTGCATACATGAAAGACCACTTTCTTATCATCCACCTGGAAAGTGAGTTCCCCTACTTCCACATAAACTAAAACCTTCCTAGTAGCAAGGAAGATCTCCCTAATATGATTAGAACTTCATAATCTACCTCACAATCCAAGATCGTAAAATTAGCCGGCAAGATAAATTTTCCACCCGGATAAGGACATCATCAGTAATACCTAATGGTCGCTTCATAGTTCTATCGACCATTTGCAATCTCATGAAAGTCGGCCTTGGTTGTCCAATCCCAAAAGTCTTGAAAACTGAGTAGGGCATCAAGTTGATACTTGCCCCAAAATCACATAGAGCTTTAAAAAACTCCGCACTCTCAATGGTGCAAGGAATGGTGAAATCACCGGGATCTTCTAGCTTCAAGGCCATTGAATGCACTACTGCACTAACTTGGTGGGTCATCTTTATAGTTTCACAATCCGTTGATCTTTTCTTTGTCACCAAGTTCTTCATGAATTTAGCATAGCCCGACATTTGTTCAAGAACCTCCACCAAAGGCATATTAATTTATGAGCTCTTCCTCATATCAATAAACTTTTAAACTAATTCTCATTTTTCTTCTTCGCGAGCAAAGGATCCTTGGCTTTAGGCACAACCGGCTCCAACATGTCTATCACGTGTTCCCTAGATGGGTTCATGTCATTTTAAGTTTTTACCTCGGCATCTTGAATATCAATCCTCATTTCTTCATTCACATTCTCATCAATCACATTTTTAACCACCAAAGGAACTTCATTTACTACTGAACTTCATCATTCAAAATTGCCTTTTTCTTGGAGGAATTCACATCACCGCCTCTCCCATTTCTTGTATTTACCGCCATAACATGATTGTTCGCGCCATTCGGATTAACTACCGTATCACTTGGTAGAGCCCCCTTAGGATGAGTATTCAAGTATTGTGAGATTTGGCCTAATTGAACCTCTAAGTTTCTGATTGAGGTATTGTGGAAAGCCAACCGAACACCAGAGTCCGCATTCTTTTTCATCATCTATTCAAACATCATTTAAATTTTCCCCATATTATTATTGGAAGAACTAGGACCTTGGGATGTAAATAGGGGTGGATTGTTTAGTTGTTGGGGGCCATTGAAAGCCTTGCCCCCAGTTTCCTTGATTTTCATTGTTCCAACCTCCCTGATTGTTGTTATACCCCAATTGTTGTTGTTGCCATTCCAATTACCCTGAGTGTTCTTATTATTGTTCTAATTGCGCCAATAAGAATTTTGGTTGTTGTTCCCCCAATTATCATTAACTTGTAATTGTTGATTACCCCAATTGCCTTGGGGTCTCCGTTGTTGTTGGTTGGAAGAATTTCCCTTTTGGCCTTGATAATTATTCATGTATTGCACCTCTGCATTCTGCCCATCATAACCATCATTTTGGAATCCACCACAATTATTGTCAAATTGACCTCTTTGTCTTCTTGTGTTCCTTAGAATGTTGACACCCTCCATGGCATTTACTTGGCAAGGATTTTGAACTTTTTGCAACTGTGCCTTCGCAAGCTATTTCATTGTAGTTATCAGCTCCATTATAGTTGCCCATGATCATGTAGCTCTCCATGCAAATGAAGACCGTAGGGTCAACCTAGGGCACATTGGCTCTACTTTTCCAAGCGAAGGAAGTGCCAGCCATCTTGTCAAGAATGTCACAAGCCTCATCATAGGTTAGTTTCATAAAATTTCCCCCAACAAGTTGATTCACTATGCATTGGTTTGTGGTGTTAATACCCCGGTAGAAGTCAGTTGGATCATCACCTCAGTCATATCATTGTTTGGGAATTCCTTGACCATTGTTCTATATCGCTCCCAAATCTCATGTAATGGTTAGGTATGCTCCTGCTTGAAAGATAAGATCTCATCTCTCAATGCTGCCATGTGCCCCGGTGAGAAAAACTTTACAATGAACTTATCCGCTAACTAATCCCAAGTAGTGATGGAATGGTTGGGAAGTCGTTCAAGCCAATCCAATGCCTTCCCTCTAAGAGAGAAAGGGAAAAGTCTCAACCGAAGTGCATCCTCGGACGCATTAGTTTGCTTTCTCCCCCAATAGGTATCCACAAAACGTTGAGATATTTGTATGCATTTTGATTGGCAGCCTCCGTAAAATACCCATGTTGCTCTAGAAATGTCAACATCATATTGGTAATTTGAAACCTGCCAGCCCGGATCCAGGGTGGGACAATTGCACTTGCATAGCCTTTGTTTGGAAGCACTCGTCGAGCCACTCTTGGAGGTGGCGGATGAGGGTCTGGGATATTATCATTGGCATTGGCATGGAGGCCTCTCTGTTGTCTTTGAGGTATAAGAGGCACCTCATCTTCTCTATTGTCATCTACCTCCTCCCCTGCAATCACATTTCTAAAAGAGTCATTATTGTTTGATACCATTTTTGTACCTGAAATTTAAACCACACAAATTAGTAACGCAAAAGGAAAGAAGAACAATACACAAAACTATTTAGATAGATAGCCAAAACTGTTAGCTCCTCGTCAACGGTGCTAAAAAGTGATCGAGGCCAACCCTGCACTACCACAAAGTAGCAAGAGTGTTCGAGGTAGCTTTTACCCGAGAAGGTCGAGATCGAATTCCACATGGAGCTAGAAATGGGAATTGAGTTTCTATCTAAATTGGAGTTGCGTAGTTGTTCCTAATTACGCTTCTCAACATAGTTGGTTTTGACATTACTTCTAATTTTATACTAATAGGATGATAAAATTTTGCTAAGTTAAGCTAAGAGTAAACTAATGAAGGTTGTCTAAATAGTTAAAAGTCACTAGGGAAGTGACTTTCTCCTAGGTGGATACTTGACAGGTTCTCGAGTCTAAGGCTAGGTTGTCATATTTGGGGATTACAATATAATCATTACACGATACTTCTCACTCTATACCTTTGGGTAGTTTGAGCGATTTTTTCCTAATGGACTTTCTCAAGACCAATTAGGTATGATAATTGTGCAAACAATTGAGGCTCAAGTCGGGTATTACTATCTCTACGTTTAACCCTTTAATTGGGCTTATCAATCTCTTGAGTACGCCCCAATTTCTTGCTAGACTAATTTCACTAGACTTAGGTTCTCTTTCTGAAGATGTGCCCAAGTCAAATAGGCATAAACTAGTGTTTGCAACCACTAATTCAACATTAAATCCATAAACTAGTCCAAATATCAAACAGCCATGGACATTCAAACCTTAAAATACAAGACTCATCTATTACCCACACTAGGGTTGAGCCACAACCCTAGCTAATAGGTCTAGCTACTCATGATAATAGTAGAAAGCAAACAAATAGATAAAGAAAAACCCATAATATTTAATTGCTAACTAAAACTTGAAGATTCGATAATAAAACTATTGTAAAATTACTCAAAATACTAAAGTGACACCGTTCACGAGCTCACTCTACGTAAAACTATATCTGATGACCTAAAAATGGGAAAATAATATATTTATGCTAAACTAAATTTCCTGGACAAAAATCCCCCTGGGGGCTAGTGAGGACCGCACAAAATTGAGTGCGGCTGCACTAAGGCTCTTTGCTTGAAACTTCTGTTCTCTAGCGCGGGTCGCACAAAATGCACCGCGACCACGGTGGCTTCTTTGCTGTCCGAGCAAAAAGGGCTGCGGACCGCATTGGAAACGTTTCTCAACTTGGCAGCTCTCAGAACTCCAGCTTTGCCAACTGCACAAAATTGAGTGTGGTCGCAATGAAGTCAATGCGTTCCGCATAAAATGCTTTGCGGTCGCATTTCCTGAATGTCTAAAATGTGACCTCTCTAATCCTCCTCTTTGCAGACCGCACAGAATAGAGTGTGGCCGCATTTGTCCTGTTACATATGCTTGGACTTGTTCTTGGTACTTGTGCATGTTTCACTCCTTTTTGAGTTGGTTTCAACGAATTATCACCTTGTTGACCAAACCCTGCAATCAAGTACAACATGTACGCCTTTGGGACTATTTTGTACACATTTCTAATCAAAACTCATGTAGGAAGGAGTGTATAATTCATCATAATCCTTAGTTATCAATATGCCCTAACCTTTGTAATTTCATCCTCTATCCCTTGCTTAATTAGCTTGATTCAATTCTAAGCATGATTTTGTCCTTCACATGACTCATTTAGTAACACTATTCACTTAAGACTAAGTTATCCGGAATAATATGAATCATTTTTATGATTTAGCCTAAGGTTTGACTTGTTTCATGTATTACTTGTTAATCATCTACCTGTTATGAGCTTTGCACTATAAATATGTAATCAATTAGCTTGTTACTTAACTCACATGTCTTATTTGTTTAACTCAAATATTTCTCCTTAATTACTGTTGTGATTTAACCATGACTCTTTTGAATACTAGTATGGGTATTAGCTTAATGAGATTTCAACCTATTTGAACTACGTGCTAAGCCTAAACCTAGTTTGATTCCTGGAGCAGTTCTGTCTGCAACTCTGCGTTCTGAACTTTCCTTCTATTGAAATTGAACGGTTTTAAAACCTGCCCTTTATTCCTTTTATGTGTTGATTTCCAAAGTCCCTACTCTTAGTCCCTTAGGTTCTCAACCACCCCAGTGTGAGCACTACCTATGGTCCTTGAGACTCCTTTGAACTCTGACACACTAGGGGTTGTCTTTCTAATATTTTATGAACTTTTACTGAATGTGTGGTTCTGGTGTGAGTATTGCCTTGGATCTCTGAGGTTCTTTGGGAACTTTGACACACTTGAAGCCTAGTCCTAATGTGATATAGCTGAATTTGCACCATGCTTCAGAGCTTCTATGTGGAAGGCATGGTTCCCATGTTTATTTGGGCCTACGAAGGCTCCCTATAGTGTAAATGATACCAGTATGTGACACATTCTTGCCTGAGGAGCCCAGATTCATGCTGAATAAAATCAGTACGCAAACAAATAGGTCTTAATGCCCACCTTAACAAAGTTGTCTCTGCACTCTATTTTCTTCCATAGATATCATGCTATAGGATTTCTAAATTAATAAAGTTTGCTGGTTCAATTGCGTGCTTTGTTGCCTATGTGTGGAGGTCAATATGATCCTATACTTGCTCTTTATATGAAAATCCTATTTGCTTTTTTGTATATTTCCTGGATTTCACATTTTTAAGTAACATAGGTTGGTCTAGAACTATCCCAAATAGAGGTCCTAATACCTCTAGGTCCATAGGTAAGGGACAAGTAGTACACGCATAGTGTACGATTTAGAATCAACTAGTGCGCTTAGGTAACAACTTAAAAATAGTAATCGGGTAGTAAGGAAACGATACCCTATGCGCTAATGCTATCAGTAACACCTCGACTTGAATGAGTTACAAAGTATTGCATGGAATGATCCTATAGGCTAAAAAATCTTAAGACCCTCCCCCCCCCCCCCCCATATACTCATGTTTAAAATAAATTGATTATTATGTTTGTCCATTTTTTCTTCCCTTTTAAGGCTAATTCGCTTAATTTAAGTTTGGCCGAGACCTACCGTTGTGAACCTCGAGGGGTGCCTAACACCTTTTTTCTTAAGGTAATTTCGAGCCTTTACTCGATCTTTAGTGATGTGAAGTGGTTATATGAGCTAATAGCTCTAGGTGCCCTAACATATCTTAATCCGTAAGGTGGCAACTCTTCCAATTCCCTACCCTTAAAAAAGAGTTGTCCCAAAAATGCCAAACCCGATTTCGCGAGAAAAAGGGACACAACAGCATGGCGATTGCGTTGAGGATATCTTTCGGCTATTACCATAACGAACTTATTTGTTAATTAGTCTTTATGCATGTCTTTAATACTAGCACACCCCTTCCCCTTTCCACTCTTTGTGAATTATTAGCCTATTTTCATTCATTCATGATTTCTCTTCCCTGTTTTATCACTTTTACTATGGAAACTGACTTGTCTCCTTGTTTTTCTTTCTTAAATGTCTTTAAAATTATTAAATACCACGTTTTATCATTATTCATCGTGCAAATACTTGGCAACACATTATTTTCTTTTGCGTAACTCCATGTTCAACATCATATTCCACTCGTGTGTACTAATACCATAGCCGCGCTTGATGAGTGTCCATGCTATTCCTAAAATAACCCTTTAAATTTGGAAAGGCTTGTTTGCGGTAAAACTAGTGGATAAGTGGTGCAGTAGACGATTCTGTTCCTTTTCCTCTAAGTTGTCCGCTTGAGGGTACTGTGAGAACGTGATTTTTGCCTCGCCTGAAATGTTCCTATAAATTCATTAAATTAGGATTTTTCTGTTCTTATTTAAATGTTTAAGAATTAATTGTATGACTTTGTGTTTATTTGCATCTTTCTTTTACTATTTGAATTTTTAGGATTTATTTGTGTGATTTTGTGTTTGTTTGAATTTTAAGAATTAATTGCATAATTTTGTGTGTATTTGCATTTTGCACGTTTTAATTAAAATAATTCATAAAAAAATATAAAATGACATGTTTGCATTTATGATAGGTTATTAATTAGTTAATAGTGAAAATAAGGAAAAAACAATAAAAAATTGATTAATTTTCTTTGAAATTTAGAGTTTAGGTTATTGTAGGAGTTTATTTAGTTTATTTCATGTTAAATATATTTTTGACTATTTTATTTTTGTTAGTAAAAATCTGAAAAAAATAATAAAACAAAAATATATAAAAAGAGAATAATTATATATAATAATATGGGTATTTGTAAAGACCAAGTTTTGGGCAAATTCTTACAACAAATCTGGCCCAAAAACCACCAGACCCACTAAAATTGACCCAAACCCAACATCCCTACCCGGTCCAAAAACCCCAGAAACAAAACGGCGCCGTTTTGTACCAAGAAAATCTGAGCCCTTGATCCATATTGATCGAACGGTCGAGATGGGGGGGGGAGGGTCACATTACATAACTGTCACACAACATCTCCCCCTACAGACATCGTACCATGTCCTAAACAAACCCAAATTTCGTCGGTGTAACACCACCCCACCACCACCTGGAAACCACCATGTCCCCACCGCCCGTCGCCGGCGGCGACGTAACCCCAAATCTGCCCAAATTTACATCACTTAACCTCCGTCTTCTCCTATTTCTAACCCCCTTAAAATCACCCCTCAAAACCCAACCAAACTTGTCGAATCTTCTTCCAAAGGAGCGGCTGCTCCGCCGTTCACGGCGGTGCCGGCTCCAATGGCTTCCAAATTGATACCCCACACACCCTTTGGCCTCTCCTACCCAAAAACAAGTCCAGCTTCATTCGAATAAACCCTAGGCTCTTCGAATTTTCAAATCTGAGTTTGACCTAATTACGAGTCAATTTTTTTAAAAGCCGCTTGAGTTTCAAAATGGAGTTGCATGTTTGTTTTTGCCAAAAACAAACATGTAACTCCCTTTGGAGATTCAAATTAAAATTAGCAAGTCTAATTGAATACTCAATCAGTAAGTGCTCACCTTTTCTGTTATTTTTTGTATTTTTATTTCATTTTTCTACTTCTTTGTTGACGACTTGCTTTGGTTTGGTCATTTTCTTTAATTGGAAGTGTTGATTAAATCCATTCAGATTTGGTTTTGTTTTTTGGGTTACCCTTTATTTCGATTATAACTTTACTTTAGTTAGTCTAATTAAAATCAATTTCTGTTCCCATTTGTACAGATTTCGTTTGATAATTCTGTCGCATTAGTTTTACGTTTTTTTAGATTAGCTATAGTTCTTGATTTTGTGACTTGCCAGTTTTAATTGATGATTTGATAATAGGTATGAATTAAAGTTACATTTCATGGTAAGACTGCAGGTTAATATAGCTTTGCATATTTCCTTTTGAATACTCTAAATTCAGTTGGGTGCTTTGAATTCATGTTAGCTAGTATATAGTGTTAGTTAATGAGTCATTACTCTCATAATTTTAATTCAATTTTCTAATTAATAGTCCAGGTTTGGTCATGGTTTGGCTATAGCTAATAGTTTGCTAGTAGTTGATTCTAAGACTTAGCTTAGTAGAAATGGTAATTCTGGTGAACTAAGAGGGTAGTACAGGGTTTTAATTTGATTCTGGTATTTTTAGGATTAAAATAAGGATAGAATAGGTATCCTGTAAATAAGAAACAACGCTAGAATCTTTTAGACCCTTCTAGAAGGGGACTTTAGTTTAAAAAACAATAGTTTAGTGCAGTAACTTGGGAAACAAGTCAGAAAATAAAGGATCGAGTAGTTAAAATATGAAAAGTGAAAGAGGGACTAGTAGTTAAAATGAAATAAAAGGGCTACCCTTGACGTTGTATAAAAGACACCCCAATTCATTCAAAAAAAGGAGTTACACAGTCTGAAAAAAATCTTAGAAAATTTCCAGCAATAGTTAAAAAAATCAATCCTCTAATTCTTGCAATTATAACCTAATGCAAAGCAAAATCAATCTAAAATGTTAGTCTAGTTTGAATGTTTGAAAGCTTTTCCTTCAAAACCTGGGCATTTAGAACTCGAAAACCAACAGAAATTCAACAAAATACTGTTCTATTGAAGGTCCAGCTTGGTTCAGAGTTGATTTGGTCATGTTTATGGGGTTTTGCGCTATTTAATTTAGGTTTGGGTATTTCTGGAGCTCCTGGGTGTATTTTCAAGTGATTTGAGGTCATTTTAAAAGTTATGTGTGGCCTATTCTGTTTGGATCTAGTTATTACTACTGTGTTGCTTACAATTTTGCTGCTGATCTCCAAAAACTGCTGCTGATTCCCTACTCCCCTTTGTATTTTTGTTTCAGGTACTCCTCACCTTTAAATGTGTAAAGGATTAGATCCATAATTACATTTACTCCACTGGATGAATAATTAATTTACTCCAGTTGTCTGTGTTAATTTCCATTCATACTAGTAATTCATATAAGAATTGAATAGTAGTAGTTCCTAATATCAATTGCATGTAAGAGGACCTTTAATATGGATTATGTAGACTCTCATTTGTGCTAGTTGAGACTTTCATCCCACCAGGATTTGTGTTAGTAAATCTGGACTGTTTTATCTCTTGTTGAGCAGTTTGTTTAGTTGTTTTAGTAGTAGACATTTTTCAAGTTAGTTTGTTAGTTCAATGTTATGGTGTTATAAATTTCGAAATTAGTTTTTACAGTAGCGATAGAGTCAACATATGAACATCAGTTTCATTTCAGCATTTGAATCTTGAAATTGTGAAAATAGTGTTTTAATAGGTTAATACATACTTATTTCGAGTTCAATATTTCATGTATAGTTAGTAGCCATATTAATTTGTTCAATGCTGTTCTTTGATTTGCTAAGAATCTGCAGCAATTTATGGGTTGTTACTTTGGTCAATGATTTTCCTTTCCTAAAAAATATGGAGCAATTTGTCAGCTATTAGTTCGAACCAGGCATGCATCTGAAATAGTAGATGCAATTTGTTAATGGACTTTTTTGAAATTCATCCCCATTGGGCTGATTTATAAGCCCAGTGATTAGTTTGATCAATACAATACTTCTGTCTAGATATGGTTTCGAATTGGAGACTTGGATCTCTTAATAATTGATCAAAGCTTTTAGAGACAAGTAGTTTGCCTAGGTTTGGCCTTTAAATAAAAGAAATAACAACGATGTGTGCCGTGCTAAACGGAATCCATAAATTGGATGGACCTCGTGAAATGTTTATATTAAAATATTTAGAGATTCAGGACACGCCGTTTAGCAAATTTCACGGTGTTCCCGCAAAGATAATAATGTGTTAGTCGCTCTTAGGCGCATCTTTAATAATTTTATCTCCTTAATTACGGGTGCACATTTATGTGACCCAAATCCAGATTTCAATGAATTTGAAATATGTCAAAAATATGTGCGCATTTATGTGACATAGTTCACGATGTGTTTTAATGACATTGAAAATTTTCCTTAAAAATATTAAAAGCGGTATAAAGTAACTTAAAATTGCACTTTAGGATGAACATGTATAAAAATCAGAATTTTAGCCAGTTACAATAGTTTAAGCGGCTGTGCTAGAACTATGGGATCCGAGGGTGCATAACACCTTCCCTCGGGTCAATAGAATTCCTTACTTAGAATTTCTGGTTCGCAGACTGCATTTGGGCAGTCGAAAATTTCCTCGATTTGGGATTCTAAAATAAACTGGTGACTTGGGACACCAAAGGTCAAACCTATCCCAAGTGGCGACTTTTAATAAGTAAATAATCTCATTTCGAATAATGTCACTTTAATCGGAAAAACTCCCTTATACGTGTCATCCTTTGGGGTAGCTGTGTGAAAAAGGAGGCGTGACAGCTATAGCAACTCTGCTGGGGATACAAACCCAGAATCTTTGGTTCAGGGTTCAAGATTCAAGCTTAGTAAAACTTGTATATTTGTCTTTATCTGATTTCATTACATGTTCCATGCTATAGGTGTTAAATGCTTTACCGTTTTGATACTAGATGAATTGTATATATATAGTGTTACGAAACCTTTCTCTATTTATCTTTGGGGATGTGCTCGCTAGTCGAGACTCCCTATATTTTTAGTGTCACACCTTAATAATAAGAAAGAGGCTTGGACAAGTTACTAAGCCGCACGATCTTGCGGGTCTACGGTACGTAGCCCCCTCCTCGACTCGAGTTGTCCGCTCAGGTACACAGTCTAGGAAAAATGACCAGGTTCTGAACTTAGTATAACAAGACCTCATGTCGGATCCCTAGTAGGAACGTTTGTTTGCATCACGTGCATTTGACTTAGGGGACTCAACACAGGGATTGGGTCTGTCTAGGACAGGTGACCCGAAGTAAAAAGACCATCCTGATGCATATTACGTGCTACTTGCGCAGTTATTTGCGTTGGATTCGCGTGTTGAACGGCTTGTGAATAAGGAGAAACATTGAGAGAATAAATGGTACTAGGGCTACTGAGATTAACCGTTTGTAAAACCAATGCTCAAATAGCGCCGAAATGTTGTCGGGTTTTTGAAAAAAAAAGGAAAAATGGAAAAACAAATGAAAAAAGGGCTTCCAACAGAATTTTTGGTTTTGACAAAGTGTTTTACCCGAACTACGCCGGTTTGATTCTCACCAAGTGTGGGATACGTAGGCAACCCCCATTGGGTCCAACCAACCATTTTATAAAAATAGCCATAATAAGGAAGAATAAATTTCAAATTTGTATTTGTTGACCTAAATAAATTGGGTAAGGCTGTTGTTGTCAAGAATAATCCAATGCTCCCGAAAGGGACGCCAGAAGGTTGATTTTGCACAAACGGTCACCTTTGGGGTCTTTGTTTTGGTCGGGTAGCAGGAACATCCTTAAAAACTTCCTCCGGAAGTGCTTAAAGGCCGTATTCACAAAACTGGGCTTTTGGTTTTAGAAAATAAATATCATAAAAGAAAAACTTTTGATTTTTGAAGTCAAACAGGAATAAAGTCATAAGTGTCTAATTCGCCTTAATAAATGTCCAGGATGAGCACAATTCAAACCGAACCATTTTCATTTGTAAGCCGAATCCTTTTGGAGCTGCGATTGTGGTGGAATGACCTAGGTAGAGAAGGGCAAGATGAGATAAAAAGGTATTTGGGGGATCTTCCAGGACTATTGGAGATATTACTCCGAGGAGACATCATAAAAGCGTTGGTCACGTGTTGGGACCCGGCACATAATGTGTTCTACTTCTCAGATTTTGAACTTACCCCAACTTTAGAAGAAATAGCAGGGTACATCGGAAATGCTGAGCTTCCTTTGAGACAAACATATTTGGTTGCTCCAAGAGTTGTAGCGGTGCACAAATTCCTGGATACCTTGAAAATAAGCAGAGTGGTACATGACTCGAATTTGGAAGAAGGGTTTTGTGTCTTTTCATTCCCGTATACCAGATATGGTCACATAGGGCGGTTCAACAATCCAGAAGATAAAATCTATAGCAAAGGAAACCATGTCAAATGGGAATAACACAGTCGCTTTGCTTTTATGGTGGCTTTTCTAGGGCTTCTGGTGTTTCCAAGGAAAGACTGGAACATCAACATAAAGATAGCAGGGGTTGTCAGCACTTTACGCACCCAGGCCAAGTGCACACTCGCACCTATGATATTAGCCGAGATCTTTCGCGCTCTCACAGCTTTCAAGGCGGGGAAAGATTTCTTTGAGGAGTGCAATCTATTATTGCAAATGTGGATGACCGAGCATCTATGCCACCGTCCCAGGTTTATGAGCTATGGGTCCGCTGAGAAAACTTGTATAGAAGAGTGTTACACGAGAATTGAAGGGGTCAAATTGCCCGAAGGTGTAGCAAAATAGACATCCTACTTTCAGTCCCTCACTGCCAGTCAAATAGAATGGACATTGGGATGGTTGTCTGTGGATGAGATCATATACATGCCAACCACAGAACCTCATTTCCTTCTGATGGGTCTTAGGAGTATCCAGCCTTATGCCCCGACCGGGTTTTGAGACAACTTGGACTGTGTCAGGTAGTGCAAAAAGACGAAGATCTCAACACCCGAGTAGTCAAGATTGGACCTGATAGTCAGTTCCCCGAAGCAACAATCCGCAAAATTTGGACTGAATTCCAATACCTAACGGCGAACACTTGTATACGAGAGCGTTCCAAAGGCGAAGTGTCGCTGGGATATCTTATTTGGTATAGGAGAGAAGTTTAGTTCGAAAGGCCAACCAAAAGGCCCCGTCTCCAGGAATTCGTTGAAGCGTCGCAAGAGTAGTAGGATTGGTTGGCTAAAGAACATGGGTACAGGACTACGATAAACAAACTAGAGAAGCAGTTCATGAATTAGCAATTTGATAAGGATTTGTAGGTCGCCGCAGATAAGGGTGACAAGAAGAAACTTGCCAAGGAAAATGAAACCTTAGGGCCCAAATTCAGAAGATGAAGGTCGCGGCGGAAAATCCCGTCCGGAGTGCCAAGGATGCCAAACTTATAGATGGTTTGAGACAAAAGGTGGATAACTACAGTTTTGACTTAACAAATCAGAAAAGGAACTAGCCAAAGCTCGGAAATAATTGGTTGAATATGCGGCAGAACAAGCATGACTGATCAAGCAATTAAAAGAAGAGTTTGATGCTGAGGTGTCAGGGTTGAAGAAAAGGGTCGTCACCATAGAAAACAAAATTCTCAAACAAGCAAAAGAGTTCAAAATTGAAAGGGAGCATTGTTACACAGCATTGGCACAGTTAGAATCGAATTTGCAACAGCATTAAAAGCAGAATCAAGCAACCGAAAATTTTTTGGGAGAAAGAACTGAATAGATTGGGCGGTTACTGCAGGGGAAAGGTATCATACGAGAAAGAATCAAAGGAATTGCCCACTACATCACAATGAAATGCAACAGATGTGAGGACTTGCCTAGATCTATGTTCTTTGCCACTGTGATGCTTTTCATTCGTCAAGTAATGGAAGATCCGCACCACCTCAAAGAGGGTTTAGCTATTCGACCTACGGCAAGGTCGAACGATGCCTAGCAAGCTCCAAGAGCAGTTGAATCCCTAATGTATTCGTGATTTCTGAAAAACTGTATTTTTCTTTAAAGAGTCTGTCAGTTTTTCTTAAAGTCTGTATTTTCTATTACGCATGGTTAACTGTTCCTCGAGTTTGTAGTTCTTCTTATATCAGAGTCTTCTAGTTGCCTATTTAAATCTGTCAGTCTTTTAAACCAAATTTGTTATAATGAAAATTGAAAATGCAAAAACGAAAAAAATGTCTTGTTTCTTTCATTTTACTTTTTATGAACTACGCTTGGTCTGATTCATGCGAAGCATGATACGACCGTATTCTTAAAAATTAAAAACAAAATCCACAAAAGAAAAGGAGAGGAATAAAGAAAAGAGAAAACCAAAACAAAAGGAAAACTAGGGAGGCAGATAGCACAAAAGTGAAAAGCAAGAAAATAAAGAGTGGAAATCAAAAGGGAAATTTGGAATAAATGCCGGGATGACACATGCGACCCTCGCAAACATGTAGACATCTGTTGACTTCATAGGTGCATCACACCAATGTGCGATTCCATGTCCGTTAACTGCACCAAACTAATCATTTGTTGTTGTCACAAATACCATCCTCAGGTTTTAGAAACAGTGGTTGCTTTGTGGTAAACTAGCATCACATCGGTATTTCACCAGATCGAAAGGAAACACAGAAATGTCATCTGAAATGACTTTGGTGGCAATTCCCATCTCAGAGGATAGCCCGATTGCAGGTATCTTAGCCTCAGAGTCTGCGACAGCCGAAGAAATAGGATCCTACGACTTAGAGTCATGGAGATGTGGAATGCATGGACAAATGGAAAAGAGCCTCCGAGTGCCATCCATGGATTTCCTGAGCTCTTCCCAAGGTCGGGGGGTACCCTACTATTCCCATCAGCCACCCAAACATCCCCTTGGGTAAGCCTACCATACTGACCAATTTAGTCGGAGCACCTTCTGAAGTCCGCCCTCAGGTGTTCACCTCTGGCATAGTCCCCAATATTTTTACGGCTCCCCCATGTGCAGCCACGACACAGCCCACAATGACGAGACCCATGTTTGATCCGACGACTTTCACATTTAAAACTCCCAATTACCAAACTGAACCTACCTCATACCCCACATACACTTATCCTCAACCACCATCTGAACTTACACCAGTACAGGATAAAACTCCTAAAATGCCTGAACAAGATGAGATAGCAAGAAGAATGAAAAGCCTTGAGCAGAGCTTGAAGAACATGCAGGGCTTGAGTGGGAAAAAGACTGTTTCCTACACAGACCTGTGCATGTTCCCGCATGTACACAGTCCCCTGGGATTTAAAATGCCGAAGTTTGAAAAGTATAACGGTCATGGTGACCCCATTGCTCATCTGAAAAAGTACTGTAACCAATTGCGTGGGGCAGGCGGAAAAAGATGAACTGTTAATGGTATACTTCAGATAGAATCTGGCAGGCATTGCTTCAGAATGGTATATGGACCAAGATGTCTCACGATGGCATATCTGGGATGATCTTGCCTAGGATTTTGTGAGACAATTTCAGTACAACATTGACATTGTACCAGACATGAATTCCCTGGCTAATTTGAAAAAGAAGCCTTTAAAGAGTTTCAGGGAATAGGCTATCAAGTGGCGCGAACAGGCGTCGAGAGTAAAGCCGCCTATGGATGAGATAGAGATGGTCACTTTCTTTGTCCAGGCCCAAGAAGCGGATTATTTTCAAAATATGATGTCAGCAATGGGCAAACCTTTTGCGGAAGCAATCAAGATTGGCGAGATGGTAGAAAATGGTTTGAAAACAGGAAGAGTTCTGAGTCAGTTAGCTATAATAGCAACCTCCTAGGCCCTCCAAGGTGCGGCAGGAGGGGTCGCACGGAACAAAAAGAAAGAAAAGCTTCAATGGCAGCCTCCAGTATGAGAAAACATCATGCTCACAGGCCCGTGTTCTCGGAAAGAACCTCTCAACTCTATTATCCTCATCAAGACATGCATTATGCCCCCAACCTTATGCAATTATGAATGCCCAGCCATTTGCATGACCATAGCAGCAGGTCAACAGGAACCAGGCCCCGAGAAACCAGCCTCCCCAAAAACACTATAATCCCCGCCCTCCTCAAAATAATTTACGTCCCATGGAACCACCCAGAAGGCAAAACTTTACACCAATTGGGGAGTCTTATTCAAGCTTGTTCCCAAAGCTGGTCCAGATGGGTCTCTTGCAGCCTGTGCCTCTGAACAGACAAAACCTTGAGTCACCTTCTTACCAACGGGGTGTCTGCTGTGCTTATCATTCAGGGCCGAAAGGCACGACAGAAAATTGTTGGACTCTAAAGCGAGTTGTGGAGATTTAATAGAACAACAGAAAATAGTGTTGAGGGATAAGGATGTCCCGAATGTGACTAATAACCCATTACTGGCCCATAACAACAGGCCGGTCATCGGGATGATCTGCGAAGACAAATAATTTAACCCTTATTTGAAAGCCATAATAGCCATTGCTGACGCAGATAAAAGGACAAAGGCCACCTCCAAGAAAGTTGAAGAAAAGAAAATGATTGATACCAAGCACCCAAAAGCTGAAAAGAAGGTTGAAGCCAAAACTGAGCCGACACCCGCCAAAGGAATTGTCTTTACATACCCTGGGGTCGTCAAGAAAAGCAGCCAACTCTGAGTCCCCCGAGAATATTTGAGTTAAACAGGACTATGTACGAACCCAAAGGAGCCTATGTGGTGCTAGGACCAACTAAATAGCCAAGGATGAATGATCTCGTGGTAATTGGTCGCGCGCCTCAGAGGCCTATATCAGAACCTTCTGCAGTCTCTTGGAACTATCAAGAAACAACGGTCACATAGAAAGGTAAAGAGATCACTGGGGAAACTCAAGAAAGCCACCCCGTAAAGAAATATTCTGACCTGGAAGAGGTGAATAGTGCTTCCAAAAGGCGATTCCCACCCAAAAATCCAGTAAATGCTAAAGAGGTGGAGGCTTCTTTCAAAAGATGAAAATGCTGGAATATGAAGTGGTGGATCAGCTCTGGAAGTCCACTGAACAAGTCTCTTTATTATCATTGCTGATGGATTCTTCGGAGCACCAAAAGGTGTTAGCCAAAACTTTAAATGAGGCTTACGTGCCAGTTCAAACCTCTGTGGAACAATTGGAGGGAATGGCGGAGAGGTTCTTCGTTGTTAACCAGATTACATTAAGTAAGAATGATTTGCCTACAGAGGGAGCCGCCCACAACAAAGTTCTTTATATTACCGTCAAATGCGAAGGCTATTACGTCAAAAGAGTAATGGTAAATGGAAGCTCCAGGGTTGTCATATGCCCACTTTCAACATTGCAAAGAATGGAAATCGGGACGGAGAGGATCCGCCCCAACAAACATGTGTGTCAGAGCTTTCGATGGAATTAAAAGAGATACGATAGGAGAAATTGATCTGGTGTTGACCATTGGCCCGGTTGATTTTGATATAGCATTCCAAGTATTAGTTATGGACACATCTTACAATTACCTTCTAGGAAGGCCATGGATTCACGCAGCAGGAGCTGTGACTTCCACTTTGCACCAAATACTGAAATTCAAAACATGAGAACAAGGAAATCGTGGTCCGTGGAGAAGATGAACAGTCAATTTACCGCGATCCATCTGTCCCCTGCCTTGAAGCTAAATAAGAAAGTGAGCATATAGTGTACCAGGCTTACGAAATCGTGGTAGCTGATCAACACAAAGAAGGCAAACCATGTCCCCAACCTTTCCTCTCCAATTCCTCAATCATGGTGGCTAGAGAAATAGTATGTCAAGGATTCAAACCAGGGAAGGGACTCGAAAGTTCTCTACAAGGGATAACTGAGCCAATTGCTTTGCCTACCGCAGAGAAGTTTTTCAGTTTAGGCTTCCACCCAACACCAGAGGATATAACCAGGCAAAACCACAGAAAGCGTCGTGGATGGGCTTTACCTCAACCTCTACCCCACTTGTACAAAACCTTTGTGAAGCCAAAGTACAGTGAGGAAGAAGAAGACGAGACCTTCACAGTAGAGAAATTGAAGATATATGTAGGGCCATGAGGAAACTATTGTATGAAGCTAACATGGTCTAGCTTGGAGAAGGCTCAAGCACCGCTGAGGTTCTCTACATGGGATCGGATGCCAAATTGCAAAACTGGAAGGCTACGTCTTTCCCAGTCAGGCAGGAGGCTCGTTCCAATAATGCGGCTTTAAATAATATGACATGGTCCCAAACTTCATGCCCTGATCCGAACATGCTGCCTAATCATGAAATAATGAACCAAGAACCAGAGTATGATGAAGAAGTGGATTTTGGGGAAATCAATCGAGAATTGGAACTTTTTGAAAATAAACCTAAGCCAAATCTAAATGATACCGAACCGGTTAACTAGAGAGGTCTCGGTGAAACCAGGGAAATTAAAATAAGCATCCACGTGAATGAGGAAATCCGGGATTCACCGATTCAACTTCTTTTTGAATTCAAAGATGTGTTTGTTTGGTCCTACGACGATATGCCTGGGCTGAGTGTTGATTTGGCGGTTCATAAGTTGCCTACATACCCCGAATGCCCTCCATTCCAACAAAAACAGAGAAGGTTCAAGCCTGATGTAAGTGATAAGATCAAAGAGGAGATCACAAAGCAGTTGAAGGCTGGAGTAATCCGAGTGGTTCGATACACCACATGGCTGGCCAATATGGTCCCAGTAATATGGGAAAACCGAGTATGTGTAGACTACAGAGATTTGAACAAGGCAAGTCCTAAGGATAACTTCCCTTTGCCAAACATCCACATCCTTGTTAACAACTGGGCCAAACACGAGATACAGTCCTCCAGGGATTGTTACACAGGATACCGCCAGGTGTTGATAGATGAGAAAGATGCTGAGAAAACTACCTTCACCACACCTTAGGGGACCTATTGATACATGGTTATGCCTTTTGGTTTAAAGAATTCCGGGGCAACATATATGAGGGCTATGACCACCATCTTTCATGACATGATGCATCAGGAAATAGAAGTATATGTGGAAGATGTGATTATATGGTCCAAGACTCAAGGTGATCATGTATGGGACCTAAGGAAATTCTTCGAAAGGCTTCGCAAATATGATTTGAAATTGAATCCATCCAAGTGTGCATTTGGTGTCTCGTCGGGCAAGCTTCTGGGGTTCACTGTCAGCCGAATGAGTATCGAGCTGAATCCAACCAAGATAAAAGCCATTCCAGAGCTACCTCCTCTGAAAACCAAGAAGAACGTAATGAGCCTATTGGGAAGACTGAATTACATTAGCCGATTCATCGCCCAGTTGACGTTTACGTGTGAGCCCATATTTAGGTTGTTGAAAAGGGATGCAGCAATTAAATGGACTAATGAGTGTCAAGAAGCTTTTGACAAAATTAAAGATTACCTGTCCAGTCCACTAGTCTTGGTCTCGCCAGAATCAGGAAGGCCATTGTTTCTATATTTGACGGTCTTGGTGAACTCTTTTGGTTGCATTCTCGGGAAGCATGATGTCACTAGAAAGAAGGAGCAGGCCATCTATTATTTGAGCAAGAAGTTTACCAGTTATGAGGCCAAATACACCTTGCTAGAAAGAACCTGTTGGGCCTTAACTTTGGTGGCCCAGAAGTTGAGGCATTACCTGCAAGCCCACACCACCTACCTTATAACCAGGCTGGACCGGTTGAAGTACATATTCCAAAAACCGATGCCCATAGGGAGATTGGAAAAATGGAAAATCCTACTCACCAAGTTCGACATAGTCTATGTCACTCGCACCACGATGAAGGCCCAAGCATTAGCAGATCATCTAGCTGAGAATCCAGTTGATGATGACTATTAACCCTTGGATACCTATTTCCCTAATGAAGAAGTAAATTTGATGGAGGTAACATCTGAAGACATCATTGCTTGGAAAATGTTCTTTGATGGAGCAGTAAATGCGAAAGGCGTAGGAATTGGGGCAATCTTAATCTCACCCACTGGTCTACATTACCCAGCCACAACACGGCTCCGATGTTTCTGCACCAACAACACAACTGAATACAAGGCCTGCATCATGGGCATGAATATGGCTATCGATCGAGATGTCAAGGAATTGTTAATCATGGTGGATTCAAATCTGATTATCCGGCAAGCCCAACGAGAGAAGTCAAACGCATCCCCTATCGACAGCATGTGGAGGATCTCATCAAACGATTCAAGTCGGTACAGTTCAGGTACATTCCTCGCTGTCACAATGAGCTAGCAGATGCACTCGCAACTTTGGCCTGCATGTCGCCTTACCCTAGAAATGCCTACGCCGATCCTTTGGATCCAAATCAAGGAAAGGCATGGGTATTGTAATGTGACTTAGGCAAAATCCAGCACTCATCCCTAGTATTATGATATGAAGAAGTTTCTGAAAACACAAGAGTATCCTGAGCAGGCCACTAGGGATCAAAAGAGAACCATCCAACGGCACGCAAGTGGTTACTTCTTGAGTGATGATATCTTATACAAGAGGACCCCAGATCTCAACTTGCTAAGATGTGCTGACGCCGAGGAAGCCGGAAGGATTATGCATGAAGTACAAGCGGTAGTGTGTGGGCCTCATATGAACGGGTATGTACTGGCAAAGAAAATACTTCGGGTATGATATTATTGGATGACCATGGAGAAAGATTGCCTCATATTCGTTCGGAAATGCCATCAATGTCATGTGCACGATGATTTGATTCATGCACCCTCAACTGAATTCCATCCTATGTCAGAACCCTGGCCATTCGCTGCCTGGTACATGGACGTTATTGGGTCCATTGAACCAAAAGCTTCAAATGGACATAGATTCATATTGGTTGCTATTGACTACTTTACAAAGTGGGTCGAAGCCATCACACTTAAGTCCGTCACCAAGAAAGTTGTGGTAGACTTTGTGCATTCCAACATCATTTGCCGCTTCGGTATTCCTGCAACCATTACTACAGACAATGCTGCCAATCTGAATAGTCGCCTTATGGGAGAAATATGTGAACAATTCATAATAAAACATAGAAACTCCACTCCTTACCGGCCGAAAGACAATGGTGTCGTCGAAGCAACTAACAAGAACATCAAGAAGATTTTGAGAAAAAATGATTCAAAGCTCAAGACAATGTCATGAAAAATTACCTTTTGCATTGCATGGATATCGCACCACGGTGTGCACATCGGCAGGGGCAACTCTATACTGGGACTGAAGATGTTATACCCGTACAGGTAGAAATCGTTCCGGATAATTGTTGAAGCAGAAATTGAGGATAGTGAGTCGGTTAAGACTCGGTTGGAGCACTTGTCCATAATTGACAAAAAATGAATGGCCGCGTTTGTCACGGGAAATTATACCAACAAAGAATGGCCCGCGCTTACAACAAGAAAGTGCACTCTGGGAATTTTGAAGTCGGACAGCTCGTATTGAGGCGTATTCTCCCTCACCATCAGGAAGCTAAGGTAAATTTTGCTCTTAACTGGAAAGGTCCATACATTATTAGAAAGATACTGCCCAAATAATCATTGTACCTGGGTGGTGTCGAAGGAGACGATCCCGAAAAAGCAGTGAATGCAGATGTAGTAAAAAGGTATTACGTTTGAACTCACTGCAGCAATGATTACGGCCGATTGAAATGACGAAGGCTTTTATTTTCTGCTACCCCAAACACTAGCAATCCCTTGCAAACCCTTTGAGTCGGTTACGTTTCTTTGTTCACCCTCTTTGAAACCCGGAATTGCTATGAAAAAGAGAATGAAAAAAAAGAAGAAAAAATGAAAGAAAAATAAAAAGAAAAAAATAATAAAAGAGAAAAAATTGAATGAAAAGAAAGAAAGAAGCAACAAAAAAATTAGTTTAGGAACACTTCCTGAACTACTTCTGACTTGATTCCAAAAAGATACGTAGGCAGCCTCTCCCTGAGGTTCAGTCATATAAAAATAAAACCCCAATTCCCTAAGAACGAAACTAGGGCAGATGATGTAATGGTTCGGCCATGAACCCGCCAGAATGGTTCCAAAGTTGTAAGTTTCCATCCAATTTCCATACCCAAGAACCTGGCCTGAGTCCTTCTGACCGATTAGCAAAGGAAAGGAGACGACAAACACCATTGGTGGGATTTGGCACAATTCAATTTGAGAGAAATAAAATGAGAGAGTCTTATCGGTGAAAACCTTCGAGCACCATAGGGCGACGGTGAGTAGGGAAAATAAAAATGAGAGAGTCCATTTAGTGAAGACTCGTAAAAGGGAACTATCGGGCAACGAGAGAAGAAAAATGAGAGAGGTCAATTAGCGAAAACCCACAAAGGGCACCGTCGGCCGAAAAGGAGAAATATCACCATCAAAGCCCGAGCAAGCTTCCTTGGTATTGAAAGATTGAAATATGGGTCACAAGAAGTAGGAAATGGGTATGGGTCGGGCGTCCAGTCCAAGAAGCATGCTGTGTCCATTTGAAGTCGGCATGCACCCCCAGATAAGTCCTTCCCTTTTTCCTTGAAAGGGACACTTCTCTCTAAATCCATATGATTGCTTTTGTTGTTTCCCCCAATACCTTTCGGCGTAACTTTGATTTCATGACTATTCCGCGAGAAAAGGTGGTAAGACCGGTCTCACAGGGCTCTCCTGGCGAGGACCAAAGAAAATACTCTCAGCGGATGCATCTAGCCAATCCCGGCTGGCCATGATGGCTGACGCTTCAAAATTAAGAAGGTGGAAAGAAAGAAAATTAAAGTCAAATGCCCACAAAAGCAAATGAAGATTGGAATTGTTAAGCCCGAGTGGGCTAATTGTCTCCACAAAAGTTTCAAAAGGCAGGCCTTGAGGTTGAAATCGAGGCAAAGAAATCGTAACCAAGGGCATATAAAGGTGAAACAAATATGAAAGATGAGGTATCCCGACCAACCTACAAGGAAAAGTCTGGAAAGTCAAAGGTCTTCTCAACAGAAATGAGGCCGGGATCAAGCAAACCAAGGACATAAAACCAACAACTATTTTGAACTAACACATCGCGCTTTGTTTGGAAATTCGAAATAGGTGTAATTCAAAGCAATGGGATAAATAGCAAATGCAATCAAAGGAAATGCACAAGAGCTAATAATGGCCTTGCACCAATGATCAACAAAAAAGGGTGTTCTCTTTACATCTTTTCCCGCAAGTTTTTATAAAAAAAAAGAAGGAAGGGAGAATCACAAAACATGATAGCATAGGACCCTGATCCCCGACTCCATCCCCAAACCACATCCCCTAGTTCTCCCCGGCATAACCCGAGGATCAAACTCCATTCTCCCTAGCATAAATTGAGGATTCCTTTCCTTCATTCCCCGGCATAACCCGAGGGTTCCTTTCTCCATCCCCAGCATAACCTGAGGGACCTTTCTTTCTGTCCATCCCCAGCATAACCTGAGGGAACTTTCTTTCTGCCCATCCCCAACATAACCTGAGGGACCTTCTTTTTCTTTCATTCCCCAGCATAACCTAAGGAACAATTTTCCTTCATTTCCCGACATAACCTAAGGGTCTTTCATTTCTCTCTATCCCCAGCATAACCTGAGGGACTTATGTGCCTTTCATTCCCCACCATTCCCCAGCATAACCTGAGGGTCTTTCTCCTTTCTTCCCCAACACGAGTCTTTTCTTTTTCAATCCCGGCATAACCCGTGGATTCCCTTGGCATAACGCATGAGTCTTTTGTTTTTCAATCCTAGCATAACCCGCAGATCTTCCACGCATAGCCCAGGAGCCCTTTCTTTCAAATCCCAGCATAACCCGTAGATTCCCCTGGCATAACCCATGAGTCTTTTCTTTCAAATGTCGGCATAACGCGTGGATCCCCCTAGCATAACCTAGGAGTCTTTTCTCTTTCAAATCTCGACATAACCCGTGGATTCCCCTGGCATAACGCATGAGTCTTTTCTTTCTCAATCCTAGCATAACCCGCATATCTTCCACGCATAGCCCAGGAGCCCTTGCTTTCAAATCCCGGCATAACCCGTAGATTCCCCTGGCATAACCCAAGAGTCTTTTCTTTCAAATGCCGGCATAACGCATGGATCCCCCTAGCATAACCTAGGAGTCTTTTCTCTTTCAAATCTCGGCATAACCCGCGGATTCCCCTAGCATAACCCAGGAGTCTTTTCTTTAAAATCCCGAAATACCACGCGGATCCCCCTAGCATAACCTAGGAGTCTTCCTGTCAAATCCCAGCATAACCCGCGGATCTCCCTGGCATAACCCAGGAGTCTTTATTTCAAATCCTTGCATAACCCGCCGATCCTCCTAGCATAACCTAGGAGTCTTTTCTCTTTCAAATCCCAGCATAACCCACGGATCCACCTAGAATAATCTAAGAGCCCCTTTACTTCTTATCATGGCATAACCCGCGGATATCCCTGGCATAACCCAGGAATCTTTCTTATATGTCCCGGCATAACCCGTGGATTTTCTTCCTCTTTCCTAGCAGGTACTTTCTACTCCTATCCCGGCATAACCCGCGGATTCTCCTCTTACCCCCAGCAGAGACCTGTCTCTTCTTCTGGCATAACCCGGCCATTTGCCAGCATAACCTGGAAATATTTCCAAAAAATACATAATCCGGATTTTATTGTTTTCAATAGAAATAGTTCAAAGTGGTGCTACAAATAACTCGCAAAATTTTCCTAGTAAAAACTAGGGCAGAAAATTTTGTTCGTTAGTTGGTTTTAATGTCCGAATAGGTTTTACATTAGGGCACATGATTTGAGATGACCAGAAGAGAAAATCTCAATCTGGGACAAAGGAAAAGAAGAAAAGAACAAAAGGAAACAAATCTAGAATGGTTGAAAAGAAATATGTGGACTGTCCAAATTTGATTCGAAGTCACAAGTCGTGCATGTCCCAACTGATTTCAATGCTGAAGAAAGAACTAGAGCCTAAAGCTTATGGGCATCAAGATTCAGATCGAAGATCGCCGAGAATTCATCTAAGACTCAAGATCAAGCTTTCAAGAGAATTATAGATAGGAATTTTGTAACTCGTAGATGATAGGCATATATAGCTTAGTTTTGATCTCTTTTTGGTGTAATAAGGGGTGAGCAAGTAGTAGCAGCAGCATCAGCAGTAAATCACAGCTCATGGTAGTCTCAACTACCAAACACTCCAGAACTACACTGACATGATTCCTTTATAGCCAAGGATATATAGGCAAACTATTAAGCGGGGTTCGGTCAGATGATTTTTAAAATGCTTCTCATGGAATGCAAAGCACTCAAAAATCTCTCAGTTGCTTATTTATCTTTATCCGGAAACCCTTCGTGTCTCCGAGCAAAGAGGGGCAGCTCTGAGCACCTGATTTTTGCCTCGCCTAAAATGTTCCTGTAAACTTATTAAATTCGGATTTTTCTGTTATTATTTGAATTTTTAGGAATTAATTGTGTGACTTTGTGTTTCTTTGCATCTTTCTTTTACTATTTTAATTTATAGGATTTATTTGCGTGACTTTTTGATTGTTTGAATTTTAGGAATTAATTGCATAATTTTGTGTTTATTTGCATATTGCACATTTTAATTAATATAATTTATAAAAAAAATATAAAAATGGCAAATTTGCATTTAGGATTTAATTTTTACATTTTTAGGTTATTAATTAGTTAATATTGAAAATAAGGAAAAAACAATTAAAAAAATTGGTTAATTTTCTTTGAAATTTAAAGTTTAGGTTATTGTAGGAGTTTATTTAGTTTATTTCATGTTAAATATGTTTTTGGCTATTTTATTTTTGTTAGTAAAAATATGAAAAAAATTATAAAACAAAAATATATAAAAAGAGAATAATTGTATATAATAATATGGGTCTTTGTAAAGACCAAGTTTTGGGCCAATTCTTGCAACAAATCTGGCCCAAAAACCACCAGACCCACTAAAATTGACCCAAACCCAACATCTCAGCCCGGTCCAAAACCCCCAGAAACAAAACGGCGTCGTTTTGTGCCAAGGAAATCTAAGCCCTTGATCCATATTGATCAGACGGTCGAGATGGAGGAGATATCACACTATATAACTTTCACATAACACCCCCCATTACAGACATCGTACCATGTCCTAAACAAACCCTAATTACACCGGTGTAACACCACCCAACCACCACCGTGCATCTACAGTGTCCCCACCGCCCGCCGCCCGCCAGAAATAGCCGTCGCCGTCGGCGTAACCCCAAATACACCCGATTTTACACCACTTAACCTTCGTCTTCTCCTTTTTCCAACCCCCCTAAAATCACCCCTCAAAACCCATCCAATCTCGTCGAATTTTCTTCCAAAGGAGCGGCTGCTCTGCCGTCCACGGCAGCGCCGACTCCAATAGCTTCCAAATTGATACCCCACACTCTCCTTAGCCTCTCCTACCCAAAAACAAGTCCAGATTCATTCGAATAAACCCCAGGCTCTTCGAATTTCAAATATGAGTTTGACCTAATTTTGAGTCAATTTTTTTTAAAAGCCGCTTGAGTTTCAAAATGGAGTTGCATGTTTGTTTTGGCCAAAAACAAACATGTAACTCCCTTTGGAGATTCAAATTAAAATCAGCAAGTCTGATTGAAGACTCAATCAGTTAGTGCTCACTTTTTCTATTATTTTTTGTATTTTTATTTCATTTTTCTACTTCTTTGTTGACGATTTGCTTTGTTTTGATCATTTGCTTTAATTGGAAGTATTTATTAAACCCATTCAGATTTGGTTTAGTTTTTTGGGTTACCCTTTATTTTGATTATAACTTTACTTTTGTTAGTCTAATTAAAATCAATTACTGTTCCCGTTGGTACATATTTCCTTTGATAATTTTGTCGCATTAATTTTAGGTTATTTTGGATAAGCTACAGTTCTTGATTTTGTGACTTGCCAGTTTTTAATTGATGATTTGATAATAGACATGAATTAGAGTTAGATTTCATAGTAAGACTGCAGGTTAATATAGCTTTGCATATTTCCTTTTGAATACTCTAAATTCAGTTGGGTGCTTTGAATTCATGTTAGCTAGTATATAGTGTTATTTAATGAGTCATTACTCTCATAATTTTAATTCAATTTTCTGATTAATTGTCCAGGTTTGGTCATGGTTTGGTTATTGCTGATAGTTAGCTAGTGGTTTATTCTAAGACTTAGCTTAGTACACATGGTAATTCAAGTGAACTAAGAGGGTAGTACAGGGGTTTAATTTGGTTTTGGTAGTTTAAGGATTAAAATAAGGGTAGTATAGGTATCATGTATATATAAAACAATGCTAGAATCTTTTAGACCCTTCTAAAAGGGACTTTAGTCTAAAAAACAACAGTTTAGTGTAGTAGCTTGGGAAACAAGTCAGAAAATAAAGAAACAAGTAGTTAAAATCTGAAAAGTGAAAGAGGTAATAGTAGTTAAAATGAAATAAACGGGTTGCCCTAGACTTTGGCTATAAAAGGCACCCCAATTCATTCAAAAAAGGAGTTACACAATTTGAAAAAATCTCTGAAAATTTTCAGCAATAGTCAAAAAATCAATCCTCCAATTCCTGCAATTATAACCTAATGCAAAGCAAAAACAATCTAAAATGTTAGTCTAGTTTGAATGTTTGAAAGCTTTTCCTTCAAAACCTGGGCATTTAGAACTCTAAAACCACCATAAATTCAACAAAATATTGTTCTATCGAAGGTCCAGCTAGGTTCAGAGTTGATTTGGTCTTGTTTATGAGGTTTTGCACTATTTTATTTGGGTTTGGTTATTTCTAGAGATCCTTTTTCAAGTGATTTGAGGTCATTTTAAAAGTTGTGTGTGGCCTATTCTGTTTGGATCTGGTTATTACTGCTGTGTTGCTTACAATTTGCCGCTGATCTCTAAAAAGTGATGCTGATTCGTTACTCCCCTTTGTATTTGGTTACCAGGTGCTCCTCAGCTTTAAATGTGTAAAAGATCATATCCACAACTACATTTACTCCGCTGGATAAATTAATTTACTCCTGTTGATTTCTGTGTTAATCCCCATTCATACTTGTAATTCATATGAGAATTGAGTAGTAGTAGTGCCTAGTATCAATAATAGGACTGTTAATATGGATTATGTAGACTCTCATTTGTGCTAGTTGAGACATTCATCCAAGTAGGATTTGTGTTAGTAAATCTGGACTGTTTTACCTCTTGTTGAGCAATTTGTTTAGTTATTTTAGTAGTGGAAATTTATCAAGTTAGTTTGTTAGTTCAAAGATATGGTGTTATAAATTTCGCAATTAGTTTTTACAGTAGCGATAGAGTCAACATATGAACATCAGTTTCATTTCAGCATTTGAGTCCTGAAATTGTGAAAATAGTGTTTTAATATGTTAATACAGTCGAGTTCAATATTTCATGTATAGTTAATAGTAGTGTTAATTTGTTCAATGTTGTTTTTGATTTGCTAAGAATATGCAGCAATTTATGGTATGTTACATTGATTCAATGCTTTTCCTTTCCTAAATAATCTCGAACAATTTATCAGCTATTAGTTCGATCCAAGCATGCATCTGGAATAATAGGTGCAATTTGTGAATGGACTTGTTTGAAATTCGTCCCCATTAGGCTGATTTATAAGCCCACTGATTAGTTTGAACAATACAATGCTTCTGTCTAGATCTGGTTTCGAATTGGAGACTTTGATCTCTTAATAATTGATCAAAGCTTTTAGTTGACAAAATGTAGAAAAGTAGTAGTTCGTTTATGTTTGGTCTTTAAATAAAAGAAATAACAACGAGGTGTGCCGTGCTAACAGAATCCATAAATCGCATGTCCCTCGTGAAATATTTATATTAAAATATTTAGATATTCGGGACACGGTGTTTAGCCAATTTTACGGTGTTCCCGCAAAGATAATAATGCGTTAGTCTCTCTTAGGCGCGTCTTTAATAATTTTATTTCCTTAATTATGGGTGCGAATTTATGTGACGCAAATCTAAATCTCAATGAAGTTAAAATATGTCAAAAACTACGTGCGCATTTATGTGACGTGGTTCGCGATGTGTTGTTATTACATTTCAAATTTTTCTTAAAATGTTACGGTTAAGGGTCAAATATATCCTTGTACTATTAAAAATAGGCCATATTTATCCTCCGTTTGAATTCTTTATCAAATATGTCCCTACCGTTATACATTAGGGCCATATATATCCCTCAGCCGTTAAAACACTCTCCCATATATTTAAATTACGGTTAAGGGTCAAATATATCCTTATACTATTAAAATTAGGCCATATTTATCCTCCGTTTGAATTTTTTATCAAATATGTCCCCACCGTTATATTTTTATCAAAACACCCTCCCATATATTTTTAGTAGCATGTGGCATCATATGATTGGACTAGACGACCCGCCCCACTCCTTTAGTTAAACCTGCCCCGACCCAATAAAATTTAGTCTTCTTCTCCGTTCAATCCCTTCAATACTAGGTAGTGATGGCCCATGTTAGCATGTGCCCAATAATACAAAGGCTAAAACTCTATTTTTATATAAAATTATAGCTATATAAATTGGCTCATGAAAATGACCCTCAAAATTGGATAAGACGAAAATGTATGCTAATTGTTGGATATTAGTTACATGCATCAATGAATAAAATGTCCACTCTTGAATGTTGCGCGGTCACTCTTTAACTCCATGAGAGTACTATTTCTATATTGAAAACATAATTATTATTCTTCTAATGATATCTGGTGAATCTCACTCCCAACCCATGAAGCTGCAGATGGAAGTGTGAAACTATATTTCTGTGCTAGCTTTCTTTTATTTTGTACTTTTCTTTTACCAAATTGGCATCTTCATGTAGAGTTGCGGTCTGTTAAGTGTTTGGCTTCTAGACTTACTAAATTTCTTGCATATAGTATCAAGTACATGAATTTTAAAGGAAAAAAATAGAATAGCAATAGTAGTACTAGTATCCGATAAGCATTCAAATGGATAATAGTTTAGAAATCAATATGGTGTTGTACTACATAAGTTATGCAATGAACCAGACACAAAAACTACCCATTTAGTAAATAACATACTCAATTTCTTCTTTTTCTTCGGTCCATCTCATATTTATGGCACAGGATTGTTATCACTCCCTACTTTTTAAGGCAGCCTCAAAAAACTTTTTCATCAAATAGCAAAGAAGCATGCATTTTGCAGAAGCATAAGCATATTGAAGGGATTAAACGGAGAAGAAGATTAAATTTCATTGGGTCGGGGTGGGTTTAATTAAAGGAGTGGGGCGGGTCGTCTAGTCCAATCATAAGATGCCACGTGCTACTAAAAATATATGGGAGGGTGTTTTGATAAAAAATATAATGGTGGGGACATATTTGATAAAAAATTCAAACGGAGGATAAATATGGTCTATTTTTAATAGTATAAGGATATATTTGACCCTTAACCGTAATTTAAATATATGGGAGAGTGTTTTAACGGCTGAGGGATATATATGGCCCTAATGTATAACGGTGGGGACATATTTGATAAAGAATTCAAACGGAGGATAAATATGACCTATTTTTAATAGTACAAGGATATATTTGACCCTTAACCAAAAATGTTAACAGCGGTATAAAGTAACTTAAGATTGCATTTTAGGATGAATATGTATAAAAATCAAAATTTTAGCCAGTTATAATAGTTTAAGCGACTGTGCTAGAACCACGGGATCCGAGGGTGCCTAACACCTTCCCCCGGGTCAACAGAATTCCTTACTTAGAATTTCTGATTCGCAGACTCCATTTGGGCAGTCGAAAATATCCTCGATTTGGGAGTCTAAAATAAACCGGTGACTTGGGATACCAAAAGCCAAACCTATCCCAAGTGGCGACTCTTGATAAATACATAATTCTATTTCGAATAATGTCACTTTAATTGGAAAAACTCCCTTATACGTGTCATCCTTCGGGGTAGCCTTGTGAAAAAGGAGGTGTGACAGGTACCAATCTAGACTTCTATAGAAACCTTACTCTGATAATAACTGTAGATGTATCATGATCAAACCTAGCCAGGGTTAATATGTTGTCCGCATAATTACCCTCTAAGAAAGCCTTGTCCAAAGTCCACCGGGATTTCCATAATCCTAACGGACGCAACCACGGTATGTGCATTATTTGGAGAGATGAATGCCGACATACTAATCATTAATGTGTAAGTAGCCGAATTCGGAGGGGGCAAAGGTCTAACTCTATTTAGTTTTATGAGGCACGAAGTCCCCAGGTTCAGCATGGTTTGGAGTATACCACCGTTGTTGTTTGATTGGTGGGAAAACCTTTCGCTAAGCGACAAAAATCACGTGAAAAGGGTTCTTGGAAATCTACCTTCCTTATTGGACATCCAACCAAATAACATGTTGACCGAGGCTATTACTATGTTCTGGGAAGGGGAAAGAGCTGTATTCTATTTTGATGATGTAGAAATGACTCATCTCTTGGAGGAAATCAGAGGATTCACTGGATTACCATAAGATAGCCCCAGTTTACTAGTACCAAAAAACTGCAATACTAGGAGGTTTCTAAAGATGATGGATCTGAGAATGAATGATGACCTGGAATTCCTAACGAAGTCCTACATACCCTTCAACTTCCTCTATGAACGATATAGACACAACAAATCTTACCGTATCATTCATGATGAATTCTCCATCATTTCCCCGGGTTGGATTCATCGTAGAGTTATTCTATTCATCGTATGCTTTCTGGGTATGATAGTGTTTCCAAGCCAATGGGACAGAATTCACACCAAGTTTTCCATGGTAACCAAAGCTTTAATGGAGGGAATTGAGGGACAAACCTATATTATTGTCTCGATGATTGTAGCAAACATATACTGCACTCTGGATCGTTGCAAGAAAGGGTTCATGCACTTTGAGGGTTGTAACTGGCTACTACAGATTTGGTTGTTAGAACATCTTCAAAGGGTTCGATACCACCAAGAGTTTCAACGGAGACCATGGCACGATCATATATCCTTCCAACATCCTAAAAAATGACATTTATATCAGATAGATTTGCATTGCCAGAGAATGCTACATAGTGGGCACAGTTTTTCAGCAATTTGACTGAGGACCAGGTTCACTAGATGTACAAGTGGTTCCCCACGAATTAACTCATCATTAGATCCAAGGATGTTTTGCAGTTGGTGTTGATTGGGTTAAGGGGAATACATCCATATGTTCCTATCAGGGTCATGAGACAAGCTCGTAGAAAATAAATCATACCGCGAGTCTCCAAAATGAGTCATTACAGAGCCGATTTTCAAGGTGAATACATTCCATATAACTGTGAGGCCCAGCATATGTGGCACTTGAATATTATCGTGCAAAAGGATACCATCGAGCCAGATCGATATTACGCAGGTCATGTGTATTTCTACCCATCATGATTGGAAGATAACATAACAGGAATATTCGAGCCAGGGGTTGGTCAAGGAAACAGGGTCATAAATGAAGCTGAAGCACAAGTGAAGTTTGAGAGACCACGTAAGAGGGTCCTTGAATCTGAAGTCAGGCATCTGGATCAACACAAGTTCGACATGGAGTCAATTAACGAGTGGAAAGAAATGGATACAAGATCGACTGAGAGGCTGGAGTATTTGGAGGAGGGTCTAATGGAACTAGAGTGGAAGATGAGGAAAAGGATTGCAAACTGTCAGAACGCAGAAGGCAATGAGGGAGGAGACATATCGAGGGGATACCCGGTGCTAGACATGCACAGCCTGGGGAATTTGATCGACGGAGCCAAGAAAGTCAAATATGGGGAGGGTCCCTCCGGGACCAAGTAGATTAGATTTAACTATTTTTCTAAAACGTTTTGGAATGTAATAAGGCAAATGCCACTAGTAACTTATTTATTATTGTCATTTTTAGGTTCTTCTTATTTACTATATTAATGAAATGAGGCATTTATCAGCTTTAAATCTCTCCAAATCTGTTTGTCGATAGGCCTACCTCAGGCATAACGAGGTTCCCCAAATTAGGATGCGAACTTACATTCACGCAATATTGTCTAAATGTTGCGAATGTTTTTCAGAATCCTTACTGACTTGTTTATGTTTTGCATTTTTTTACTTTGATTATTCCCATTCCCCAAGGTTGCTTCGCATATACTAGCATCGTCAGCATATCACACCAGATACAGAGGCCCTCCACTTCTTCCTCCTCTAATAAATCTGAAAGGCAAGGGAAAAGCTAAGATGGATGATATAAGTGGTATCCGAAAGGAAAATGCTGAGAATATTGAAACTTCAGACGATCAAAGTACTCCAGCCCAAAATGATTTAGTCCTACGGTTGGAATAGAAAATACTAGAATCATAAGGGAACTTGAGCAAGTTTGCAACTTGGCAGTCCTCTCCCTCACTCTAAAAATCCCAGACATTAACCAACAGAATGGTCAAAACCCAGTACCTCCTGAAAAACACCAAACCAACATCCATAAAATCCTCCCGCACCCCATCACTACACAACCCCTCCCAAAATCCTCAACTCATCCTCAGCCTACACATCTTCCTATTCAATACCCACAAACCACTTACCATATTCCATAGAATACCCCACAACCTATCTCTGATCCACAAAATTCAACTAATGATCACCACTATGCTCCAATCCCTGGTACCCACCAAAATAATCCTATACATGTTGAAACCTTACCTTACTCTACTCAGCTAATCTCATATACTCCAAAATCCACGAGAAGGACATGCTCATTAAGAAAATGGCAGAGGAACTCAAAAAGCTCACAAGCTGAGTCCAAGGTGTTTAAGGAGGTAAAGGAATTGAAGGTTTGAATTTTGAGGATCTATGCATTTACCCAGATGTGGAATTTCCGGAGGGTTACAAACCTCCTAAGTTCGAGATATTTGATGGAACGGGTGACCCTAAGGTACATTTAAGAACATACTATGATAAGCTCGCGGGAGTTGGGAAAGATGAAAGGATTCGCATGAAGATGTTCATGACGAGTCTCAGTGGAGACACCCTATCTTGGTACATAAATCAAAATCCCAAGAAATGGGTCAATTGGGTAAGCATAGCGTCAAATTTCATGGACCTATTCAGGTGTAACACAGAGAATACAGAGTCTTAAGAAGAAATCGACGGAGAGTTTTCGCGAGTATGCTACTCGATGGAGGTCAGAAGCTGCGAAAGTTAGACTGGCACTAGAGGAAGAGCAGATGAACAAATTATTGGTCAGGGCCTAGGATCCACAATATTATGAAAAGCTAATGGTTCTCAAAAATCACAAGTTCTCCAATGTCATAAAACTCGAGGAGATGATTGAAGAAGGGATCAAGAGTAGGATGGTAACCAATTTGAGACATTGCAGACTAAGAACAAAGTATTACAGTCATGGGTATATCAAAGAAGAAAGAAGTAGGGGCAGTGATGGTAGCCCAAAGTAAAAAATCTCCGCTCACATACCAAACACCTCCACCCGCATACCAACCATCACCTCCCAGATATTCTCAATTCGCTACCATCTATCACACTTATAACACCTAGCCAGCCTATTATTATTCACCTCCAACCTATCAAAACTATTAGAAACCCAGACTTAATTTTGATCGTATGCCGCCCAGATAATATACCCATATTAATAAACCCATTGACCAACTAATTTTGATAGTATGCTGCCCAAACGATATACCCCTATTAATGAACTCACTGACCAACTATATGAAAGATTGATGGATGCCGGATATGTTACCTTTATTTCTACTATTTCCATGGAAAACTCTTCCCAGTGGGCCAACCTAAACAAAACATTTGCATACCATTTGGGAATGAAAGGGAATACTATTGATGAATGCCACACTCTAAAAGACAATATTCAAACCCTAATTGATACCAAAGTAATACAAGCAAAGAAAGCCACACCGAATGTCCGCAATAATCCCCTCATAGATCATAGAGGTGAAGGAGTAAATATAATATAAATTGATGAAGAATGGGATCCTGAAGGTTCGATTGGGCTTATTCAGGAAGGTGATGACCCTAAACTTGCAGTCACGCTCACACCTATTATGGTAATAATATAGCCACTAGTCAAAATTAAAGTAGCCGCATCAGTCCTGTTTGAAATTGAAGAAACCGCACCAGAAACTAGACCTACTCCATTTAAAGTAGAAGTAGCCACACCTTTCACTATGATGGTGGCACCTACACTGCCCTTCAAGTCCAATGTCATACCCTATGATTATGTTGCCAAAGCTAGGAGAAAAGGAAAAGAAAAAATGGAAGAGTCTGGTGCTACACATGGGATGACCAAAGCTAGAAGGATCTATACACCCGAGAATCTAGGAGGAACAAGAAAGGAAGCCTCTACCAAACAACCTATTATTGAAACTGGTGCAGATGATCTTTGGAGGAAAGTACAAGCAAGAGAATACTCTGTCGTCGATCATATAAAAAATACTCTTGCCCAGATATCCATCATGTCGTTGCTACAAAATTCTAAGGCGCATAAGAACGCTCTGATAAAGGTGTTGAATGAAGCTTATGTTCCTAACAACATCACCAGTGGAGACATGGCAAACATAGTAGGTCAAGCACTAGAGAGCCATAAGATCACCTTTTATGAAGATGAACTACCACCTGAAGAATAAAGTCACAAAAGAGTGTTGCACATCATAGTACAGTTTGAGGAAAAATTCATCGCCAAAGTTCGAATAGATGGGGATTCAACCCTCAATATTTGTCCATTGATTGGTCTCAAAGGTCCACAATTAGGGAAATCAACCTTTGTTATCATATAGGACCGACTTGGTTCAATGTTGGTTTCCAAGTATTAGACATATCTGCTACGTACAATCTTTTACTGGGACGACCTTGGATATATGTTGCTGGAGTTGTGGCTTCTACGCTATACCAAGTCGTGAAGATTGAATGGAACCATCAAAAGGTAATCATTCACGGATATGGAAGTAATCCTATTTATACCAGTCAAACTATCCCGGTTATCAAGAATAGAAGAAGCTGGGTGGATAAACTTATCACTGTATCGAGCATGTAAATGTAATTAAGAAAGATAAAGGGTGGAGTAGCAAAATAGAAAGCATATTGGCATGGGTAGGGTATGAACCCACAAAAGGGCTTGGGAAGAATCTCTAGGGTATCACTAAGCCAATACAACCGAAACGTCATGGCACAACCTTCGGGCTTGGGTATTAGTATACCTGGTAGGAGTATGATGATTGGTCGCCACCGCGACATGGTACCTATTACCCTCTTGAGCAGCCAGTGTCGCATCTGAGTCAGACCTTTCACCACGCCGATACAATATAGGGATCTGCAAAAGGGGAAGATTTGGTTGGATTGAGGAACCTGTTTCTAGAAGATGAGGATATGGAGTGGAATGTGATAGTTAAGGAAGAGAAGTAAGAAGGCCTTATAATTCATAGAGTGGAGAAGGGAGCATTTCTCAAAAACTAGACTGCGCGCCATCAAGGGCCAGACGAGTCCTGGGGTAGCATGGATACTGATGTTATTTGAAAAAAAGAGAGTTTTTTTTTAGCATTTAGTTTCTAAAATATCTTCCTTTCAGTATTTTCTTTTGGAAAACATATTGTTTTGAAGTCATTCAGATGATATTTTTTTATCAAATAATTTGTTGTTTTATTATCGTTAGCTTTAATATCTTTCTTCTATAGTATTGCCATTTCTTACCTTGATGAACCAACGACTATGATATGTAATGAGATAATGCAACATAAGGATATTGACTCATAAGACAATGATGAAATACCCGAGGAAGTTATAAGAGAAGTCAAGAATTTTGAGAACAAACGTAAGTCCAACATACACGAAATCGAGGCAATCAATTTGGGAAATTCCAAAACCATCAAAGAAACTCGCATAAGCATTCACCTATTGCCGTCAGAAAATAAAGAATACACTTGTTTCCTGAAAGAATATGAGGATATTTTTGCATGGTCATATGATACCATGACTGGCCTGAGCATATCCATAGTGGCCTATAAGTTGCCTATCAATCCAATGTGTCAGCCGGTGAAGTAGAAACTCATAAAGTTCCAACCACACATAAGCCTGAAAATGAAGAAAGATGTCACTAAGTAGATTAAAGCCAAAGTCCTCAGGGTGGTTGAGTACACAACTTGGTTAGCCAACATCGTACCATTTCCGAAGAAAGATGAGAAACTCAAGGTATGTGTTGACTGTCGGGATTTAGCATAGCAAGTCTCAAGGATGATTTCCCACTACCAAATATACACATTCTGATTGACAATTGCACCAACCATGAACTCTAATCTGTTGTAGATTGCTTGCGGGTTATCATTAGATTTGAATAGACGGAGAAGTTTGGGAAAAACCTATTAATTCATACGCAATCAAGAGATACTATGTTTAGATTGTATACATTTCTTCATCTAATGAAAATAAAGTATGCTTGACCTGATTTCTATTTAATGGGTTCGGTCACATCTTAATAAAACCCTTATATTCCTAGAACCATAAAGTGGGGTAGAATTTAAAGGAGGACCCTCGAAATTTCTGAGCAAGTCCAGCTGACCTAATCATGTGTAAAATAGTCGGAAAACGATAAAGTAACTTGGGAAGAATTTTGAGAAGGATTCTCAAAATTCTGGAACAGATTTAACAAACTTTGTTACATGCAGAATGGTTGAAGGATCACTTACTAAACTGGGGCAGAATTTTGAGGAGGACCCTCAAAATTCTAACGCAAAGAAGCCGCAATGTCTCTAAAAGTGTTGCAATCGCTAGTTCATCTAATTTACTTGATATTATATGCCACTATATTTTCAATAATCACTTTATCTCATAAAATAAGCACATATTTTTTGAAAACTTCACTTCTATGGTAGCAGGTGTATCCAGGGAAACCCTAATAGGATTTCAGAGCAGAGCAAAGCAAAACAAGCAGACAAAGGCACAAACCAACCTCCTTTGCGAAACTCACAATTTTCCTTTAGATGGAGACATAATGAACATGACAGGAGCATTCGCAAGTACACACATACCAAAATCACTATCTTCATAACGGCGAGGCCGCCAAACACAAATATATTTCCAACAAAGAATTATTCTACTCTTACTCACTATTCGTCTCTTTGCATGAGACTAAGCTCTATCTAGATCCTTGCAAGAGGCTAAGCCTGCCTCCATATTTGCATAAGGCTAAGCATTGCCTTCTCTTTGCATGAAACTAAGCTCTGTCTCAATCCTGCATGAGGTTAAGCCCTATCCCTATATTTTCATAAGGCTAAGCATTGTCTCCTCCTCATGAGACAAAGCTCTGTGTCGTTCCTTGCATGAGGCCTAGCCCTGCCTCTATATTTGCATAAGGCTAAGTATTGCCTCTATTTGCATGAGACTAAGCTCTATATCATTCCTTTCATGAGGCTAAGCCCTGCCTCCACACTTGTATAAGGCTATGCATTGCCTTCTCTTTGTATGAGACTAAGCTCTGTCTCAATTCTTGCATGAGGCTAAGCCCTACCTCCATATTTGCATGAGGCTAAGCATTGCGTTCTCCTTGGATAATACTAAGCTCTGTATCGTTCCTTGCATGAGGCTAAGCCCTGCCTCCATATTTGTTTAAGGCTAAGCATTGCCTTTTCTTTGCATGAGACTAAGCTCTGTCTCATTCCTTACATGAGACCAAGCTCAGTCTCAATTCTTGCATGAGGCTATGCCATGCCTCTATATTTATATAAGGCTAAGCATTGCCTTCTCTTTGCATGATACTAAGCTTTGTCTCAAATGCATGAGGCTAAGCTCTGCCTCCATATCTACATAAGTCTAAGCAATGCCTTCTCTTTGCATGAGACTAAGCTCTGTCTCAAATCTCGCATGAGGCTATGCCCTGCCACCATATCTGCATAAGGTGGAGCATTGCCTTATATTTGCATGAGATTAAGCCCTGTCTCAAATCTCACCTGAGGCTATACTCTGCCTCCATATCTGCATAAGGTTAAGCATTACCTTCTCTTGCATGAGAATAAGCTCTATCATAAATCTTGTATGGGGCTAGCCCTTCCTCACTATTTGTATAAGGCTAAGCATTGCCTTCTCTTTCCATGAGACTAAGCCATGTCTCAATTTTTGCATAAGGCTAAGCACTGCATTCGCATGAGACCAAGCATTGTCTCCCTTTGCATAAATATTTCTCTATTCTACACCTTGCATTACCTTCTTCTATAGGGTCGAAGATCTTATACCAAACAAGACCAAGCTTTGTCTTGCTATCACGTTCAGTATCGTGTCTCTACACTTCATGCACTGATATCTAGCCAACTTGTCCGAAGGCGTCATAGTCCGAAGGCATCATCCTTATATCCTGAAGACACCGTGTCATGGCATGAGGATCTCTCAATATTGCGCATCATTATTCAAAGGCGTCATGCTTCAGAGACACCATTGTCACATCCCGATAACATCATTTCATGGCCTGAAAATCCTTTATCTCATGATTCAAGGCCCGAAACGTCATGGTTTAAAGATGCCATTCTCACTATCTAAAGACAACTTTCATGGTCCAAAGGGAATTTGCATCATGTTTAAATTCTCACAATAATCTACATACTTGCATGTATCATGTTTTAAGTTTTGCATGTGACCTGAAAGTAACCGTTATTCGAACGGGAGCAACCTTCGCTCCGGTTTCCATTCATAACCATTATTTCAAACATAACGGATTATTATTAATTACTCGCCTTTACTCTATGACTATTTAGATATCTGCCTAGTGATACACCTGTTACATTTCAGATTCACATTCCCAACTTCACATAAACCCATCCGATACTATCCTTCCCGAAACCCTTTCTGTAACATACAATTAATACAATTCCATCGGTTTCATTCACTGTTGGGTCCAGAACTACACATGGATAGATTCCAATAAAAACGTAGATATGTAGGCAGCTTAGAGACCAGAGTTCGGCCTATATTTTTCAAAACACCCCATTCGGTCAAAACCTGTCATCATTTATTTACCCAACAACTCTTTCTTCCTTCTCGAGTAAAGAAGGGCAATTGTTGATACCCAATTCTTTCATTATTTTTTAAATATGCATAAGGCAAAGCACTGCCTTATAGTTGCATGAGACTAAGCCCTGTCTCAAATCTCACATGAGGCTAAACTATACCTCCATATCTGTATAAGGTTAAGCATTACCTTCTCTTGCATGAGCATAAACTCTATCTTAAATCTTGTATGGGGCTAGCCTTGTCTCACTATTTGTATAAGGCTAAGCAGTGCCTTCTCTTTCCATGAGACTAAGCCCTGCCTCAATTCTTGCATAAGGCTAAGCATTGCATTCTTATGAGACCAAGCATTGTCTCCCTTTGCATAAATGTTGCTCTATTCTACACCTTGCATTATCTTCTTCTCTAGGGGCTAAGCTTTTCCCCCAAACAAGACCAAGCTTTGTCCTGTTATCACCTCTGATATGATGTCTCTGCACTTCATACACTGATGTATAGCCAACTTGTTCGAAGGCATAATCCTCACATCCTGAAGACACCATGTCATGGCATGAGGATCTCTCAATACTGCACATCATTATTCAAAGGCGTCATGGTTCAGAGACACCATTCTCATAACCCGATAACATCATTTCATAGCCAGCAAATCCTTTATCTCATGATTCATGGCCCAGGACATCATGGTCTAAAAACGTCATTCTCACTATCTAAAGACAACCTTCATGGTCCAAAGGGAATTTGGGTCACGTTAAAATTCTCACAATAATATACATACTTGCATGCATCATGTTTTAAGTTTTGCAGGTGACCTGGAAGTAACCATTCTTCAAACGAGAGCAACCTTCGCTCCGGTTTCCATTCATACCATTTACACCCTACTATTATTTCAGACATAACAGATTATTATTAGTTACTCGCCCTCACCATTCAGATATCTGCCCTGTGATACACCTGTTACGTTTCAGATTCACATTCCCAACTTTGCATAAACACATCCGATGCTATCCTTCCCAAAACCCTTTCTGTAACATACAATTAAAACACTTCCATCGGTTTCATTCACCGTTGGGTCCAGAACTACACATGGCCATAGTCCTATAAAAACATGGACATGTAGGCAGCTTAGAGATTAGGGTTCGGCCTATATTTTTCAAAACACCCATTCGGTCAAAACCTGTCATCATTTATTTACCCAACAACTCTTTCATCTTTCCTAAGTAAAGAAGGGCAGTTGTTGGTACTCAGTTTTTTCCTCATATATATATATATATATATCTTCAAAATAGTGCATATATATTATTATTAGATTTACAAATATGACCAAGTGTTTTTATAATTTTTCTATAATTTTAAAGGTTCTAAATCAATCTATTTGTGCCTTTTTTATTATACAAATATCCAATAATTATCCCTCACATCATTTTTATGATGACTTAATCATATAAATTTATCATTTATGCTCATATAGTGCTTAAAACTTTAAACTGTATTTTTATAATTACATGTTCATTCTTAAAGCTAGAAATGCACATTTTGCAATAGTAGCCCATATCTACAGAAATATATTATCGATACAGAAAATAACTTTTTATATTTTTATAATATTAAGTAATTATTTTTATTTATTTTCAATATAAAAATAACATTTTTATTATTTAGTAACTATTTTATAAATTATGTTTTATTAATTTAATTGGATATTTAAAATCTAGCCCCTAAAAACCCCCAAATTCGGACATAGCCTAACCCAATTACCCCATCTCAATACGCATAACTGTCCAACCCAAACCCAAACCCAAACCCCTCCAAAATTAACCCGCCTCGACCATAATAAAATCCTAGTCGTAGATCTCAGAAGATCAACGGCTCCCAATCACCCATACCTTTTTAATTAGCTAACACCCACTAACCCTAATTCACTTTACACTACCCCCCATCATTGAATCCTCTCGTCTCTCCCTCACCTCTCAAAAACCCTAACCCACTGTCACCAATCCCCTATGATTCCTACACAGAAATGGAATCACTCTTTGATCCCTTACCATATATGGATTTACCTCTTTACAAGCTACTCGTTTTTTTATATTGCTTGATTGTCTTACCTTAAGTGATAAGTTAATCTCGAGAGATCCAAACTAGATCTGGTTCAATATCTCTTATATTGTGGTTGTTTGCGTCTATGTTTATCCTAACCTCTATGATTACGAATATTTTTGTATCTTTCGATTAGGGTTTCAAATTTTGATTCGAACAAGATTTGGTCAACTTTTTGTTTGTTTTGTGCTATTATCCATCTATATTTGCTTCATTACTCACAAATCCATCTATTTTAGTTGAATCTTTCACTTATTCTAAAACTAGTGTTCAAGATCTTTGCGGACCTAAAATGATTTTTATTTCTTTTTCAGTATTTTTTCTTTAATGTTTCTGTATATCTATTTCTGTGTTTTCTTTATTACCTCTAATTGATTTCACTTACCATAATTGCTTCCGTCTACACGTCTTTGTATTTTGCCTATTTTCTATAATTTCAATTATCTAATTATTTCTCTTAATGTTTCTGTCTATTTGTCCTTAACTCATTAATTGCTGACTAAAATTAGGGCGTTTGAAATTGTTAGTGAGATTCCAGCCTTTCCTTTCTTGTATGGTACTAATATTTCCTCATTATTTCTTTACCTTATTTTATATGGTACTTGACTATCAATTGATTCTGTATGTTAATCTGAATAGTACTTGCCTGATTTTATGCAATCATGTTCTGTTAGACGATTGAAGCCGACCTTGAATTTATTCTACTTCTATTTTCATTTCTTATTTGTCTATGATTGACCCATTACCTCATTTGTATGCTTCATTGAGTACTATTTAAACCCCTTTCTCATTCCCTCTAGACAGAACATGAACTTTCTGATTCTCACTACTAAAACTTAAGCTCTCTTGCTCTCTCTTGTTCTGATCTCTATGCTAAGTAGCTCTTGATTTTGGCCAACTAAAAGCCTGGTCCAAATTATTAGAGAACCTCATTTTTGTGGTATACTTACTTGTTTTATACTTAAATGGCATGCCCCAACCTTTGCAATTTCATTCTCTATGCTTTTTTTAATTAACTTGTGTTCAATTGTCAACATGATTATGTCCTTTACATGATTATATGATCTCATTTAGTAACACTATCCACTTAAGACTAAGTAATTCTGACTAATATGAATCATGTTCACGATTTAACCTAAGGTTTGACTTGTTTCATGTATTACTTGTTTATCCTTTAAATGTTCTGATCTTTGCACTATAAACATGTAATCAATTAGCTTGTTACTTAACTCACATTTATTGTTTGTTTAACTCAAATATTTCTCCCTAAATGTTGCTATGATATTGAATACTAGTATGAGTATTAGCTTAATGAGATTTCAACCTGTTTGAACTACGTGTTGTACCTTAACCTTGTTTGTTTCCTGGAGCAATACTGCCTGCAACTCTGTGTTTTGAACTTTTCTTCTTCTGAAATTGAACTGTTTTAAAACCTGCCCTTTATTCCATTTATGTATTTATTACCAAAGTCCTTACTCTTAGTCCCTTAGGTTCTCAGTCACCCTAGTGTGAGCACTGTCTAGGATCCTTGAGACTCCTTTGAACTATGACACACTGAGGGCTGGCTTTCCAATCTTTTATGAACTTTTACTGAATGTGTGACTCTGCTGTGAGCATTGCCCCGGGGCCTTGAGGATATTTGGGAACTTTGACACACTGTAAGCCTAGTCTTAATGTTCTATGGGTGAATCTATTCCATACTTCAAAGCTGCTATGTGGAAGACCTGGTTCCTAGGTTTATTTGGGCATACGAACGCTCCCTATAGTGTAAATGATACCACTATGTAATTTATCTGGCTATTCTAGTCTGTAATAACTATGTAACAACAGATTGGGGGATATTTAGTAAAGCTGGGAGGGGGGTTCTTCTTATGTCTCTAGCTAAAACTGGGTAGAAATCCTGCCTATAGGATTCAAGTATGTTGATTGACTTATGTGTATATAATACTATATTTGGAAATCCTGCCTATAGAACCTTCATGATCATGCTGATTCTGTATTTTACATTTGTATACTAGAGATCCTGATTATAGGACTTTCGTTCAATTAAGTACATTTGAAATCATGTTCATATGATCTATACATGTTTCAACAAATGTGCATTAGCAAGCATGCCTATAAAGTCTTGTTGTTTTCCTAGCAAATTTTTTAATTTCTGCCCGCACATAATTAATAGATATCATGCCTATACAATTTAAATCCATTCAAACCTAGAAATCATGCCTCTAGGGTTTGAATCAATCTAGTAATAGATATCATGCCTATATGACTAAAAATCAATTTTCAATTTAGAAATCATGCTTATAAGGGTCAAATCAACTCAGTAATTAGAAAGCATACCTGTAGGAAATAATATCTATTTTTACGAGTTAAAATCAGTGCTACACTTAGGAACCTTATTTATAGGTCTGTAATTAAGAAGCTAGTAGAAATTATGCCTATAGGATCTTGTTCTGAATTCAATCATTATTCTCAATCATTTAGGCAATGTACTCATTGGACTTAATAATTCTGGACTTACAATTGTGACACATTCTTTCCTGAGGCAACCAGATTCGCGGTGAATAAAATCAGTAGGCAAACAATTAGGTCTTAATGCTCGCCTTAACGAAGCTATCTCTTGCGCTCTATTTTCTTACATAGATATACTACCTATAGTATTTCAAAATTAATAAATTTTGGTGGTTCAATTTCGTGCTTTGTTGACTATGTGTGGAGGTCAATATGAGCATATACTTGCTCTTTATCTGCAAGTCCTATTTGCTTTTTGTATGTTGCCTGGATTTCACATTTTTAAGTAACATAGGTTGGTCTGGAACCATCTTAAATAGAGGTCCTAATACCTCCAGGGCCATAGGTAATGGACGGGTAATGCACGCATTGGGTACAATTTAGAATCAACAACCTAAAGATAGTAATTGGATAAAGGAAATGATAGCCTTTACACTAATGTTATGAGTAACACCTCGACTTAAGGGAGTTACAAGTATTGCATGGAATGAACCACCCCCTATACTCCTGTTTAAAATAAATTGACTATTATGTTTGTCACAAATTGTTTTCTTCCCTTTTTAAGACTAGTTCGCTTAATTTAAGTTCAGCTCGGACCCATCTTTGTAGAACTCGAAAGGTTCCCAACACCTTCCTCTCAAGGTAATTTTGAGCCCTTACCCGATCTCTGGTAATATAAACTGGTTATATTAGTTAATTTCTCTAGGTGCCTTACCGCACCTTAATCCGTTATGTGGCAATTATTCCAATTCCCTACCCTCAAAAAAGGAGTTGTCCTAGAAATATCGATACTTGATTTCGTGCGAAAAAAGGGGTACAACAACACCTTTCCTAGTGCTTGTGGTAAAAGACCTAGGATATACACCTCCCACTTCATAAATGGTCACGGTGATATGATTTAATAGAGAAACTCCGTTGGTCGATGCATATTTTTGTATAATACTGACACTTATCACAGCGTGTTACAAAAATTCCGCTTCATCCTCCATTTTTGGTCAATAATATCCCGCTCTTATTAATTTTTTCACCAATGATCTTTCTCCTGCAAAATTACCACAATTTCCTTCGTGCACTTCTTGCATCACATATTCAGTTTGTGATGGTCCAAGGCACCATAGAAAAATTACATTATATCAAGAAATACTAAGCAGCTTTCATTCGCAACAATTGGGATTTCTTCTGATCCTCGGGAAAAATTCCATTCTGCAAGTAATTTACAAATTTGTTTCTCCAATCCCAAGTTAGATTATTAAAATTGATCTCATTTTTGTTTAATCGAGGGCTGAATGAAACAAATGCACCACAATTGTCTTTTCTACATTTCATGCATCATATCGGCTTTTGCATTTTATTCCTTGGGTATATGGACAACTTTCCACATCTGGAACTGCATGAGTAACTCTCGTACCTTTTTCCAGATATTTCTTCATTCGTATCTCTCTTACCACGTAATTCATTTGCATCTGATTTACTACCAGCTGCGAGTCTTTTTTATTTTGATTTGTTCAATCCCAAGTTCTCTTGCGAGTTCCAATCCTGTAATCACGGCTTCATACTATGCCTCATTGTTAGTAATTGGATAACACTTTATTCCTTGTCTTATAATCTCTCCCAAAGGTGAAATTAAAATAATGGCCAAACCTACTCCTTGTACATTTGAGGACACATCAGTATATAATGTCCAAGTCCCCAGGTTAGACCCGGTAAATACTCGTACCTCTTTTTCGGCTTTAGGAAGTAAGTTCTAGCTTAAATCTGATACAAAATCTGCTAATACCTGAGATTTTATGGCAGTTGTAGGCCGATAAATAATATCTTATTTACTAACCTCTAAAGTCCATTTAGATAACCTCCCTGATAACTCTTGCTTTTGTAATATATTCCTCAATGGGAAGCAATTATAATAGAAATATGGTGACATTGAAAATAGGGTCATAACTTTCTTGATGCCATCATCAATATTAATACAAGTTTATGAAGATACTGTGTCTCACATCTAATAAGGATTGGATAACATAAAAACTTGGGGATTTCTTAACCTTGTCTTCGCGCACCACCATCGCGCTTACTGTCACTTTCGATACATCCAGGTAAACAAGTAATCTTTCTTCGTCCCTTGATTTTCCTAACAAAGGTTATTTTGGTAACTATGACTTCAAATCCTTCAAAGCTCGTTGACATTCGTCAATCCACTAAAATTGATTTTTCTTTTCAATTTTGAAAATAATTTAAAGTATTTTTTTGAAGATTTGGATATAAATCTCCCTAAAGCTGCTACTCTACATGTTAATCTCTGTACTTTTTTTGGCTTGTAAGTACATCAGGTATTTCCTCAATTGCCTTGATTTTAGAGAGATTCACTTCAATGTTGTTAGAAACAAGAAATCTTAAAAATTTATCTGAAGCGACACTAAAGTCGCCAGGTTTCACTTCATGTTATACTTGCAGAGAGTTTTGAAGGTGACACTCAAGTGCTGAAAATGGTCCACTGCTCCTGCTAATTTAACCAACATGTCCTCAATGTAGACCTCCATGGTTTTTCCCCGGTTCTCTTGAAATATGTTAGTCACCAATCTTTGGTACGTTTCTCCAACAATTTTTAATCCTAACAACATAACTTTATAATAGTAAGTCCCACTGTCAGTAATAAACGAGGTTTTTTCTTGATCTAGAGGATCCATCTTTATTTGATAATAACCAGAATATACATCTAAAAGCTTAAAAGTTCATGACCTACGGTAAAATCGATTAGTTGATCTATATGTGATAAAGGAAATAAATATTTAAGGCGAGCTTTATTTAAATCAGTATAGTCCACACATACCGCCACTTACAATACTTTTTTAGGACTATAATAGAATTAGCTAACTAGTTAAGGTATTTTACATCTTGAATTGAGCTAATGTTTAGAAGGGTTTATACCTCGTCTTGGATTATTTAATTTTTAAATGCTCATTGCTTCCTTTTCTTTTGTTTGACAGGTGGGTGCAATGGGTCCTCATCAGCTTATGAGTCATTACTTCTAGTGATATACTTGTCATGTCCGAGTGCAACCATGCAAAGCAATCGACATTAGAACATAAAAATTTAATTAACTTACCTTTCATTTTAAAGCTCAAGTTGTTCTGACGTAAATTTTTTATCAGGCTAGTGGATGAATAATATAACAGCTTCGAGCTCCATCGTGGTTGTTTTGATATTCTCATTTTCCTCTGACTCTTGGATCATATCGAGCCTTGAATCTATATCAGCTTTATTCTTTGGACTTTTAGTTGAGCTGGGCAATAAATTATCCCCAACTGAATTCTGTAATTGCTATTTCTTATCTCTCTCCTCGAGAGTTCCACTTTCTATTGCAATTGAGTTTATATCCTGAGTTGCCTGTTGATCTCATCTAATTTGACGGATTCTCCATTGTGATGGGAATTTAGTTACCTGATGTTGCAACATTGATTGAACCACATCCATATCATGAATCCATGACCTTCCTAAAATTATTTTATAGGCATATCTACATCTACCACTTGAAATTTAGTGTTTTTGAGGAAACCTTCTGCGGACGTTGCTAATGTGATTTCACCTTTCATGATGACACTTGAATTATCGAACCCTGACAATGACCGTGCCTTAAGTATAATTTGACCATGTGCTTGTATCTCGTTCACTACTCTTAGTAGTATGATATTCACTGAGCTACCTGGGTCAATCAAAAATCGATTAACATTAGTATCATGAACAAGTAAAGATATTGCCAGTACATCATTATGAGAAATGATCAAGTTGTCCATGTCTTCATCATCAAACAATATGTTGTCCCCTTCCAAAACTTGACTAACCCGTTTCCCATAGGTAATAGTGACTTTTGATGTCTTTTTTGCTGTCGCATATTTTACACCATTGACTTCTGCACCCCCAGTTATAACATTTATCGTTCTTTTTTTTGTGACGGAGTTTTGATGGTTCTTGCCTGGTTTTCATGAAAGATTGTTTTATTTTTTCAATAAAACTATTAGTGAGGTAGCCTTACTTCAATAGATATTCAACTTCATTGTGTAGGAGCCTGCAATCTGCCGTTCTATGGCCATGGTCATTGTGTTACTCAAACCAAAATTCCTGACTTCTTTTGCTGGGATTTGACCTCATCTGTCTCGGTCGTCGCACATTATCACCCATTCCTCTTAGAACAATTACCAAATTTGATGTGCTAAATTTGAAGTTGTAATCCCATATTCTTGATTGAGAGTTTGGATCACTATTTATGGCCGTTTCATGTTCCCTTTTGAATCGGGAAGACTCATCTCTTTTTGTCTTGATCTTGAACCAAACCGTGCATGTTCATGTTTATATCGGGAATCCCGTCCCACGGTTCCCATATAATGCTCGTACCTATTTTTACTAGTCCTCCTTTCTGTCTCTAATCATCTAGATTTGTGCCTTTCCTATACCTTTTGGATGGGAAACCAAATCTTCTTTTATTCATAACTTCGTACAGTATCCATCGTCATGTCATTCCAGGTAGTTGTAGGAAACTCTCGCAAACTTTCTTTCAATGTTTTCATGGCTTTTGAACTTTTCTCATTCATATTATTGCAAACTCCATAGTTGCCTAGTTATCAGGTACACGTGATAGCATCATCCCCTCCGGCTGAAATCTATCCACGAACTCCCTAAGAAATTATGTGCTTAACTGCTTTACTTTGAAGATATCTTCTATTTTTATCTACTTTTTGGGCTCCCGAATATGTTTTTTATAAATGAATCTACAAGTTCAACGAAAGAGTCAATAGGATTTTCAAGTAAGAATGAATACCACATTAATGCTCCTTTCGTGAGGGTTTCGCCAAATATTTTCACCAAGACTGATTCAATTCCTGCTTGGTTAAGTCATTGACCTTAACTCCTATGGTAAATGTGGTAACGTGGTCCCATGGGTCTATGGTCCCATCGCATTTAGAGATATCAGGCATCTTGAACTCTTTGGGAATTGGCAAAGGTGCTGCACTCGGCTTCCAAGGCTGTTGTGAATATTTGACAATATCTACTCCTTTGATCATTGAAGGCGCTCTATGTATTTTTTCTATTTGCTCATTTTATTTCTTGAGCTGTTTCTGCAAGGTTAGTATCAAGCTTTGCAAATTAGAGTTATTTGGTGTACCTGATCCTCTGTCTCTAGATTCGTTTGGTATTTCTTCACTTCCTGAGTTATCGAGTCCTGAACGAGGAGTTTTCATAATTGTATTTACTGGTGGATGGGTCTGCACAATATTGGGCAACCCACTTGCAAATGCACACAAAACTTCACCAACTTGTTAATCAATCATCTGTTTCAAATTATCCTGCTCGTTGGCTTGCTCACCAACCTTTTGTCCATCGTTACATTTAGTAGACCTTTCAGGTCAACTGTCTCGTAAGCGTGTGGAGTTGTTGTGGGTGTATGGTGTGGTGGAGTTCCACCTTGTTTTCTTTCTTGAACTCTCTCACCACATGAACAATTTCGTTAGTAGTAGACGTGCTTTATTGCTAAAGATAAAAGTATGAAAAGTGAACAAATTATCATAATTCCGGTAACAGAACCAATTTGTTTAATTAAAAAATAATTTTTGTGGTCAAAGTCAATATTAAAGAAAATCGGGTTTCTAATACTTAACTTTCTTCACTTTTCCAAAAATAAGAAATAAAATAAACAACTAAAATGGTAAACGAAGGAAAGAAATCTTATTGATGATGAATATGTTCTCTCAAGAATTGTGAACAAGAATCTCCAATCAAGTACAATATAAAAGTAATAAACTTATTTTATATATTTGTGGTATTCCGATGATCATACAAAATAAAGTAAGGACCTTTACATAAGGATACAAAAGTATAACAATTTTCCTTACTTTATTCCTACTCTTTAATTGCATTAACTGCCGTTACTAAAGTTACTCGTAACGGTTATAGTAATAATAAGCGATCGCGCATATTCAGGGATAATGATGATTCTCTTTCTATATTCGTTATTATTCATGAATCGACCCCTTTTTATGGCCTTCATGCTTCTCTTACCTATTTCTTCTTTCCGAGTTGGCAGATACAATACCTTTTGTAGTATATTCTTTGGGTATTTTAACCATGCCTCATATTTATTCTTTACTAATCTTATAAATACCACTTGTCACCTTATCGTCAATCCATGTGGCATGCTTATTTCTCCACCAATACAATTATCAAACTGTTCTCCTTAATTTAGCTTTTATATTTTAATAAGATAATAAAACCTCTTATAACAAATATTTAAAATAATATATTTATTTAAATAATACCAATTTTAAAGTCGTAGTTGATCTGGTCATATAGAAACCACAACTCTTCACATTATCTTTTGAAACTACTTAAAAAACCATATAAAAAAACAAAACTAATTTTTTTGATCAAAACGGTCACGCAATAAGTTATCTTTCATATTTTATTCAACCATATTTTCCATATACGGTATTTTTTTCACATTTAAGTTTAACCAATGAAAAGTTGGAGACCAGACACCTCGACCCTAGGGTTTGTAAATGTAGGATTAACGTGCGTCCACAACTAAAAGGTCCCGGGGCTGCCCACCGTCCACTAATCATTTATAAAAGCACCAGCCCTCGCCTATGGATTTAGATTTTCGCGGATCGTGAATACCACGCGCTTATGATTTATTATTCCTTAAGTGGCCAATTTATACGATGAACTGGATTGGCCCAGCACTCATATGACAGCGAAATTTAGCTGCCAACAGCAATGGCTATTTAGTAAATCTACGTAGGTTCAAGGGCTAAATATTACCAATATTTCTCTCCAACCATAATAATTTCGTCCCATATCTCCCATGAGCGATTTGATATTTGTACGCATATACGATAAACAGCAGCGAGGGAAAAGAAGTTACCCAAAGGATATTTGTGGTAGGTCTGAGAGGGATCTTTATTCTTTATAATGATATTCTTATACTATTATACAGATCTCTCCTCTTTTCTTTCGTTTCCCATTCCTCACATCAGCCATGGGTATCTGGGAAGCTTTTCTCAATTGGCTTCGAAGGTATATTTCCTTTTCTTAATTTATTTTTGTATAATGAGGTTTTCAAAGTATAGTTTCTTGGAGAGAGGACATACAGATAATAAAGGTAAATAGGATCCTTATAGTCTATCAAAATTAATTTGAGATTGAGGCTTGTTAATATGCCGTTGTTGGCTTATGGATTTCAGAATAAATATAGGGATATTGTTGTTAAAGGTATATGAATTTGTCCTGTGATATACGATCTGTCTTCCTTTTGTTTGTTTCCTTTTTCGTATTTGGGTGTATTATCTGTTGAACAGTTGATTAATGACTCTGATGCACCACTTAAGAAAGGAGAAAAAAAGTATTAAGTGAGAAATTCTTGTTACTTTGAGTAAATAATTAAGTATTAAACCCAGTGCACCGTACAGTCTTTGTGGAGCATTGAGTCCCAACACATAATATTAGACAAATTCTAAAACATAATACATAAAATACCTAGTTTAATGAGAAGACCATGGGTTCACCTGCCCATAAACAAACCTATAAATCTGCTCCTGCCTGGTCCTATAATTTCTATAAATCCTCCCCTGCCTGGAACTTGGAAAAGGAGGATATAATTTCTGCATCTTTTTTGTCTTGTTTTGTTTGCTTAATGAGTATAATAGTAATCATCATATTCCCATATATCATAGAAGTTTATGTCACTGACTTCATCTCGTGGAAAAGAAATTGGAGTGGGAGATCAATGGCAGCAAACATTCAGTCTGTTTATCATATATGAGCATAACATGGTTTTGGATTTTGAAGCTATCTGGCTATGAGATGTCGAACTGTCTATGAAAAAGATGTTCTTTTTTCTCAATTCTATCCTTAGAGTTGTCTTATCTGAGCCTCTTCATCCAGTCCTGAAAGAGTTACTCTTGAGGTTACTAAACCTCTCTATTGTACTACTACTGCAGCTCCCAACAAGGCATGGAAACGAACACTAAAGATTTATTTTTTAAACAAGGATATTTTCTACTTTGAAACAACAAGAAATCTGTTCTGTTCTTCGGTACAAGTGAGAGTTTTAGGATAAATCTGGTACTTTTGCTGTTGAAAATTTGTATATCTTTTCCTACTATAAGAAGGGATTTCATATCTTCTCTTCCAAGGTTCCCGTGCCAGCTGAAATCATGTTTTTGTGTCCTTAGATTGTCTCTTATATTTTTCTCTCTTTGTTCTTGACAAGATTTTGAAAATTGAATCCTTTTGCGTGGTATCCTTTTGGTTTATTTACTTTTCTGATTTGGCTGAACCATTGCCCTTCTTCTCGTGTTTGAATTTTCCACCCAAATCCTCGAAATTTTTACAGCTTTTGATCTCTCTACCTTTTTTGCAAAATGATTAGTCGTCTTCCTTGGGAGTCACTGCTCTGTACAGATTCTTTGCCTGGTCAGTGATGACTACCTCTTATCAGAAAAAATAAAGTATATATGTTAATGCACAAGAGGGTCTATTTCCTAATTATGTTGTTGGAAACGCCTCTCATATTCTTAAAAGGACTAGATGCTGAATAGTGAAACAATTTGTAAAATGAATGTCTTTTGAGAAAGGTAACAACAGCAATTTGTAAAGTAAATTTTCAATGCCCTTTTTGCTTTTGTTTATTTGGCAGTTAATACTTCCCCTTGAGCTTCCATCATATGCAAAAATTTCTCCTGCATTTCAACTGGGGTTGTTTGGGAAATGAATGGACCGGAAACTAAAATCTGGCAGTTTCCCATCCGTTTCTGTTTGGTGTTATTCCACCATGCTCTGTACTTTAGAGCTTAGACATTGTAGGTGCTATATGTATAAGGTCTTTCAATTATGTTGTTGTGTCTCTGTTATTTCTGAGTTTGGAACTTGATTGTTGAAACATATTGCTATCTTCTTTCTGAGGTGGACTTAAAAGTATAATACATATAGGAATTTCGATATTATAAATGCACTTGTGCTGATCACTATGCTTCATTTGGCTCTTATGAAATGATTCCTCATGTCAAAACTTGCTTGTTCCTTCAGCCTCTTCTTTAAGCAGGAAATGGAGCTTTCATTGATAGGATTACAAAATGCAGGAAAAACATCTCTTGTGAATGTTATTGCTGTAAGTAAATTACTAGTTAACCTTCTAGTGCCAGCTCATCATTTTGGTTTCACTTACTTCAGCTTCCATATAACCAATGGGATCTGACACCTTAATGGGTTTCTTCCTCTCTTCTCATTCTTAAGACTGGTGGATACAGTGAAGACATGATACCAACAGTAAGTTTTCATCCTACAGCATCTCATACTAGTTTTTAGTTTTTAGGCAATTCTGCTAAATACTTCAAAGTTATTTTTCATAATTATACGAACTTTTTTTGGTACTCAGGTGGGATTTAACATGCGCAAAGTGACTAAAGGAAATGTGACTATTAAATTGTGGGACCTTGGAGGTCAACCCAGATTCCGCAGCATGTGGGAGAGATACTGTCGTGCAGTTTCTGCTATAGTGTATGCATCTGCCGTCCAGCTTATTTGAATTACTTTAACAGATAGATCTAGATGAATCCATTTATGCACTCAGTTATGACCTTTGCTTTTATTAGTACGCTCACTTCTTTGTTAGCTATCTTGAGTGCTTTACGAGTTTCCGTAGGATAATAGTACTATTGAAGTATTAGAAGACAATACATGGTAAATAGTGGATCTTCTTTCGAATTGAGATGAATTTCGTTTTCTTCATGGTTTATAAATGAACAGTTCATGCAAGCTCATGGTTTGCCTGATCAAGTTATCCGATCTGGCGCTTGACAGATCTATATTTTTATGCCTTGGATAGGTGGAATTCCTTGATCTGGACCGTCTCGTATATTATAAATGAATGATGCTAAATAAACTCCACATTCAAGTGTATTTGTGCCTTGAGTTATTTTGTTTCTGAATTCTTAAAATCCCGTCCCTGCAGTTATGTTGTTGATGCTGCTGATCCTGATAACCTCAGCATTTCAAGTCGTGAACTCCATGATCTGCTTAGCAAGCCATCGCTGAGTGGTATTCCATTGCTTGTATTGGGGAACAAGATTGACAAGCCTGGTGTCCAGTCCAAGCAGGCTTTGACCGACCAGATGTAAGTGCAGAAAATTACGTGCGAGTGATGGGTGGCCTTTACGGCCTTAGTTTACATTATGGTTGGTTTGTGGAAGGGAGGGAAAAGTTTAATCTTTCAATTCAGATCCATAAAATTGGAAAGAAAGCAAAAGAGATTTCACATGGTTTAGAAAAAGCTTTTGGTAGGGGATGCACTCTACATGTCCTCTTCATATCTAGTTGCAAAGAAAGATGGGATCCTATTCTTTTAGACCCAAATCACAAAGCGTTATATATTTCTATATGGAGTTATTGCGTTAAATATTTCTATCTGGAGTTTCTTAAAGAATATTATGTTGTTTTGCAGGGGATTGAAATCAATAACTGATAGAGAAGTGTGCTGCTATATGATCTCGTGCAAGAATTCCACCAATATTGACTCAGTCATTGATTGGCTTGTTAAGCACTCGAAATCTAAGAGCTAAGGATGATACTTTTTTGTAGTACTGATTTGTACGTTAACTTGCGGGGTAATTGGTTTTTTCTGCTGGTTTCTCCAGAGTTCTTATATTAAATCATTTTGTCAATTGAAAGAGTTGTTAAATGTTTTTTTTATTCTTTCCTTTTTTGTGATTTTCCGTGTCAACTCTCTCTATTGTGTGTCTTTCCTCTTTATAGTGTGTGCGATTCTGTGTGAAAGGAGACCTTTGATTTATTAGAAGAAAGAAACCTGAGCGACCATCGCTTTTCTGTTATATCGAAGCCCAACTATTGATGCCAAATTGTGTATTCTTTGGTTATGTGAGCTTCAAACGATGATCTCTGTCATATTCTCTTGACATTGGAATGATGGAACTTGTATTGGCATTGGTGAAGGGCAGTAAAAGACATGCTTTTTATTTCCCGGAGTATTATTAATGCTTCCAAAATTTACTATTGTAAGAATATGACGCGAGTATTTTTAGCTAGGGTGGACATCGGTCGGTTGGGTTTTATAGAATTTTGGTTTGATTAATTTAATTTTCGGTTTATAATTTTAATAACTAAAACCGAATCATAATAACTTCGATTTGGTTTAATCAGTTCGGTTTTCAGCTTCAAGCCATGATAACTTTTTTATTTTTTATTTTTAATGGCGCTTTTATCATCATAATTGTTTCAATATATTTAAGACGATAAATTTTAAAATTTTATAATCATACAAATATTATAGTAATATATTTAAGGCTACAAACTTAAAGTATATACTAATACTATGTACATTTATCTGAGATGTAAATGTAATTAATCTTTTTACCCCTGAAGTTTATTTCTCTTTCAAATATAATGAGCCACTTTAAATCTTTAACTACTGTACGATATTTTAAGAAATTGAATATTTTCTTTGGCAAGAAAAAGAAAAAAAGCCTAGTTAAGTTGAACCTCAATGGAATCGGTCTCCTTTTTTATAGCACCGTATTATCAAGGATTCATGTTTTAAAAATGTGTCAACATAATAGCCGATCAATGCGTGAGGGAATAATCCATTATTAATGGCTTGATTCACTTTCTTTCCCTACACAATGATGTCTTGCAGTGGACAACGCCTACCGACCACCTCTATTGAAATTTGATTTTTTCGATTTTTTGGGTTAAATCGAAAACCGAATCATTAAAACCGTCCACCGAATCGAATATCACGTGGCTTGTGATATCGTTGAGGTAGATGCCACATGGCATGCTACCTCATCGCACATATCTCATTTGACTCCCTTCCTTACTTCTTTCTTGCACCTATCCGATTTAAATCAAGGGTCGTAGGTAGACAATGTGGAAAGTAACCGAAGTATATCGACCGAATGAGCCTAATTTTCTGGTTTATTATTTATTTATTTTTGTTATTGCATAATTAATTAACAATCAGTGAAGTCGTATACATATTTGAAGTAAACATATGAGACTCTGGAGATATGGAGGACACCTTTAAAGGCAGGTTTCCTTTTGGGATTATGCTTAAAGATATTTAGGTAGATTTTACAGGCAAATATTATTCTTTTGCTATATATTTCCTTTTGTATTGTTATGTGCTTAAGTTAATTGATGGTCATTAACATTTTGGTCATTTTCATAGGCCAATAGCTTCAGCAATATCATTTTATTGTCTGAACTTGTAGGTCTTCTTTTATTCTTTTTGGAGGAGAATAACGTCTGACCCAATAATATATACAGAGATTATCATGTTTTTAGTATGATAAACAAAATTAAGTGAGCTGATTTTGTTTCATATTTTCTTGGTCCTAATGTTTTCATATGTTCTTATGCATCATTTTTTTAAAACTAATATAGCCTACGTTTACCTTATTCGATAAAAATGTAAGTAAAGAAGAAGTGGAACAAGAGGAATTCTAAACCCACAACTTTTTTGCTTGCTTAAGTTTGATCGAAATAGAGGAGGTATTGCTGAAAAGTAAAAATAGAATTCATTTCCTATATATGTGTATAGGATAAATATACTATGCCATGTGGGCACTTAAAAGAATGATACGTAGAAACGAAGGCAATTATCCCATATGATATTGGAAGGAATGATACTTATAAAGAGGCAATAAATACCCTCTATCGCATTAATGGAGAATATTCCACAATATTGAGTAAACTGCCCGTTACGAAGAATTTGTCATTTATGCTCATCATTACACCTTCATGAATAGCCTTCATAATTGACATTAAAGAACAACACGATCTTAGGACCTTGCTTCCTAGACGTTGCTATAAACAATAAACTCTATTATTATTGTAGAAGACACGAAATTTCTGGCAAAACTAATACTATAATATATTCAAAGCTCTATACAATTTGATCTTCTTACTTTTTGTTCTTATTATTGTTGCGCCTAGAGCCCTCACTACTGGAATAATTATTTTTGCTATTTCGTCTTCATATCAAGGCTAAATGTTACATATTTTTTAATTGTTTTATTATTTCAGGATCGAATTAATTGAAATGGCAGACAACGATGTTAACAATACATCCAATCCTGAGGTTCGAGGAGACCAACATTATTTCGAGGATTCAATCGGTGACACTCACAATGAGGAAAAAGATGCCACGCCGGCCCATGATAGGCAATACCCGCGACGTGTTTGAGAGACAACTACTGATGATGCTGAAGAGGAGCATGTTGTTGATGCAGTAAGGGTCCTACAAGATCAACAAGTGATCATTCTAGGCCACCTCACATGACATGATAAGGTTATGACGGAATTGAAGCAGACCTTATCGGGGGAATCCAATAACGTGAATAGGCGAGATCTAGTTGTTCTGTACGCTCCCGAAAATAACAAAAAGCATATGTTCGACAATAATACCTCGGGAGGTGAGGTTGGTTATGATGGAGTTGGGGAGAGTATCTCGCCCCAATAATGAAATCGATCCCTTCAAGAATAAAATTTTGTAGTTTATGAGAGAAGTGAACGCTTACATGGACCAAATTCCTAGAGCACCATCAGTGCTGAAAGGACCAAGCTCAAAGAAGTATACTCACTTGTTGCACAAACCAAGCATGGCACCAGAATTAGTCCTGAAGCGATTTAAAATGCCTGATGTGCCAAAGTATGATAGAACTTCGGACTCTCAAGAGCATATTACCACCTATACAACGGTGACAAATGGGAATGATTTAGCTCCTCACGAGATTGAATCTGTTTTGTTGAAAAACTTGGGAGAGACTCACACGAAGGAATCCTTGACGTGTTATTCACTATTACCGGAGTATTCCATAGATTCATTTGAGAGGCTTGCGAATTCTTATATTAAGGCTTATTTCGGGGACCATATGGTGTTGGTCCGAAAGGCCGACATATTTAGAATTACATAAAGATAATCCGAGTTGCTGCGAGAGTTTGTTACACAGTTCCAAAAGGAGAGGATGTTGCTTCCGGCTATACTGGATGAATGGGCGGCTAAAGAATTTACCAAGGGACTGAATCCGAGAAGTTCGGACGCTCCCCAAAAACTGAAGGAAACCTTGCTTGAGTTCCAAGTAATGAATTGGGTGAATGTTCACAACTACTACGAGTCAAAGATAAGAATTGTAGAGGATCATGTTGGTTTCCCATCATGGGCAAAGGGACAGGAGAAGAACAAAGAAGAATCAAAAGACGATTTCAACACGGACAACGATCTTAGAGGGGCCTATTTTGCCATACGAAGGGACTAAAGGCCGCGGCAGAGGGTTTCCATCAGCAGACAGGTTTGCTACTGGCAGAAGGACTGACCGCAGTTAAAACAATTGATCTTTGCAGGAAAAAAGAAGCGTCAGGTACGTGGGATCCTTCCTACCCCAGGCTATCATAACATAATTTCAATGTCAATGCCAGTGTAGTAGAGTAGGTATCAGCTATGAGAAACATTAAAGAAGCACGATTTTCAAAGCCGATAAGATCTGATCCCAGCCAGAGAGATCCCAACTTATAGTGTTAACACCATATGACGAATGGCTACCAAACTAGGCACTACCGACATCTCCTGGAAGAAGCGGCAACACTATTGAAGAATGGTTATCTCAGGAAATTCTTAAGTGACCGAGCGAAGAACAATTACGGTCGCAACCGGGACAACGTGGAACCCTCGAAATCAGGGGAAGATCCCCCACGCCAGACGATTAACATGATCTTCAGGGGGGAGGAGATTAAAGGTGTCACCTTTTTGGCAGTAAAAAAGACGAAAGTATCAATAATCCGTAGCAAGATACTCCAGGAAGTTGACAAAGACAATATCAGTTTCACAGAAGAGGACGCAGACGGATTGTTTCTATCGTACAACGAAGCAATTTCTTTAAATGTGCTAGACTTTAAAATTAAACGTGTTCTAGTGGATCTCGGAAGTTCGACCAATATAATATAATGGAGAGTATTGGTGCAAGCTAAACTCATCAGAAGTGTCATTCCGGCCACAAAATTCCTCTCTAGATTCAACCTCACGAGCGTGACAACCCGATGAGAGATTTAATTTCCCATGAACGCCAAAGGAGTGAGGAAAATGACTCTTTTTGAAGTGGTAGATGGTGATATGGGATATAATATTATTCTAGAAAGACCCTGGTTGCACAAGATGAGGGTTGTACTATCAACATATCATCATTTGCTAAAATTCCCAATGCACAAAGAAGTTAAATAGATAAGGGGAGAAAAACTGGCGACAAGGGAGTTTAATGCGATTTCGGTCTCTAGTAGCAAAGGAAAGGAACATGTGGCATAGCAGCTACAAGAACTGGCGCCCACTCCCAAATTAAATGAAGTTAGCCAAGGCTAGATGCATTTGAATCTTATCAAGTACCGATGTATTTCCAGGTGCCAGAATAAATGAATACAACAAAATCCACAGCGGAAGAGCTCGAGCAAGTTGCATTGTTCAAAGATTTCTTAGAAAGGAAACTTGGGGATAGGACTGTACCCCGAGCTCAGGTCTAGATTTATTGAATTTCTTAAATCTAATGCCAATTTTTTTGCATGGTCGCATGCAGGTATGACATGTATACTAATCGAGGTAGTCCTAGACAAGCTAAGCTTGGATCTCAACATCCCTTAAGTAGATTATATGGACTTGAATATAGCATGCCTGAAAGACTCATTTCCATTGTCGAAATCAAATGATCGATGCGAAGGATGGGAACGAGTTAATGAGTTTCCTCGCTACTTATTTTGGGAACAATCAAATTAAGATAAACCTAGAGGATCGAGAAAAGACTTTTTCTATAACGAATTTCGGCATATATTGCTGTAATGTGATGCCTTTCGGGTTGAAGAACACTGAATCCACTTATCAACGGATCGTAAACAAGATGTTTGAAAAATAAATGGGGAAAATTATGAAGTTTATACAGACGATATGCTCGTTAAGTCTTTGAACGCAGGTGGCCACCTTAAGCATCTACAAGAAACCTTTGACATCCTAAGGAAGTATAACATGAAGCTTAACCCCGAGAAATCCGTGTTCAGGGTCATGGAAGGATTTCTATTATCACACAGGGGGATTGAGGTAAACCCCAATAAGATCAAGGCCATCGAAGACATCCCGAACTAGCTGTCAAGCGTGAAGGAATTTTAAAGGCTCGCGGAAAGATTGAACGCTTTGAGTAGGTTTATTTCTCGATCGTCAGAAAAATGCCACCATTTCTTTGCACTGCTGAAAAAGAAAAACAACTTCAAATGGACCCTAGAGTGGCAACAAGATTTGAGAAATTTGAAAAGGTACTTGTCAAGCCCTCTATTACTTTCGAAACCAAAGGAAGGTGAAACAGTGTTGGTCGACCATAAAGTCTCGAAAGTTCGATAAGTGCAATTTTAGTCCGTGAGGACGAAGCTGTAAAATCTTTGATTTATTACGTTAGTAAAATTTTAACGGGAGTAGAAACTTGCTACCTGCATTTAGAGAAGTCGGCCTTAGTTCTTGTAGTCGCCGCTCAGAAGTTGAGGCCTTACTTTGAATGTCACTCGATAGTTGTGGTGACCATATTTCCTCTACGGAACATCCTTCGCAAACCCAAACTCTAGAGTAGGTTATCTGTAATCAAAATGATTGAATTCGAAACAGAATATAAACCAAGGACTACAATTAAGTCACAATTCTTGGCTTAACTTTGTGGCCGACTTGAGTCTGGGATTGCTGCCTCTAGCAATCAAAGAGGCAGTAATGGTGTTAGTATCGACAAGTCGTCCATTCTCTTCGGTATGGATTCAAAGTAATCTCTCACGCGGGTGCAGGGAGTCTTGCTTGTGCACTTTCTTTTTGGTCCGGGCCAGGAGCTCAGACTTCCTTAGAAGGAGATAAGCTAGAACTATCTTTGTATGTACGGGTCTCGGTAATTATAGAGACTAGAGAAAATAGGGCAATGAGTTGGTTGTTAGAATGAATGAATGAGGTCGCCGCTTCGCCCTATGGAAACTAACCTTAGTGTCCAAATATTGTCGCGGGAAAGAAGCTTTTTGAATCAATAAAGGAAGCCTATTGAATTGGAATAGAAGGGGCCAATGAACTTTATGCAGACATTCCATTCCCCTTAGTCGTAGGTGCTCGTTCTATTTTGATTTGAATGAACGAACGTCAGCTTTGGTTTTCTCTCTTTTGAAACGAATTTTTCTCAGTCTCACTGTCCTTTTACTTACTCCTATCCTTTTAAACTGTAATTGGGACTTTTCTTTTGAAGCCGCTTTCTTTACTTCATTTCTTAGCGACTTCCTGGATTTTTGGCTTTCTTTAATGGATAGAATTCCTCTTTCCATCGGAGGCGATGGAAGTGGTCCTAGCTTATCGAAGAAACCTTCATTTGATCTCAACATGTTCGCGGCTGAAGAAGAGCTAGGGGATCAGTCCGAGATCGAAAGAGCCTTGGATCAACTTGAATTGGCAAAGATTAAAGAACAAAAAGATCTCTTGGCCGAACAGATTTGCCCCCTGATTGAATCAGAGAAGGCACGCCTTGTTCGAAGGAAGTGGCACCGCAACTTGGATGAACTTCCATCACCAAGTGAAATGGTGGAAATCATTATTGACCGCTTCGGCAGCAAAGCTGCCTATAGATTCTTTGTTTTTGGGCTGAAAAAGCTCGTCGATCCAAATGAATCATTCTTCTGGTCTCTCTTCGCTCCCCACCCCGAAACTAACCCACGGCACAACGCCCATTCGCTTCGCGCGCGGGAAGGCAACGAAGTCTTCCAGATGAATCTCATCTTATCATGCCAATCCTTTCAAACTTCTCTTCCTATCACTTCACTTCGTTCTAGAAATCTGATGTCACCGGGTCGGGCGAAGGGGAAGGAAGAGATGGGTGGTCCGGGAACAACAACGAGAGAGGGCTCGTAGCCCCCCTTCTCACTCTTCCTCACGCGGATTCTCTTGCAGCGGATACGGGGCATGCCTCTGAGTCTATTGATTCAATTCCTAGCAAGTCTTGTCTCTCTCCTTCACTTAAAACACAGCCTATGATGATTCTCAATTCTTTTTTTTGATTCTTCAGTAGGTAAGGTGTCCGAAGAAGTCTGTTGGTACAGATGTCATATGAGATGTGAAAGCGATTTCCGACTTAAAGACTACTAGTTGAAGTAGAGCCGACTCTAACATTCGACCAGAGAGGTCAGTGCTGGGAAAGCAAAGAATGGAATGTCTGTTCTAAAGAAGAAGGTTGCTTGATTATTCTTTTCAGGAGCAAGCAATAAGGACTCTGATTTTGCCGTATCCAGACTAATACCAATCCAAGCCATTTCATGAATAAAATGTGACCAATTAACCTACCAACAAAACCACTTGTTACAAATAAGATCTTGTTGTTGCATCGAAAGAGATAAATGTTGACTAATCTGGCTAACATTGAACTTGGTAAAATGAAATGGTTGAATAATTGAAAAATGAGATTGTTCAGGAATACACATTGAATGTTGAGATTACGCATTGAATTTCTTGTAGTAGATCCATAATCAAAAAAGTGTTTGTGATTGTTCCAGAAGAAATGAAACGAAAGAAAGGCGACTCTTGTGATCCTTCGACATTATTGAAGGGAGGGGGCTCGACCTGAAGCCTTTAAATAGAGTCCCATCCGCCTCCCCGGTTCCACGCGCCCTTACTAGTAAAGGCTCCCATTGGGAGAAGCAGAAATTGTTGAGTGAGCGATCTGGCCTCTAGCCCTTCAATGATGGATTTGTCTTCAAAAAAACCCCAACCTCGGTAGAAAACTAATGTACGGCTGAGGGGAGGAGAGAAAGAACGCATACATGGATATTCTATCTGTCGGAGGTTCGAGAATCTATGAAAGATTGCACTGTAGGCCCCATCTCCATTAAAGTATTAGCCAGTGCTTCTTTCCGCTGATTAGATCTATGGAATCCAACCTTAAAGGGAAACTCCACTCTATGAATCCTATAAGAAGAGAGGTTGCCCGGGACAGGGAGAACCTTTCCGGCAATACAGATTCCATATCCAAAATGCTCGGAAGGAACCTTCGATATCCAATCCCACGTGGAACCTGCCCTAAGAGCGGTTTTCGAGACAAAAATAGGTCATTCTGTGTATTCGAGATGTTGGACTGCGGTCCCGCGAAGCTGGTATCCTCAGACCGCCTAGGTGACTTTCTGACTGAGCGGAGGTACGAGACAAAAAGGGGAGTTTCCCTCGACTAAGCAGTTTCCACTAGACCTTTGGCTAATAGTTTAGTTGTTCCCAGAGGAATTCAATCTGGGCAGCTAGAAAAGGAGAGGGGCGGTGTGTACAAGGCCCTGGAAGGAATTCACCGCCATATGGCTGACCGGCGATTACTAGCGATTCGGTTGTCACTGAGCATTCCTAGTCACACGGGAAAAGAGGTCAAATGGCAAGGCCATACGCCCGTTTGGCTCCCCGCAGAGTATAGCTCACATCCAAACATCTGATTGGGGAACGAGGCAAGGCCCATGAAGCTCCGGCGGAAAGGGAAGGCCTACCAGGCCGTATGCCCATGGGTGCAGGATCCGCTCTTGAGAACCTCTATCTCTTTCTTCAAAGCCTCATTCGAAGCCTGTCAGTCTTACATACAGTATATTACCCGCAAGTTCATCTTCTTTGATAGGATATTAGATTAGTCAGCAATCCAAGTTCCAGCTGGTTCTCAAACTTCAGAGGTGGCCTTACTTCCTTTTTAAAGCAAACATGTGGACATTAAAAAGAATGAAATTGATAGAATAGAGGAAGATTAATGTGCTGTTCTATGATAGTGGTTTCATCTTCTAGATTATGCACTGAAACTGATCATTTTTTTATTCCTTCAAATTTTTTATTCAGGGGCCTGGATTTTTGGCTGTATTCTGTAATGGTTTTACTACCTTTTTTTTTTCAACTGTTATTAATTTTTTCAGATTTAATGGGCTCTGGGGCATTGCTACCACGGCTACTATCGACCCGAGCCCAAAGAAGGAAAAGAATGGACTAAAGCGAGGAGTTCATTAGCCATACATAGTTAAGGAGGATGGGGGTCAACCTCTTTCATGACCCATGGCCCCAGTGTGTCACTTGGTTAGCATTTGTAGAACAAAATATGTAGGGCTGGTTTTTCGATAGGGAAAGAGATAGGGGAGGGGGAGTTGGCTGTAATTGAGACACGTTTTTCGGATGGACGATATTAATTTATTCGAGATAGTTAACCACTTTTTTAACCATGAGAGGGTGGATGTAATTCAGCTCGAACGAAGTGAGAGGGAGGTCATTCAGAACCCGAAGTCAAATTAGCAACTTTTACACCAATTTTCAAGTGGATGAGATCGGTCGAGTGGTCTCAGTTGGAGATGGGATTGCATGTGTTTGTGGATTGAACGAGATTCAAGCTAATACAATTCTTCCCTCAAATATGAATATTAAATTGGAGCTTTACAAAGCCCCTTATCGGATTTGAACCGATGACTTACGCCTTACCATGGCGTTACTCTACCACTGAGTTAAAAGGGCCTTTTTGATTTAATTCCGGAATTATTCACTATGTGGATAAGATATCTATATGTATAAAAAGAATATCTAATTAGAGTTTTCTCCCTTTCTCTCACTCAATAGATCTATCGGGTCTGATACTGCACAGTACAATACAAGACGATGGAATGCAATAGGATAGATGGTATAGGGTTGCCTGCGCCCAAAAGCGATGATTCACCTTTCCTATTCACTAGTACACTGCACGTTTCAACTAGCAGCCCCTTTACTAGGTTGGGAAAAGGCTAGCCCGCTAGCGTGCAACGGCTGATGAATATCCAGCAACTTGTTAAGATCATTGCTTAAAGAGTTTCATTGTCGAATTAATCTCGAAATTGGATCCCAATAGTTGTTGCTGCCCAAAGGTGACCGAACCCTCAGTTCGGGGGCCTCCGTCAACATGTTACGAAGCTCCAATCTTCGGTGGGTCACCATTACTTGACTTAGAAAGGCGAACATCTGGGCAAGGGAAAGCGCAGTGCGCCTAGTGAAAATGGCTTTCTTTTTTCATGATATACCAATAAGAATGGAGGGTCCTACCTATGTACATGATTGATAGAATCACTACGTAGGGGGGGCGGTCAACTTGATGCGGGAGAGGCATGAGTGCAGTTCGATCTTGTGGTGTATTCGTTTGTAGTGAGTAGGGCTTCTTTCTCGTTGACCAGTTCGCCTCCGCTCTATTGAAAAGTAGGAATTCCTACGGCGGTTTTTTCAACGAACGCGTCTCGGGCCGGATTGACTAACCTAACCCACCCTTAAGGAGGCTTTTCCATAGTTAGGTGTCCGCTTTAGTGTGATTTACGAAGGCTAGTATAGGTTTTGTAATATCCAAAACAAATGAAAAGAGGTCGGGGTCGATAGGTGGCAGTTGGCAAGGAACTTGATCCCCCCCAAAAAAAGGGGAAAGCTGCGGTCGAACTCTTATTCTGGAAATAAGTCGGGGCCCTTTTACCAAGTCTACCAGATAGAAGATGATAGAGGGCCAACTATCTTTGCCTTGCACAAGACGGTGCCCTTTCACTTCGAGTTCCTTCCTTCATAGTCAGATCTGATGATACGCTTTGGCGATGTTACCTACCAAATAAAAAGACCTGCTAGGTGATCAAAATCGCTCAGGTCAGTGAGGACTCACTCACTCACCTACTCCTTATCTATTTAATACTTTCTTCTATCTACTTAATTTAAAAGGCGACCCGCCGCGACGGGCTATAAGATAAGATACAGTTCTTGTACTACTTGATTGACTGGTAAGAAAGAGCTTCCGTAAGAACTGGAAGACTCTTGTATGTACGGTAACCCTCTCTTCCGCAAGGAGTTGGTGTTAAACACCGAAAATAATCAATTCTAACTAGTAGCCGCTCATTACACACAAGAAAGAGCGTAGGTTTCAGTTCTGTCTACGGTTTCCCCGCCGAAAGTCGGATATCACTGTATTCCCTGCTTTCCTCTGTTGGAGGAACTTTCCCGTTTAAGGAAAAGTGGTTAGGATGGAATAGTCGCTAATCGGTTGTAAGCTGAGACTTATGTCGCAAATAAATAGATACACTTGTTCATTTGTCTACGATCAGCTGCAACTTGTCTTTCTTGTGTGGTACCATACCTCATTGAATGATTGTCTTCCCTCTTTCCTGGTCTCCATTACCCTTCTCCCGAAAATGTTTTTTCATCGCTCTGCGCTCATCATCAAGTGGAATAGTTAATTACGTTTAACATACCGGCCTATTAGCTTACAAAGTCAACATCAGAGAGTATCCTTAACAGTTGTACTAATGCCATTCGCCTTTGGTACTTCAGTAAGGCTTGCAGAAGTGCTAAAAAGAGCCCCTGGGCGCAGACCCTTCCCCAAGGGACTAAACGCATTCAGTTATCTTTCAAAGAGCTTATTCGAGAACAACCTATTCTAAAAGCAACCTATTTGAATTGGAAAACTGCTTCTTTTAGGGATGACTATTCTGCAGCGGTAATTGCAAACAGAAAGGGGGGATTGGTTTGAATAGCCCTATTGACCAGGAGAGTTAGTATTACCGCAGCTTTGACTCTGTTGCAGGTATGAAGTGAGTTTCATGGTAGGATATTTTCTTCGGTTTCCAAGAAGGGTTTTAATGGCGACCGGACTCCTCTTCTCTGGAAGTCTAATGGTTTGGGGACGTCGATTCCCTGGATTTTCTGTCTTAAATAGTAGACACAGGTAATAAATAAGAGAATACTAAAGATCCGAGCCATAGAATTTCTCAATTCTAACACAAGGTACTTATTAGATCGAATGTACTTCTTAGATCCGACTGTTGGACCCTGGACCCACCCGGCCCGTATATTTCATAAGATGTGTTTCATTCGGGAGGATGAACTAGACTTTTTCATCGCCCCACCCAAGGCGTAATGGATAACGTTCAGGAGGTTACCGGAGCCGGAAATCCAATTAGCAATAAGAGAAAAAGAAAAAAAAAGTGAAATAAGCCTTAAAAGGCCATGCGGTATCTCTTGGAATTGGAGCGAATCCAGATGAAATTTACCAAGTCAAAGCAAGGGGTTGAAAAAGCACCACAAGGGACGGGAACGACGTCCTGACTAAACAAGAGTTTCTTCAATAATGGCTTGGTCGAAAGTTGTAAAGAAGGCACCGGATAAGCAGCTAACATAAACTACTACCGTACAGCGCATCCCGTGGGCAGCCTTCAAAGGCTATCATTTGTAGGACGAGACGCTAACCTACGCCCGTACATTTCAACCTGTCTCCTTGGGACTTAGCTCTGAGAGGGAAAGAAAAAGAGGGTCTTATGGAGGGAGGGGGGAGGGGAAAGGCTTGGGCCTACCTATCCCCATAGGACCCTATAAAAGAACGGGAGCTGTTGAGAGGTTCCATATTGCCGAGACGAAGGACAGCACTTCTGTACGTGATCGTAGTATGTCACGTCGTCTCGTCCCCGCTGCATCGAAGAGTTTCATTTCAAATCCCTATTCTTATCGGAGAGAAGGAACGAGAAAAATCGAAATATTCCTACTCGAACAAGAAGTCCTATAGTATTCAACTCTTCTTTATATAGTAATTCGACCTATTGCTCCGCATCCCCCACCAGTTTACTAAAAAGATCAAAATAAAAAGGATCGAACTACCTACTCATTATTCGGGGGTGAATCATAGAACACCAAAAGCTGTAGTATCTTATGGACCTAACATAGGTCACATACCTCATGACATAAGATTGAAAAATCCAAACCTTCTTATTCGGAGCGAAAAAGGACATGGCCAAAACATATAAAGATCGGCGTAGTCGCTCATAGGGACATATCTATCCGGATAGAGGATAGTCTAGGCCTATTCTTAGATAGATCTCTCTCCATATAGATAGGTATCTCCGTGGACAGAAGATTCATCTATGCTGGCAAAAGGGCTGTCAGAAAGAGTCCAATCCCGAGGAGAGTTCATGTGTGAAATTTCTTTGTTGAATGGAGGTGAGTTCAAGGGCTTCTTTGATCAGGAAATGCACGCACTTCTTTTGTTGTCATTAAGGTCCCTTGCTCCGCATAGGCTCGGGTCGGTGGTAACTAAATATAGAGAGAAGAAAATCCTTAGGTTGACCAAGGATAGAAAATCTACTCTATCTACGATGCGGGAAAGGTTGTTGAGAAGGGTAGGGGTGTTCATTGGGCGGATTGGGCGGCTTTTTACTCTAACAGTTTGGCTTAATGGTTATCGGCTTTTAAATGTATTCATCCGTTAGCCACCCAATAAGATATCGGGCGGATTGGTATCGGGTTAGCTCTTATTGGGCGGTTACTGGGCGGTTTATCGGTTTAATACCTAAGGGCTCAAATATATTTTGTCCGCACACTAGGACATAACTAAAATTTCCTGTGCATGACATTCAAAGGCATCTGACCTTGCCATGGATTTTACAATTGACAATGAAACAAAGAAAAAGAGAAGATAAGATACATTTCCAGGTTTACAGCAATTGGTCACAAATTTTTCAAGATACAGTGCGCCCATAGCATACGCAAGAAAGATAAGAGGTTCTTTCCCCACTTCTCCTGCAACGAAAACCAAAGTTGACACAAGTTAACTCTCTCATAATAAAATGAAGATGATAAAGTCTCATAATATATTAGTCTGAGAACTACAACCTTGCTAATAACAGAACCTAGTCAAAGCAAAAGATTCATAGAGGCAATACGAACTGGTCGCAAGTAAGACTGGGTGCTGGTGTTACACTTGCATCAGGTCAGGTAGGGATAACAAAGTGACTGAAAGAACCTCTACCTTTAGAGAACCTACTGTATATTTAATATATATAATTATATAAATAAAAATAAATTTTATATATATATATATATATATATATATATATATATATATATATATATATATATATATATATATATATATATATATATATATATATATATATATTCTTAACGGGTTAACAGATTACCCGTTAAGAAAATTGAATAATCCGCCCCCAATCCGATAAGACGTTAATAAAAAATTTTAATCCGTTCCCCGTCCGTTAAGCCGTTAAGCCGTTACCACTAAGCCACTAAGCTTCGGTTTCGGATCGGTTTTGAACACCCCTAGAGAAGGGGACATGTGATCAATTTGTTCTTCTTTCTAACCGATCCATTGCGTGTCACATCTCCCTATCCATAGTGGAAGAAGGCGTATGCTCAAGTCTAAAATCTTTCCTACCAATCATATAGTCAAGCTTGAGTGCCTCCCTTTAGTAGCTCTATGTTTTGTAGGCTTTATCATATTCAGTCGGAAGAGTTTAGGTAATACTTTCAAAGTGACTCTCGATGGGAGAATCCAGGCTATTCAGGAAGAATCGCAACATGTGAAATAAAACATCATATGTAAGTAAGTAGCATCTAGAATAGAATCCAGAGCAGCTAAGAAAAAAAATTGAGTAGCTTGCGGGCCGGTCGTCATTGCACACTGGCTGGTCAGTGGGGGTAAGAGAGTGTTCCGTTGGTGTTCTCAGTCTCAGTGCGACCTTGCTTGGTCAACAAGGGGATCAAAATGAGCGAGTTCTCGTCCCATACACAAGTCTGACTTCGATCATCGTCTCCCGTCTGCGCAAGATGGATTTGGCTTCAGCGGGCTTCTGTGCAAAAAATGGGCTGTAGAATGTGGAACCAAATCCCACTAGCAAGAGCCTATTCCATAATAAGGTTTCTAGAGGATTTTAAGTGCTTGTTAATTGCTTTGCCTCTGTGGGCATTGGAAGAGCCATATTTTACCAATAATTTTAAAAAATGACAGCTTCAAATATTTTCTCTTACTCCCTCTTCTATCTTATCCTTTCTAGTCGAAATTTTCTTGGGGCAGTGGTACATGCCCATCAGTACAAACGAAGAAATTTCGAACAAAAGGGTCGGAACTCGCTGATAGGAAAGGAGAGAAAAACAAAGCAATGTCAAGAGCTCCTTCCATGGAGTCATTTATGTTAACCCTGCTTTGTGTTACTATCTCAGTCTAAGGCTTTGGGAGCCTGCATTTGTGGGAGCTGAGGCCACATTCACTACCATCGCAGTCTGGGTCCAACTAATAGGTCTTCCCATTGAATTCTATTACATACATGACCACATTGAATAGGCTAGGAAAGGAAATGAATGGAATCTTCACGTGGACAAAGAGAGAGAAGAGAGGGCTAGGTCAACCTTATGGATAGCGTAGCGTAAGGGCGGAACAGGTCTGACCAAATATGAGAGGCGTCAAATTTCTTCTCAATAAAATATGGGTCTCACTTACGGCGGCCTTTCTTCTCTTATGATTTTTGCTACTTTCTTTAGAAAAGGAACTTGCTTACCTGGCGTCTGGAAAGCAGTTTCAATATTTGCATCAAACCAGACAGCTTAGTGAGGGTACGTAGCGCCCGAACGAGAAGGGGAATGCGATTGGCCCCATCAATGGCACCCCTGCCTTGTGATATGTATTATAACCTCCAATAGCAAACAAGAAAAATTAGGATTACCAAACGGAATTTTGTTCTTCATCTGCCATGTCAATCTTTGGATTCTGCATTTGTTCTTATAATGTTCTTTATGACGACCTGAAACCTCGAAATTTGTTTTTTCTATCAATATCCGGTGATCAAGAAGAGAATGCCGTAATGGAATGGGCGAGGCCTATTCTCATCTCTTCCCCTCATCTAGCTCCTATTTTCTAAGCTATTGATGAATCTAGCTATGAGGGATTCCTCATCTCATACATCTGAAGAATTCGTCATGATATACCTGATCCATGCATAATATCATGAAAAATGGGTACAAATTTTTGACTGCTACTTAGTATTGGCAATAGGTCTAAAGAAGTATCTAAAAATATCAATTTTAGATATTTGTACCCTGTCGAAGTAAGGAACCATGGCATATATGTTTGGAATAGATATTCGTACTTCGTCTATAGGCATTGTAGAAAGGATAGAATATGAGCCTAATCGTTCTTCTCGAATCGCTCCAGTACGATGGACCGGGGGGGTCCGCCAGAGAAAATGCAAGACGATAGAAGAGGCTAGCTCTATCTCTCAATTACCTATCCTGTGCTCTAGAAGGTCCCTCAGTTCCTCGGCAGCACCTCGAGGTGCATTTAGTTGTCTTACCTAATGTCACTCGCCCGTTCAAACTCTTCTGTCCATCCCATCTAAAATCCTTGAATCAGTGAATTCGGGGACAGAGACCTAGCCCCAGCAGGAAAGGTAGAAGTTTGAAAGGATTGGCATGATAAGACGAGATTCATCTGGAAGATGAGAATGTCAATTCGTTGGCGACTAGCGATTCCAACTTCATGTTCCCGAGTTGCAGAGAACAATCCGAACTGAGGCAATGTTTCCGGAACCCCACTGCGCAAGGAACATGAACATCATCGTGGAGAGCAGCCTCTATATCGGCAACAATGAATGGGCTCCTTTTTATTTTCTTAATTGCTTTCAGTGCGGGTATATGATCGAACTAAGCCTCATCAGAGGAGGAAAGATTTGCTGCTTTCATGCTTCTTCTTCCTGCTACGCCCTTGCTTTCCCACCGCTCCGTGAGGGGCCTTTTATTCTCACTTGAGAGATGCGATTTGAAAGAACAGAAGAGGTTCTATCAGTTAATCACCATCCCTTCCTATAATGAGTTAGATCCCATCTGCTAACTATAACTCAACTCCGAGGGAATAATGAAAAGCAAAAATATCCTCTACTCGAAAGCCGTTTGACGATGCATACAGGTTCGTGTCGTCATTTGTGACCCATAGGAACTGGAATCGTGACCAAGGTAGTGGTAGTTGGTTGGCGATGAGTACGAACGACATGTACCTTCCTTTTTGTGGAAGATCCTTCCATCCTTGGAGACAAGTCTACACTCTTTTCAATCTTAGTAGAAGTTTTAGCCGATGAGGAGAGCTCAGTGGGAGCTAGAGCACCACTCTCAGCTTTTGTCTGATCGAAATCATCGAAAAGCCATAGGTCGGAGTGGTAGGTACGCCGGTACCCCTTTTTTGGTTCAACCAAGGTGGCTCGTGCCCGGGTTCACTCGTGAAAGGAAGGTTCTAGCGGTAAAGTAACTCTATTATCAAAGAAATAAGGAAAGGGGCGACAATTTGGCACCATATATCCGGAGGTGTGGAAAGTGAAGTTGGTACGCTCCATAGCTCGGAAGGGTATGACCCTCTCAGCCATCGGGATTTCTCCCGTGACGTCCAATAAGAGCACCTGATTTCCTAACCTTTAGCAAATTCAACTTCTTTCCCCGGAGCAGCAAGAATACCGGTTTATTCATCTGCACCGGAAGTCACGGAGCTCTCATATCTTTCAATGTGAGCCGGATTTCTAAGCACTAGTATTTCCTTCTCACCAGCTAACTCATAGAAGTCAACCCATGCGCCTTTCGCGGGGTGAGCAAAAAGCCTTTCCCCTGCCTTGTGCGGAACTCTACCAACAAGCCAGCCTACTTCTTGGCATCAACCGGTGCGCCTTCTTCGGTAAAGGACTGTCTTCTTCCTCGAGTGCTTTCAGCAACCTCAATTGTCGTACCCAGGCGCCGGTCTCTAGAAGCTTCTCGAATGTTCAATTTGTATGGCCTCAACGATGAGAATATTTTGTGTGCCACTTCTGATGATGCATGCATTGGGCACAAGTATATGTTAGTTCCGTAGATCAAGGCTTTCAAAGACTCCTGAGTTGGTGATTTGTCACCAGGCAGCACATTACACATTAGCAGATGAATGCTACAAATTCCTCCAGAAAATCATAAAATACTGTGCGGCCACACAATATACTCTAAATTCTCGTTGTCGAGGGAAGTGAATCAACGTATTTTTAGCATTAATGAAGGGTGGAAGATACCACGCTATAGATCCAAGCACATGAAGTTAGGAGGTGTCACCGTCAATCACGTAAGATAAGAAGTGAGCTCACTCTTCAGATCCTATGGGTGGCACACAGACGAATCTTGCCGATGACTCTTCACAAGTAGGCACGAACCTGTGCGTGGGTAGGGGCGGATGTAGCCAAGTGGATCAAGGCAGTGGATTGTGAATCCACCACGCGCGTGTTCAATCCCCGTCGTTCGCCCATCAATAAATGGACCCCAAGATTTTGAATACTTCTGTCCAGAATCTTCCTGTGAACCTAAAACATTAAGTTGTTCTGTCGTGTTGCGTCACGAGTCTAAAAGCCTCATGTTGAGGAAGAAAGATGAGTTTCAATTTGGCATGGAAGCGAAGGAAACATTTCATGAAATCAAGGATGAGCCCTATTTGCCTTTCGCCCAACGATTTTTTACTATTCAACTTCATCAAACAAGCTGGAGTTAGGCCAACTTTCTTTTCTGGGTATTGCCCTGTAAGCTAGATGCTTCGCGAACCATATTCAACTTTAAGGCATTTCGTTGCACTTTAATCACCCTCGGCCAGCCAGGTTCTATTGATCATGTCCCCTTCCTAACAGTTGTACCTTGTCTTGGGGCGTATTTGGCTTTACGATAGAAAGCTCTCCGGAGAAAGCCAGGTGCCGTAGGTAAACAATTTTCCACGTGGAATGAATTATGAAAATAGTATGGCAGAATGGTATGATTATACGACTAGAGAACAGATAACCAAGAAAGAAAGGGAGAACCGACCGGGGCCTTTACTTGTTGATGTAATATCATCTTCCATTTAGTATAAAATTCTTTCAATTCAACGAAAGAGATTCTCATATTCACACAATTTAAGTAGATGCGAGATATAGAAATTTTCTTTTCGTAGTTGTGGAAGCAGCTTTTCAAAAACCATTTACTTGCAACGCCTTGAGTGGACAGATAATTACGGCCACTAGATCCTTCATACTCTTACTAAAGTACACAAAAGACTCAACCAATCTTGAAAGTTCTGTGGACAAAGATGCCTATAAAACCACTAGGAGAAGTAAGAGTATCGGATGATGGATCCGGAAACTTCCAATTCTATAAGCTGGGGAAGATCCCTTCTCTGCTAAATGATAATGTGGGTGGATTCGAGGACCTCCTTTCCTGAAGTGAAAGAAGGGACATCCACCATCATGAATCCCCTCCTAGCAGAGGCGAGTGCAGGTCTCGTTGAACCATGTCTGTCAACGGTGAAAGATAGCCCTAAAGTGAGGGCCCCGGAGATAGGAGTTTGTACCTTATTTTACGGACAAAGCCTCCAATGTAAAAAGGTTCAATCTTAGCATAGTATTAATCACACATTCGGGAAAACCCCTATGGCAAGCCATCAGAATGGTCCCTTTAACTAAAGCAAGGTATGGGGCTTTGATTGCATGACTCGAATCGTCCCTGGGACTAGATTGTGAAGTCACAGAGATCAAGTGTGACTCACAGCTAATGGTAAATCAGGTCTATGGGATCTTTGAAACCAACGAGGAGCGCATGCAACAATATATGGTAAAAGTCCAGGCTCTATTGGCTCGATTTTGGGAGTGGAATATTACTCATATCCTGAGGGAAGAAAATGCAGAAGCAGATGCACTAGATAACCTTGGTTTATCAACGAAAATGAAGGGATCGAGTTTGAAACGATAGTACAACTGATGCAGTCGGTCCGAGATGCAGATAACTACTATGAGGTAAATACGCTAATTTAGACTAGGACAGGAGGAATGAGATCATTGATTATCTTAAGCACGGGATGTTGCCAAAAGACTCTAATACATCTCGGGTGCTACGTGCCAAAGCATCACGATATAGCTTCAAAGGAGGCCAACTATACAGAAAATCTTTCCAAGGCCTGCTGACCCGATGCTTCGGGGAATCCTAAGCTAATTATGTTGTGCGAGAAGTCCATGAAGGGATATGCGAAAACCATTTGGGAGTAGGTTTCTTAGTGCTAAAACTAGAAAAGGGTAGGATGTTATTGGCCCGGAATGGAATAAAATGCCAAAACTTTCATACAAAAATGCGATAAGTGTCAACGTTATGCACCAATGATACATAAACTAGCATAACCGATATACTCGGTCTTGTCTCCATGGCCATTCATGAAATTTGGGATGGATATCATCGGACAACTATCATCGACTCCCGATAAAGTAAGATTTATTTTGATTTTATTTGACTATTTTTCTAAATGGTTGGAAGCAAGTCCTTACAGAAAATTGGCAAATGCAAAGTTGTGGATTTCTTTTGAAAAAAATATAATCTGTAGGTTCAGAATACCGAAAGAGATAGCATGCATAATGGGCCGCAATTTATTAGCGGAAAGATCATAAAGTTCTTTGAAGATTTGAAAATAAAGAGGATCACATCTTCAGCCTAGCATCCGAGTACAAATGGTCAAGTAGAGTCAACAACAAAGTGACTACACAAAACCTCAAGAAAAGGTTAGAAATGACTAAAGGTAAATGGCCGAAGGAACTACTCGAGGTTTTATTGGCATACTGAATAACGGCCAACTCAAGAACACGAGGTACTCCTTTTTCCCTTGTGTATGGAGTAGGGAACTTAATTCTGGTGGAAGAACGATGCAATGTTATTCAACTTGGATCTATTCGATGAATGTAAGGACTTGACACATATAAGAATGGAAGCCCAAAATAATAGAATGTAACAATATTATAATCAAAGATTTAACCTCTATTATTTCACAATAGGAGACTTGGTCCTAAGGAAAGTAACTCAAAACCGGGGAGCTCAACGTAGGGAAGCTAGGTCCAACATGGGAAGGCCCCTACAGGGTTTTAGTTGTCACTGGGAAAGGTTCGTATGAATTGGAGAATCAAGATAAAGAAAATTTACCCAGCAACTAGAACGTGGCACACCTCAAAAGATATTATTGATAAACATCACCTGTATTGAAAGTATGTGCTGCACTTTTTTTCCTTTTGTCCAGTTTTTGTCCCGATAGGATTTTTCTTGTAAGGTTTTTAATAAGGAGGCAACATAAATTACACTACGAAGAAAGTTTCAATAATAGCAATAAGACCTTTTAATAACAAGGCACACAAGCAAAGAACCATGCGGATGGTTAGTTAATCTTTCGCTCGGTGTCAAAAAATTCCTACTTGGAAGTTAAATTTTCTATAAAATAAAGGTTACCTGACTGTTTACAAGGGCAAACTACTAAAGGATTGTTAGATAGTATTTTGCTCGATAGCATAAGTTTCTAAGGGGAAGCGAAGTTTGTTACCGATTCGAAGATTGTCTTGCAATTCATTAGTGCGGTACTTGAAGGTACAAAACTTCCAGTGTTCCAATTTGGATTCTTCGCATTAGAAAACTAGGAGGGAATGATATGAGAATATGGCAACAATGACTGCCATGTCGACCGAGATATTAAAACCGAAAATATAGTTGTATCATTGGGACCGAGAAATGCGCGGCCAACCTCATAGAAACAAGTTGTATAAGTTAGCCACAAGTAATGGCAATTTCCTTTTCGCATAACAAATGCATATGTTCTTTTTGAAAGCGGAAGGAATAAAGTGAAGTACTTTTATTTTTATCTTATTTCTTGTGTGAACGATGAATTGACTTTGTCATTTGAAAGTTAAACAAGTACTTCAAATGCTAGTGCTGTAATGAACAAGAGACGTCCTCTCCAAGAGCACCATAAACATAAGAGGACCCTCTATTACGAAAAGCATCATGTTAATGGGTTGATTTGGAAGAACTTATGCCCGAAATCAAAATGCCTTTATGAAAAATACACCAGAAGGATTGAACAAAAAGACGTAAAAAGAAAGCTTGCACAAATAGTTATGAAAACCCTCATGTTAAAAGGTTGATTTCGGATGAATTTGTGCCCAAAAAACAAATTCATTTGGGGGGGGGGGGGAAGTAGACCCAAGGCCTTATAATCAGACTCAAACAGTAAATCTTGCACAAAAAGAAATGCAAATACTAAAACTTGCACAAATTTACAGACGAAAGAACGCAGAAAGACTTATGCAATACTTGAGAAAAAATGTATTCATCTACAATAAACATGCCAAAATAACAAGTACAAAAGTTGGGGAAAAAAGGAATATGTAAACTGCTTCCTCTCTGGAACTTGGAGGAAGAGAAGTGTCCGCGCCCCCAGGAGGAGTAGGTAGATTTGCTTATGGCTCGACATTTTGGCCCTCTAAGGTTTGGCCCTCAACATCATCACCTTCAGACCCTTTTCAAGTCCTGAGAATGCAGAATCGGAACCAGAAGCATCAGGCTCTACCAAGAGACTATTTTTAGTATCTAACTCAAGCTCACGTGCCTTAGAAATTTTAGCATCAAAGTTAATGATACGAGCATTGGCCTCTTCCAAGGTTTTTATCCTAACGCCGTACATAGCGTAATTTTTCTCAATAATAAGGGAAGTCGGTTAGCGCTTAAGTTCTTCTTTAAGTTGGGTTACCTCGGCAGAAAGGTTTTCCCGGGAGACTCTAATGGACTTGATGCTAACATCAAGATCACGGATAGTAGAGCTGAAATTCTATTGTGCTCAATGGTCTTCTTATACTTCTCCTCCAATCAGTCATATTTCATCCCCGCAACAATAAGCTCTTAAGTCTTGGAATTCAAGGCTGCCTCTAAATTGATCAATCTTTTAGCAGAGGCAGCCTCACAATCGGATGTTGCAAGAAAGACATTATGACCTTCAACCCATTTGGCCTTAGCCTCTTCGAATTGAGCCCTCAACGGGGAAATCTCTTGGCTAAGGTCTCCACTTCTTGCTCACTTTGCTGCAAATAGCAATACACCAGTCTCAATGGCTTTGGCTCCAGTTCTGAGAAGTGAGCGGTACTTTGCTTCTGCTCGAACGAAAGATGATCCCCTGTAGAGGTAATTTCTTTATTTGCACGAATCGAACTCTGAAGGACCTCAAAAGAAAGAAAGGTGGCCTACAAAATAAGATAGGCAGATTAAGGGTATTTTCAGGCAAAAACAAGAAGAAATAGCAAAGGAAGTAAAGAATGTACTGTTGCGGCATTGTGCATGGAATTGTTCAACAAGCACTCCCATGAGAGATTGTGTATCTTTTCCCAATTTTTTTCTAAAGCCAAAGGCTTCAACTAGTTAACAAGTTCCACAGGCTGGGATAGCAAATTTCATCCGTTGATACCGAGAGAGTAACGCTCCTCCTCCTTAGTGGATATTCTGAGGAGGCACTATAATTTTTCCCCAAATTACCATGGACTAGGAACTGGGAAGGGGAACATCTTCTTCTCGGGTGGATGCGAACGATAGAGATGACATAGCAGCTGCTGATGGAAGAGCTGGTGAAGAAGGAGATGAAGCTGATAGAGGTGAAGAATGAGAAGCAGTTGTGGGGAATGCAATGCTGGTGGTTGGTTACTTATCAACCGAAGATGGAAAGGGCATAATACTCATCTTCATGGTAGTGGGTGAGTTAGTGGGATTAAAAAATAGTACCATCTCAAAGCACCAAGACATCGTCCTCGATTAGTGTAATTAACTTAACAAGTTGAGCATCATGTTGAGATGATAAAGATCGTTGTCTTCTATGTAGAGAAACTCCTTCATCACTAGATTCACCATCATCATCGATCATCATGGTGTCTATGACCGGCCCAATAGAAGGGCTAGTCACCACTACTTCCGATGATGATTCAGGGCAATAGTCTTTGCCTTCTTATTCTTTTCCCAAGCCTTGGAGGGATGTCTTCTTGTTGGTTGCCTTTCATCAGTTGGGGACTCCATAATGGAAAACTTGTACCCAAATCAGGCCTGGAGACACGTGTTCGAGCAAGTGCCTCTTGAAGCGGCCTCACCACATTAGCAAGGTCAGCCAAAACATTCTCATTGGGAATGACAATCATGCCCGAATGTAGACCAGATTTTAAATAAAAGGTAGAATGGGTCAATCAATTTATTCACATAAAAAGTTGAAACAAAAGGATTCTAAGTTACCTTGATTTTTGGCCTTCCACCCGTATTACGTGCTAGTTCTTTCCACATGCGGCTTTCAGGTGTAGTGACATCTATGATTTTCTGGACTCACTGGTCCAAGCCTTCAACCCTTGGTGGAACCCATCAAGTTGCTGAAATAGGCAAGGTATGGAGGATTAATACGGATATGGAAAAATCCGTAATAAAAGAAATATTAAATGAGTTTACGAGTGAGATTCCACGCTTCCGAAAAGGATGAAGCCATTGCCGAAATGATGTCATTGGTGGAAATTGCATCAAACCGTTCCATCCACCACAGCCATTGTCATCATCCATGGTAGATAAGTAAGCATTGTGGCCGCATTTTCTTAAATTTATCATTCCCCCGTATAAGATTTTGGGGGAAAATATATTCATCAGTTGAGCTAAAAATAACTCCTCTCCCGTATCTTGGCACAAACGTCAAAGAAAAAAATCATCCTCCACACAAAAGGACTTACTTGTGCCAAACACACCTGGTAGTGGAGGCAGAACTCCGCAATAAGAGAGTCAAGCTCTCCATTCAAAGAGAACACACTCAAAGTAAAGGGATACGTGTAAAAATATGTCAAATCCTTCCTGGGCAGATGATAAGTAGGTATTTTGACTACTTATTTGAACTCTTTTACTTTCGTTTTAGCTCAAAGTTGCTTAAAGGTATTCCTAAAAACTAATGAAATGTGCTTGCTTGCGGGAGCGTTAGATTATGAGCTAAAGAGATGAAAATCAGCTCAAGAAGGAATAATTTTGAAATAAGGACAAAAACAAGGCTAAACGGGCACTGTGAGGACCACACAATATTGAATGCGTCCGCAGATCATTAAGAAAGCATATGGAAAGAAATGCTCGGCAAAGTGCAAACAGTACAATTTGGTGCGGCTGCAGAAGACAAAGTTCAGAGAGATAGGATTTTAAAGTCAATAAGAAATATAGACCGCACTTTTTTTTGTGGCTGCACTCAGAAAAATGCGGTGCACAGAAGTCCCACAATGCCAAAGCCCAAGTCAAAGAGTACAGACTACACTATAATTGTGTTGTTGTAGAAGCAAGAGTGCGGCCGCACTCATAAACGTATGGTCCGTAAAATTTGAAAGAGTGCGGTTGCAACCAAAAATTAAACGGCTATAGAACTGGAACCTATCAAGACAAGTCTCAATGTGCGTACTGCACACATAATTGTGCAACCGCACAACCCCTGCAGGGGCAATTTTGTCAAATATTATATGTTTAGTATAAATAGAACTTTTTGTCATTTTTTGGCCAAGATTTGTAAGTAAGGAGCACCTGAGCCATTTTCCTTTACTGTATTGGGTAACATTGTATTATTTTAACATTAGATTTTGTTCACTTAATCATATATTATGGATGTTATCTTAGATTCTTCTTTAATTTCTTTATTTTTCATGAGTAGCTAAACTTACAGCTAGGGTTGTGACCCAACCTTAGTGTGGTACTTAATGGGTGTTTGAGTTATGGCTTATTTGTGATTGGGTTAGTGATATTTATCCTAGTTATTGTTTGAATTCAAGAATTAATGGTTGCAAACATTGATTCATGCCTAATTTACTTAGTCTCTACTTGAGAAAGAGAGACTAAGTCTAGGAAAACTTGGCTAACAAGTAATTGGTGTGAAGTCAAGAAATATATAGCCACAATTAACGGGTTGAATCTATAGATAGTAAGACTCGACTTGAGCATTTATCACTTGTTTTGTGCAATACCCATTTGGACTTGAGAAAGACAAATTAGGAAAAATCACTCTAACTACCGAGAGGTATTGAGTGGGTAGTTGTGTGTGATTGCTATATTACAACCCTGACCAATCAAACTTGACCTAGAGTTTACAACCCGTTAGGTAACCACCTAGGTGTAATTCACGACCCTAAATCGTTTATCAACTTGAAAAAGAATATCATAAAAATATTGTCTCTTAGCTTTACAATTACAACCATTACCTTCAAAAGTAGAAGTAGAAAGAAACACCAAATACGTGGAAGTGCAATCTTGGGCACATCATACAGTCACACTAGGTCTATACCTAATTCAAAATCTAACTCCCTTTAGATTCGACCCCGACTTGTGTTGGGTTATTATTATTTCTTCGACCGCCTCACAACCTATGTTTGTGGTGTGAGTTTGGTGACATCAATTTTTGGCACTGTTTTCGAGGAGTTAAACAGATTTAGCTATATATCTAGGTTTTTGTGTGATTTATCTTCTTTTCCTTCTGAGTCACTAACTTTATTTTTGTATTGACTATAGGTATGAGAATGGATTCAACAACGAGCCCATTGGAAATGTGCCATGGGGGGGAGGGGAAGTGGAGGATGATCAAGGAGATGAGGTTCTTCCCAAACTTCAAGCAAATAGGTAAGGCTAATCAGCTCATGATGATGTTTACGTCCCTCCCCAACCTCCACCAAGAGCGGCAGCGCACTGGGTATTGCAGATAACGGTTATGCAAGTGCTATATTCCCGACCCGTATTAGGGCGAGCAATTTCCAAATCATCGATGTGATGCTTACACTACTTGAGCAACATGGATTCTTCACCGGGCTCCAAGTCAAAATTCTTAAAAGCATCACATAGGATTTGTTGATACGTGTTGGGGAGCAAGCAAACCAATGTTTTTGAAGACGCGCTGCAGTTGAGGCTATTTCTTTTTCCTCTATGGGGAAAGACTTTGTATTGGTTAGAGAGATTTCCCATTCATTCCGTCCATACATGGGATGGGTTGGTTGAAAAATTCATTGCCAAATTATTCTCTATGAGGCATATGGATACACTTCGAGATGAGATTCTTGCGTTCAAGCAAGAGCCCAATGAGCCATTGCATGATTTTAGAAAATATACCGTACCATGGTTAAAGAGTGCCTGAATAATTAGATGCTATAATATAGCAAACCTTCTACAGGGGGATCAACATAACAAATCAATGTGTGGTAAATCAACTCTCCGGTGGGAACTTCATGAGCACTCCCTATACCGAAGCTTGTGAAATTTTGGATAAGATGGTGGATACCTCATCGACATGGCAAATTAGAGCCAATGTTCCTCAAGATGACCCCAAATGACATACACCTATACAAGGAACTACATGATGGGCAAGCTATCACTGAGTTGACAACCACAATGAATCAATTGGCCAAAGCTTAGCTTCAACAAGTTCAAGGTCGAAACAAGTGAATGCAATAGAAGGTGTGAATATCATGATTAACAAGAGGTGAAAAAAAGGTCAACAAATGCAAAGTCATCCAAAACAATTCATGCAAGATGATAGTGGGTATGACCAAGGTGATTCGTTAAATGAGCAAAAAGAAGAAGTGCAATATGTCAACAATTATCAAGGCCAAAGAAACAATGCTCAAGGACAAAATCAACAACAATAGCGGTCACAAGGTTATCAAGGAAATTGGAAAACCAAGGCCATCAAGGAAACTGGAGTGGTGATAGCAACAATCAAGGCAATTAGGGATATAACAATAATCAAGGCAATTGGAATACTCAAGGTAATCAAGGCAATTGGGGTGGTAACACTCAAAGCAATTGGGGAGGCAACAACATAGGGGGTTGGAACAATAAAAACCAAGGGGATCGGGGGTCGGGCTTTCAAAGACCCCCAATGTTTCAATAACAAGCAACCCACATCTATATCCTTCCCAAGGTCTGAGTTCTTCTAACATTGAAATGGGCCAAATAGAGAACATGTTTAAACCAATAATGGAGAAGAAGACGGACTCCGATGCTCAATTAGCCTTCCACAACACTTCAATTCGCAATTTGGAAGTTCAATTGGTCAAAATATGGAAAGATTTGAACACTCATACTAAGGGGGCACTATCCAGTGATACGGTGGTGAACCCGCAGAGTGGGAAACACACGGAATATGCTATGGCCATGACTACAAGATGTGGAAAAAATGGAGAGGCAACCACCTCAATCAAAGAATAATTTTGGATGATGATGTGTTGGTGAAACAAGATGAGACTCCAAGTAATGTGGTTCAAGATAATGAAGAAGTGTGAATTACATTGATGAAACTAGGGAGGATACGCAAGAAGAATTGAACTCGTCTAGGGAACACGCAATCGACTTGGCGAAACCATTAATGCCAAAGGATAAGGCACCAATGCCAAGACCCCTCCCCCCTTCATACCCTCAAAGGCTTGCGAAAGAAAAATAGCAAGAACCAATTCAAAAAGTTTAGTGACATGATGAAGAGTTCGTCTATTAATGTACCATTGTTGAGGCTTTTGCAAATGCCGGGCTATGAAAAGTTCATGAAGGAATTGGCGACCAAGAAACATTCAATGAATTGTGAGACTATCAAGATGACACATCAAGTGAGTGCTATTGTGCACTCAATGGCTTCAAAATTGGAAATCCGGGCACTTTCACAATCCCTTTCACTATAGGGAACGCCGACTTGCCAAAGCTTTATGTGATATCGGGGAAAGTATAAACTTGATGCATTATTTAATGTTCAAAACTTTGGGAATTGAGCAACCAAGACCAAACTCCATGAGGTTGCAAATGGCTTATCGTATAATAAAGAGGCCATTGGGTATTTTTGATGATGTGTTGGTTCGTGTTGACAAGTTCATCATCCCGGCGGACTTTGTGATTCTTGATTGTGAAATGGACAATGAGGTGACGATTATTTTAGGTCGACCTTTCCTTGCTAGGGGGAAGGCTCTTGTTGATGTGGAAGACAATGGGCTCACTTTTCGGGTGGGTGATGAAAAGGTGATATTCCATGTGTGCAAATCTATGAGAGAACCGAATAGTAATGAAGTTTGTTCATTTGTGGATTTGGTGACCGATGTGAATGTTGATGATGCTAGTGCAACAATGTTGCGGACAAATTGGAAGCTATTTTTCTTAAACTTGATGATAATGAGGAGAATGATGGTTGTGGAATGTGTGAATGCATTACAAGGAGTGGGGTCGTACACTTATGAACCCCGCAAGTTTTCCTTGGATCTCGAGAACAAGAAAATTTCTCCAACAAAGCCCTCAATTGAGGAGCCTCCCACATTGGAGTAAATACATTGCTTTTGCATCTCAGGTATGAATTCCTTGACCCTTCATCAACTTTAACGGTTATCCTTTCCCCTTCTTTGAATAACATGCAGGTAGAGTCCTCATTGGAGGTGCTACAAATAAGGAAAAGAGCATTTCGATGGACATAGAGGATATCTGGGGTATAAGCCCCGCCTTTTGCATGCACAAGATTATTTTGGAGAAGGGTGCCAAACCCTCTGTTGAACATCAAATAAGGCTAAATAAATCAATGCAAGAGTTGGTCAAGAAGGATATCATAAAGTGGTGGGATGCCGGGGTTGTTTCCCCCATTTCTGATAGTTCATGGACTTCACTGATGCAATGTATTCCAAATAAATGGGACATGATTGTGGTTACCAATGACAAGAACGATTTGATTCCTACAAGAACGATGACTGGATGGAGAGTATGGATAGACTATCGCAAGCTCAACAAAGTTACAAGAAAGGATCATTTCCCACTTCCATTCCTTGACCAAATGCTAGATAGGTTGGTCGGCCGTGCTTTTAATTATTTCCTTGATGGATATTCTGGCTACAACTAAATTCTTATTGCTCCAGAGGAGCAATAAATGACCACATTCGCATGTCCTTATGGTACTTTCTCGTTCTCAATGATGTAATTTGGATTGTGTAATGCATTAATGACTTTTGAACGGTGTATGATGGCTATTTTCACCGACATGGTGGAGGATATTATTGAGGTATTCATATATGACTTTTCTGTGGTTGGGAATTCTTTTCACAATTGCTTGAACAATTGGCTAAAGTCTTGGTAAGATGTGAGGAGACAAACATGGTATTGAATTGGGAGAAATGTCATTTCATGGTCGAGGAAGGCATAGTCCTCGGCCATAAAATTTCAAAGCATGGTATTAAGGTCGACAGGGACAAAATTAAGGTGATCTCCAAAATCCCTCCTCCTACATCTATGAAAGGAGTGAGGAGTTTCTTCTGTCATGTGGGGTTCTATCGTGATTCATCAAGGAACCATTTTTGTAAACTTTTGGAAAAGGATGCCAAGTTCCAATTCAAAAAATATTTTATGAAGTCATTCGGATTATATAAGTTCAAGTTGACTGCTACTCTTATTATCACCACACTGGATTGGAGATTGCCTTTTGAGCTCATGTGTGACGCTAGTGATATGGGTGTTGGAGCAGTTTTGAGGCAAAGAATCAACAAATTCTTCCATCCGGTCTACTATGCTAGAAAGACCATGAATGATTCTCAAGTTAATTACATAGTGACCGAAAAAGAGCTACTTTATATTGTCTTTGCTATGGAGACTTTTCGCCCATATTTGTTGGGTACAAAGAGGAAGGTTAACATTATCTTGGCAAGGTTAATGATGGCAAGATTATGACAGTTTCTTCATTTCATATGATTAGTAATGTGCATTGTGCCACAACGTTAAATCAGGCGCTTCTTGGGAAGCAACACATATGTTTTCTTTCTTGTTCTTCTTCCTTAGATAGGCTTTATTTTGTGCTAACTAGTTTTGAGTGTATGCAGGAATGGTTGTGCATTGCAGGGGCTTGTGCAAGAAAAAATAGGCCAAGTGTCACAAATGTGCGGACCGTACCAGAATTATGCAGGCCGCACAAATTTATGTACGGTCGCACAACTGAAAGACCAAAAGTGCATTCTCTCTAAAGATTGGCCTGTCAAATATCATTAACAATTTGCAGCCACACATAATTTTCTGCGGCTTCACTCACTTTTGTGCAGACCGTAGAGCTTCTTCGAAGGTTCAAGTAACGAGTGCAGACAACACTCAAAATTGTGCGGCCACACTCAACTTCATTTTTGACCAACTGGGTCAACCTATAAATAGGACCTAAATGCAACATTCAAAACTTATAGACTCTGTGCTCTGGAACCCTAAGCAAACAAAATGCATATCCCATTAGTTCTAAATCTTCCCTCATTTCATCAGTTTAAATTCTTACCTGCATCCTTCATAACTGGTATGTTCATTACATCTTAGATTTTTCAATTTCTTTTAGTTTACTTTTTGTTCTTTTGTGTTGGGGTTATTTTTAGGCCAAAATTGTTATTTCATTAGTCATTTGTGCTTAAATCATGTGGGTATTATCATATATGTTCATTTGGGCCTAGGTAGATCATTAGTCATGTTTAATTGCAAATACCATGTCTCAATTGTGTGAAAATTGCAAACCACATAACAACTGCCACATAAAATTCAAATTGTGCGGCCACACATACTTTTGTGTGGTTCCCAGCTCTCTAACTTAGGGAGTATGTGTGCATGACTTATGTTGACCACACTCAAAAATTATGCGGTCTTCGATGAAATTATGCAGACCACAGTGAAGTTGTGTTGTCTGCGTTGTAGAATGATTAGAGACCCAATTTCTGAACCTAGGTGTGTGGCCACACTCAAAATTGTGTAGTCCACACAATAAGTTGTGCGGCCGCACTGTAAAATTGTGCGATCCGCACTTGAAAATCTGCCGCCGCACTCGCTTTTGTATGGTCCGCATTACCTCTTTTGAGTCAAATTTCCTGAAACTTTCATGCATTGCATTTGTGTACACTGTACTGAGCTCTAACTAGTTCTTACTGTAATGAATTACAGACAATAGTTAGATCACATTGTAGAGGTGATACATCAAAAGTGAGGGTAGAACCCTCCTGAGGTCGAGGTTGAGGTAGAAGTAACCTACCACTAGCGATAGAGAGAGCCATAAGCAAGAAAGAAACTGCCAACAGAGTTCATGAACCCTTCAAGTCCCGTGAGTATCTCCCATCTAGGGAAGCTTTTGAAGATAAATCTGTGCAAGAACTTGCTGATACCTAATCTAAACCCGAACAAGTCCCGGGTAAATTCCACTTGAGACATGAATCCTCTTCCGCTGCTAGTTCTTCTGAGGGTTCTGAAGAGGGTAGCTATGATTTTGAACCCTCTTCCTCACATTCCCCGGCAGCACTTATCAATATAGATGATGATAATGATGATATTTTGGATGATTGTAGAGGGTTCTACACTACAATAGGAGGTCTAGAGAGGACTAAGAAGAAGGGATTTATGTGAGGATCGATTTATGAGCCTGACTACTGATAACTATGGATTTTAGCCTATCTTATGCTCTCTTTTGCTTTAGCCTATCTTATGCTCTCTTTTGCTTAGGTTTTAGATAAAATATGTGTAAGAATATTCTTGAAAACTAAAGTGCTTTTCTGCAGGGTTTGGTCAAAGTAAGGCAAGAAAGCCATAATCAACTCATGAAGGAGTTAAATTTGTACAAGTTCAAAGCTGGGACTGAAGCACAGTGATGGTAAAGAGCGTTCGCGTAAGTTCCACTACTGAAGCAGCAACAATTACGCAGTCCACAGAAGTGAGATTCACAGAAGTTGTTTTGGGTACAACAGAGGTTGTTGGCTACGGTGACAAAGCGTGGCCACAGAATACCTAACGCGACCCTAGTGGTATTTCCGCTGAGGGCGTTAATTAAGGTTTAGAGACTCTACAAGTTGATATTAACCAACGAGCATGATTACGCAGCTGTTGTTGATGCTAACACGATGGTGGTGAATTTTACAATGTCCGTGCAGCCAAGTCCAAACAAAGAACAAAATTAAAGAAACGCAGTCTACGCTTGTTTTTGTACGACCGCGAATGTCCATGCGCTAAGGCGCCCAGTTTTTCGCTGACAACAGAACCTACGTATGGTTATATTATCCAGTAATTTGTATCAGTGAGCTCGTGAACAGCCGTAGTTTTCCATTTAGAGTAATTTTAAAGTAGTTTTAGCTTATATTCTTAGATTTTATTCTTGTAATCACCTTTTATGGCTTATTTTCATCTCCATCTTTGCTTTCTACCTTGATTATGAGTAGCTAAACCCATTAGCTAGGGTTGTGACCCAACTCTAGTGCTGGTATTTAATGGATCTTCAGTTTTAGGGCTTATTTGTTTATGTGTTGTGATAGTTATCTTAATTTATGCATTAATTGTAGAATTGGTGGTTGCAAACACTTATTTGTGCCTTGATGACTTATACTATTCTTGAGAAATAGAGACTAAGTCTTGGAAAATTAGGCCAACAAGGAATTAGGGTCCATTCAAGAGATTGATACCCCTAATTAAAGGGTTATATCTAGAGATATTAATACCCGTCTTTAGACAACATCATTTGTTATGCATGAATACCCATTTGGACTTGAGAAAGTCAAATGTGATGGTTATATCACAACCCCAATCATTACAAGCTTGTCCTAAATCCTAGATCATATTAGATACTCGTCTATGTGTAAGTCACTTTCCTAGTTTTTTTTTATCATGTGAGAAATCCCCAACAAAAATATTATACTTAGATTACTTTCAGCAATCAATAGCATTAAATATAGATTAGAAACAAATCCAAGCATGGATAGAAGTGTAATTAAAAGCAACATATATAGCTATATTAGATAGAAACCCAACTCCCAATCAATATTAACTCCCTATGGATATCAATCCCGACCTTTCGGGTAAAGGCTGCACCGACCACTCCTCGCCACTATATAGTAGTGCAGCGTTTGAGCTGATCATGTTTTTGCGCCATTGCCAGGGAGTTAAATGGTTTTGGCTATCTCTCTAACTAGTTATGTGTCTTGTTTTCCTTTCCTTCTATTTTTAACTTATATGAGTTATTGATTAAGGTACAAAATGGCAAATAATGATTCTCTTGACAATGTTCTCCAGGGGGAGGAGGTAGATGATAATGCTAATGATGAGGTGCCTCTAGTATCTGAAGCTCAAATGAGAGGCCGCCAGGATAATGAAACATTCCAGAACCTCCTCCAACTCCTCCACGAGTAGCTCCTCGGGTGATTTCAAATGAAAGTTACGCAAGTGCAATTGTCCCAACCAGGAACCGGGCGGGAAATTTCCAAATTACAAATGTCATGTTGACCTTAATGAAGGAAAGAGGGTACTACATAGGCGCCCCCCATCAGAATGCATATAAAGATCTAGGGCTTGGTGGATATCTGTTGGGGAAGAAAACAAACAAATGTGTCGGAGGATGTATTGAAACAGAGATTGTTCCCTTATTCACTTAGAAGGAAAGCTCTGGATTAGCTCGAAAGACACCCCAAACCATTTCATCACAACATGGGATGAGTTGGTCGACAAGTTTATAGCCAAGCTTTTCTCTCCAAGACATATAGCGACATTGAGAGATGAGATCCTCGCCGTTAAACAAGAGCCAACTGTGCCACTCCATGAGGTCTACGAAAGGTATCAGATAATGCTTAAAGAATATTCAAACAATGACATGACCGAGGCCATGATCCAGCAAACTTTCTATCATGGCATCAACACTACCAACCAGTGTGTAGTTAACCAGCTAGCAGTGGGAAATTTTATGAACACACCTTATGCCAAGGCATGTGATATACTTGATGAGATGGAAGATACTTCCTCGGCATGGCAAACTTGAGCTAATGTACCACCAGGTGATCCCAATGTCATTCACCTTCACAAAAAGCTCCATGGCCACAACCAAACAATAATAGAGTTGACTACAACAATGAACCAGTTGGCCAAAGTTCAATTGCAGCAAGTTCAGGCATCAAGACATGTGAATTCCATGTAAGGGGTAAATACGATGGTCAACAAGAGGTGACAAAGAGGTCAACAAAGTCAAGGAAATCTGGATCAATATGAGCAAAGTAGTAGTGGTTACAAGCAAGATGATGGGTATGATGACCAAAGTGAAGAAGTTCAATATGTGAAATTGACAAGGACAACAAGGCAATGCTCCGAATCAATAACAACATTGGAGATCCCAAGGAAATTAGGGGAATCAAAATCAACAATGAAATATAAACTGGTGAAGCAAGTACCTCCGAGCAAAAGGAAGTTGTGAGGGATGATGTTGAAGTGCAAAATGGCAATGATCCAATAGTCAACGATCAAATGAGTGAAGAGAATTTGAATGGTGGTGTGAGAATTGATATTCATGACAATGAGAAGGAGACTCAAAATGACGTGAGCCCATCTAAGGAACACGTGATAGACATACTGCAAACGGTAATTCCTAAGGCCAAGGCTCATTTGCCAAGTCCACCCCCGCCTTACTCTCAAAGGCTTTCAAAGCAAAATAATGAAAACCAATTTAAGAAGTTTATTGAGATGACAAAAAGCTTTTCAATCAATGTGCCCTTGGTGGAAACTTTTGAGCAAATGCCGGTATATGCCAAATTTATGAAAGATTTGGTAACTAAAAAGAGATATATAGATGGTGAGACCATGAAAATGACTCATCAAGTGAGCGCCATTGTGCATCCGATGGCTCCAAGGCTTGAAGACCCCGTTTTTTTTACCATTCCATGTACCATTGGGAGCGCGGATTTTGTAAAGACCTTGTGTGATTTGGGATCAAGTATAAATTTGATGCGTCACTGTATATTTAATACTTTGGGTATTGGTTAACCGAGATCTACTTCAATGAGATTGCATATGGCAGATCGAACAATGAAGAGGCCGCTTGGTATTATTGATAATGTTCTTGTGTGGGTCGACAAGTTCATACTTCTCGCGAATTTTGTGATTCTGGATTGGGAGTTTAAATATAAGGTTCCTAGATACAGGGAAGGCTTTGGTTGATGTGGAAGCAGGGGAACTCACCTTCCGGGTAGTTCATAGACTTCACTGGCACAATGTGTTCCAAAGAACGGGTATGATTGTGGTCGCAAAGGAGTAAAACGAGTTGATCCCCACTAGGACTGTCACCGGATGGAGGGTATGCATGGACTACCAGAAGCTAAACAAAGTGGCCCGGAAAGATCATTTTCCATTGCCATTTCTTGGCAAAATGTTTGATAGACTTGCCGGGCGTGCCTACTACTGCTTTTTGGATGGGTACTTAGGTTACAACCAGATTTTTATTGCACCGAAGGACCAGTAGAAAACCACCTTCACATGCCCGTATGGGACCTTTGCATTCTCACAAATGTCATTTGGTTTGTGTAATGCACTGGATACCTTTTGGCTATGTATGATGGCTATCTTTACGGACATAGTGGAGGACTTCTTGGAAGTGTACATTGATCATTTTAGTATTGTGGGTGAATCTTTTGAATAATGCATTGTTCACACCGACCATGCAACCCTTCGGTACTTGATGATCAAAAGAGATTATAAGGCAAGGTTGATGCGGTGGGTACTTCTATTTCAAAAGTTTGATCTAGAGAATCAAGACTGCAAGGGTAGTGAAAATCAAGTGGCGAACCACTTGTCCCGATTGGAGGAGGAGGGGAGGCCACATGATGGCCTTGATATTAATGACTCATTCCATAACGAGCAATTTCCAGCCATTTCATTGACCAGGATTTCGAGGCTCGCCGATTTAGAAAATTATCTTATGAGCGGCATTGTACCGAATGAGTTCTTTTCAAACTAAAGGAAAAAGCTCAAACGGAATTGTCTTGACTAACATTGGGATGAGTTATACCTCTTTCATATTTGTACCGATCGTGTGGTTCGACGATGTGTATTAGAGAAGGAACAAGTGGGTATTTGTGAGGCTTTCCACTCTTCACCGTATGGTGGTCATCATGGTGGAGCTAGAACAACAACAAAAGTGTTGAGTTTTAGATGCTATTGGCCTACTCTCTACAAGGACGCTAATGATATAGTCAAGCATTGTGATGAATGTCAAAGGGCCGCTGGGATTTCTAATAACAATAAGATGCCCCTTACCACCATCTTGGAAATGACATCTTTGATGAGTGGCGTACTGATTTCATGGTACCATTCGTGAGCTCTTGTGGGAACACTTACATTTTGGTAGTCGTGGACTATGTTTCGAAATGGGTTGAAGCCGTGGCTTTAGCCAACAACGAAGCTCGAAGTGTGGTGACGATATTTGGTACTCCAAGGGCCATTATTAGTGATGGGGGATCGTATTTTTGCAACAAGGCTTTTGATACCTTATTCACAAAGTATGGTGTCACTCACAAAGTATCCACCCCCTACCATCCTCAAGCAAGCAGACAAGTTGAAGTCTTTAACTAGGAGATCAGGAGTATTTTTTTCAAAGAATGTGAATGCCAACCGGACGGATTGGTTAAGAAAACTTGATGATGCTCTTTTGGCTTATAGGATGGCAAACAAAACACTGATTGGGATGTCTTCATATTAATTGGTGTTTGGGAAGGCATTTCCTCTTCGAATAGAACTTGATCATAAGGCCATGTGGGCTTCGAAGAAATTAAACCTTAAGTGGTATATCACTGCAAACTTACGGGTGGCATAACTGAATGAGCTAGATGAATATCGGTATCATGCCTACACAAGCTCGTCACTTTACAAAGAGAAGATGAATTACCTCTATAAAACGTACATCCACAACAAGGAGTTTAGAGAGGGTGATCATGTACTATTGTTCAATTCCCGATTATAGATGTTTCCAAGCAAGTTGAAGTCAAAATGGAGTGGCTCATTTGAAGTGGTAAATGTAAACCACCTTGGTGCTCTAGATTTGAAAAACAAGAACGATGAAGTTTTTAGAGTCAAACTCCAATAAAAATATGGAATAATTCAAAAATAAACTTCTGTATATTAAAATACATAAGAAATTAAGGAAAAATAATAAAACATTGGGACATACTTATATATGCATATACAAGCTATTTTGAAGGTACTTTTCATATTAAAATATATAGAAAAAAATTAGGTATCAACAACATGTGAGTGGAGGCATTGGGGATGTTTGCTATTTGATGGGAGATAGATTCTCTGTGCAACCACTACGGCTCCTATGTCCCTTTTCTTAGACACAACCTCATACTTTAAGGCCTTATTTGTAGCTTTCAAGGCCTCGAAGTTTGTAACCATGCCGATTTTGATGCCCTATTCAATCCTTTCCCCTAACTTGATAATGTCAGAAAATTTGTAGCTCTGGATCATCATTAGTCGTTCATAATAATGCGGGTCTTGAGCCCGGATAAAGAATTTGTTCAACTGTTCCTCCTCTAAGGCAAGTCTGAACTTAGCAGCTTCGGACCTCAAGCGAGTAGCATACTCGAGAAATGTTTCTGTGGACTTCTTCTTTAGATTCTGAATGTAGAACACATCCGGCGCATTCGACCTAGTGAAATAGTTTGAAAAGGACTTAGGATGTGCCTTGGCTTCTGAGCTGCCTACATATTCCTGGTCTTACAGGAATCAGGTCATGCATAGTTTAGCATCCACCGGCGGAGTATGCTGATGGAGACTTTCAAGAATGGACGTAATATTGAGGACAGGGTGAATGGTCGAAGACTGATAGGGCTGTGGGAACTGAAGCGAGATCACTCCTACCGAGAGGGCCATTGCTCGCTGGTTCACCTACAAATAAGTAATACAAGCATGTATTGTGCGTAAATTTAAACATGATGCAAATTCCTGCGGGACCATGAATGTTGTCTTGGACAGTGAGAATGATGTCCTTAGACCATGATGTCCTAAGCCATGAAGTGTATAATAAAGGATTCGCATGCCATGAAATGATGCTCTCAAGCTATGAGAATGGGGCCTCCAAACCTTGATGCCTTTGAATAATGATATGCAAAAGATTAAAGGAGTCCTCAGGCTATGGCATGGCGTTCTTGGGCTATGCAAATGGTGCTTCCGAACAATAATGCCTTCGGACAATTTGGCGATCTTTCAACCCACGAAATGCAGTACTTGGCGATCTTTCAGCTCATGAGATGCAATAGGTGATGATCTTTCAACCATGCAGAATGTAAATGAGGTGGAGATCTTTCAGCCATGGAGAATGTAAATAAGGTGGCGATCTTTCAGCCATGCAGAATGTAAGTGGCGATCTTTCAGCCATGCAGAATGCAAGTGGCAATCTTTCAGCCATGCAGAATGTAAATGGAGTGGCGATCTTTCAGCAATGCAGAATGCAAATAAGGTGGCTATCTTTCAGCCGTGCAGAATGTAAATAGAGTGGCGATCATTCAGCCCTGTAGAATATAAATAAAATGGCGATATTTTTGCCATACAAAATGTAAATAGAGTGGCGATCTTTCAGCCATGTAAAATGTAAATAAAGTGGCAATCTTTTAGTAATGTAGATGTAAATAAAGTGGCGATCTTTTAGTAATGTAGATGTAAATAAAGTGGCGATCTTTCAGCCATGCAGATGTAGATGGAGATAGTATTTAGTCTCGGCAGGCAGAATGGTAGCCTTATATAATGCATAAAATGCAAATGGAGACAGTGTTTAATCTCAGAAGGCAGAATGGTAGCCTTGTGCAATGCAGAAAAAGCAGATTTTGGTCTTGGAAAGCAGAATGGTAGCCTTATACAATATAGAAAAATGCAAATTGAAACAGTGTTGTGACGACCCGACCTATCGTCATGTGATTTACCACCCTGTTTCCCCCATTTTCTACTTCTTTATGCTTTATTATGAGTGTTTTGTGTGAACGTGTTGATTTGGATTGAATTGAGAAGGAAATGAGACACTTAGTCTTTTTAAGGAAGGGTTGTTTTGGAAAAGTCAACTAGACGTTGACATATGTGCTAGGAGGCTCGGATGTGAATCCCGATGATTTGGTTAGCTTCATTGGATGATTTATAACTTAGGAGTGTGATCGGATGTAATTTTGGAGGTTCGGTGTAGACTTAGGCTTGAATTGGCGAAGTTAGTATTTTGGCGAATCCGGTTGGTAGGTGAGATTTTGATCCAATGGTCGGAATAGAATTCCGAGAGTTGCTATAGCTTTGGCAGGTTATTTGGGATGTGTGTGCAAACTTTCAAGTCATTCGGAAGTGTTTTGGTTTGGGTTTTTATCAAATGCGTGTTTCGGAAGTTTTAGAAGAACTTAAGCTTGAATCCGATGTAATTTGATGGTTTTGGTGTTGTTTGTGGTGTTTTTATGATTGGAGCAAGTTCAAATAATGTTTTAGGATGGTTTGACACTTTTGGTTGAGGACCCAGAGGCCTCAGGTGAGTTTCGGATGGCTAACCGAGAAGTTTTAAACTTGGAAATACAGTAGTAGTTGCAGGTCTCGCATTTGCGAGTGAGGCTTCTCAATTGCGAAAAGGCTGGCCTGAGGAAGGGCTCCCATTTGCGATAGTTCGATTGCAATTGCCACCTTGGCAGGGTTCGCATTTGTGAGAAATGTTTCACATTTGCGACCTTGGCAGGGTCCGCAATTGCGAGCCAGATGTCGCATTTGCAACCTTGACAGGAGAGGACCACCTTCGCAATTCCAAAGTTTTGTTGCATTTGCGAACCAGGTGTCGTAAATACGACATCTGAGGGCTGTGTCCAGCTATAAAAAAACCAAACTTAGCCTGTTTCCCTCACTTCCCACTTGGCTTTGGGCGATTTTGAGAGCTTTTAGATGGAGATTGAAGAAGGTTTATACTGGGATTGATTGGAGGTGAGTTTTATGAGCTAAAAATATGATTTAATTGTAGAATCAACCTAGAAATTCATGTAAACTTAGCAAAAAGAGGGAAAAAACTAAGGCTTGAGTTTTGGTATTGCAAATTGGGATTTGAAGGGTCATTTGGACTTTGATTTTGGTATTCTTTATATGTATAGACTCGTGGTGAGATAACGAACCCGTTGATATAAGAATTTCTCAGTTTTGAGAAGTGAGTGCGAGGCTCGGGTTTTGCTAATTTCGAGATTTTTGCTATTTTTCAATTGTTTTCAATTGGGGATTGTTCCATTGGCATATTGTGACGTATTTGTTGCGATTATGATCATATTCGACACGCGAGGAGGTCGACTTGAAAGGCAAAGGCATAGCGAGCTAGGATTTTGGCCGTCTTGAGGTGAGTAAGAGATGTAAATGTTGTCCTGAGGGTTTGAAATCTCAGGTTTTCACATTGTAGTGCTATATTGAGGTTAGAGCATCTTCGGGGATTGTGACTTGGTCTGTCCCGGTAGATGAATATAGTGTGTATTTAATTGAAATTCCTTATTATTATTATTATAATTTAAGCTAATTACTATATTTGAGCTTCGTTCCAATTGATTGAATCCTTCAGGGATTGCTATTACTGGTTTCTTACCATTTTTACGTATTATTGAACTCAATCCTAGTAATTTAATACTATTTTTCAAACTCAACCATCTTTTCTCAAACTTGAAACTTAAATAATATTGCTAATGAAGTTTGGGCTGAATATTTATATATTGTTATGCCCGAGGGGCTTATGTGATTCTGGACTGAGCATGGGATCAGGTTGCGTGCCGCAGCAATATTATATTGATATTGATATTGATATGAGGTGGAGGGCCTAGTTGATGCCACAAGATGGCTTATATTGCGCTTGGGTCGTAAGGGGCCCCTCTTGGATTCTGCACACCCTCAGTGAGCACCGTCAACGATAAATAAAGGAAGGGGGCTGCACGCCATAGCGGGTACTAGAGAGTACCGGACTATGTGTTTCATTTCATATTTTCATGTCACTTACTTACTTATCTGTTGTAGCATTTCCATAATTATTGTTATTGGTCTACTGATTTAACATTATCTGGTTCAGGTTGTTGTATTTATAGAATTACTTTTTGTCTATTCCAAATTTCTTCTTTTCAGCCTTTATTTATGCTTATTACTAACTGGGTTAGAGTACTCACATTACTCCCTACACCTTGCGTGCAGATCTAGGTACATCTGAGGCCGATTGAGGACTTCTCTACCGAGTATTCAGGAGAATCAAGGTAGCTGCATGACGTCCGCAAAACTGATCTTCCTTCTACCTTATTTGCTTTATTTCTGCATTTCTTTATAACAATATGTAGCAGAGTGATACTAAGGTATTAGAGGCTCAGACTTGTGACACCAGATTCTTCGGGCTGTGTAGTTGTTTTTATTACTTGGGATTCTGCATGTTTTAGTTTTATTTCAGACTTTCAGTATTATGATTTAGCAAACTATCTGTGTTAATTAACTCTTGAATGTTATAAAATTGTTAAGGTTATTGAATGGGTCGGGCTTGCCTAGCAGTGTGTTAGGCGCCATCACGACTGTGGTTGGGGTCGTGACAAGTTGGTATCAGAGCCTAGGTTACTTGGTCTCGCAAGTCATGAGCCGGCTTAGTAGAGTCTTGCAGATCGGTACGGAGACATCTGTACTAATCCTCAGGAGGCTGCAGAACCTTTAGGTAAACTTCACATTCTTCAAATTCTTGTCGTGCGGCTTTGTTGAACTGAGAACTAAACTTCTAATATTCTATTCTCTCACATATGGTAAGGACACGAGCTACTAGACGTGGCGGACAACAACCAATAGCACTTACAGAGGTCACCAGAGACCGTGGACACAGTCGTGGTAGAGGCGGAGAAGCTGGGCCAGCGCCTGCTTATCCACCAGTTGCCCCAGCTCAAGATCAGGCTCCAGCTGCAGACACACCAGTGGCAGCAGTTCAGGCACCAGCTGTGACTATCATGATTCCGGGTCTTCGGGAGACCTTGGAACAGATATTATCAGTCTGTACTGGCCTGACTCAGGTAGTTTCTGTTACCACCGCAGCATCAGCTACTTCACAGGTTGGGGGAGGCAATCAAACCCCCGCTGAACACACACCTGAGCAGGTGGTGCAAGTACTACAGACACTAGAGGCACTTCCAGCTCAGGAAGTTGCACCAGTTCAGGGCTCCGTGGTTCAAGTTATGCCAGACGATGAGCAGCATCATCTTGAGAGGCTTGGTAGGCTCCAGCCTTTGACATTTAGTGGTGCTGAGAGCGAAGATGCCCAGGGTTTTCTTTGAAGGTGTCACCGTATGCTCCGGATGGCAGGGATCCTTGAATCGAGTGGTGTGGCATTTACTACCTTTCAGTTTACCGGGGCTGCTCTTACTTGATGGGAGGAGTTTGAGAGGCGTAGGCCTGTCGGTGCGTCACCCCTTTCTTGGCAGCATTTCTCCACTCTTTTCCTGGAGAAGTATGTACCTCAGTCCCGCAAAGAGAAGCTGCGTAGGCAGTTTGAGTGGTTAATGTAGGGGGATATGACAGTGAATCAGTACGAAATAAGGTTTACACAGTTGGACCGTCATGTTATAAAGATGGTTCCATCAGATCGTGAGAGGATTAGGAGATCTGTGGATGGCCTTAATTACCATCTCCATATGTTGATGACTAGAGAGAGAGTATTGGGTGCTAAGTTTGAGGAGATGGTGGATATCGCTCATGAGATCGAGTCAGTGCGTCGAAGAGAGCGAGAAGAGAGGGAGGCCAAGAGGCCTCGTGGATTGGGAAGTTACAGTGGTGCTCCTTCGAGGGGCCAGTTCCAGCATGGTAAAGGTCATTCTTTCAGGCCTGCTCAGTCGACCCCTCTAGAGTAATGCCGGGGATCTTCAGGCCGTGGTCATCATGGGTCCCAACAGGGCCCGTCTTTACTTAGCGCCCTCTCTACTCAGATTCATCTCATGCCCCATCAGCTTAGGGTTTTTCTGCACCGAGTGAATCTGCTAGTCACGCTGGTGCGAGGGGTTCCCTTCAGTTCCCATCTCAGCACCGGGCAGCTGTTATGAGAGCGGAGATTTTGGTCACTTGAGGAGGCAGTGCCCTCAACTTCGTGGAAGACAGCATCAGCAGAGGGTTTAGCCCCCGACTTCTGCTCCAGCTACTTCATCACCCGCCCAGCCAGATAAGGGTGGAGTTCAGACAGCCGGGGATCGCCCTAGAGGTGGAAACCAATCAGGCGGTGGCCAAGCTCGTTTCGATGCTATGTTGTGTAGGACATGGAAACGCCTCAGTATTATTTGATCCCGGTTCCACCTATTCATATATGTCATCATATTTTTCTCGTTATTTGAGTATGCCCTGCGAGTCCCTATCTTTACTTGTTCATGTGTCTACCGCGGTGGGCGGTACTATTGTTGTGGACCATGTGTACCGGTCATGTGTTGTAATTATTGGGGGTCTGGAGACCCGAGTTGATTTATTACTATTGAGCATGCTATGTTATCTTGGGCATAGATTGGTTATCTCTGTATCATGTTATTCTAGACAATCATGCTAAGACAACCACTTTGGCTATGCCGGGTGTACCGCAAATCGAGTGGCGTGGTGTGACTGATTATGTCTCTAGTAGAGTTATTTCTTTCTTGAAGACCCAGCATATGGTTGGGAAGGGTTGTATTTCCTATTTGGCGTTTGTGAGGGATGTTGGAGCTGAGACTCCTTGCATTGATTCTGTTCTAGTTGTGAGGGATTTTCCTGATGTATTCCCTGCAGACCATTCGGGCATGCCACCGGACAGGGATATTGATTTTATATTAACCTGGTGCCGGGCACCAGTGAAGTTGAAAGAATTGAAGGAGCAACTTCAGGAGCTCCCAGATAATGAGTTCATTCGACCCAGTGTGTCATCATGGGGTGTGCTAGTTCTGTTTCCAAAGAAGAAGGATGGCAAAATAAGAATGTGCGTCGATTATAGGCAATTGAACAAAGAAATTGTGAAGAATAAGTATCCCCTGCCTCGCATTGATGACTTATTTGACCAGCTTCAGGGAGCGAGGGTGTTTTCCAAGATTGATCTCTGTTCGGGTTATCACCAGTTGAAGATCAGGAATTCAGATGTTCATAAGACTGCTTTCAGGACTAGATATAGTCAGTATGAGTTTCTTGTCATGTCTTTTGGGCTGACCAATGCCCCAGCAGCGTTCATGCATCTGATGAATAGTGTGTTTCAGACTTATTTGGATGCATTTTTCATCATGTTCAATGATGATATCCTGGTATACTCGCATAGTCAGGAGGAGCACGTACATCATTTGCGAGTTATACTGCGGAGATTGAGGGAGGAGAAGCTTTATAAAGTTCTTCAAGTGTGAATTTTGGCTCAGCTCAGTAGCTTTCTTAGGACATGTGGTGTCTAGCGAGGGGATTCAGGTTGACCCAAAGAAGATAGAGGCAGTGCAGAGTTGGCCCAGACCGTCCTCAACCATAGAGATTCGTAGTTTCCTTGGGTTGGCAGGCTATTATCGTCGGTTTTCTTCAGGGTTTTTCCTCTACTACATTGCCCTTGACCAAGTTGACACAGAAGGGTGTTTCATTTGCGTGGTCGGACGAGTGTGAGGAGAGCTTTCAGAAGCTCAAGATAGTTTTGACCACAGCTCCAGTATTGGTTTCTCCGTCAGCTTCAGGTTCCTATACGGTATATTCCAATGCTTCCAGAGTTGGGATAGGTTGTGTATTGATACAAGAGGGTAGAGTTATCGCTTATGCTTCCCGTCAGTTGAAGCCCCATGAGCAGAACTACCTCGTTTATGATTTGGAGCTAGCTGCTATAGTTCATGCCTTGAAGATTTGGAGGCACTACCTATATGGCTTATCTTGTGAGGTATTCACCGATCATCACAGTCTTCATCATCTGTTCAAGAAAAAGGATCTTAATTTGAGGAAGTGGAGATGGCTAGAGTTACTGAAGGATTATGATGTTACTATTCTTTATCACCCGGGGAAGGACAATGTAGTGGCCGAAAGGCGATAAGTATGGGGAGCTTGGCGTACATTCTAGTTGAAGAGAGGCCATTTGTACTTGATGTTCATACCTTAGCCAATCGATTGGTGAGACTAGATATTTCAGAGCCTAGTAAGGTGTTGGCTTGTGTGGTTTCTCGATCTTCCTTGTACGACAGCATCAGAGAGTATTAGTATGAGGATCCGCATCTGCTTGTACTTAAGGACATGGTTCAGCATGATGATGCTAGGGATGTGACCATTGGAGATGATGGTGTGTTGAGGATGTAGGCCAGATTTGTGTGACCAATGTGAATGGGCTTCGGGAGTTGATATTGGATGAGGCCCATATCTCGCGGTATTCTATCCATCCGGGGTGCCGCAGAGATGTATCAGGATCTTAGACAGTACTATTGGTGGCGGAGGATGAAGAGAGATATTGTGGAGTATGTAGCCCGGTGTCTTAATTTTTAACAGGTGAAATATGAGCATATGAGACCGGGTGGCTTGCATCAGCAGATGGTTATTCCTGAGTGAAAATAGGAGAGGATCACATTGGATTTTGTTACCGGGCTCCCTCGGACTTTGAAAAAATTTGATGCCATTTGGGTGATTGTAGACAGGCTGACCAAATCTGCGCACTTCATTCTTGTTTGTACTACTTTTTCTTCAAAGCGATTGGAAAAAATTTATACTCGGGAGATTGTTCGGTTGCATGGTGTCTCAGTTTCCATCATATCAGATCGGGGACAGTTTACCTCTCCGTTTTGGCAGATGGTTCACCGAGAATTGGGTACTCAGGTACAATTGAGCACAGCCTTTCACCCTCAGGGACGGACAATCCAAACGCACCATTCAAATATTAGAGGATATGCGACGCTCCAGCGTTATTGATTTTGGAGGGTCATGGGATCGGTTTCTACCGCTTGAAGAGTTTGCCTACAACAACTGCTATTAGTCCAGCATTCAAATGGCACCGTATGAGGTCTTGTATGGGAGATGGTATAGATCTCCAGTTGGTTGGTTCAAGCCCAGTGAGGCTAGATTGTTGGAGACAGATTTGGTTCAGGATGCATTTGAGAAGGTGAAGATGATTCAAGAGAGACTCCGTATAGCACAGTTGAGGCAGAAGAGTTATGCGGATAAGAAGGTCCGAGAGGTATCCTATATGATTGGTGAGAAGGTTTTGCTGAAGCTTTCACTCACGAAGGGTGTTATGAAATTCGAAAAGAAGGAAAGTTGAGTTCGCGGATCATTGGGCCTTTTGAGGTACTTAAGAGGTTTGGGGAGGTGGCTTACGAGCTTTCCTTGCCGCCCAACTTGTCGAGCGTGCATCCAATTTTTCATGTTTCTATACTCCGAAAGTATGTTGGAGACTTGTCCCATGTATTGGATTTCAGTACAGTCCAGTTGGAGGGTGATTTGACTTATGATATAGAGCCAGCAGCCATTTTGGATCATCAATTTGGAAGTTGAGACCAAAGGATGTTGCTTCAGTGAAGGTTCAGTGGAGAGGTCGGCCCGTGGAGGAGGCTACCTAGGATACCGAGAGGGAGATGCAGAGCAGATACCCTCACCTATTTGAGGCTTCAGGTATGTTTCTTGACTCGCTCGAGAACGGGTGTTTGTTTAAGTTGGAGAAGATGTGATGACCCGACCCGTCGTCACGTGAGTTACTGCCCTGTTTCCCCCATTTTCTACTTCTTGATGCTTCATTATGAGTGTTTTGTGTGAACAAGTTGATATTGGATTGAATTGAGAAGGAAATGAGACACTTAGTCTCTTTAAGGAAGGCTTGTTTTGGAAAAGTCAATCGGATGTTGACTTATGTGCTAGGAGGCTTGGATGTGAATTCCAATGATTCAGTTAGCTTCAGGGGATGATTTTTGACTTAGGAGTGTGATTGGAAGTGATTTTGGAGGTCTGGTGTAGAATTAGGCTTGAATTGGCGAAATTAGTATTTTGGAGAATTCCTGTTGGTAGGTGATATTTTGATCCGAGGATCGGAATGGAATTCCGGGAGTTGTTGTAGCTTCGATAGGTGATTTGGAATGTGTGTGCAAACTTCAGGTCATTCGGAAGTATTTTGGTTGAGTTTTTTATCAAATGCGTGTTTCGGATGTTTAAGAAGAACTTAGGCTTGAATGTAATTTGATCGTATTGGTGTTGTTTGTGGTATTTTGATGATTGCAGTATGTTTGAATGATGTTTTAAGATGGGTTGACACTTTTGGTTGAGGTCTGGAGGGCCTCAGGTGAGTTTCAAATGGCTAAATGGGAAGTTTTAAACTTGGAAATGCAGTAGCAGTTGCACGCCTCGTAAATGCGAGTAAAGGGTTCGCATTTGAAATCTCGCATTTGCGAGTGAGGCTTCACATTTGCGAAAAGGCTAGCCTGAGGCAAGGTTCGGAATTGCGATGGTTTGACCGCAATTGCGACTTTGGAAGGGTTCGCATTTGCGAGAAATGTGTCGCATTTGTGATCTTGGCAGGGTCCACAAATGCGAGCCAGGTGTCGCATTTGCAACCTTGAAAGGAGAGGACCAACTTCGCAATTTCTAAGTTTTGTCGCATTTGCGAACAAGGTGTCGTAAATGCGACATCTAAGGGTTGTGTCCAGTTATAAAAAATTCGAACATAGCCAGTTTCCCTCACTTCCCACTTGGCTTTGGGAGATTTTTGAGAGCTTTTGGCCGGAGATTGAAGAAGGTTTCTATTGGGATTGATTGGACGTGAGTTCTTTGAACTAAAAACATGATTTAATTGTAGAATTAACCTAGAAATTCATGTAAACTTAGCAAAAAGGGGTAAGAACTAGGGCTTGAGTTTTGGTATTGGAAATTGGGATTTGAGGGGTCATTTAGACTGTAATTTTTGTGCTCTTTATATGGATAGACTCATGGTGAGATAAAGAACCCGTTGGTATAAGAATTTCTGAGTTTCGAGAAGTGATCTCGAGGCTCAGGTTTTGCTAATTTTGAGATTTTTGCTATTTTTCGGTTTTTTTTATAAGGGATTGTTCCATTTGCATATTGTGACGTATTCGTTGTGGTTTTGATCATATTCGACGCACGGGGAGGTTGACTTGAAAGGCAAAGGCATAACGAGCTAGGATTTCGGCCGGCTTGAGGTGATTAATAGATGTAAATACTGCCCTGAGGGTTTGAAACCCAGTTTTTCACACGTAGTGCTTTATTGAGATGACTTGCATGCTGGGTAGCGAGCGTGGGGTAGAGCACCGTTGGGTATTCTAACTTGGTTCATCTCGGTAGATGAATATACCGCGTATTTAACTGAAATTCCTTATTAATATTATAATTTGAGCTAATTGCTATATTTGAGCTTCGTGCCAATTGATTGAATCCTTCAGGGATTGCTATTACTGGGTTCTTACCATTTTTACGTATTATTGAACTCAGTCCTAGTAATTTAATACTATTTTTCAAACTTAGCCAATTTTTCTCAAACTTGAAACTTAAATAATATTTCTAATGAAGTTTGGGCTGAATATTTATATATTGTTGTGCCCGAGGGGCTTATGTGATTCTGGACTGAGCATGGGATCGGGCTGCACGCCGCAATATTATTATATTAATATTGATATGAGACCGAGGGCATAGTTGCCACGAGATGGCTTATATTGCGCTTGGGCCATAAGGGGCCCCTCCCGGAGTCTGCACACCCCCAGTGAGCGTCGTCGATGATAAATAAAGGGAACAGGCTGCATGTCGCAGCGGGTACTAGAGAATATCGTACTATGCGTTGCATTTCATATTTGCATGTCACTTACTTGCTTATCTATTGTAGCATTTCCATAATTGTTGTTACTGGTCTACTAATTTAATATTATTTGGTTCAGGTTGCTGTATTTATAGAATTACTTTGTGCCTATTCACGATTTCTTATTCTCAACATTTATTTATGTTTATTACTCACTGGGTCGGAGTACTCATATTACTCCCTGCACCTTGTTTGCAGATCCAGATACATCTGAGGCTGAGTGAGGACTTCTCTACCGAGCAGTTTATCCGGGAGCACCAATGTAGTTGCATGACGTCCGCAGTCCTGATCTTCCTTCTACCTTATTTGTATTATTTCTGCATTTCTATAGAACGATATGTAGTAGAGTGATACTCAAGTATTAGAGCTCAGACTTGTGACACCGGATTCTTCGGTCTGTGTAGTTATTTTTATTACTTGGGATTTCGCATAATTTAGTTTTATTTCGAACTTTCAGTTTTATGATTTAGTAAATTATCTGTGTTAATTAACTCCTGAATGGTATAAAATGGTTAAGGTTATTGAATTGGTCGGACTTGCCTAGTAGTGTGTTGGGCGCCATTATGACCGGGGTTGGGGTCGTGACAAGTGTTTAGTCTTGGAATGCATAATGGTAGCCTTATGCAATGCAAAAAATGCAGATGGAGACAGTGTTTATTATCATAAGGCAGAATAGTAGCCTTATGCAATAGAGAAAATGCAGATGGAGAAAATATTTAGTCTCGGAATGTAAAATGTTAGCCTTATGCAATGCAGAAATAAAATAAAATGGCAAATGGTAATAGAGTTTCTTAGCTGATAGCAGGTTGCGACATTGTGACTGCTGGGGACATTGCGATATGGGGAATATAGACAGCGTGCGTGGATAGCAAATGTTGGTAAACGTAAACAATTCTGAGAGTTGTATTCCTGAACAACGTTTATCTCGTGAATGTATTGTTTGTCAGATGCTCTCGCAATCCAAGTATCTGTATCCAAAGAAAAACCGTGTGTTTTGTAGAGGGGAGGTTAGTTCATATCCTCGCTGGCCTTGCTTGCCCCGTTCGGCTTTGATCTGGTGATACGATATGTATCATTGGGGATAGCATCGCTAAACAAAGCAGTTCCGATAATAAACATGTATGAATTTGTAAAAAATGTGACATAAGTATATATTTAAGAAATAACTTTTAGATGAACTGGCTATTATGACGTTGCTCAAGATATTGCGACCTTTCTTGTTACAGAATTTTGAGGGTCCTCTTCAAAATTCTGCCCCAGTTTAACGAGTTGATGCTTCTGATGGCTGCTTGTGATGATCGGCTGAAATTACATTGGAACTTTGAGGTCTACCTCAATTTCCAATTGTGAGGGGAAATGAAAATTTTATTGAATTATGACCGAACCCATAAGGCTGCCTACGCATCCCATCTTCAACGAGAATCAGGTCAGACGTAGTTCAATTATATAATATAAGGAAGCATGAAAATCACATATAATAGTGCTTTACTGCATCTGAATTGATTTGTTTTGGCCAAACTTCTCCGTCCATTTCGGCAAGTATAAGGGCTCCTCCTGTTAGGACCTGGTGAACCATGTATGGACCCTGCCAGTTGGGAGAGAACTTCCCTTTGGCTTCATCTTGATTCGAAAACATTTTCTTTAACACCAGTTGCCCCGGTGCGAACTGTCTCACCTTGACTCTTTTGTTGAAGGCTCTGGACATTCTTTTCTGATAAAGCTAACCATGGCAAGCTGCATTTATTCTTTTTCCATCTATGAGAGCCAGCTGCTTGTGACGACTCTTCACCCATTATCCATCATCGAGCTCAGTTTCCTGTATGATTCTTAAGAAAGGGATTTCCACTTCATCTGGAATGGCGGCTTTTGTACTATATACCAGCATATAGGGGGTTGTCCCAGTTGATGTATGAGTAGGTCTGAGTCTCCGATCACTAACGACTCTTGGATGTTTATGTCAACGACCATCTTGAGCCCTAGGATACAAGCTTCTTATTCAGCCATGTTGGTGGTGCACGGGAACCTGAGTTTGGTAGACACTGGATAATGTTGACTGATTTCTCATACTAGGACTGCTCCTATGCCAACTCCTTTGAAATTTGCTGCTCCATCGAAAAATATTCTCCAACCATCATAGGATTCTACAATGTCTTCTCTTATGAATGATATCTCTTCGTCAGGAAATATGTTTTCAAAGGTTCGTATTCTCCATCTACGGGATTTTCCGCAAGGTGACCTGCTAGTGCATGTCCCTTAATTGCCATCTGAGTCACGCAAACAATGTCAAATTCAATCAACAGGATTTGCCACTTGTCCATCTTGCCAGTGGGCATGGGCTTCTGAAAGACGAACTTCAAAGAATCCATCCTTGATATGAGATATGTAGTATAGGCATAGACGTAGTGCCTCAGCTTCTGGGCCACCCAAGTCACATCATAGCAGGTGCGTTCTAACAGAGAACACCGAGCTTCGTATGGAGTGAACTTCTTGCTAAGATAGTAAATAGCCTGCTTTGTCAAAAGCTTTTTCGCATTCATCAGTCCATTTGGTGGCGGCATCCTTCTTCAACATCGTGAAGATCGGCTCACAGAAGACAATAGATTGTGCTACGAACCGACTGATGTAGTTCAGTCTCCCCAAGAAACTTATCACATCCTTTTAATTCTTTAGCTGTGGCAATTCTTGAATAGCTTTGACCTTTGATGGATCCAGGTCTATTCCCCAGGGACTCACTATAAACCCAAGAAATTTCTGGCGGGAACCCCAAATGCAAATTTTGCGGGATTCAGCTTCAGGTTGTACCTCCGCAATCTGTTAAAAACCTTCCTAAAATCTTCCAAATCATTGGCCTTCTTGGAGTTGATGATAATGTCATCTACGTACACCTCGATCTCCTTGTGTTTCATATCATGAAAAATGGTAGTCATAGCCCTCATGTAGGTGGCCCCTACATTCTTTTATCCAAACGGCATTATCTTGTAGCAGTACATTCCCCACGGCATAATGAAAGTCATTTTCTTAGCATCTTCTTCATCCATCCAGATCTGATGATAACAAGAAAATCAATCCACAAATGATTGCAATTCATGCTTGGCGCAATTGTCAATAAAGATGTGTATGTTTGGCAAGGGAAAGTCGTCTTTCGGACTAGCCAGGTTGAGATCCCGGTAGTTGATACAGACCCTAACCTTCTCGTCATTCTTTGGTACCAGCACAATGTTAGCTAACCATGTTGGATACTCAACTACGCAGAGGACCTTGTCTTTGACTTGCTTGGTGACTTCTTCCTTGATTTTCAAACTCATATCAGGTTTGAACTTTTTGAGCTTCTGTTTTACCGGTGGACATGTTGGATCAGTTGGTAGTTTGTGAGCCACAATAGATGTGCTTAGACCCATCATGTCACCATATGACCAGGTGAATAGGTCCTCATATTCTCTTACAAAATCTGTGTATTCCTTCTTTTCCGATGGCAATAAATGGACACTGATTCATGTTTCCTTGACATTTTCCTCATCCCCCAGATTAACAATTTCAGTCTCGTCCATGTTAGACTTCGGTCTATTTTAAAAATTCTCAATTTCCTTAACAATATCTTCCGGTATGTCATCTTCCTCTAAATATACGTTCGTTTGTTGTGTTGTCTCATTACATATCACACTCATTGGTTTATCAAGATAAGTAATAGTAATGCTATATAGGTAAAGTAATAAGATAAAATAATAATAGAGTTGATTTATAAGAAAAATCGAAATGCTTTGATAAAGTCCATAACTGTTTTGAACTTTGCAGATCTTATTGCTGTAACTTAAGTTGTGAAAGAAAACATTAACTAGTAAATATAGTGCATGATGCCTGTTCATCCTTGCTACCCTAAGGTTCCCTCTGCTTATAGCTTGTGTGGAAGGACTTGCCTCCTCCTCCTCCTCCTCGAGAATAACACCTAAGAGGAAGAATGGGTGGAAGGTCCCCCTGGATCTTGTGAAATAAGATGATGATGCCAGAGTGCACAAACTAACCTTTGGGAGGGGGATAATAAAAAAATAAAATAAAATAAACAAAATGTAATCAAGTCAGTGGGGATTATAAAAAATATTGCGATCTTTAAACAAATAGTGCGGGGAATATAAAGCATGTCCTAATTTGGGAACCTTTTTGTGCCCGATGTAGGCCTAGCGACAAATTAATTTAGAGAACTTAGCATGGTAAATGCCTCATTTTATTGATAAAAAATTAATACAAAATCCCAAATCGACATTAAATAAACAGGAAATAGAAGTTACTAATGGCCATTGGCCTTGTTACATTTTTAAAGAAAAACAGGTAAACTCATATATACTTGGTCCCAAAAAGACCCTCCCCAGACTCGGCATCCTTGGATCCATCAAACAGCTTCCCTAACTCGCAAAGTCCCAGCAATAGGTATGCTCTGGTTAGATGTCCGCCTTCGGTCCCTTCAGAAATCTTCCCACCAACTTAGCAATCTTGGATGGATATTAGTGACCATATCGAATTTGGGGACTTCGTGCCTCATATTTCTGCACGGCAAATAAGGTTAGTCCCTCACCCATACCAGAATTGACTATTTCACATCAACAATTAGCATGAAGCATCTAGTTCTCCAATAAATGCACAGAATGTGACGACCTCCATTTTGGGTTTAGGAAAACCTAGTGGAATTTGGACAAGGCTATCTTAAAGAATTATTAAATCTAACTAGGTTAGGTTTGACCATGATTCATGCATAGTTTGAACAGAGTAAGGTTTCAATAGGATTTAGACTAGTACCCTTGAGCGGAAAACTCAAGGGGGAAAGGCACGAAACCATCGACTACACCATTAATCGACTGGTTTTACTGCAAATATGCCTTTTCCGGATTTATGGGGTAATAATATAGGAAGAACGCAACCATTCATTATAAATGTTGCTATGGTATTTGTTTGGCACGAGTGGAAGATGATGTTGAGTATGAATATCCACTAATTAAAAACATGTCGTCACGTATTTGCATGTTAAGAAAGCAGTAAATACAACAGTTTCATAATTTAAAGCATTAGTAAGGAAAAGAAACAAAAGAAAAGTCAGTTTTGTAGTTGAAAAGGAAATTGAATGCTTAAAGAAATTAAACAAGTAATTTCACATAAAGAGGTATGAATTCACAATAAAAGTCTGAAATGGTAAAAGCCAAGATAATCCCCAGCACAGTCGACATGTCGTTGCACCCTCTTTTTCCTCTGCGTAAATCAGATTTATGACATTTTGGTACGGGACTACTCATTCCTTTTGGGAACTGGGTTTTAGATTTTAAAATCGCAACCTAAGGAGTTAAGGTGCATTAGGACACCAACAGAGATTCAATTCTAAGTTCCATTTGAATAATCAGAGATTGGGTAAGGGCTCGAAATTATCCTAAGGGGAAGGTGTTAGGCACCCCTCAAGATTTACTAGTGCGATTCCCATCCAGATAGTTTATTGTGAATTTGGTGCAATTAACATATAAACCGATAATGCTCAAATAAGAGAGGATTTTAATATACAATGGTTTGAAAGAACAATTAAAAGAGCTCATTTTAAACAAGGAGTTACAATGCTTAAAAAAGAAAAGGGAAATAAAGGAAGGGGGTCCTAGATTTATTAAAAATATGGATCACATCAATGCAATACCCGGTAATCACTCCTCAGAAAAGGGGCTACACGTGTTATTAGTGCATCGGTCATCATATCCATATCTACCCTTTCCCACCCCGTTTAAGGTACTAAAGTGCAAATTGGTCTCAACCACTATTGCATGCTATTACCCATCCCGTTCCTATCAGTCTTAGAGGCACTTGGGACTACTAATCCTAAAATGGAGGGATATTAGGCTGATTGGTTTCGAAGGATAAAATCTAAGGTGACATACAAAAATACATACTGCATGTTGGGAAAACGCATAAACAGTGAAGGCTCATGTATAACTCCTTCAACAAAGCAATTAGATAGCATGACTCAAACAAAAAGCAAAGTCTGAATTTTTAGAAATCCTAAAGTAAGGGATTCTGAGTCAGAACCAGATTCATCATATACCTCTGATAAGAAGTCCAAATCAGGCATGCATGCTGGTTGGAGCAATTACTAGTTAACAAAGGTGAATTCGGTTTTATTGTTGTTATTACCTAAGGCTTGCCTAAGTGTTTAGACGGAGACCTATAGGCATGATATCTACTTAATTCAGAATGCAGTGAAACAGTAAAAACGATGTTTGAGATCCTATTGGCATGCTTGCTAAACCTCATTAAGTATGTGACTTAGATTGTTTAAAACTGATTCAGAATAGATTGATTTTAAAACAGACCAATTTCAAGTTCTCCGGCTGATGGTATCAATTATTGCTAATTTAAACCCTATGAACATTATATCTGATGTTTAATGTGAATGAAGCGAATCAAGTTCATATAAGAATCCCAATAGGCATGATTTTTATATGTCATTGATTTCACCATTACAAACATGACACTTATTTTTAGCCATTTAGAACCTAAAACATGATATCTAAGTGGCATGCAGAATTTAAATACATCATATAGGCAGGTTATCTAGGTGTGACATTGACCATGAAGAAATTGAGATGGTGTCTAAAATGCAGAATTGAACACAAAGAATTTAAAACAGTCATATAGGCATACTTTCTACCGTTAAGCATACATGATCACCCAACTTTTTTTTACTAGCCAACCCCAAATGTTTATTACAACTTATTACAAACCAAAAATACCAAAATAAAAAGGTACAACCATAGAAGAGCCTGATTTGACTTCTTGTCTAAGATATGCAAGGAACTGTATCAATTGCCAATGCCATTGATTTAAAAGCCTTTCTCAGACCTGGGTATGTTAGAGTTCCCTAAGGGTCTCAATACGACCTCGGGCAGTGCTCACACCCAAGTTACACAACCAGAATAGAGATGAATACTGTGTGAAATTTCAGCCCTCGTGTATCCAAGTTCAGAGGAAGATGATAGGTCCCAAGGCAAGGCTCATATAAAAGGGGGAAGAACTTAAGTCTAAGAAGAGGGTAAAGTGCAGAAACAGAGTTTTAAGAGCTGAGGGAATGAGGGAAAGGGTGATGGGAGACAACCATTAACATTTCAGGGGGTCAACAACTTCACACAAAAGGGTTAGGGGATTGGGAATTCATTGTAAGGAGCCTATATACTTGGGTATGGGTTAACTTTAGGCATACACAGCTATAAGAAGTGCTGACATGGCTGTAAATCAACCAGAACACAATAGATAAGGGAAATATAGAGGTTCGATCCTAGGAGGATCAAATTTGAGTCATGTACATCAATTTCCAATGCCGTCATGCCCAAACCAACCACAAGTATTAAACACTTAAACACATAGGGGTAGGGATTTAGGATTCATAGGTCATAATACATTGATCCAGAATAGGAGAAGGAAAATTACAACATTCTAAATAATGGTATTGTGTTAAATACAATCGGTAGGCAGACAAGAATGCAAGAAACAATGAATAAGCATGTTGTTGGTGCAGAAACTTAATTAGAACATACCAGTAAGAAATACAAATGCAGAAAATAAGCAAGTTTCCCCACAGCCTAGACTTGGCTTTCAGGCGGCTAGGTAAGGCAGCAATATAGTAGTAGTAGAGAAGAGAGAGTTTTAGTGTAGTGTATGTTTGAACTCAAGTTTTATGCTTTGTGTCGTGTGTTTGGAAGAAAAGAAGTACAGAGAATATATAGTTTTTGAAAACGAGTAAGAGAGAGGTAATAAGCCACAAACATGGAAACAATCATGATTTGGAGTGATTCCCTTTAATTAAGGGGGCACTTGCTTAACAGGCAATGACAGGTTTAAAATAAGGAAAGAAATCAATTTGTCAGCAGGCTGACAGTTGCCATAAAAGAAGTAGTAAAATATTAAGCTAGCCATCGTGTCTTGGTACAGAGATACTATAGTTTTGGAAAGGGTTCAGTAAGGAAAAATAAGAAAAGAAATCAGTTAACTTTAACGGGCAAGTGAAATTAGAATTTCACAAAGGAAAAGTTTGAAAATCAGTCAAACAAGGAGACTCAGCATATAAATAGGGTGCATAAACATTATACATCCGAGGCCTAGCCTGTTGGAAAAAGGAAATAGAATATAATAGTAGCATAAAAAGAAAATTCAATAGACAGCATCACTCGAAAATGATATTCAGTTGAATCAGTAGTGAAGAAACATAGAATATTAAAAGCATGCGAAGATCTCACAGTAGCAGGTGAGGAAAACCCCTTTTGAAAAATTAGGGTTTCGATCATAATCAAATTTTAGAGATGATAGAAACCCAAAATCAGAAGAATCAAACAAAGGAACAAGAGGTTTCGAAATAAAGAACTTCAAATCGAGTCATGCACTTAAACTAACAGTATCAGACTCAAAGTCATAGGGTTTTCAGCAATAGAAGAATTTTAAAGATGGATAAACAAACAACTCGGAAAAAAATCAAGCAAACAAGCGTTCGTTGAATAAATAGTCAAAAGAAATTAGGGCTTTAACATGCAAACTCAGGCAAAAGGATAACACGAGCAAACATAGCAATATATGTCAAAATTAGAGAAAACTTTTGAAATAACATAACAAGAAAACCTTAATCAAAAAAGAGAAAGAGTTTTGAAAGCAGAGTTTAAAAGAGAATTTGACAAAAATTCTTAGAAGTTCAGAGCAAACATAGATCTGAAAGAGATCTAAAAGAAATCGGAAGAACCTTAGAGGTTATGGTTTCAGAAGAACCCCAAATAATGAGAAAGGCTTTGAAAACCCTCGATCTAAGCAGGAGAGTCAAAAATCTGACTTGAATAGCCATGGCTGGATGGAGAAAGATCAGAGACGACCAGAGAATAGCCATAGAGCAAAACTTGGACAAACCCTTCATGATCTAGTCATGAGACCACATAATTGAACACGTAGAAGCCATGAGAGGTGGATACAGGTCTCTGATGACCTTGGAAGCCATAGATTTGGGAGATGTTAGGGTTGTAGTTTGATGGGGGGATAAGGTTTGAGAGAATTTAAGAGAGGATCGAGAGAGAAGGGGGATTCAGAGGCCGCAGAGTTTGGATATGAGGCTAGGGTTAGGGGACATTGGAATTTTTTTAAAAAAGGAAAGGAATCGTGAGGGTCGTTGATCTTTTAGATCAATGGCCCGGATTTAGCAGGTCTTGGGTCGGGTGGGAGGATTTAGGGCTTAGGTTAGTCCTGATGGCAATTGGGCTGGGTAATTGGGTTTAAATCGGGGGTTAGGCTATAATTGAAATGAAATTGGGGCTAGCTTTTAAATATCCACCTTTCCCTTAGCTATTTTATAAAAAATAGCAAATTATATTCTGAAAACAAATTAAAAGTATTAAAAATGATTTATAATTATCAATTGAAAACTACTAGGCTTAATTTTTATAAATATAAACACATTTAGATTTTAAAAGAGGCTAATATTACAATTATATGCAATTTAACTTAAAAATACTAGACAAACTTGTAAAAATATGCAAAAACTATCTTAGCTATATTTTAGCATAAGTATGAGAATTCAATAAATTAATCATCAAAAATAATAATTTTAGAAATTATTATTAGATTTTTAGGGGTGAAGATAGGGAAATAAATTTATTTAAAATCCTTAAAAAATAAATAAAATATTTCTGTATACTTATATATGCATGCATATGCTATTTTGAAAGTATTTTGCATATTAAAAATATATAGAGAAAAAATGGGTATCAATACTGCTTCGGTACTAACACTAATAAGAAAGGAGAAAAGGAGAGTAAAAATAAAATTCTAGAAAAAATGAAACTTTACTTACGTTTTGTGTTCCATTCCTCGGGGAATGGCATATCCTTGGCCAGGATCAGGTTCGAGGTCCTCACTTGGATAAATCGTTCTAGCCAACCTCGATCTATATCTTTATTGATGCTCGAGAACGGGATTTAGTAGCCTGTCATGCAAGTTTAATTAGTCCCCCGGGAAGAATTGGGGACCGTGTAGGCACATCAAATGGTGAACAATGAATGGGCATCCATTAATCTTGCTCATGAAGAATCGGGGAAGAATGACTATCCTCTAGAACGAGGGGTGGATCTGACCAAGGCACACCTCGTACCTTTTACAGAATTGGATGAGCACTAGGTCCAACAAACCCAATGTAAAGGGATAAGTGTAAATCATTAAGTATCCCTTAATGTGGGATGTGATATCCTTTTTAGGCCCAGGAACCACCAAGTCTTTTCCGACCCAGTTGTAGTCTTTTATGATTGTAGAGAAGGTCTCTTCAGTGTTCGAGCGAATATACCTCTTTCTCACCCTAGCCCGGAATGAGTGAAGGTTTTTCAACTTTGAAGTCGGCGATCACCAAGCACTCGCCAGGAATAAACATGCTAAGAAAAGGTTCTGCCGCTGGTTCTTCGCTGGCCGGCCGTGATGAATAAGCAATTTCTTTTTTAGGAATTGTCTTAGAAGTATTTGCCATATTTCTTTTGAATAAAAATGAAGAAAAGAAAGTTAAAAGGGTACACTTAATCATTTGGAGTGAAGACAAGCGAGGGTTATTACAAAGATTTCAAGAAATTTGGGCATAAGAGCTAGGAGACACAAAGATTTTTAAGAACATGAGCACAGAAGTTTTGGATGTAAAGTTTAAATAAAGAAAGAAGTGATATTTATAATTTTCAAACGACGGTACAAAATCAGAAGTGGCCGACCAGCAATCGACGAGCATTTAATGCCCTTAAGACGTGACTGATGAGATGTTTCATTAATTTTGTCGTTTCTGACGCAGAGTATCGAGACATGATAGGTTGAAGATCGACCTCGGGTTCTATCAAATCAAGATACGAGGTGAGGATGCCCATCCTTGACAATATCGGGTCCATGACCCCGGAATTGATCCTAACCCCGAATGAGCTCGAGGAAACATTGACAGACCAAATAATGTAAGGGAGATATGTGTAACCGGTTGGGTATCATGACGGAAATCATGGCACATATCAATGAGAAACCGGCTAATTAGCAAATCGTGGGATGTTTTACCTTTTATAGAATTTTATCTAAAATATGACTCCCCTACTATATAAAGGGGACTAATTAGTAAAACATGTTGTAACACACATCCAAAAAGAATATATCATTTTTTTCTCTTGAAAGTTCTTGTTCAAGGGGTGCTTTAATTCCCAAGGTTGTCATTGTTTAATTCGTGTGGTTTGAATTTACTTTATTGTACTTTATTTTCACTATAATTTAATTTATTATTTTATATTAATTTAATTATTATATTTTTAATATTATTTATAAATTTAATTGTTATCCGATTTGGAGAGTAAACAAATACTCAAAATACTAATATCTATTTTTTTTCACCCAGATACAAATATGTAATTAGCCACCATTAATAATTATCAATATTTAGTAAGTATTTATTACGAAAAGGAGAAAAGACATGCTTCTATTGAAGTCCAATAAAAAACACCAAATTCCTGGCAGTCTTATCAGCAAAGAGCAGGTAGTACCAACTCTGTAATTGCCTCAGTTCACTTCCCTTCTCATCCCTCCATCTCCATGGAAGCCTCAACCGGACCTCCACGTTTTCCCTCTCCGTCATCGTCACCGTCAATAAAAGTCGACAAGTTAAAGCAAAAGCTTCTGCAAAACGGCATCGACCCAACCCCCAAAGTCATCCACACTCTCCGCAAAAAGCAACTTCAAAAATTCAACCGACGCCTCGCCAAAAAAGCCGCTAAAGAACCCGAGCCACTCACGGAAACCCAAACACAAGCCCTTGCCGAAGAATCATATTTCCAGGCCGTTAAGTCAGAGTACAAAAGCTTCAACAAAGAGGTGAATGCCAAAAATGATGTGAAAATGGTGGGAAGGCCTTGGGAGAGAATTGAGAAACTCAAATTGCAAGAGCTTTCTAGGGAGAGTAAAGTGTATTCTGGTGATAAATTGAATTCTGAGCATCTTTGGGAGCTCAGTGATATAATTGAGAGGGAAAGAGATAAATTCTCATGGCTTTTGGATAATGATGTTGAAATTAGACAAGGATGGTTCGATAATGAAAGGGATAACTCGACCTATACACGACGTCGTAGAAGCGAAGCTGAGACTATTCGTTTTATTATTGACAGGTGCATGAACCCCGACTAATTTGAAATTGAGATGTTGTTATTTTTGTCGAACTGATGGGTGGCAATATAGCTGACCCCGATTAGTTTGGCATTAAGGCGTAATTGTCGTTATAGTAAGATTGATACATGAATATTGCATGTTTACAGTAGGTTAAAGAATGCTGATATTTTTCTCAATTCTTGTTGTAGATTGAGAGGGACAGAAATAGGTGTAAAGGATTATAAGTTTTCTAAGTTGTTGAAACACTCGGGATTGCAGTTTACTGAGGAGCAAATGCTGAGGTTAGTGGAAGGGCTTGGTGAAAAGGGACAGTGGAGACATGCATTGTCTGTTGTACATTGGGTTTTCAACTCTAAGGAACACAGACGCTGCAAGAGCAGGTACATATATGGTTTTGTTTTCAGAGTTACAGTGTTGTCAGTTGTAAATCTTTCATGTATATATGTTGCTTCTATTTTCTTGAAAGAAGAGAAAACAATGTGTTTGGTTTATCTAGGTTTGTGTACACAAAACTGTTGGCAGTTCTGGGGAAAGCAAGGAGGCCTCATGAAGCTCTTCATGTTTTCAATTTGATGAGAGTATATCCTAACTCTTATGTGCCAGCTCCTTCTTCAATATACCCATATGATGTGGTTGGAGAGAGTCTAACACTATGTGATGTTTAGGGAGATGCCCATATTTACCCTGATATGGCAGCCTACCATAGCGTGGCAGTTACACTTGGCCAAGCTGGTCTGCTCAAAGAGTTGATCAACCTCATTGACTGCATGAAGCAAAAACCTGAAAAGATAAAGTACATGCGGAAGAAGAACTGGGATCCTGTTCTTCAACCGGATCTTGTGGTATATAATGCTGTAAGTAATTGTTGTCCTTTCTATTTGTCTTTTTACTTTTCTGATAATTAAGTAGTGATAGTTTTGGTACTTTGGAGGTCCCAATTTGTTTTTTCTGTTCAATAATCTGTTCATATTGTGACTTCATTGGTCTTAACTAAATAGCTGCCAGGTTTTAAATGCTTGTGTACCATCCCGCCAGTGGAGGGGAGTGTTCTGGGCTTTTGAGCAGCTGAGAAAGAATGGTCTTAAGCCAAATGGGCCAAGTTATGGACTCGCGATGGAGGTAGTTCATACTTTTTCCCTTTTAGTTTAATAAAGTTGACTTTGTATTACTCACCGAGTCTAGCACTAAGAAAGTGCTACGACTTACAAAAGTAATTAGGCTTTACGCCTTCAAAATGAAAAGAATCATTTATAATATCTGGAAGTGATCCATACTTTTGATACCAGTACGGAACAATCGATATTACAGTGACTGTTTGTTTATTCTCTTGCTTCACAATGAGCATTTTCATGTCTTGCTGACACAGTGAACTGCATATAGATTTTAGACTAGCATTATCAAACAACCATTCAGTTGGTAATTGCAACGTGCTATTTACCATCTAATGCTTGTTATTTGTCTCCAAATAGTTATAGTAGATTTGTAAGTATGACAAGTGGTGGTGCACTTTTATTGAAAGGTAATGTTGCAGTCTGGAAAATTTGACCTTGTCCATGAGTTTTTTGGAAAGATGAAGAGAAGGGGGGAAGCCCTAAAAGCTCTTAGTTATAAAGGTAAGATGGTTTTCTTTCCACTATCGACCCCCCCCCCCCCCCCCCAACCCAAAAAAAAAAAAAAAAAACCCCACCTAAACCCCAAACCTACAAAAAGAAAAAGAAGATAACACAAAAAGGGAGCACTCAAATCTTAACTAAGAGATATATTGTGGCATTCCTTTAGTTCTTGTAAAAGCATTCTGGGAAGAGGGGAAAGTCGATGAAGCCATTCAAGCGGTGAGGGAAATGGAACAAAGAGGAGTTGTTGGAAGCGCCTCAGTGTATTATGAGCTGGCTTGCTGCCTTTGCTACCATGGGATGTGGGAAGAAGCATTCTTGGAGGTATCCATACCTTTTCACTTTGTCTGTTTTCCTTTTAATGGTTTTTATAGAGACTTCTTATGTTAGTGATGCGTAAGTTATATAAATCATTATTTAGACTTTCTCAGAAGTCAGTTCCTGTGTTGCGTACTGCATAAAGAAGTTCCCTCGTCAGTACTATCACTTAATGTACAGCAGGACTAATGGTTAGATAGTTTTTCTGAAATGTAATTTCAGTGTTAGCACTGCTTTATGTTTTTGGAGGACACAAATTTGCATGCAGTGAAGCACATCTGTCAGGCATTAATAAGCAAATTTGTCGAGGACTTAGGCATTACTTATTGGGAGATGTTGGATTCTGATTGAAATCCATCAACAGGTTCATTTTAGCAATTTCATACCCCACATGTGGGATTATACTGGGTTGTTATTGTTGTATGCATCCTCTCTTAAGCTTGATTCTTGATATTTCTTCAAGCCCATTGATTGAGGAATGTAGGTATTTTCAGCTCTCGCCTTTGGAGCTAAGAGTGGTGTCAGGATATGCTTATTTTTTAAAACGAAAAGTTGGTTATATTACTTGTACAGTAATTCATTGTGCACACATGCATATGTTCCTTTCATTTTATCTTTTGATCTTTAGTCATTACATGACTCAAAATTGTGTTGCCTTCAAGTATGCATCTTCTGCTGTGTGTCAGTTTATGCTCTCTCTCAATCTCATTGAAAAGGTGGCATAACATGCAAAATTATCTGCTGATATCCGAGAGTTCTCTCCTCTTTGTGTAAATGTGTCTGCGTGTTTCATCTTCTGCTGATCTTTCGATGCGAAAAATCAATATCAGTCATTCAATTATTACCGCAGATTGAGAAGCTGAAAATGCTACGTCACACAAGACCTTTGGCGGTTACCTTTACTGGCATGATTTTTTCATCCATGGATGGTGGACACATTGATGGTTGCATATGTATATTTGAGCACAGTAAAAAGCACAGTGAACCTGACACAGGAATCATAAATGCCATGCTGAAGGTTTACGGCAAGAATGATATGTTCTATAAAGCTAAGGAATTATTTGAGTGGGCTAAGACAGAGGATCCTGGTCCTCAACTTTGCCAGGGTAACTTTAGTTGTTCTCATAGCCCAGATGCATATACATACACCTCAATGCTTGAGGCCTCTGCTTGCTCTCTCCAGTGGGAATACTTTGAGTATGTGTACAAGGAGATGGCCTTAGCTGGGTATCAGCTTGATCAAAGCAGACACGCGTACCTCCTGGTGGAAGCATCAAAAGCTGGGAAGGTAAAATTTGAAAGACTGGTTATTTCTTAGGACTTGCTTTTGATATCTTTTAACACCAAACAGTAGACTAGCACCCTTCTTCCAGATAGAAAAAAATATAGCCGATGAGATCTACCTGGTCAAAATGCTTAGGCCTATAGGTTGATTCAACTTATTTCAACTATTTACCTGCAATTGAGCTATAACAGAAGAAAAAAGGTTGAGTGGAAATAATGATGAAATGCTTTTATAGTTGTGGATTTAGTTACTTTTCTTGAGTTGGTTGTGTTCCAGACGAGTCTCTGTTACTGGAGTTATATCAAAAATCAGTTTCTTGTTGGAACTAGGTTAAAAACAACCCCTGTTGTTTTCTTTTTATAAGCTTCTTCGTTCATGATGCAGGTGCATTTGCTAGAGCATGCCTTTGATGCAATACTAGAAGTTGGTCAAATACCTCATGCATCATTCTTCTTTGAGATTCTGTGTCAAGTCACCTGTCAACATGATTATGATAGAGCTGCTGCTCTAATTAAATCAATGGTTCATGCTCCATTTCGAGTAAGTGAACAACAGTGGATTGACCTATTTAACAACAATGATGAAAGAATTAGCCATTCTAGTTTGAGAGGATTATTTGATGTGCTATGCAGTCAAGCCTTGGGATCAGACGCGACCATTGCAAACTTGTTTAGGGCCTTGGAATCTCTTTGTGGATCTTACACATCAAGAGTGCTTTCAGTCAATGAACCTGTTAAAATTGCAACAGATGGCAGTGCTACGACAGCTGATAAGGATAGAAGTTTTTATACATGCAATGCTCCTGCTAATATAGATGAGTTTAACCTTCAGTATGTTCAAGCTGATGAAGGTGACTTTAGTGATGGAGCCTATGTCCATTCCTCTGATGCGAGAGAAAAAGGTATCAATAGGGAGTTAGTTTCAGATATGTCACACTTAAGTCAAAGAGAAAATGAGAGGGCTGGGACCAGCGCAAACTCTAGGCTTTCTGATGAAGAACTAATATTTGATGACCAATTTGATTACTTGGATGATATAGATCAGTTAGGACTCGGGATATCTAGTGATGGAGATGACAACTCTTGCAAAACCAAGGTGCCCTCAGCACAAGAAATATTAGAGACATGGGAGGATATGAGGAAAAAAGATGCTACATTTTTCTCCTTTCAGTTGGGGATGTGAGTTCTCTTTCATAGAAATTGCTCGCTCCTTGTGATAAGCCAAAGCCAACCAAATGATGCTGGAGACTGGCTGTGATAAAGGGCAGAAAGATTTATACGCCGTGGATTCTAAGTTGTAAATTTGGATTTAAGTTATGTATTAAACTTATATATACTGTTTTTCGAGCGCGCGCACACATATATATGAGGTTCGAGTCGGTAAACACTTCAACATAAACATAAGCTAAAGGAACACCAACTATATGGTTATAGTGCATTTTTTAATAAAAAATGTCTTAAGCATGTACTCTCTTAAGTCAAATTCTGCACTTATATCACCACTCATTGAGGATTAACTGAAATTCTCTATGGTTAATCTGATATGGATAGATTTGTCTTTATTTTAAAATTTTAAAATAATTTAGGGTGGATATACAGTGACAATATGAAACATGCTACAGATGCGTTACCAGGTTAAAAATATGAAATAGTATAAGAAAAACTTAAATCAAAGACTTACTGTTGCTTCACTCTTTAAAGCAATGCGATATAATCAGTTAAAAAATAAGAGGAATATTTTTTTTAATTAGTATTAGTGTTAAGTCAGCCCTAAGAGGGGTAGTTTCAAGTACCTTGGCAGTTCTGTGTGACAAAAAAGTGTCACTGTTACTAAAAGGTAAATTTTATAGATTAGGCTTGCCATGTTGTATGCGATCGAGTGTTGGCTGGTTAAGAATTCACACATCCAGAAGATGAAAGTAGCCGAGATGAGGATGTTGATGTGGATGTGCGGGCATGCAAGATTGGATAAAATTAAGAATGAAGATATTCGAGAGAAGGTGGGCGTGGCCCCCATGGAGGATAAGATGCGGGAAGCAAGACTTAGATGGTTCGGGTACATTCAGAGGAGGATCGTTGATGCACCGGTGAGAAGGTGTGAACGACTGGCTGTGGTGCGCACAAGGAGGGGTAGTCAGGCAGGACATGACACGACTTAGGATTACTGAAAACATGGCCATTGACAGAAAATTGTGGAGGTACAGCATTAAGGTTGTAGGTTAGGGGAAGTTGTGGATATTTCTACAGTGCACTAGAGTGAGACTAGCCAGTTAGGACTTAGTCTTAGGATAGCAACTGATCAGCTACTAATTCGGGGCTTTATCTGTTAGATATTAGTATACCTTTCATCTTTTTCGTATTTTTTTTTATTTTTTATATTATTGTTATTTTGTTATTTTATGTATTATTATGTATTTTATATTATTTTAGTATGAGTCTATTGATAGTACTAATATATTATTTCTTGATTCTTTTTTGAGTGGAAGGTCTCCTGGAAACAGCCTCTTTGTGATGTAAAGTCTGATTGTGGGGTTATATTGTCGTTGTTGTCGTTGTTGTTTAAGAAGTAAACATCCTAAAAAGAGAAGAAAAAAGAACTGGGTTTACTTCAAAGTATCAAAGTACTCTTCGACTAGCCAATTCTTCATTCGTCAATGTAAAACGAGACCGTTGTTCACTTCAGTCCTCCTTTCACCTTCTTCCCACCTCTTCCATTACTAAAACCCTAACACAAGTCTCTGCAATTGCTGGAAATGGCATCTCTAGTTTCAAAAACCTCAGTAACAAGGGGACTCATTTCTCGGATCCGTGCCCCATCAATAGCTCACTCTCTATGCACCGCTACAGAAACCCGAACCCAGAAGCTGGAGCGTATCGCCGACCAACTTCTAGACCTGAACAAGCTCGAAAAACATGACTACGCCATTCTCTTCCGGCACAAAATGGGTCTTAATCGATACGGCCCTGCTGTTTCGGGCTTAGGTTCTTCTGGACCTTCCTCTGGGCCAGCGGGTGCTGAAGCAAAGGCTGAAGAAAAGACTATCTTTGATGTAAAGCTCGAAAAGTTTGATGCAGCGGCAAAGATTAAGGTGATTAAGGAAATTAGAGCTTTTACTGATTTGGGCTTAAAGGAAGCTAAGGAGTTAGTGGAAAAAGCGCCAGCTGTGGTGAAAAAAGGAGTAACCAAAGATGAAGCTAATGCCATTATTGAAAAGCTCAAGGCAATTGGTGCTACAGCGGTATTAGAATGAAAATTTTCAATTTTGTCTTCATTTGTATTATTTTACATTGTTATTTTAATGGGAATGGAAATGGAAATTGTGATCCATTTTCTGATGAATTTTGGTTGCATAATTGCTAGGGATTTTACTAACAGTAATTTACTGATGCTCGTTTTTATGTGTCCCTTTTGCTGTTTATAGTTCCTGGCTTACTACTTCAATAAACTCGTGTTAGCTCACTTTGCTATGTGCCATAGAGCTGGTTGAAATTGTGATAACTTGCTAGATCCAATTTTGCTCCCATGTTACATGGATTTATTTACAAATGGCGTATCAAAAAGTGTGAATATGTAAGTATACGATCTGGGTACATTCAGCTTTTTTCTTAATTTGTAGTGTATTTTAGAAAATCCATGCTAAGTACCCACATGCATGCCATACCTATACATATGGATGCATCAAAGCAATTGTAGTGGTGTATGGTTATCTTCCACTGGCTTGTCTTGGAAATTGTACATTAATCATATGTTCCTGGTTTACCTCATCCATCAATTGCTTAGTTTAGTTCATTTGGGATCTGCTGTAGAGTTTGTTGAAATTGTAATAACTTGCTTAGATTATGGATGTTTACTGTTCTCTGATTGCAAGATACACTTCCTCTCTGCTCCTGTATTGGTTTAAGTTTAATGCCACTGGTTTTTTTTCGGGAGTCATAAGGTTATCATTTATTCTGTATAGCATGGTTTCCTTGGGATCATAATTGCAACTGCAGATGAATATCGGAATTTGAAGTGAACAGGCTTGATATTATATGACCTTCCATAATATGTTGAAAGATCATCATTCCAAACAAATACCATGAAGTTCTTCTCAAACTTGTGCACGACTTTAGTAGTCAACCTGCAAGTGTACAAGATTCTCTTAGAAATTTGTTTACTTGCTCTCATTTGGTGGCTATCAGTATGCCTCTCCCCAAATTGAATGTGGGATACTCTTGATTAGCACTTAATATATTCTTCTTCTTTGATTATTGCTATTCTGAGTGGCCCTGCTTGTGTCTTGGATGTCTTTAGTTGTAGCCATTTTCTTTTGCATTCACAATCTGTCAATGTCTGTTTTCATGGTAAGGATTATTTTAACTAGAATGACTTGATAAATTACAAACTATTATCCCTTTATTAGGATAAAAGTTTCCTTTTTGAATGCAAACTCTTTGGGATCTACCCTCTAATATGTTCAGCATCTTTTGTGCACCTTTAGTTTAGCTCAAGTCTGTGTTTGTCATCTATGAACAATGTGACTGAGATATCACTGGTTTCTAATCAAAGTAAATTCCAACCCATTTCTTGGTTTTTGGTATAAGTATTATAATTCATGGGCAGATTCAAACAGTTGCATAATAATCAAAATCATGTCCCTTTTAGAAGTGGACTTTTGCTTGCACTTGGTGTAGAATTTAAAGTAGGAACTTAGCAGAGTAAGTACCGAGGTTTCGGGAGTTTCAGGGTCCTTGACTCCGCGATAATACAGCAGCAAGTTTAGGACATAATCTCTGAGTTTACATCTTCATCTTCGTACTTGGTTGAGCCATCTCGCGTTTAAACTTTTGATTTATTTGTTGGACGCAATAAGAATGTCGGTTGATTTTCATTTTTGAGATAGTTGAAAATGGGTGTAGCGATAGAAAGTTTTGAATCAATAATTCCTCAAAAGTCCACATCAGCTCTTCGGGGAAGGAGATAGAAAATATGCACTTTCTGTTCATCTGTCGCATACAATTTTTTTTTTCCCTTACTAATGGATGCATTGGCAAATGAACAGGGAACCTGGCTAAATGACACGTATAGTAATACTTGAAAAGCTCGCTGGGTAGCCATCCTTCATTGCTATTAATTCAGATCCAACGAATGCCAGAAATTGGTCACATTCGAAAGATATTAATGCACGATAATTTTGTGGAGATTAATCGATTTATGTGCAAGTGCTGCTGATAGATTCATTGACCGTCAAAAAACTAAAATCAATCAAGACTATAATTTTATATACTCATAGCATCACCAAAAAATTTAATAGGGTTCCATGGACAGTTCGCACCCAAACAGACTACAAAAGAGGGTATATGTACAAAAATAAAAGCACCAACTTCTAGTGCTCTCTTGCCAATGATCCCAATGACATTCAATATCACCTGCCAATGGACACAATTATCTACAGTGACATTTAAGCTGGATATATGTACACCCTAGCTGTTGCTTCCAGATCTATCTGCATAAGCAAAAAAAGAAATTGTAAAGAGGCGATAAGAATTCAAAATATTATATGCAAACAAAGGGTTAGGTTGCGAGCATAATGATATAGTGAAATATAAACAAACTTATGATATACTAGTTAGTATTAAATGAAAAACAAAAAGGATAGATTGTGAGACCACTGAAGGTGAGAGAAAACAGTAGGCCATGTAATTCTTTACTTCATAGAGAACGTGATCAACCCCCTGCTCCTCGCCCCATTCCAAAAAAAGAAAAGAAAAAGAAATGGTACTATGCAGGTAAATCTCTCTTTGGCAACAGAGCGAGTAACTAATAATTGAGTTACATTAAAAGGCAAAAGGTTGACTTCATACTTGAAATGGAATACAGATTAGAAATCCAAAAGAAATCTGAATATACAAGACCTCTTCCTTCATAGGACCAACGCAAGTCAACTTTTGTTACTCCATCCATCATGTCTTATAGATTAGCAAATTCAAACTGGAACTAAAATTGTGGTCATGGTTTGATCCCCATGGACGGTGATGTTATAAACCAACCCCACGTAAATTGAAATTTAAGGCATAGTTGATTTCTTTGCTTAAGATGGAACTAAAATTGCTCGATCACCTTTTATTAACATTTAGTGTACATTAATGAAAAGGTTACTTAGAAGATAAGCTTACCACACACGGACAGTTCGAGGATTCAAATGCCTTCAATGCTGCTTCAGCAAAGCACTGTGCCGCTTCTGCCTCTGCTTCAGCCTTCTCCGCATCTCTAGCTTCCCTTTCTGCCTCAGCAGTAGCAGCTTCTGCCTCTGCAACTGCAATTGTGTAGCAGCTGCAGCTGCCTCTTCCGCACTCATGCTCGTCATTTGAGCTAACTCTGCATCAATTTGTGCTTTAGTAAGTATTCTAACTCCATTGTTTTCAAGCTTTGGGGAATCCTTCTGCTTCCCCTCCAGAAGCAATGGGAAATCGTTGCCCCTGGCATCAAATGATACTCTACCTGGTGAAATCCTGTACCGATGCTTCGCCTATCAATAAGAATACAAGCATTAATATAAAAAATTAACATTTCACATAGCTTACCCATTGTGGGGCTCTCAATTCACTGCTTGTCTGAACTCTAATCTTCTATAGAGACGCATAAATAAAAGGAAAAATGCACAAAAGCTCTCAGTTTCAGAAAGATAAAAGCATTTACATAATAAATTTTCACAACTTTAACTTAAATCAAAGAATTTTACTCAGCAACCATGCTGAGCAACCTATTTCTGAACTGTTCAACATAAGGGGCTTCATAATTCAGGGGAGGGTTCATAACTGAAAGAGAATGGTACCACAAACCAAACAAATTGATGCAGCCAAAGGATAATAAACTCCCATTTGCCTTACCTCTCAGTGTTTCCATCACTGAAACAGCTCGGCATGATGTTGCAGTGAAGATCAAGCTTAAGACAGAGAACAGACATGATACTGTAGTCTTGACATAAAATAATATCACTTCCTCTAGTTAAGTGAGCAGTTTCCCATCTTCTTCCTGACTCCACAGATTTCACACTAACCATTAACAATTAAATGTCTCGTGACAGTGGAATTCATTATTAAATGTTTTGGCCATGATTATCTCCTGACACCTACACCAACTCCATTCCCAACAGGGATAGAAGGACAAAAGTGGAACATTGATACCAAAAAAAAAAAAAAACAAAGAGATCACCAAAGGCAACACTTAAATATAATGCAAGTTATACATAGGTCCTCTAAGATTACTAGATGACAATCCTCTCAAAATAATCACATAACTATTATCTTAGAACTGTCCTCCTAATCACGAATTAGCAATTAGTGATTTCAAAGCTATATCAAGATGGAATAGCCTATAAGCATCTGTTGATGTACAGCCAATGCACCTGACCTGAAGACCAAAAGAGGAGATTTTCATCACTTTCATTACCTTTATCAGTCTTCTGTTTTCAACCAACACCTTCAAATTTGCAACTAACAGCTTTTCAAAGTCTGGAGGTGCTACGAAGTGTTCCTTTAACCAAAGAAAGATACGAAGTTACTGACACCTAAAAGTGTAAAGAATGCAGTAGCATTCACAAAGTCCATACCCTCATTGAAATGTCATGAAAGTCCAAAGTAGCCGAGAGCAAAAGTAAAAAAAAATTAATTAAGGCTCTTCAACTTTATGCAAACGAGCAACTTCCGACAACTTTCTATTACTTTTTTTCCTTTGGAATAGCTAAATCCATCTAACTTAAAAAATAAAGCATAAAACCAATGCTCGCATATGGGTGTAAGTGAATTAATTGGAAACTGGGTTAAGATGAAAAAACGAAAACGAAAATTAAGGCCCCCAACAACCATTTGGCAAGCTCATTATCCACCAAGTTGGGTTGTGAATCCATGTCAGGAGAGCTCATATCTTTCATACCTCGTACGACTCAATTGGGTGATTTTTTTTTTAATCTCCTAACAACCATTTAGCAAATAGGCAGCTTAGGGTTTCATTCTAAATTTAATTGCATAAGTTCAAAAGATACATATTGTCCCAATTATTATTCAGATGAAGTATGAAAGAATGTAAGATCAAGCTGAAATGCCATCCTCCTGTTAAATTTTGATCTCATTTGATTTAGAGGGGCAACCCTCCATTGTAAAGTGATGTCTTCAACAGGCCGATTTTAGGAGAAAGTCAAGTATTTGCATTGACGTCCAGGGATTCTTCGTGCCTTCAGGTTCCCCAAACCTTCAAGTTTGTTGGTTTCCAAGTTCGCATTCTGCCTCAAAAAAAGGGATGTCTGCGTCGGACTTCTTTTAACGGTTTTCGTCTCGAACTTTTAAAGGTGTTCGTCTCAAACTTTTAAAGGGGCATCCGAGTTTTTAACGGTTTTCGTTGCGAACTTTTAAAGGTGCTCGTCTCGAACTTTTAAAGGTATTCAAATTTTAAAGGTTTTCATGGCGATCTTTTAAAGGTGTTTGTCTCGAACTTTTAAAGGCTTTCAAAATTTTAAAGGTGTTCATCTCGAATTTTAAAGGCATTCAGATATTTAAGGTTTTCATTTTGAACTTTTAAAAGACACGTGTTTTGTACTTTTAAAGGTGCTAGTGGTAAATTTTAAAGGGTCATCGCTGCCGACTTTTAAAGATTTTCTGCCACAAGCTTTAAGATCTTTGCACGGGCTTTTATGGGTCTTTGTTGCAAATTAGGTATTCATCGCGAACTTTTAAAGGTCTTCACCGCGAACTTTTAAGATCTTGACAACGAGCTTTTAAGGATCTTCGCACGAACTTTTATGAGTCTTTCCTACAAATTTATAGGTATTCTCCGCGAACTTTTAAGTCCCCCAACAACCATTTGGCAAGCTCTTAAGGAACTTATCCACCAAGCTCATTATCTTTCATACCTCGTACACAGTTTATATTCCTGCGGGCCAGGGGTATAATAACATGCAGCTTAGGCTCATACGTCAAGGAGCTTTGCAACTTCAAGGATAATACTTCTTTAAAAACTTGCCATTGATAGGGCCGATTCTCATGCCATCTACATTAACCAACTTATAAGCCCCACTTGAGTAAGCTTCTTGTACGACATATGACTCATCCCATTTTGAAGTGAACTTCCCTCCAGGTTTATGAGATGTAATTATGGGTCATCGTACGACAAGGACTTGATTTCCTACTTGAAAGGATCTCGGGTGAACTATTTTATTGAAAGCACGAGACAATCAAACTTGATAATATTTAATACTCTATTGAGCTTCCAACCTCTTATCATTAAGAGCCTCCAACTCTATTAATCAAAGTCGAGCATTTTCTTCATCAATGATGCCTTCTTGAATAACCAGCCGTAATAAAGGTATTTGACGCTCAAGTGGCAATACGGCTTCAACTCCATAAATGATTGAATAAAGAGTCGCTTGTGTTGGCGTGCAGTGGGTCGTTCTATATGCCCATAGAGATTCTTCCATGCGGTCATTTTAATCTCGTTTAGATTTGGAGACGACTTTCTTTAACATGTTGCATAAAGTTTTGTTGAATGCCTCAGCTAGACTATTGGCGGCAACATTGTACATCGAAGAGTTACGTTGCTTGAAGCCAAAGAGATCAAAAATCTTATTCATCAACCTATTGTCGAATGACTTTCCATTATCCGTTATTATGTAACGAGGAATGCCAAAGCGATAAATAATGTTTACTTGGATGAAACTTGCAACATTTTCCTTCTTTACTTCCTTAAGGGCAACAACTTCAACCCATTTAGAGAAGTAGCCAGTCGCAGCCAAGATGTATAGGTGACCACCAGAGTACTTTGGTAGTGGTCCAACAACATCTAATCCCTAAGCATCACACGGCCAAGATGCAACAATCGGGTGCAACACTTCAGGAGGTTGACGAATAAAATTCGCATGGAATTTACAAGCCTTGCATCTTCGAGCATAGTCCAAGAAATCTTTTACCATCGTCAGCCAATAGTATCCTATCCTTTTTATATGGAAATGGAGCTTTAGTCTAGAATGGTATGACCCACATACCCTAGAATACACTTCTTGTAAAGCTTGGAGTGCTTCACTTTCCTTTAAGTATCATAAGAGTACCCCCTTGAATGATCTTCTGTGTAGGGTATCTTTGTAGTAAAGGAAGCGAGGTGCACAACGACGGATTTCAGTTCTTCTCCACGGATTTTCTGGAAGTATCCCATAGCACAAGTAGTCGATAATGGGTTGTCTCCATTCTTCTTTCTCGACTTCAGAGATAGCAACAAGATGCTTGAGTTCATTTTCTTCACCTTCAGCCTTATTTGGCAACGGTACTACCCTTTTTTGGTAGACAGTAACTTGCGCTTGATCAGGCAGGTTTAAAGATGAAGCTAGGGAAGTTAAAGCATCCACCTTCTTATTTTATTTCCTTGGCACATACTGAATAGTCACATTACCAAGCCACCATATTAACTTTTTAGCGTAATCATGATATGGGCGTAATTCAGGCTTCTTGACCTCGTAACTACCTAATTTCTGATTGACCACTAATTGAGAGTCACCAAAGATTTGCAATTGCAACTGCTTCATTTTGACATCTATTTTGAGCCCAATTATTAGTGTTTGATACTCTGCAACATTGTTAGAGCAGAGTTGTGTCAATGTAAAAGAGTAGGGCAAAACTTCACCTTGAGAAGTGTCCTTCACGATGTGCAGTACCATCAAAGTACATCTTCCACGAAAACTGAACTTCAATGACCATGGCGTCCTCATCAGGTAGTTCATCAGTTAGCTCCTAATCATCAGGTATAGGGTATCTGTCAAGAAGTCCGCTAATGCTTATCCTTTTATAGCCTTCTGAGGGATGTACACGATTTCAAATTGTTGAATCTAGAGGTACCACCTTGTTAGTCGATCACTAAGGACAGGTTTTGACATCACGAACTTGATGGTATTTTCCTTACAAACAAGACAAGAAACATGAGCTTGAAAGTAGTGCTTTATCTTTAAATTGAGAAGACTAGCGCCAAACACAACTTTTTAATTGGCGAATTATTTAGCTCGTTCGGTGTCATCATCCTGCTCAAGTAGTAAATAGAGTTTTCTTTCCCTTCATTATTTTCTTGGGACAATTGTTCTCCAACAGACATTTCTTGTGATGAAATGTATAATATCAATGGCTTTCCAAGTATAGGGGTTGCCAAAACTTGAGGCTTCATCAAATATGATTTAATGCTCTCAAAGCAATTGCTACATGCTTGGTCCAATTTGAAAGGGACACCTTTCTTCATAAGGCGACTGAATGGTAGGCACCTCCCAGCTAGGTTTGAGATGAATCTCCTAAGGTACGCTAACTTTCCCTGCAGACTTTTCAATTCGTGAATGTCCCAAGGCTCAAGCATTTTAAAGATTGCATCTACTTTGGCTCGATTGATTTTAATCCCTCTATGTCGAACAACGAAACCAAGGAACATTCCGAAAGTAACTGCAAAGACGCATTTCAATGGGTTCATCCTAAGTTGGTACCTCCGGAGCAACTCAAACACAATTCTCAAGTCTTTCAAGTGGTCTCTCTTCTCTCTTGATTTAACTACCAAGTTGTCAATATAGAATTCAACATTTTTATGGAGAAGATCATCAAAAATATTCTGCATAGCCCTTTGGTAAGTAGCACCAGCATTTTTTAAGCCAAAAGGCATTACCTTGTAGCAATAAATACCCTTGGGAGTACGGAATGTAGTAAGCTCTTCATCTTTTGGCGCCATGCAAATTTGGTTATAGCCTGATGAACCATCCATAGATGACATTGCCTCATACCTAGTAGTAGTATCGATAATCAATTCTGGAATGGGAAACGGGAACTCATCTTTTAGACATGCATTGTTAAGATCCATAAAGTCAACGCACACTCGAATCTGACCATTTTTCTTCATTATAGGGACAATAATTGAAACCCATGTTGGGTATTTAACTTCACGAATAAAGCCGGCTTCAATGAGTTTGTTAACTTCGATTTTAATCAAGGGAACCAAGTCCGACCTAAAACTCCTTTGAGCTTATTTAACGGGGTGAGCACTATTTTTGACTGCAAGGTGATGGACTGCTACTTTCTGGTCCAAGTTAGGAATCTATTTGTAACTCTAAGAGAAGACATCTGTGAACTCCTTGAGTAACTCAATATAAGTTCTCTATTCATCATCTTCTAGTAAAGCACTTAGTTAGGTGGGTCTTGATTCTTAACCAGTGCCAATGTTAACTTATTTTAAGTAATCAACTGTCATCTTCACTCCTTCTTCAAGTTCAGGTGGGGCGTCTTTCACATCTTCATATTCATCTTCTTGAGGGTCCCCATTGTTGAAGGATATGTGATAACATAGTGAAACATCCTCCAATTCTGCATTATCCTAAATTGAAGATGGAACACCATTCTCTTCTTATACAATAACATGATACGAAGAACCCACACTTTCTTCATCTTCATCTCGCTCCTTAGTGTAGACCACAGTATATGGCTTTACTTCAGTACTTCTTTACATGAAACCACAAGTTTTGTTTGTCGCCTCATAGAAAGAACCAAACTTTGGAAATCCTTAGAGAACTTCTAGATTTTGGATGAAGCGGGTGTTCTTACGCTTCAAAACATTTCTCTGGAACTTATTCCACTTCTTTAATGGACCCAATCTCTCAAATACAAAAGTTTTCACAGCTGATTTTCCAAGTCGGTCAAAGACATAAGGCCTGTTAGAAGTGGCAGATTCATCTTCTACAATGATATAATTGCTACTCACCCTTCTTATTGAGATGCACATTGGTGATGGTTGCTTGTATGTCATACCTTCACGTGGTTTCCTCATTGCAGCTTCTGGTGGGAGCTTCCCTAACTTTGATGGCTCATTGGGATTGTATCCAGCTTTTTTAAATAGCTTGTAAGCATTAGGATCAAAACCTTCGTCTGTTCGCTTTGAAGGGAGTGCCACATTCTACAAATGATTTAGGGCTACAAACCCTACAAGCGGCTTCGAGGACAACTTTACTGCCTCAATTCATTTTACCGGAAGAGTTAACTCCTTTAGCATCGTGGTTTGGAGATTAGATGATACACTGTCGTCTTTCTTCCTTTTAGGGACGTATTGGAGCACATGACTTACTTTCTTTCCATAAGACGCAATACCCCCTATATGAGATTTATTCATGTTGGCTTGTACCTCCTCATCAACAGCTTTAGCTTCACGAGTAGTCAGCTCTGGTCTTTCAGTTGTGGGCTTATCATTCTTGATTTTGATGCCCTCATCAACTTTTATCTCCCTCACAATGGGGTTCTTCAAGTAGAACTTTGCATCAGCGAAGTGTGACTCTGCCTCGGTGAATGGCTCATTATCAGCAACTATCTTCTTTTACTTCACCCTCGTAGTATTTGAAACATTGATGGTAGGTAAATGGGACCACTTTGTTCTCATGTATCCAAGGCCTTCCAAGCAAGACGTTGTATGAAGTCTTTTGCATCAATCACATGTAGCCATGCACTTGACTGCATATTTTCAACCCGATCACGCCTATGACTCTTTTGGCCCCCTTGGTTGAATCCTTGGATCATCACACGACTTCCTGAGAGTTCCCTCATGGGAATACCAACTTCTTTCATAGTGCAAATTGGCAAAATATTCACTGAGGATCTCCCATCAACCAAAATTTGATTTATTCTTTTATCGCACATATAGCCAACCAGGAATAATAAGTGATTGCGAAGAGCGTCACCTAGTAGAAGATCATCTTTTGTGAAAGTAACCTTTGCCTCACACGCATTAGCTTCTTTAGGAATAGACTCGATGAGCTTTTTCGAAGATGGTGCCAACAGTAGGTCATCATTCTTTTCTTCTCCTTTATTAGCATTGCAAAAAGAGGCTTCAATACCATCACAGGAAATCTTCATACGGAACCAACATGGCAAGAAATCCCCAAGATCACTGGATGTTGTGGCTTGTGAGGGTGGTGCACCTCTACTTTTGCTTTCTTTACATACTTAACTAGATTCCATCTCCTCGGTCTTTTCACCATTATTTTCCTTGTTGGTTATTTTATTGATTCTTTTTGTGGGCTCTTTTAATAGTGCCTACGATGAGTCACCAATGTCCAACCTTCATCATCCTCAGGTTGATTGACTTTAGCTTTGTCATTCTCCAGTAATTCTTCATCTTTAATTTCTTAAATACCACATAATTCATTCGGGCTAAATGAGCCAAAGGTGATAGAGTCTTGGTTTGCGCTTGCTTTCTCATCTTCAAGCACAATCTTCTTTTCGTGAGCCAAGTCCATAACTTTGTCCTTGAAGACAAAGCACTTCTCCAGAGGGTGGCTTACAAGTCGGTGATATTTGCAGTAATTTGGGTCATTTGTTTTCTATGATGACTCGTGAGAGTGAAAGGTTTCTGGAAATATAAATTTTACCCAACTCCGAGACGTGGGCCCTAGGGGTATTTTGGTTATTTTACTTAATTTTGTGGAATTTAATTGTAGAATTAGTTACTTGAAGTGTTATTTACATTATGCAATTGAATTAAATAGATTTGGGCCATTTGAAGTCGAGTACTCGTGGCAATGACGTGGTGTGGGGTTGATTTTGAGCTGATTCGAGGTGAGTGGCTTGTCTAACCTTGTGCGGGGGAATTTCCCTTAGGATATGATATATTTTATAATTGAAATGCCTTGTACGTGAGGTGATGAGTGCGTACTTGAGCTAATTGTTGGAAATTCAATTTTACTTTAAGTATTTCAATTGAGTTCCTTTTTCCTGGTTTATTTTACTTGCGAATTTAGCTTGTTGTTAGTTTAGAAAAGAATGTTTAGTTGATGTAATTGCCTATTTGCTTAAACTGCCTTAATTGCATTATGTGAAGCATGTTAGGCTAGAATTAACCGTTTACTTGGTACGATATTGAGCATATTTGAGTATCCATGCATTGCTGTTGTGTGCTTTACTTGGGGACTATGGGACGACATCTAGGGAGATTCCCCGAACGTGTTTATGGATATAACTAAGATGAGGGATACCAAGATATAATTGGCACGTATATTGAGGATATCGAGATCCTCAAAATATCAAGAGATCCCTAGCATATATTGAGGATACCAAGAGATCCTCGGGATACCAAGAGATCCTCGGGATACCAAGAGATCCCTAGTACAAATTGGGGATACTAAGAGATCCTCGGGATTTTGATTCCCAGTTATTTTCCTTGTGTTCGTTTATCCCTTGTTTCGATTATCACATTCCTTACTTTCTTGTATTAAATTCTTATTGTTAGCTTTCAATCACATTGCTTATCTTATTCTTCTATACTTATATTATTATCTTATCTCAGTAGGGACCTGACCTTCCTCGTCACTGCTCGATCGAGGTTAGGCTTGGCACTTACTAAGTCTCGCTGCGGTTATACTCATGCCCTTTCTGTGCATGTGTTTCATGTGCAGATCTAGGTACTTCTATCCAGTCCTATCACCTCTGAGGTGGTATGACTTCCCTAGCGACTTCGACGTATGTATGACACGTCCGTAGACAGAGGAGTCCCTTTATATTCCTATTTTTTTAGTATTTAGCCCTTCTGTATGTAAGTGGATTTCATACTCTGCTTCTTGCTCACCTTTGTCGTGAACTCGTAGGTGACTTGTTGACATTCATAGCTTCTTTGCTTTCAGAGTTGGGTATGAACCTGCCCCACTTCCTGACTTCTTGCTTGTCATTCCCTTTGCGAGGTTCATAGATGGGCAACCTTTCATTTCCAGTGGAGGCCATGCTTAACTCCATGTCATGGGCACGAGTTGCAACTTCTTCAAAGGTGCCAGGCTTGTTACCTTGTAAGATGTAGCGCAATCCCCAATGCATGCCTTGGATGCACATCTCTATGCCTAAAGTTTCACTAAGCATGTATTTGCAGTTGATGCTTGAATTCATCCAACGATTAATGAAGTCGATAACTGGTTCATCCTTTCTTTGACGAGTATTTGTAAGTTCTATCATACTCACAATGGTCTCATGCTATAGAAGCGATTGAGGAATTCTTGCTCTAGTTGATCCCATCTATCAACAGATCTAGCCTTGAGGTTCGTGTACCAAGCAAAAGTATTTTCTTTTAATGAGTGAAATCACTGCTTGACGAGGTGATCTCTATAAGTCCCAACATTATTGCGTGTCTCAACGAAGTGTGCCACATGTTGCTTTGGGTTGCCTTTGCCAACAAACTATTGAAATTTTGGAGGTTTCCATCCACCAGACATCTTCAACATGTTGATCCTTGAAGTGTATGGATTTTTTGTAGGTGAATGAGGACTTGGAAGCGGCTTCATATCTGTTTTTTATAGTCCCTTCAATGAACTTCTTTAGTTGATTGATTAGAATCATTCCTTCTGAATTGACTGGAATTTCCTTAGTGGATGCAACTTATTATGGGGGATAATCAATCTCTTGGACTTTTAGGAGTTTGTCGGATGCATGAGTGGATTCTTCTTCCATTAAGATTCTCACACTATCTGTTAGCTTGTCAATTCGAGCCTCTTGATTTTGCATGCATTTTGTCAAGCCAACGATTGCTTCCGTCAAGTTTGTAAATTGCTCTTCCATAGATGAAGTATTTGTCACCATGACTTGCATGGTTGTCGTGGACGATGGAGAGTAGCATGGATTTTCACACAGATTGATCCTTGATTCATTCACACTATGTGGTATACGTGGGGAGGATCCATCACTTGAAGTATCATCATCATCTTCCTTCATAGTAGAGTGCTTGGATTCGGAGAGGTCAAGGAGAGCAATAGTTTTCTTGATCTTTTCAGCAACATCGCTTCCTCCTTCAGATGCATTTGTGGAAGATCTTTCTCCTTTTGAGGATGAAGATCCGAAAATAGGGGTTGATGCGGATGACATTTGGGGTGATTTTTGTCCTAAAGAGCTTGCTTTGATCCTCATAACCGATCCAAAGCTTCCAATGATAACATCGAGTATGCTTTCCACATCAGCATAGAACCTGGAGTTAGCAGCCTCGGTGGAAGTTGAACCGGAGTTTATTTTCTTTGAAGCTATATCAATGTTCTCGGACTTTGGTGATTGAAAAGTTGAGATAAGGGGTAGAGATTGTCCCACTAGGCGTGCCAAAATTTGTAGACAATAAATTTCATCGAAAAAATAAAATCAAGACAAAAAATATCGCAACAATTAATATTTTATTTCAAATATTTGAGTGTTAGAATCTCTCTAATTCCTTTGATTCAACTTTCCAATTATAATTAAATTCAAGGGCCTTTGAGCCTCATCTTGAATCTATGTTTGTTTCCACGAGCGATGATCTTATTCTTGAGCTTGAGCTTGATTGCTTGAACTTGACCTTGATTTGTTCTTCGTTCTTGAGCTTGAACTTGATTTCTTGAACTTGAACTTGATTGCTTGAAGCTTGAAACTTGTAGAGAAATTGCAGCGTTTGATCCACGAGCTCTTTTTTGCTTCTTGTTATAACTTTTGATCCCCTTTCTAAGTTATGAAGACTCATATTTATAGTTGTGGAAGGGAGGAATTATGATAAGAACAAACTCTTTCCGACCAATCAAATTGAAGTGTGACATGGTTGCATTTGATTGGCCAGAACATGTCATTTACACACATGGCACGATTTCATTGGCCTTTCAGTGTGACTAGGGATGCCTTGTCATTTTGACACGTGGCATGGTCCGATTGGCTATTCCTCTTGATTTGGCACACCACATCATTTGACATGTGTCACCAAACTGGGCCTCTACGAAGATGACATCTTGGGCTTAATAAAATGGGCTTATTACTCTAGCCCAATTAATGGGATAGCCCAATAATATTGCTCTTATATATTTAATTCAATTATATTAGCCCAAAATATTTATTTGGACTAATATATTAAAATATAGTCCAAATTATTTATTGAATTTGAATTCAATAAATTTTATATGCCTACAACAAGTTATGTTGGGATAGGTTATAGTGAGATTAGTTTCGTTGGTATTAGTTATCCTACTATTATTTCTTATTGATTGTTTAATATGTTGTATTAATCCTAGGATTATCGATTTTACTGTTTTAGGGATAACTTATGATAGCATTACTAGTCTACTTTCGCAGGTATAAATCATCCCAATACAATTTTTAATCCTTAAATAACTTATCCCAGAATTAATAAGTAAACAAGGAATAAAGCGGTACTAAATTTTTATTCAAAAATTATTTTACTTATTCGTCGTACCAAACAACCCGTCAATTAGTTCAATTGGTTAGCTACATAAAGTCATAAACTTTCACCATGTTGACCTCAATAATCTCCTCCCCAATTTCTCCTTGCTCATGCCCTATCTAATTAAAAAGAATTGAAAAATATGTAGTACAGTTACAATAGTGCCGTGAGCCCGTGAAAACTTTTAGCACGGAAGGAAAGCATATCAAATAGGCTTACATACCCCTCGATACCTTATAGGTTGAGTTACATTCCTTGTTTGATTTACGGGGTATTATACAAGGAAGATTTACACAGAGCACACTAAATGTAACGGTTGCGAGTTTCACCTCTTACCAATATATTGATAACGTAAAACAATTCAGAATTTAGACTATCACAATAGTTTAATCAATTATAGCAGATTACTTAACTTCTTTACCAGTTACTTATGCTATAAACAGTTATTGTAGTATAATAATTAGTTGGAAAATAAAATTAGTAAGTTGATGGTTAACAACTCTTTACGTTGACCGCATACGAAAATATAAGAGTTCCAAAAGTAGTTGAACAAAATACTCTAGGGAACAAGAGGTCAATAGAAAAGTTTCTACTCCCCAAGAAAGTCAACACCAGAGACTAATCCTAAGGAAACAACTGCACTATTATAAGCTCTGGGAAAGGATAACAAATTGTGTATTACTTTTGAGATATTGGTTGAAGAGATGTTGCATCCCTTTTGCTGGCTCTATAACCAGTTTCTCAAGATTATTTGCATGCTCAAGCAAAGACTTCAAGAATTATGTAAGGAACTCTGTTGTGTCAGCTCTGTGATGACAACTACAACAGTTTGAAGTAACCTCTGCATTCTTCAAATTCTGTAAGGAGCCTTCGAATATGTTTTCATGCAAGGAGAGGGAACTGTCTTCGTCCAGTTCATCGTCTTCATCCCAGGCTAAGAAATCGCCCTAAGGATACAGAAGAACCAAAAATCAGGTTAAGTAGTATGCATTGTTGTAGTACTGAAATTGAGGAACACACACACGCACACAATCTGAGATGACACATAAACAACATTGTAGTCAACAATAGAGAAGCAAATGAAAATGCTTTTCAGAAAATTTTTTATTCAGAACGTGTATACTAATGAGATAGACCACTGATAGCATCTTAGGGGAAGTCCTACAATGTTGCAGACTCGCAGTTGAAGTTGTAGGAGATCAACATATCGGTGAATGTGATATCTTTATGCTAAAACAGAATAAGAACTAATTACTCACTGTAAAAGGAAGAAGAGTCTTCAGTGCAGTAACACTTTGGTCGCATATATTTAGAAAAAGAACATTCTTGTTCGACCCCTATCACAGAATTCATAGTAGGTATGATAGACAGCAAATTCAGTATCAAAAGGAGGCTGTACATAAAACAGCCTGAAATCCAAGGCTATATTATGCCTCAAAATGTGATAGAGTTTTTGTTAAGACTGAGATTCGAAGTAAAACTGAAGAACCCATAGCTAGGGTTAGAAAGGTTGAGAGAGAGAGAATTGAGATGTTTTCATTACTGCTTACGAAGAAAATGAAATAATCGTCTGTCTCAAGTACACGTTGGCCTAACTATGTATATATGGCCCAAACACTAATCTCTTATAACTACAAGATGCTGAATAATTACAAGGGATTTTTACCTATATATCCCATATAGCAAACCTTATAATCATTATTGTGCCTTGTTTGGTTATTACCCTCATCTCCCATGTTTTTGTTATAAAATATGTACCAAACGAAATCTTTGCTGATGTTGCACCCTAAAATAACGCCATTTATTAAGGCTCAAATCTATGTTAAATAATTTGTAGCCTAAAATAACGTCTGTATTTATGGCTCCTAATTAATCTTTGATTTTGTACCAAATAAATGCTAATTCAGTTAAGGTAAAAATCCCTTCAATTAATCATACTTTCTTAATTTATATTGCTGTCATCCCATCATTGAAAGATGGTCTGGCTGTCATCTTCCATTTTTCTTGCTTGTTGGTTCAAGAACATCGGGTGTACCATTTTCCTTTTGCATTATTTGATAATTTGTTTCCACAGCTTAGGCCTTTTGGGATATGTCAATCCTCAATCGTGTATTTTGCTGTTCATCATTGGATTTAGATTAAAAAGTATTTTCCAATATTAATTTGTTTCAATAATCATAATCCAAATTCCATATTTGTATATAAAGGTTAAATATCCCTATTGATGAATAGTGGTAAATCTGATTTAAACATGTTAAGGAAAGAAGACTTTGTGGTACACTTCCATACAATCGGTTGCCGTTTGAATATCCCAAATTCCCAATAGTCCCAACATGCTACAGCTTCCTAAGGATCAAGCTACACAGCAAAACCATGCATGTCAACTTGTGAAAGGAAAAGCCATTTGAGCTTGTGCAAAAGTGATTTTCTCTTTACACTCGACCTATGCAATTCTCTTCTTAATTGGTTGCTTATCACATTGATTCATGTCTAGTGCTTAATATAGTTATTTTATTTCCCCTAGCAAGTTAGTCTCACGCGTACCTAAATTTTCTGATTAGGAAAGGTTTGTTTCACTAAGCAGTATTATGAGGTGTTTTGAATCTTTTTTGGGGTGTAGCTAGGTCTTGAATCTTAAAATGTAGTCAAATGTAGTTAAGGTTATATGCACTGTTTCCAGTGTGTTTTTAAAATGTAGTCAAATGTAGGTAAATGTAGTTAAGGTTATATGAAGTGTTTCCAGTGAGCTTTTAAAATGTAGTCAGATGTAGTCAAATGTAGTTAAGGTTATATGCACTGTTTTCAGTGTGTTTTTAAAATGTAGTCAAATGTAGGTAAATGTAGTTAAGGTTATATGAAGTGTTTCCAGTGAGTTTTTAAAATGTAGTCAGATGTATGTTATATGAAGTGTTTCCAGTGAGTTCAGTATTCATGAAAAATTATTCAGTACAACCAAAGTTCATTACAACAGTACACTCTACTTCTTCTTTTGTTCAACTTTATTTCTCTCATTCTTTGGTGGTGGACCCTTCCTCCTTGCAAGCCTGCCGGTAACCTCAGTCTCACTGATTGAACCATCATTTAGCTTCTTTGTGGCGTAGTCCCACAACAGAGCTCCATAGCATCTACGGTATTTGTCAATATCAGTAAGATCTTCCTTTGGTATAGACAAATACACAAATTTGAGTCAACAGTGATAGTTCCAAATAAAAATTACATGAAACTACATTAAACTACAAAAAACTACAATTAACTACAAATTTGAGTCAATAGTATAATTTGCCAATCAAATTTGAGTCAACACTGACAGTTCCAAATAAACATTACATTAAACTATATTAAACTACAAAAAACTACAATTAACTACAAATTTAATTCAACAGTATAATTTGCCAATCAAATTTGAGTCAACTGTGACAGTTCCAAATAAACATTACATTAAACTACATTAAACTACAAAACTACAATTAACGTAAAATTTGATTCAAACAGTAAAATTTGCCATCAAATTTGAGTCAACAGTGACAGTTCCAAATAAACATTACATTACACTACATTAAACTACAAAAAAACTACAATTAAGTACAAATTTAATTCAACAGTATATTTTGCCAATCAATTACACATTAACTCCGAATAACAACAATTAACTACAATTTGTATAAGAAACCCTAATATGCAATAATACAGTATATTTTTACAAAAAACACTTACACGCCAAAAAAACAATTGAATTCTAATTTTTTGGCAAAAAAATATTAAACTACAAAACATTGAGGAGAAAAAAAAATTTGTTTACCTTCAGTGAAATTAAAGTAAGTTTATTCCGAATGAATTACACTATCGTAAAATTAGTTAGCACGATTTGATTTCATATTAATCTTTTATTGCCTTATCTAACAATATACATTATGATATACAATATACATTATGATATATATACACATGATGATATACACCATCTCAAACACACATATTTTTTTAACTGTTAAAAAATAAATAGGTAAAATAAGAAGAAGAAAATTGGAATTTGCCAAAGAAATGCAAATCAAATCGAAAAAGCAACAATTGAATGAAGACAAGAAGAAAATTAGATAAAAAGCAAATCTTTTTACAGAATTGCCTTCGTAATAAGAAGATCTTAACTTTATAGAAAAATATATTCAACCATTACAACTTCTCAAACATTATCAAAGAACACATGCTCTTCCAAATCCAGATTCAAGAAGAAGAAGAAAAAAAAAAAGAAGAGATTGAAGAAGAAAATCGGAGAGAGAAAAAAAAAATACAACAAGAGAATAAACGTTGGAAGAAAGAGAAAAATGGACAAAAATAAATGTGGGGGTAATTAAATGTAGTAAAAATCGGTTGGAAGAAAGAGAAAAAAATGGGGAAAGAAAATATGAAAATATTTTGTTCCACAAATCAAGCCCCTAATAAATCTTTGATAATTAAACCTTAAAAGTAAATTTTGGTACATAAATTGAAACATGGTATACTAAAAAGTAATAAATACAAACCTTAAACATGAGTGGCTATAAGGTTTGTTATATGGGATGTATATGTAAAAATCCCTAATTACAAAGTAGGATTCGAGGCCCAATACAAAGAATTAAATAATAAATTAATACTACTATTATCTGCTACCAATAATAAAACACTACTAATCATTTGCACTAGTCTGAACACCTCGGCAAGTTGCAGGTAAGAGAACCCTCAACTTGCAAAGATGAACATGATGAACAGCACTTATCAAGGGCTTAGTGAACATATCAGCAAACAGGTTTGCATTGGAGATATGAAGTAACTAAATCAGACCTTCAGTGAGCTTGCTTTTCACGAAATGAAAATCAAGTTTGATATATTAAGTATGCTCATGACAAACTAGGCTCTTGGTGTAAGCATATGATTTTTGACCGGTCGAAATGAGCTTTTATAGATCTCTAAAAGTGTAGGATTTTTCTTTAAATGTTAGGATTTTGATTTTTAGGATATGACTGCATGTGCTTGTTCATTACTGCGTGTTTAGGATTAATTGGGATTTAATTATTAAATAAATTAATTTTATAAATTATAATATAAAAAATACATAGACATTTCCGGTACTTGAAATTATGTTTGTCTAATTTTGACTTGTTTTAATTTTATTTGTGATTTGTGGTTTTTAAATACAATTAGTAATTAATTGTAATTAAAAGAAAAGACAAAATATATTAATAATAGGCAGCCACTTAGGCTGGCCACCTTTGGACTAGTCGTAAGTGGCCCAATCTGTTCTCCCCCTTTCAAATGAGCCTCAACCCAGCCCAAATGACAAACTAACCCAGTCCACACACCCACTAAACAAAACTACACCGTTTAGAGCCCCTCCCATCACAACCGTTGATCTCGCCCCAATTCAACGGTTCCTAAACCCCCACCCTATATCATCCATATATGTCCAAACACCTTCAATACATACACAACCAAACTCACCCTCCTCGTATCTCCACCTCCGGTTGTAACACCTCCAATGACCACCTCGTCGCTATCGTTGACCACCGACTGACCATCCTACTGCCGCCGCCGGAAATCGCCTCACGGCTGCGGCTGGCAACCAAACGGCCCCAAAATTACACCCTTTAACCATCATGGCCTCCTCTACCCCGTCCATAGCCATTTACCCTCGAATACAACCCCTCCGTCTCGAATATCCTCTTAAAGGTGGCCGGAAACCTTACCTCTAGCGACCCCCATCCCAAAGCCTTCCAAACTTACACCCTTCAGACACCTTGACCTCCCCGTTCTAACCATGCATATCACCCCTCTCAAATCACCATGGAACCCCTCGAATCTTAATCCGAAGCTGAACCCTAAATCCCAAACTTTCCGGAAAAGCCTTAAAACCCTCCAAGGCAGTCCCTGATTCTCCTTGACACCAATCATGCCACCCTCGAGTCTCAAACAACCCCCAACACTTAAAATTCCAAATCTGAGACCTATTGAGGTCTCAGGACTTCAAGAACCCTCCCCTGAGGTGTGAAGTTGATTAAACACCATCCTGGGAGTTTCAAAACCCTTGTGGAAGAACAAAGGTCCAATTGAATCAGTTCAAATGACAACATGAATAAAAGCTAAGTTTCTCCCACATATTTTCCATTTTTTTAGCTTTGAGTGTTTAATTATTTGTAGCAATGGATTAGGTTCAGTAATTACATGATTAAAAAGTTTGGATGTTTTTCTGTTTATACACAAGCTCATCTAAGATTAGGGTTCAATGTTTGCTTGTTTGTCACTAGCTTGGGGATAACTGATTAGGTTCAGTAATTGCATGTTTAATAATTTGAATTTCTCTTATGTGATTTATTTTTCTTTTGATTGTTTGTCTTGATTATCCACAAGTTCTTCTGAAGAGTGGTTTCAATGTTCATGTGTTAGTTTGGAAATCCCTTCATCTTTTGGATATTTGTATATGCAGTTTCTTGACCTGGAAAATTTAGTTTAGTTCTTCAGTATTGTTATTTTTAGGGATTATTTGACATTTAGCTTCTGACAATTTGGTTTTTCAAAATTGATGTTGGTTTAAGTTGATTTTGGGGTTTGGGATCCTTAATTGTTCATTGTTAGCTTTTACTTGCTTCATAAAGTGATTTCTGAACTAAATTGCTATATGAAGCATTTTGATTGGAACTATTTCTGAAAGCTAAGTGAGATACATGTATTCACTCTCCTGGTTATTATGTTAATCCTGTATGAAGTCTCTTGAAGTCTGTATCAGGTGTAAGCCTTGGTTAATTTTAGTTAAGTCCGATCTTCATGAGTCTGTTAATATAAACTTGGCCCAAGTTTGGTCAACCAATGTCAGTTGTGATTGAATTGGAGTCAAAGAACTAACCAAGGTTAATTGTGATTGAACTAAGGTTATTAGAACTGACTGGGGTCAAATAAGGGGTATGGTAATTTAGGAAAGCTAGTGAGGGTATAAAAGGGATTTGAATTTGTAAAAATCTGATAAGAATCTTTTAGAACCTTCTAGCAGGGACTAATACATAATTCCACCCTCAAACTTGAGGCACAAGTTAAGAATTGAAGGATCACTTAGGCAAAAATACAAGTTGAGTGAAGGACTAAAAATAAAACTAGTAAAATCTGATGCCCTAACAATTTTAATATAAAAGGAACCATTTGGGGCACTGGAAAGGAGCCGGAAAGTTTCTCTACAATTCAAAAGCTAAATTACTGATTCTATATATGAAAATACCATTAGGATTGTTTTGAATCACTTTCTGAAGATTTAACTCTTTAAAAACTCTGCTGAAGTCTGGAAGTACTATTTTATTGGCTGTTGGTTGCTTAGCTGATCTACTCTGTTTACGCATAGGCTTGGTTTTTCTGCTGCATTACAGGTACCAACTCAACACTCATGTATATGAAGTTCAAAGTGAAAATATATTCTCAATGTGAAGACCCTCACCTGCTATTTGTACTTTAGTATCATATCCCCCATTTTCCCCAATTAGTTTGAGCATAGGAATACAAGTAAAATGATCATCTATTATAGTATAGTATTAGACTGATCTATTTTGTAATAATTGCACATTTGGACTATTTCCGTATGTAATAACTTGAATATTGACTGAGATTTCTCTTTGGTACAATTAATAGTCAGTTGCAACCTTAGTCTGGTTAGTTCAAGTGCTGATCCTGTGCACTTAAGATCTACCCGACTTAGGAAATGGTGTTTTAATAATAGGGTGAAGATTAGAATACTTTGAAGCATTTTAGTTCATTTAAATCTCAGAATGCTTAGTAATAGTTTATTTTTCGACTTGTTTCATATAGTATAACCTGAAGCATACTTGAATTTTGGAAATTAGACTCATATACTCTGACTGATGAGTATATGAATCGACTGATTCAAATCTGATGTTAGAAAAGTAGTACAAAAATAGTTGTTATTATTGCCTTCATGAATGGGTAGAGATTCGATGCTATGTACATAATTTCATACCAAATTGTTGTTAGCCATTGGACTCTTTGGTTCAAATCAGTACTAGGCTCATGTGTGAGGCCCAGTAAGCACCCAAATGCTAAAATCTAATATGTTTTCTGGGCTAAGTGATTAACAGCCCACGCCAGTCAAAATGGTTGCAGCCTGAGCAACATGTTCTCTAGGGCTGTACAAAAGTTCGATTTATTTATGTGTCAATTGGCCGTGAACAAGGCTAAGGCACACATAATGTTTCTCAAGCACCTAGTTTATACATAAAATAATTAAGGCATTTAAGCTAGAAAATCTAGCATGGATTAGGACGTCCTTATAAAAATAAAACGAGCCTTGTTAACTAAATCAAGCATTACACGAGGCTCCTTAACTCAATAAAATACTTAGAACATCGAAACTGCCGATCAGGGAATTTCTCGGCCTTTCACGAATTTCTAAAGACGTAGTTGCTATAGGAACATGTTTAATAAAATACCTTCCTAAATTCAGGGGCGCATTTATGTGACCCAAATCTAAATCTCAACGAAGTTGGAACGTGTCAAAATCCACTGGCGCATTTATGAGACGTGGTTCGAGACATATTTTAACGACGTTACAATTCTCTTAAAAAATAATGATAAAAGCGGTTCAAAGCCAAAAGGAACATAAGTTACAACATTTTCTAAAGTCAGATAGTTTAAGCCAAATATGACAGTTGAGCGACCATGCTAGAACCACGGAACCCGGGAATACCTAACACCTTCTCCCGGGTTACCAGAATTCCTTACTCGGATTTCTGGTTTGCGGACCGTTAAACAGAGTCATTCTTTCCTCGATTCGAAATTCTAACCGGTGATTTGGGACACCATAAATATCCCAAGTGGCGACTCTGAAATTCCCTCAAAATTGAATCCCGTCTCGATTGTCCTTTAATTGGAAAAACTCCCTTATCTACGCCCTTCGCAGGGTTGTGGGTAGCCAAAAAGGAGGTGTGACACTTGGAAATATGTATCGCTGCTTAATTATCACAGAAAAGTTGAATTGGGAGGAAAAATTGAATACCAATATCAGAAAGTAGCTGAGAAACCCATGTAATTTCAGCAACAGCTTTACTCATCCACATGTACTCTACTTCTGAAGAAGATAAGGAAAATACAGACTGGTTCTTTGATTTCCAGCCCACTAAACTTCCTCCCAACAACACACAAAATCCATATACATATTTACTACTATCTGGACAAGCCCCCGATCACTATCACAACAAACATTTAAAGAAAAATTAGGAGAATCATTGAGGAATATACCAAAATCACAGGTACCTTTGAGATAATGCACCAAATGTAGAGTTGTCTGCATATGAGGGATGCAAGTCTTTTGCATGAATTGACTTAGGCGTTGGATTGCAAAAGAGATTTCAGGCTTGGTATAAGTGAGAAAATTCAGTTTCCCAATCAGAAATCTGTAACTCTCAGGGTTAGGGAAGACATCACATTTAGTGGCCTCTAGCTTTTCATGCATCTCAAGAGGGCAAACCACAGAGGAACGAATGAAATTCCTTGAGAAGGTCATGAATGAACTTCCTTTGATGAAGTAAAACCCCAGACTCAGTATGCAACACCTCAATCCCCAAGAAGTAATTAAGGTTGCCTAAGTCCTTAATCTTAAATTGATCATGGAGAAATGCTTTCACAGTAGAGATTTCAACTAAATCAGTCCCAGTGATAATTATATCATCCACATACACTGCCAAAATGACAAAAGACTCTCCAGAACCCCAAGTAAACAGAGAATAATCATTCAAATAACGCACATATCCCCTAGAGTTCAAAGCAGTTAACAACTTGGCATACCACTATCTAGAGGCTTGCCATAGCCCATATAAGAACTTCTAGAGTTTGCAAACTAGAAGAGTTGAAGAAGAAGAGGAAGAAAAGACAACCTGGGTGGAAGTTTCATGAAGACCTCCTCATTCAAATCCCCACGTAGAAAAGCATTGTTGACATCTAATTGAAACAAAGGCTATTTGTTTTTAACAGTCACATCAACTAGAGTTTTAACAATGGACATATTTACAACATGTGAAAAGGTTTCATGAAAATCTATCCCTTCAACTTGAGTATTCCCCCTAACTACAGGTCTAGCCTTGTATCTCTCTATAATCCCATCAGCTTTGTATTTGGCCATATACACCCGTTTACAGCCAATGGGCTTCTTACCTAAATGAAGTTCAACAACGTCCTAAGTTCCATTGGCCTCTAAGGCATCAAATTCCTTTTTCATGGTATCCCACCACTCAGGATTGGATGTTGCTTGTGAGTAAGTGTTAGGCTAAAAAATAGTATACTTATTAAGAGTAGAAACAGAAGTAAGTTAGAAAATTTAAGGCTTTGTGAAGGTAGATGGCGCACATCGTTTTGGGGATAGGAAGGAGGGTTATGAGGTCTGGAGGACCTTCTAACCATAAGAGTTGTTTCACTAAAAACAGAGGAGGAAATGGGCTCTGGTGGAAAGGAGGGAGAAGGAGAAGGTGGGGGATCAGTGGTGACAAGTGTTGGAGAGGGATCAATAGAGGATGAATTTTTTGGTGAACTAGGAGTACCAAATGTAAATGTGCAAGGAGATCTCCCGGAATACCGCTCCGTAGTCCCAAAGTAAATATGCAGTGTAGGGAGGTCTCCTGAAATACGGTTCCATAATCCAAAGTAAATATACAGTATAGATTAATCTCCCGGAATACCGTTCCGTAATCCCAAAGTAAATATGCAGCTCAACCAATGGAAATAACAGTTACAGCAAGAAGACCGAAAGTTTAGACTAAGTTCAATTCAAAGAAAAGCAAGAAATTTACTAAACATGTTGCACAGAGTTCAAATAAACAGATAAGACAAGTAGACATGCTATTCTAAGCTAACAGGCAAGGGTGAAAAGTGGGCCGGTTAGGCCCGGGTTAGGGAGCTCATATGGGTAGTGGGCCTAAACAGACCTACCCGTTTAAGCCCGGGACCAGGTGGGGTTCAGGCCCAAGTAGGTCGATTCATGTAAGAAGACTGTTAGGACCAAGACCGTATCGGGTCCTAAGTGGGTATTTTCAACTGGTCCTAACCAGTACCAACGACTACATTTTACAAAAAAATTCCCACAAAAAAATTTGATTGTTACCCATTTAAAATCTAGCCATTATTTCTCCGAAATAGTTGTTTTCTATTTACAAAATAGCCATTTAACCCCTCCCTAACTTTGTTTTAACCTCAAAATTTTTATAATTACACTTTTTTCATACCCAAACCCCCGAGTCCCGTCCACGTGCTCCTATTCTTGATAGTGATAATACTTTATTATAATTTACTAAGAGGCAATATGTGCATAATGTTGGAGGTGGTGAACACGTAGATCATAAATATTTGAATACTCTTTATGGTAATCCAACTATAGATGAAGAAGATGAGCAGGAAAAATATTTAGATAAAACGCAACCGGATGATGATACACCCACTAGTCCTGTTGCTAAAGTTAACCCAACTAATTCAAATGATGCCCCCGGTTGACCCCTCCCCCTTACTACCCCTTCTTTTTTTAGACAACCTTCTAAACAAGCCAAAACATATCTTTTTGGCTACTTTTTATTCAAATAAGAGAAAAAAATAAAAGCTAAGTGTAAAACTTGCGGCAAAGAGTTAGCTTTTAACTATGTGTATAGTTGGGGGAGGGGGGGGGGGAGTTTGAGGAGATACCATGTAAAATTAATATGTAAATTAATATGCCAAATTAATATTTTGGCACATCATGATTAGTTTATTTTTCTTCTCAATAGTGGTATTAACACCTTGGTTGTGTTCATTCCATTTGGGGGGGGGGGGGGGGGGAGGGATACTAAGAAAGATTGGGCGATGTTTTGTTAATGTCATAACAATAAAAATTAGAATGCATTCCTTTGAATATCTTTTTACAATATTTTGTCTTTTAAATTTAAATTAAATTTTTTAAGTCACAACTATATAACATATTTATAATAAATTTCCTTAGATAATTTTTTTTTTTAAAAAAATCATGCCCACTTATGCCCACATATAAGCTATATAATTTACAAGAGATTACCTTAGATAATTTCTTTTAAAAAAAATAGGCCAAGCCCAGTTAGGCTCGTTTATGTCCGGGCCCGACCCACTTAGCCCAGGAGCATTAGTTCGTGGTCTTGGTCCCGGTCCAGTTACCTCCAAAAGCCCACGAAGCCGGGGACCATTTAAGCCCAGTCCACAAATCCTTGCGCAACATAGAACCGTCCCACGAAGCCTGTTTAGGACCGGGCCCGGACCGTTTGCCACCCTTACTAACATGTTACTATGCATGCTGATATAACTCAAATAAGGAGGAAAAAACAAGTTATTACTTAGCGTAAATTGGTTTTTTACAATAATTAGCCTGTGTACGTACTCGTCATCTCACCTACACGACGCTCACATATAAAAACAATATCAAATCCTAAGGGGAATTCTCCCACACAAGGTTAGGCAAGCCACTTACCTCGAACCAAGCTCAATTAATCAGTCACAGTGTCTTTCCGACGAATATCCGGCTCCGAGTGGCCCAAGCCAAACACCCATGCAAGAATCTATCAAAAAATCTCCTTTTACCAAGCTCCTGTTAATTTTGTGATATAAATTCAAAACCCTCATTTTTGAATCTTTAATACTGCACAGTGATTTCTTAGTCGCGATCACAAAAATAGCCTCGCGATCGTGAAGCTCAACTTTGCTGCCTCAAAAATTAATGCTATGCGAGCGCATAAACTCCACGCGAATGCAATACTCTGATTCTCTTACTTACTCGATCACGAACAACCTACCGCATTCATGATGAGCAAAGTGTGTGGCCCAGCTTTGGTCCACTTAACACTATGCGAACACGACCTTGGCTATGCGTTCGCGAAGCACTACCTCACATCACTACGTATTCGCATACTGCTGTCTCCGAACATGAAGAACATGTTGGAAACACGTTCTCAATGCAATATACTAAAACGTGTGTTCTTTTGTATAGGTTTTGGTGAATGACAAACGAAGCGAAAATTGATATATGACGAATTCAAGAAACATGCGCACAATTGATATACAACGAGATTCAAGCTCAAGACAAAGTTTTATAGTTTAATTGAGTCATTCTTAGTTGTGATCTTGATCCTACAACTTGACTCGTAACATGGCTTCTCTCATAAAACTATTTTCCAAAATTATGCATATTTAATTTAATGTCAAATGATTTTAAATCATGCATATTTACAGTAGTCAAAATAATTTTTAGACATGCCTTAAAATTCTGGACTAAGATAATCGATTATGTACTTATGATAATCGATTGTTTTAAGCCAAGACTGCATGACAATCGATTGTGAACTAATGACAATCGATTGTGAGTAAGACAGTGAGCATCAGGTTTTTCAAACCTGCATGACAATCGATTGTGAACTAATGACAATCGATTGTGACTGAGGCAGTGTCCATCAAAGTTTTTCAAAACTCAGAATAATCGATTATGAACTAATGGTAATCGATTATGTTGAGACAGTGTCTTCCAGTGATTTTCAAATTTATTAAATAATCGATTGTTACATTGGACAATCGATTGTCAAAGAGACAGCGTCTAAAATGTTTTTCAAAAACTGATAAGTAATTGATTGTTGACTTTGTGCAATCGATTGTGAAGCTGACTGTTGTCGTAAAGTTTTCAAATACCGTCAGGTAATCGATTATTGATTCTATATAATCGATTGTTTTGATTAAAATCCAGAAAAGATTTTTTGAACGTTATTGGGTAATCGATTATTGATTTTGTATAATCGATTGTTTTGATTAAAATCCGGAAAAGATTTTTTGAACGTTGCTGAGTAATCGATTGTTGATTCTGGACAATCGATTGTTTGTGGTAAAATCTGGAAAGGATTTTTTGAACGTTGCCAGTAATCGATTATGGATTGTAAGTAATCGATTATCAAGCGTAAAATCTGGGATTGAATTTTGGTCTGACTGGCAGACAATCGATTGTTGGGGTTTGACAATCGATTGTCAGTGAGTAAAATCAGCAACTCTTAATTGGCAATTAGGCAACGGTAATGCCAAGCTTTTAACTATAAATACAGCTTCATTTCGGTGTTTTAAACACAACAACATACTACAACTGATCATTACATTGCTATAAGCTTGCATACTTTTGTTTATCATTTTATATTCAATTTCATAAAGCTTTTGAGAGCCATATTCTTGTCCAAAGTTGTTGTGATCTAGAGCTTATTTCTTTTTACTCATACCTACTCATAAAGGAGTATATTGTTTGAGTGTTTTAGTGTTTGTACACTTGGAAGAGAATTGTGATTCTCTTGTTGTAAGGAACTTGTGTTTCCTTGGTTGAAGTCTTGGAGTGTTGTAACTCCAAGCAAAGGTGTTGAGGCTTGCGTCCTCAAGTTGTAAAGGTTTGTTAAGCACCCGGAAGCTTGACAAGTTAGTGGAAAATCTCGAGAGAGTCTCTCGGGGACTGGACTAGCCACACGTTGTGGTAAACCAGGATATATCTGTGTGTAAGTTATTACTTATCGCACTTATTTACTTCCTGAAAATTTTAATTTCCGCAAGTTTACGTTAAATTTTATTATAACGCTATTCACCCCCCCCCTCTAGCATTAAGCGTATTTTCTAACAATTGGTATCAGAGCCATACTATCTGAAGACTTAACAGTTTGAGAGAACCATCCATGGCTTCTACTCGTGACTCTTTTGCAGGAATTGATGAAGGACAGTGCTCCACACGACCACCTCTATTCAATGGTACAAATTACACGTACTGGAAGGAGAGGATGATGATCTTCGTTCAATCCACAGTTTTCACCTTTGGAAGGTGTTTACAAAGGGAAATCAAATTCCAACCAAGAAGGTGGAAAATGAATGGGTTCCCAAGTCCGAGGATGAGTATGACGCGGATGACATCCGAAAGGTCCAAAATAATGCTAAAGCAATAAACTTATTATATTGTGCTGTTAATGCTGACTATTACAGGAAAATATCGTGTTGCACAACAGCAAAGGAGATGTGGGACAAGCTAGAAGTTACATACAAAGGAACGGATCAGGTAAGGGAAGCAAAATTTGATTTCCTAACCCATGCTTATGAATTATTTCACATAAAGGAAGGAGAAAAGGTGGACGAAATGTTTGAACGATTTTCAATAATCGTAAATGATCTACATGCCCTCAAAAAGACATTCACAGATAGAGAACTTGTATGGAAGATCCTTAGAAGTCTCACTCCGGCATGGCGATCAAAGGCCGACGCAATCCAAGAATCCATCGGCGTCTCAAATGTCACAATTGACGCATTAAGAGGTAATCTCAAGACCTATGAATCTACTATTCTTAACCCTCTTGTTGATGATCAAAGGAGGCAAAGAATAGCTCTAAAGGCGAGCACAAGTCAACCGCAAATTGATGAGGAAGGAGACAACGAGTTTGGACTCGTTATCAAAAGATTTCAAAAGTTCATGCGCAAGGAGTATGAACGCAAAGGGAAAAAGCAAGGAGAAATAAAATGCTACAAATGCGGAGAAACCGGGCACATCAAGTCGAATTGCCCAAACCTCAAAAAGGAAAAGAAACCTTTTAAAAAGCACGCGCATATATTTCTTGGGGAGGTGACTCCGGAGATGAGTCAAGCGAAGGAGAAGAAGACGAAGCAGCAAATCTTTGCCTCATGGCACAAGAAGATAACAAAGACGAGGTATGTCAAATTTCGTCTCAAAACTTCTTTACTCTTGATGAAATGCGAATTGCTTTTGATGAATTATATACTGAATTTATTAAAGCTTCAAAAACAGTCAAAAGCGTAAAAGAAAATGCTTCTCTAAAAGAAAAAGATTTTCAAAAACAGCTTTCTTTAAAAGAAAAGGATTTAGAAAAACTGGTTTTAGAAAATGAGAAGCTGAAAGAGGAAAACAAGGTTTTTGGAAAAAGAAGTTCCGATAAGCCCGAAAGCTCTACTAGAAATTGCACTTCTTGTTTGCATCTTAAGAATGAAGTAAGTAGGCTTAAAGGCACATTAGATAAGTTTAATTCTTCGCACAAAAACTTGAATGATGTTCTTGTTAACTTGAAATCAACCAAGCATGGAATAGGCTTTAAGAATGAAGAAAAGGTTGAAGCTAAACCCCAACAACCTAAAGCTCAACCTAGGATTAACGATAGAAATGCTTATCCTAGAAACAACAACTCTAGAGCCAATATGCACGCTAGACAAAATGCTGAACATTTTAGAAGACCTAGGAATGACTTACCACCTAGAAATAGTCACCCTAGAAATGATGCATACTTTAGGCCAAATTTTGAACCCCTTAGAAGACCTAGCAATGGCCCTCAACCGAGAAACAATCACTCTAGAAATGCTGCCCATCCTAGAGCTCATAGTAGGAGAAATAACTCTCATGAAATGCGAAATAGTCATAGTGTTCAAAGTAGAGTAAGAAATTTTCATCCGTCTAGTTACTATGAACCTAGAAGGATGCATAACCCAAATGTGACTTGTCATTATTGTAAACGTATTGGTCATATTGCTCCTGCATGCTTTACACGCCATAGACATATTACTCAATCGCATCATTATAATATGCCTAACCTCCAAGGACCCAAGATGGCATGGGTACCTAAAGAACATTAATTTGTTTTGTAGGTGTGCTTGAAGGGATCAAGTGTACTATGGTACCTTGATAGTGGATGCTCCAAGCATATGACAGGAGATGAATCCAAATTCCTTCAATTAGAGCACAAAGAAGGAGGAAGTGTTATCTTCGGTGATAACAATAAAGGAAAGATCATCGGCATCGGCTCGGTCGGTAAGGATGAAAAATCCTCTATTAAGCATATATTACTTGTTAAAGGATTAAAGCATAATCTCTTGAGCATAAGCCAATTGTGTGACAAGGGAAATCTTGCTTTATTTGATTCGGATGAATGCTTAGTGTTCAGACGTAGTGATTTCAAAATTATCCTCCGTGGTTTTAGAGTGGATAATATTTATATGATTGATCTTGCTAAATCCTCACCCGACTATGTTGATTGTCTAATGAGTAAAGAGGATGATACTTGGCTATGGCATCGTAGAGTAGCACATATCAATATGCATCTTTTGAACAAATTGATTTCTCAAAACTTAGTTGTTGGTCTTCCCATTTTAAAATTTGAAAATGACTCTATTTGTGACTCGTGTCAAAAGGGGAGGAAAACAAAAGCATCTTTCAAATCTAAAAACATTATTTCAACTTCTAGACCATTGCAATTGCTTCATATGGATTTATTTGGTCCTTCTCGCATTGAAAGTCTAGGAAGAAATAGATATGCTTTTGTGATTGTTGATGATTACTCGAGATTTACTTGGTTTTTATTTCTTGCCAATAAAAGTGATGCTTTTCAAAATTTTAAATATTTTCGTAAGCGTGTTCAAAATGAGAAAGAAACAACCGTCACTTCAATTAGAAGTGATCATGGGGGAGAGTTTGATCACAATCTCTTTGCGGACTTTTGTGACGAACTCGGAATCGAGCATACCTTTTCCGCTCCACGTACACCACAACAAAATGGGGTGGTGGAAAGGAAAAATAGGTATCTCGAAGAGATGGCTAGAACCATGCTCGACGAAGCTAAGATACCCAAACATTTTTGGGCGGACGCCGTGAGTACCGCTTGCTATGTTCTAAATAGAGTAGTAATTCGGCCGATACTCATGAAAACCCCCTATGAACTTTATAAGGGTAGAAAACCAAATATTTCCCATTTTAGAGTTTTTGGTTGCAAATGTTTTGTTCATAACAATGGCAAAGACCAATTGGGTAAATTTGATGCTAAGTCGGATGAAGGTATTTTCATTGGATATTCCTCACGTAGTAAAGCATATAGGGTCTTTAATAAAAGAACCCAAATTGTGGAGGAATCCCCTCATGTTGTATTTTCCGAAAATAATGCTCGCTTGGCGAGAAAGGATTCCGGTTTTGATCTTGCAGGTATCTTAGATAGCTTGAAAGACAAAATACAAGAGGAACCACCCAAGGAAAATAAAGATGAAACTGAGGAACAACCAACGGAAGAAGCGCCACAATTGGAAAAAAAAAACAAAAGTGCCAAATGAGTGGAGGACGATCAAAGATCACCCTCTTGAACAGGTAATTGGAGACGTCGGAGGAAAGGTAAGTACCCGAAACTCTCATAAGAACACTTTAGGACACACTTCTTAAGAGCTCACGTTCTCACTTGGCAACACTAGTTTAAGTCATTACTTCTTTACAAATTACAGACTTGAGTGTCGGAGACGTTTAATTCTATTTTGCAGGTATCGCCCCAAAGGAAAGGGGAATTATAAAGCTTGCCGTACAACAATCGGTTTCCGTCGTCTAAAAATCGATTATTTCGTATCAATAATCGATTATGTTGCTATTATTCGGGTTGATGTTGCTGTAATTTCTTTTAATAAATAAACAAGGTTTATTTCATCTTTGGCATCTTATTATTATTTTTGCTAATGGAAAAAAAGGGGAAGATAACGGGTATGATGCACTCTCAAATTATAAGCTTAAATTGAGGGGGAACAAATTACATACTTGTTGCATGTATATACTTGTCTTGAATCGTCAATATAAATTGCTTGTCTTGCATATCCCGCTTAATGTTTGCCATTATCAAAAAGGGGGAAACTGTTGGAAACACGTTCTCAATGCAATATACTAAAACGTGTGTTCTTTTGTATAGGTTTTGATGAATGACAAACGAAGCGAAAATTGATATATGACGAAGTTCAAGAAACAAGCGCACAATTGATATACAACGAGATTCAAGCTCAAGACAAAGTTATATAGTTTAATTGAGTCATTCTTAATTGTGATCTTGATCCTACAACTTGACTCGTAACATGGCTTCTCTCATAAAACTATTTTCCAAAATCATGCATATTTAATTTAATGTCAAATGATTTTAAATCATGCATATTTACAGTAGTCAAAATAATTTTTAGACATGCCTTAAAAATCTGGACTAAGATAATCGATTATGTACTTATGATAATCGATTGTTTTAAGCCAAGACTGCATGACAATCGATTGTGAACTAATGACAATCGATTGTGAGTAAGACAGTGAGCATCAGGTTTTTCAAACTTGCATGACAATCGATTGTGAACTAATGACAATCGATTGTGACTGAGGCAGTGTCCATCAAAGTTTTTCAAAATTCAGAATAATCGATTATGAACTAATGATAATCGATTATGTTGAGACAGTATCTTCCAGTGATTTTCAAATTTATTAAATAATCGATTGTTACATTGGACAATCGATTGTCAAAGAGACAGTGTCTAAAATGTTTTTCAAAAAGTGATAAGTAATCGATTGTTGACTTTGTGCAATCGAATGTGAAGCTGACCGTTGTCGTAAAGTTTTCAAATACCGTCAGGTAATCGATTATTGATTCCGTATAATCGATTGTTTTGATTAAAATCCGGAAAAGATTTTTTGAACGTTATTGGGTAATCGATTATTGATTTTGTATAATCGATTGTTTTGATTAAAATCCGGTAAAGATTTTTTGAACGTTGCTGAGTAATCGATTGTTGATTCTGCACAATCGATTGTTTGTGGTAAAATCTGGAAAGGATTTTTTGAACGTTGCCAGTAATCGATTATAGATTGTAAGTAATCGATTATCAAGCGTAAAATCTGGGATTGAATTTTGGTCTGACTGGCAGACAATCGATTGTTAGGTTTTAACAATCGATTTTCAGTGAGTAAAATCAGCAACTCTTAATTGGCAATTAGGCAACGGTAATGCCAAGTTTTTCAACTATAAATACAGCTTCATTTCAGTGTTTTAAACACAACAACATACTACAACTGATCATTACATTGCTATAAGCTTGCATACTTTTGTTTATCATTTTATATTCAATTTCATAAAGCTTTTGAGAGCCATATTCTTGTCCAAAGTTGTTGTGATCTAGAGCTTATTTCTTTTTACTCATACCTACTCATAAAGGAGTATATTGTTTGAGTGTTTTAGTGTTTGTACACTTGGAAGAGAATTGTGATTCTCTTGTTGTAAGGAACTTGTGTTTCCTTGGTTGAAGTCTTGGAGTGTTGTAACTCCGAGCAAAGGTGTTGAGGCTTGCGTCCTCAAGTTGTAAAGGTTTGTTAAGCACCCGGAAGCTTGACAAGTTAGTGGAAAATCTCAAGAGAGTCTCTCGGGGACTGAACTAGCCACACGTTGTGGTAAACGAGGATATATCTGTGTGTAAGTTATTACTTATCGCACTTATTTACTTCCTGCAAATTTTAATTTCCGCAAGTTTACGCTAAATTTTATTATAACGCTATTCACCCCCCCCCCCCCTCTAGCGTTAAGCGTATTTTCTAACAGAACAAACCCATCATCACCTCACGCGATCGCGTATTAGGAAACCAGAAATCAAACACCTAAAAAACTTTAGCAACCTCCTATGTCCAAAAACTGATATGTTGGGCATCTGAAGCGCACCCGAGGCCCCGGTACCTCAATCAAATATACCAACAAATCCTAAATTACCATACGAACTTAGTTGAGCCTTTAAATTTCATCAAACAACGCTAAAAACACGAATCATCCTTCAATTCAAACTTAAAGAACTTGAAACTTGAAATTTTTACTGGTGCCGAAACTTATCAAACTAGCTGAATGACCTCAAATTTTGCACATCAGTCGTATTCAATATTACGGATCTACTTCAATTTTTGGAATCGGGATCCAACCCCGATATCAAAAATTCCACTGCTGGTCCAGATCTCCAAAAATTCGACTGTTGCCATTCCAAGCCTAAATAAGCTACATGCCTCCAAAATACAATCCGGACACGCATCTAAGTCGAAAATACTCAACGGAGCTAACATAATCGACGGAACTCCATTCTGGAGTCATCTTCACACAGTTTCAATTACGGTCTAAATTTTAAGACTTAAGCCTCCATTTAGAGATTTAGTGTCCCAAAACATTCCAAACCCCAAAAGAAACCTCACGGCAAGTCACATGAGCAAAAATAGATATGGATGAAGTAGTTAACAGAGAATCAGGGCTATAACTTTCAAAATGACCAGCGGGGTCGTTATATCCTCCCCTTCTTCAAACAATCATTCGTTCTCAAACGAGCATAGAGATATACCTGAAGTAAATATAAGCCTTTAAAAATAAGATTTTCAAAAATATAAGCTATTGAATATGAGAAATATTGAGCCTACTTAGTAAAAATAAAGTAACAGATGGCCTATCTAAGCATGTCAATAACCAAGATAATCTTGAAAGTTTAGTGTTATTATATGTCTTGTTCTTTTATATTAATTTCGTACCAAAATAGTCGTCTAAGTACCATGCATTCTAAGACAAGTTAACTACAAAGAGAAGAAAAATTAGCGATAGATAAATTATATAGTTAAATAATAAAATTAATCGTTAATCCTACTTAGTGATAGAATCAATTATATATTGAAAAAAATCCTATTAGCTATAAGATGAATTTAGTAACTGATTTATATTTTGTAAAGTTAAATTATGTCGCAGACTTTCCTAGTCGAGCCTCACACAATATTAGTTTTTTTAAACCAAAAATAAAAGTCCTTTTCCATCTATTTATTTTGACATATCCATTGAGGTAATCCAGGTATATTATAAATTAAATTTAATTAATTTTTATCAAATTAATGATTACTATTTTTTTCAACAATAATTACTATTTCAAAACCTAATGCCGTAGTAAATTTTAACGAATTTAACAACCAAGCTTTTAAGAAAATACTTATGATTTAAATTTTAATACAATAAATAAATCATATGAAAGAAAAATAAAGGCAAAACTGGTCTTTATGATTAAACAAGGACAAATAAAAAAAAACATATCACACGAAAACGTGAATTTTCTTTGTTGGAAACCAACAAAAAAAACTTTCCTCCTACTTTTTTTGTACTCTTTTATGTCTTGATATATCCTTATTAGGAGAATATATTAAACCCTTAATTATATTAGAATTTTATTATTATTTAGAGCTCCTAAGTATAAGGAATTTTTTTTTATTTTACAACTTTATTTAATATAAAATATATTTTGAAAGGATAAAAACGGCGAATGACATTTTGCTAAGGGCGTTCGTGCTATTAGTATAGTATAAATTAAAAAAAGGATAAATGCCAATTGTTTCGAAAATAGTGGATCAAAAAGAAGAATACTGTCTTAATTAAAATGATTTAGGAGATTTTAAGTCACCTGACGGATTGAGGGATCGAATAATATAACAAAGATTAAATATAAACGATATTCAAAAGTAGAAGAGTATATTTAGTCCTTTCCCCGATCAAATCCAAAGACCAAATATATCTTTAAAGTTGAATGGCTTTGTGAATCCGTTAAGCTATTGCTTATTCATATCCCATATATTGCTTGTGTCCCCCGAAACCATTTCGGCTACAAACATACATTTAGGGAAAAAATTTTACACCTATTGTCGCGGAGGAGTTTTTGGTCGGTCCAAAATTATATTTGCACGACAGTTAAGTTGTGCATTTAATTAAGTCTTTTTTAACACTTAACTAAACTTTCAGCAAGTGTGGCCTTAATGAATTTTTAGTAGTAAATCAGAAAGAACACAAGCCAATACGGAAAAATTCTCACCCTTGTATTAATTTCGAAAATATACAAAGGAACCCTCAATTAACTATGATCATAAGTCGACCACAACCCCACTACTGACAAAGAACACAAGTTATTTTTAGCCAACACTAAAACCTGCCCAATACCTAGCCTTAGCCCCTTTAGAAACTCCCATGTTTCTTTCTTGTTTCCCACTTGGACTTTACATGAAATTGCACAGCCAAATCTAACTAAGTCCAAAGACACCTATTTATAGCACATATGCGGTCTTTAGGACTTGACAACACATGAACAATAGCTTTCCCATTTGTCGGGTTAAGGCTAAACCACTTTTCAACTTGTAGTTGACATCCCCAACTAATTAGGCCATGTTACACACGAAATTATAATGGATACAAGCATAAATTAGTCATGCGTACAAGAGGTTATGAAAAGGCAACAACCAACTGCTTTGGCATGTGCATTGTATGTGCCATTTTGACTTGGCCAGCTGATTCATGCCAAGACTGGCATTGCGCCCAGCCTTGGCTCATCTTGACATTGCTCCTACCAATGCTTCGTCCGCAACCTGCCGCCTATGATTTTTCCGCACATGCCTGATGCCAATACAACCCGCACATGCCTTGGCCGAGTTTTTGCTTGCCTATGCCAACCCTTGCTTTACTCGTGTCATTGCTTGTATTTTCTTTCACATAGTCTTGCCTTAGCTATTGAAAGCCTTTGCCATCATTCAACACAGCCGCATTTTAGCTTAGCCCACACTTGTTGCTACCTCAATCCGAAATGCCCTCACTGATTTTGGCGCGTATGCCATGCCATGTCGCCCAACATTGCCCATACTGCCTTGTCAAGCTTTTTCCAAGCATGTGTTGCCTGTCCCAAGACCTTGCCCAATGCTTGCTCACAACAGTCCTCATGACAATATCTTGTTCGGTGCCCGCATATTCGTTTTGCCCGTACATAGGCCAATGACAAGGCTATCATACCTAATTCGTATCACAGCCGCGCATCGCCCGATGTCAAAGAATCAGGCCCTAACACCTATTATGATACTATACTTTTAGCAGCGAAATGTTTCGTTGTGTATATATACAGTTTTCATGTCACACAAAATGGCAATGAAGGGTCAAAACTATTACTTCAAGTCCAGATGTTATAAAATGTCCACCCTTAATAATCTCAAAACCTTATTTACTCTTGGGATTGAAGGAAAGACTACCAAGTAGGATTCACATTCCATAGATATATAAAGTAAAACATATTGAAGGACCAATCACAATAGTTTAATCAGTTACAGTAGATACATATCTTATTTTTCAAGTTACCAAAGATATAAGAAGTTATCTGAAAGTAATTTTGTAGATTAACAATTCTTTACACTTACCGCATTAATTAAGAAAGAAAGAACCTCCAAAACCTATCAAATGAATATAAAAGTTTGAATATAATTGAACAAATATTATAGGGAAAAAATAGGTCATTTATAAAAATTTCTACTCCCCGTGGAAGTACTTATCCTGGGAAAACTATAGCCATTGCTACCAATAATACTAGTAATACTTAACCGCACCAACGATAATGCTCCTGCACTATAACCAGTTTCTCAAGATTTATTGCTTGCTCAAGCAAACACTTCAACAGTTGAGATAACTCTGACGCGTCAGCCAGGTAGTGGTTATCAGTACAGGGACTCCAAAACAACCCTTGCACTCTTCACATTCTGTAAAGATTCTTTGAGTACGATTTCGTTATGCTGTCTTCCGGCAAAGCATAACGAAATTCGTGTATCTATGTGCTGACGCATTTCTAAAGATACAGAAGAACCAGAAATTGGGTTAAGTGGTATGCTAACAACTAGAAGAGATCCTTCGCAGTAGTCAACAATATTAATAGACAAACAAATGAAAAAGCTTGTCAGAAACAAAATTTGGTAAAACGAGATCCCTTCCTTAGGGAATTTTGTGACATTTTTATGAGAAACATTTTGTGAGAACCTGTAAAATAAGGAGATAAATCACTGATAAACACTTTTAAGTAAAGGGCTCCAATGTTGCAGCTAAAGCTGTACAGGAGATCAATGCAAAATTTCTAAGCCAAAAACAAAAAAAATAATCATAGCAAGCGGAAGAGCCTCGAGTGCACCAACACTTTGGTCACATATCTTTAGAGAAAGAACAAAAAAAAAAATGTGAACCCTGAAAACCTTTACACAATAGGTGTGAGCATGTGATTTTTGCCTCGCTTGAAATATTCTTATAAAATTCTTATAATTAGAAATTTTCTTTTATTATTTGAATTTTAGGGAATTAATTGTATGATTTTATGTTTGTTTGCATTTTTGTATATTTTTAATTGATATAATTCATAAAAAATACAAAAATAGCACATTTGCATTTAATATACCATTTTTAATATTTTAGGTTCATTAATTAGTTACCATTACAAAAATCGAAAGAAAATAATAAAAAATAGTTCTTTTGCAATTTTTCACTTTTAATTATTTGATGTTTTTCCTTAGTTTTCTTTAAATTATGATCTAGTTAATTTTAGAAAATTAATTAATTAAATTTTAGGATTAAATCAAGTCCTTATTTTAATTTTGCATTAAACAAAAATTAAAAAAAGAGGAAGAAGAAAAAGAAAAGAATTAATTGAAAAGAAAATAAAAGAGAAGAGAAGAAGGGTTGGCCTGCATTGGGCTAATTTTTAGTTTAACTAGCAGCCCAAACGAACCCCAAGCAAATTCACTCCTCAGACCTGGTCTCAACCAAGCCCAATCCGTATCCAATAAGGTCCAGTCTCGTTAATAGCCAAACGACGTTGTTTCTTAAACTTTAATCACGACCGTTAGATCTAAGCAATCCAAAGATCCAGAACTAACTAGGATGTTTGGTATTTAAATGTCGGACATCCCCTACCCCTCAATCATCTCTCAAAACACCCTCATATACGCCGGCGTAATGCCACTGCTCCTCCGTCATCTCCTACCGTCCACCGCCGGTCCGAAATCGCCTCCGCCAGCGGCGAGTCTCCAAATGACCCCAAATTTACACTCTATGTTTCTCTCCTCCTCCCCTTTCCATATCTGCCTTTAGTTCCTTTCAAATATGATCCAAACGTCTCGAATATCAAAAACCCTAATATCGTCACCGCAGTGCACGACGGCGCCGCCTCCAAACCACCTCAAAACAACACCCTATAACCCCGTGCCTCCCTCACGCCTAATATGTCATTAGTTTCCTTTGAAACTATCCAGAATTATTCAAATCTTAGATCTGAGTTCGAGCTTCAACAATTCAAACCAATCGACCCAAGCCTTTGTTCTTCGTGATTTAGGAGTTCATTAACTACAAATTAATATTGTTCGTTCGTTCTTAACGTTGAATAAGTGATTAACATCAATTTCTTGTGAATCAGAACATCAAACGTAGTTTCGAGTTTAATCAGTGAGTGTTCTTAAATTTCTTTTCTTTTTTATTTGTAAATTTTCCCTTTTATGCATAGCTTTCTCATTTTGTTTTTCTTTTGTTCATCTTCAGTATTTCTTCTATTTTTTGAGTTAGGATTGATTTAGGGTCTGATTGATTCTGATTATATTCTTGTCATTTGATTTGATTTCAACCGTAGATTTCATGTTTAGCTACTGCTTTGCATTTTTTCGATTTTGTTCATTTATTTTGCCATTCTTCATAGTGTAGTTTCAGTTCTATTTGTATGATCTAGCTGTTAGTTTACTGGTTTTGTTAGTTTAATAATAAATTTAGCCTTAGGACGCTGGGTTAATTAGAATTGATTACAATTGAATTTATTTGGTTATAGATGATCATTTCAGCTCCTTGATTAATTAACTATAGTCAATCTTGACCAAGTTAACAGGGATGGGGTTAGCTTAACTAGGTTAGTAATTCAGAGTTGAATTAAGGGTAGTATAGGAAATTCAATAAAAGGAATCTTGCAAGTAACTGAAATTGGAAATTACTAGAACCTTCTAGATGGGGTCCTAATTTGAAATTCAGGAAGTTGGTAGTATTACTTGGCCAACAAGCCAATAAGTAAAGGACTAACTAGCTAAAATCTGAAATTAAAAAGAGGGACCTAGGGTGTAAATAAAAATCTAAAGGTTGCCTAATTTTACCTATAAAAGGCATATTCGTTGCCTTGTTTTATAAGTTTGGATATTTTAAAAAGAAGGTTAAAAAAAGACAGAAAAGTTTCTGCAACTCCAGGCAACAAAAACTCCAAAAAATCACTATTCCATTAAATTTTTTAGAGTAGTTGAAGTTTCAGAAGTTCCTGGGTCGGTTTCAAGTTCAGATTTAGTCATTCAAGTTTGTTTTGGGTTGTTTATTGTTGCTGTTCATTCAAAGCAATTTTTCCAGCTGTTTTGATACCATTTCTGGGTTGAAAACTTGATCTCAAGTTGTCAATTTACTGTTGTTTGCTTGTTGGTGCCTAGCTGACTCCAATTTCCCTTCATTTTGTGTAAATTTCCAGGTACCTTTTAACCTCAAGTGCTATGTGAAGGTTGAATCAATATGTATGAACACATTTCATGAGAAATGTTGGATAATCATTTGTTTTACATGAATTTCATATTGTTATTTAGCTTAAATGCTTAGCTTAATAGTGTTATTTGGACAATTGCCTATTTTGTATTAATAGGACTGTTTGGGGCAGTTTGAACTGTTTTCAGCATAATTTGAATGCTATATCTAATATCACTTAGTATAATTTAGTTGAATTTTGGAGTGTTTGGACTCTACTGAATTTTCAGCATAGGTGTTAAACTGGCGTTATTACTTTGTAAGTACATCGTAGGTTCAAATATTATTTATATAAATAAACGTTAGAATGAACTTGATTTCAGGTTTTAAATTTGAATGAATAAGTTTGAGTTTATGTTCAGTAGGGATTTTGAGTTTGAGTTTGCAAAATGAGTAAATGGCTCTACATTTTGGATTATACCAGCATTTTGGTTTTGAAATTAGAAAAATAACAATTCAGAACAGTTCCCTGAGTTTGAGGTTGATCATGTTAGTTTAATCATCAAACTCTCTAAATATTTGTAAAAACTCGTTAGCTTAGATATGATTGGAACATAAAATTTGGGGTTAAATTTGCAGTTATTGACTTGAATAGATCTACAAGCCTCCTGTTTGATGAGTTTAATTTTGGAAACAGGATCTGTAGCTTTAAAGCCCAACTGTCCTTTGTGTCCAAGCCAATAAGCCCAATTTTGAAATAAATTTAGTAGGGTCAATAGGTAATCAGATCCCTGATTGTTTTATTCGCCTGTCAATACTGTTTGTAACCTCTGCCTTTTGTTAATGTTATTTGGACCACAAAAAACAAGGCCTAACGCTTGGCCCAATTACTTAATGAGAAGTTCGAATTTTGTTAGCCTATGGAGCAGTACCTTTGCAACTGGTATTGAAGCCCAGTCATGGAGCAGCTTTGCAAGCTGAATGCGTCTCCACTGGCTATGAAGCCCAATAGGCCGAAGGCCTAATTCCCATTTAAAGTGTGACGAGCCGACCCGTCGTCTCATGTGTTTCCATCCTGTTTTTCCTATTTCATGCTTCCCGTATCTCATTATATGTGTTTGATGAATTTGAAGTGTTTCGGAATGGTTTTGATAAGAAATGAGATACTTAGTCTCTTTAAGGAAAGCTTAAGATGAAAAAGTCAACCGGGCATTGACTTGTGAGTTAGAGGGTTCAGAATGGATTTTCGGTGATTCGACTAGTTTCAGATGGTGATTTGAGACTTGGGAGAGAAAACGGAATTGAATTGGAGGTCCGGTGTAGAATTAGGCTTGAATTGGCTAAGTTCGAATTTTGGCAAATTCCGGTTGATAGGTGAGATTTTGATCCAGGGGTCGGAATGGAATTCCGAGAGTTGCAGTAGCTTTGTTAGGTGATTTTGGATATGTCTGCAAATTTTCAGATCATTTGGAAGTGTTTAGGTTGGGTTTTGGATCGAATGCAAATTTGGAAAAGTTCTAATTTGACTTAGGCTTGAATTTGAGGAATTTGATAATTCTTAATGTTAATGTTGGTGTTTTTATGGGCCGAGCATGTTTGAATGAGGTATGTGGTCATAATTGTGTTTTTGGATTGGATCCCGAGGGCCTCGGGGTGATATCGGATGGTTAAACGAGGAATTTTTGGAGTTAAGCTTGAAAAATGGTTGCTGCTTCTGGTATTTTCGCGGAAGCGGCGGGGAGACCGCTTAAGCGTTGTCCACAGAAGCGGACAATTAGCTGTAGAAGCGGCCAAGGGGGAAGCCAAATACCACAGAAGCGGTCAAAACGACCGCGTACGCGGGAGTCGCGGAAGAGGTAGATCAACCGCAGAAGCGGCCGCTGAAGAAATGGGCAGATCGCGGAAGCGGTCAACTGGACGCGGAAGCGAGGACCGCTGAAGCGGAAAAATACCGCGGAAGCGAAAATCGTCCAGTTTTAATGAAATCAGAGGGTTTAATATTTTGAAAAGGATAAGAACAATGGAACTCCGGGCCGAGGCGATTGAGAGAGGTTTGGAGAGATTTTCGAGGGGATTCTTCAGGTATGATCTCTTATACATCGAATATGTGATTATGGTGCTAAATCATGGATTAAACACTTAGAAATAAAGGTCTTTGATGTCAAAATGGTGGTTTGGCAAGCCCAAGTGAACCTTAAAGTGGTCATTTGAGGGGTCAAATGGACTCCGATTCTTGTAAATTTGATATGTATGGACTTGTGGCGAAACGAGGATCCTGAAAATGTGAATTTTATAATTTTCGAGAAGTGGGCCCGGGGCTCGGGTTTTGCCAACTTCATGTTTTGGGTGTATTTTGAGTTATTTCGATTGGGTTATGTTCCATTAGCCTATTGTGACCTATTCCTATTGGTTTTGATCAGATTTGGCATCCGCGGAGGTTGATTCTCGAGGGAAAGGCATTGCGAGCTAGTTTGCGGCCAGCTTGAGGTGAGTAATGGGTGTAGATGATGACCCGAGGGTTTGAGACCCCGGTATATCACATTGTGATGCTATTATGAGGCTAGACATGCACTCCATAGCTAGTGCGGGGTCGTATTTAATGGAAATTATGACTTGGTCCAATCCGAGGGATATATTATACTATGTTGGCAATTTTTTTGCATACTATATTGATGATATCTGGGCTTGATTCCATGTTTGGGGCCTTGTGTCGACTTGTAGGATCCTTCAGGGATCGTTATCTCAGAATTTTCATGAATTGCATATTATTTGAAATCAGTCCAGGTTTAAATACTATTTTTGCAAACTCAGCCATATTTATATGTTCTGAAAACTCAAATAGTTTTTAAATGATATTTCGGGCTAACGAGTACTATCTCATTACTTTTGGACTGTATATGTATATTAAATGGAAACGGTGGTAACTAAGGACACCGTATATTTTAAATGGAAATGGTGGTATCTAAGGACACCGTGTATTGTAATGGAAATGGTGGTATCTAAGGACATCGTGTATTGCGATGGAAACAGTGGTAACTATTGGAACTGTTTGATATGGCGCTTGGGCTGTAGGAGCCCCTCCAGAGTCTGATCCCCCACAGTGAGCGCGGGTACCCAGATGGATCGGGCTGCACGTTCCACAGTGTTAGTGTATTGCATTGCATATCATGCATTTATTTACGGTTTCTTTAATTGTATATATCTTAGGCTTGTACTGTATGGAACTTCTAGATAGCTTCATTTTGTGTTATTTCGTGTTTTCTTATCTTCGGGGTTTTTTTATACATGCTTATTACTTATTGAGTTGGTAGACTCACCCGACACTCACTGCACCTTGTGTGCAGATCCAGGTGCTCCAGAGACCTAGTGTTGTTGCTGTCGATTACCCGAGCTATTCAGAGTATTGAGGTAGCTACCCAGCGTCCGCAGGGCCACTTACTCTGTTTTTATCATTTATGTTCCTTTTTTTCTATTTTGTCAGACTTTGTATCATTTCTGTTCAGACTTGTATCCTGTTTTGTTAGAGGCTCTGTACTCGTGACTCCTCGATTTTGGGAGGATTATTGTTCTTGCTCAGCTGTGTTATCTTAAATTATTTCTTTTTGGCCGTAATGCCGTTCTTGGTTGTGTTTTGGTCGGGCCAGCCCAGACTCGCAGCCGGGCGCCATCACGACCGGGTTTGGGTCGTGACAAGTTGGTATCAGAGCCTAGGTTACTAGGCCTGACGAGTCATGAGCCGGTTTAGTAGAGTCTTGTTTATGGGTGTGTCGTGCACCAGACTTATAAGCAGGAGGCTACAGAACCTTTAGAAACACTCCACTTTCTTGAAATATAATCGTGCGTTCTTGATTCAGTTTGAAGGGGTAACCCTTGAAATTCCTTCCTCACGTTTGTATGTGTCCGTGAGTGTCCAGTATTATATGTGCCTTGATGGCTGGTGATTCCCCTATCAAGGGGCGAATTATGATTCCTATGAGTTGATGTTGGGCCAGTCTAGAGGACTTGAGGCCGAATCTCTGTCTATGGCTTGAGAACCAAGGTGCTGATTGAGCGAGCTAGTGTTATGAGCTTATAAGTTCAGTATTGTCCCTTATTGTGGTGATGGCGGCTGGATAGCTATGTGGTGTGTATGTTGGTGCCATGTAATGTGTCCATATGACTTCAAAGTGTTGAAGAAGGTCTGCTAGGTGGTAGACGAACCATTAAATGTTTGATTCTCATTGTGAAATGGAGATGTGGCCCGAGTTATGGGGGCATGAAGAATCTTTTCGAGTCTCCTAGCTGGGAGTGTGTGTGTTGTGGTATGAGCCCAGACTCAGGAAGACCAATTGATTGCGTGAGGAGTGTGAGGAGTGTGACGGTGGGTGATGTACCGAAATATTATATCGAAGCAGGCAGGTGGGTATCTCCTGCAGATTATTCTGAAGTGGTATGATCATTATGTGTATGTTAGAAGATCGTATGTGTAATTAAAAGGTATTTTCTATTCGTTATGATTCGAACAGGTGCAGCTCATGTTCCTGTGTCAATTTTGATAATATAATACGTGTAGCATTGGGATTTCTATTATTGATATACGTTGTGATGTCTTGTCAAGTTGCGGACGCGTTTTAGGATGGTTTTGGTGGTTCTCTAGCAGGTGGATCGGCTCAATTACAAAGGAAACTCTGTTGAAATTTTTGAAAAATTTAGGACTTAGTAAAAATCTTGCCGCCTAGAAGAGTGGGCTTAGCGGTTGTGTGAATAAAAGCAAATGCAGAAGGGTTAGAATTTCTGATGATTCATGTTTCCAAAAGCTTATGAAGGAGTGAGTTTAATCTCGCCATGATATTGCTATGGCTATAGAGTATATGTGTTGTGATTTATATGGCTTCGAGCTAAGTTGGGAAGGTTGCTGTTGATAAACGGGTGGTACGGTTGTGTACTATGTTAGTTCTTATTTGATGCATGCGAGTGAAACAGTTCTGGCTGCATAAAAGTGAGCCGAGGGTGGCACAAGTGAAGCAAAGTTTTGCCAAAGGTTACATGGTTCTTCGTAGATGTGAGAAAATAAGGGAATGTCTCGAGTTGTCTATAAAGAATGCTTAGCACAAGGAGAAGGAAGTTATTTGGTTGTATCGGAATAAGATATCGTCCTGTCGTGTCAGAGTGTTGATAAGGCACGAGTGGTTCGATTCATTAAGTCAAGTGAATTGCAGTGTGCATATGAGTGGTCGACTTTTGAGAATGGTTTTTGATGTGATCAAGATTCGATAGGTATCACTCTGGTGTTTTGAGGTTGAGCATCTGACCATGTCAGTGTTTTCATTAGCATAGGCCATGACTTGTGGTATTTCTACTTTGATTACGGGATTCTAGGTATCAGTATTTGGAAAGTAAGGGTAACTGATTCAGAGTCCCAGAAAGTTCTTCGGGTAAAGTATTTTGTAATGTGGTAATTCAGAGCACGTTTGAGAAAGCATTCAGTGGCCTATGGGTCTTAGACGGTGTGGTATGGTGTTGGGTCTCGTATAGTGAGACTGGGTTGAGACATTATGGTGCTACAACAAGAGAGTATATCTAGTTGAAAAACGAATCAGGTGGGAATCGAGACAAATAGAGTAACTTGTTAGGGGCCCGAATCGGTATGGTAAAGATATGATCAATCATGGTATGTGTTGAGGTAATGGGTTCTTACCATCTTTGGGCAGCGAAGCTCCTGAGTACTGAAAATCTGCTTAGATTGGTTCAGGTAGAGAGATTTCGTCCTAGGCAGTTTAACTTGTGCAAATGGAATTGGGAGAGAATTCTTGTTGAGTTCCATCGTGGTTTGGATATGTATATTTTCTATGGACAGGCGGAGCATGGAGTGTATAATAAATTTTTCTTCTAAAGGGAATCAATGAAAGTCCTAGACTAGTTGGGTGCGTCGATGTTTGCGGCGCAGAAAGGAGATGGAAGTTCTCGTGTTATCCCTGGAGAATATTGGGTATGCGGTATGTTGTAAAGGACCGAAATGGGCGTGTGCAAGTTTTCGACTCAGTTCTTAAAGGTATGGTGAATTTGGCTATGTATTAGGTAATGAGTAGCTTTAGGTAATCAAGGAACTATTACTGTTAAGTGGAAGTGATTTGACGATAGCATACATTTCGGAAAGAGGGTAATTCCACAAATGATACATCAGTAGTGTTATGGCAATTTCTTATGGGATCGACTGTGTATATCTGAGTTGTTTGATCGTGCATGGGAAGTATTAAAATATCCCTCGTGGGATAGTTGGGTACTTGAGGTGTAATCTGTATTTTGCATTGTGGAAATTTGGATAAGGCACATTGATTCGTGTGCTATGAGTAGTCGGAGACTGGGAGTTCTCCGATCCCGTCTATGTGGTGATTGAGGATCGTGTGTGTTGTATTGGTAATGTTAGCGGCAATTGGGAATTCGGAAGCCGAGTGGATCTTTCCTTGCTTAGTATATAAAATTTAGGATATGTTATGGGGATGTAGAGTGATTGTCTCAATGTCGGATTATTCTAAACGATTGTGCTAGGAGTCATGTTGGGAAATTCCACAGGTTGTGTGGCGGGGTGTATCAGACTATGTTCTAGATGGATGGTTGTGTTCCAGAGACTAGCGGTTGGCTGGGCAGAATTTCATTCTTTAATTGGACCTTCGAGGCGGATGTCAGTATAGAGGTTTCTACCATTGATTTCGGTTCCAGTATTGAGGGAATTTTCAAATGCGTCCTTGTGGCCGGGCATGTCGCCAGGCGAGATTGTAGATTTCGGTAAATTTGGTGCCGGGCACCATATCTAACGGCTCTGGTATGAGTTATAGTAGTGGAAGTGGAATTTGTAGCTCACAAAGCTAAATAGATATCTTTATGCACTCAGTTTGCTTAGGACCAATGTTGATATTTTGTTATTATGAGCAAATCTGGCTCGATGTGCACCTCCTTATGTGAGGTAGTTATGTGGATAGGGTGGACCACCTCCACGAGTATGTTATCTGGATCGGGTTGCATGCCACAACAGTGTGATGTCGAGAATAGATCTCCATGTGTTTCCTTGTATTCCTTGCTTCCTGGCTTCCGAGGGAAGTCCGTATTGAGAATCGCTTGGCGGATAGAGTATCGGTTGTGCCCTTTCAGGACTGAATGGTGTATATTACTTGTTTCATCGTGAATGTGATGAGTGGTTTCGATTTCAGGCATCGATCTATGCATGGCTGTCTACTTTGAGCATGGTAACATGAGGTGCTTCATGTGTAACAGTGTTGGGATAGGATCGCGCGTTGTGGCAAGGCCTGCGTGAAGTTATGACCTCTCGAGGAGCATTCAGATACTCTATTCCTATGATGTTAGACGGGGTCTCAGCTTGGTTTCGTAGAGGTATTGATGCGCTTGAGGTATAACTCTTCTGGTTGAGTCATTTGCCCTGATTTGGGTATGTGTAGACTGTTTCTTGTTGGCGCGTGTATTATGCAATTGTGGCTTAGGCCTGTATTGAGGTATCATATCACCAGAGGTGGTGTGTTAGATTCGAGGTGAGCAATGGGGTCATTAATGAATATGAACATATTTGATTTCAGCTGGTTAGAAGGATAATATCGAGGTTTGGCCCGAACATCTGTTATGGTAATAGTCAACATGGAAGTGACTTCATGATTGATTGATCTGAACAACTGCTACAGTTTGTTGCGTGTTTTAGTTACGAAAGTGTTGGAATAAGACTTTAGCTAAATAAGAGGTTTTCTATTGGTAATTGAGTACTGTGGGCAACTGCTGTGAATAGAGACTATCGTTCCGAGTGTTGGAATGTGTGGTATATTGTATGAATTCACCTGAGGTTGCAGGAGTGGGTTATTATAGCTGGTTCGGGTTAATTCTGAGTATAGATGTGGGGTTATGATCTTATGTATGATTTCGGAAAATGCAGTGAGGTTCTACGGTTTATGGCCAGGTGGATTGCGAAATTTCAGTTGTGTTGTATTATCGGTACCTATGTGGGTTAGGGTGACGTGGGATCATCCCGGGCATATGCCTGGTAAAGTCATTTAGCTATTGGGTTGCTTTTAGCATAGCTCTGGGTACGCTCGAGGACGAGCGTTTTTTAAGTTGGGGAGGCTGTGACGACCCGACCCGTCGTCTCATGTATTTTCGTCCCGTTTTCCCTGTTTCATGCTTCCCCGTATTTCATTATATGTATTTGATGAATTTGAAGTGTTTCGGAATGGTTTTCATAAGAAATGAGATATTTAGTCTCTTTAAGGAAAGCTTAAGATGGAAAACTCAGCCGAACATTGACTTGTGAGTTAGAGGGTTCGGAATGGATTTCCGGTGATTCGACTAGCTTCAGATGGTGATTTGAGACTTGTGAGAGAAAACGGAATTGAATTTGGAGGTCCGCTGTAGAATTAGGCTTGAATTGGCTAAGTTCGAATTTTGGCAAATTCCGGTTGATAGGTGATATTTTGATCCGGGGATCGGAATGGAATTCCGAGAGTTGCAATAGCTTTGTTAGGTGATTTTTGATATGTATGCAAATTTTCAGATCATTTGGAAGTGTTTAGGTCGGGTTTTGGATCGAATGCGAATTGTGAAAAGTTCTAGTTTGACTTAGGCTTGAATTTGAGGAATTTGATGATTCTTGATGTTAATGTTGGTGTTTTTATGGCCCGAGCAAGTTTGAATGAGGTATTTTGTCATAATTGTGTTTTTGGTTTGGACCTCGGAGGCCTCGGGGTGATATCGGATGGTTAAACGAGGAATTTTTTGAGTTAAGCTTGAAAAATGGTGCTGCTTCTGGTATTTTCGCGGAAGTGAAAGGGAGACCGCTTAAGCGGTGTCCGCAGAAGCGGACAATAAGCCGCAGAAGCGGCCAAGGGGGAAGCCAGAGACCGCAGAAGCGTTCAAAGGGACCGCGTACGCGGGAGTCGCGGAAGCGGCCGCTTAAGAAATGGGCAGACCGCGGAAGCGGTCAACTGGACGCGGAAGCGTGGACCACTGAAGCGGAAAAATACCGCGGAAGCAGAAATCGTCCAGTTTTAATAAAATCAGAGGGTTTAATATTTTGAAAAGGAGAAGAACAATAGAACTTCGGGCTGAGGCGATTGAGAGAGGTTTGGAGAGATTTTCGAGGGGATTCTTCAGGTATGATCACTTAGACCTCGAATATGTGATTATGGTGCTAAATCATGGATTAACCACTTAGAAATAAAGGTCTTTGATGTCAAAATGATGGTTAGGGCTTGAAAGCCAAATGAACCTTAAAGTGTTGATTTGAGGGGTCAAATGGACTCCGATTCTTGTAAATTTGATATGTATTGACTCGTGGCGAAACGAGGATTCTGAAAATGTAAATTTCATAATTTTTCGAGAAGTGGGCGTGGGGCTCGGGTTATGCCAACTTCGTGGTTTTGGGTGTATTTCGAGTTATTTCGATTGGGTTATGTTCCATTAACCTATTGTGATGTATTCCTATTGGTTTTGATCAGATTTGGCATCCGCAGATGTTGATTCTCGTGGGAAAGGCATTGCGAGCTAGTTTGCAGCCGGCTTGAGGTGAGTAATGGGTGTAGATGATGACCCGAGGGTTTGAAACCCCGGTATATCACATTGTGACGCTATTATGAGTCTAGACACACACTTCATAGCTAGTGCGGAGTCGTATATGTTGGAAATTGTGACTCGGTCAAATCCGAGGGATATATTATACTATGTTGGCGATTGTTTCACATACTATATTGATGATATCTGGGCTTGATGCCATGTTTGGGGCCTTGTGCCGACTTGTAAGATCCTTCAGTGATCGTTATCTCAGAATTTTCATGATTTGCATATTATTTGAAATCAGTCCAGGTTTAAATACTATTTTTGAAAACTCGAGCCATATTTATACGTCCTGAAAACTCAAATAATTTTTAAATGATATTTCGGGCTGACGAGTACTATCTCATTACTTTTGGACTGTATATGTATTTTAAATGGAAATGGTGGTAACTAAGGACACCGTATATTTTAAATGGAAACGGTGGTAACTAAGGACACTGTGTATTGTAATGGAAATGGTAGTAACTATGGACACCGTGTATTGTGATGGAAATAGTGGTAACTATTGGCACTTTATGATATGGCGCTTGGGCTGTAGGAGCCCTCCAGATTCTGAACCCCCACAGTGAGCGCGTGTACCCATATAGTTCGGGCAGCACGTTCCGCAGTGTTCATACATTGCATTGCATATCATGCATTTATTTACTGTTGCTTTATCAGTATATCTCTGAAGCTTGTACTGTATAGAACTCCTAGATAGCTTCATTTTGTGTTATTTGGTGTTTTCTTATCTTCGGGGTTTTTACACATGCTTATTACTTGCTAAGTTGGTAGACTCACCCCATACTTCCTGCACCTTGTGTGCAGATCCAGGTGCTCCAGAGACCTAGTGTTGCTGCTGTCGATTACCCGAGCTATTCAGAGTATTGAGGTAGCTGCCAAGCGTCCGCAGGGCCACTGACTCTGTTTTTATCACTCATGTTCCTTTTTTCTACTTTGTCAGACTTTGTATCATTTTCGTTCAGACTTGTATCCTGTTTTGTTAGAGGCTCTGTACTCGTGATTCCTCGGTTTGGGAGGATTATTATTCTTGCTCAGCTGTGTTATCTTAAATTGTTTCTTTTTGGCTGGAATGCTGTTCTTGGTTGTGTTTTGGTCGGGCCTGCCCAGCCTCGCGGCCGGGCGCCATCACGACCTGGCGCCATCACGGCCGGGTTTGGGTCGTGACATAAAGTCACTAATCTAAATTTATAATGCAAGTCTTAGGCTTTAGAGTTAAGTAACAAATTCAAATTAAGAGGTTGTCCTCTTGTTTAAATTTGGACTTGATCTTGAGGCCCAAATCTTTTAATACTTTCAATAATAGTTAATTTATAATTAAGTTGTTTTAGAGACGATTAGTAGAAAATAATAGTTCATGTTAGGATAATTCTTAAAATAAAGTGAGGTATGCCGCACCAAATAAAATCATAAATTGTGTGACCCTCTTTAATTACTTCATTAAAAATACTTAGAAATTGGGAGGTGCCATTTATTAAATTTTCATGGCCTCTCGCAAAGTTATTAACGCGTTAGTCGTTTTAGGCGCGTTACTTAATAATTTTACTTTCTTAAACTTGGGTGTGCATTTATGTGACCCAAATCCAAATCTCAACGGTGTTGAAATATGTCAAAAATCACGGGTGCATTTATGTGACGTTGTCCGGGGCGCATTTTAATACTGTTGTAATCTTCTTCAAAATTCAATTAGAAGCGGTAAGTAATTTTAAAATTGCACTATAGGATAAACATGTCTAAAATCAGATAATTAGCCAAATATGATAGTTTAGGCGACTGTGCTAGAACTACGGAATTCGAGGACTAACACCTTCCCTCGGGTTAATAGAATTCCTTACTCAAGAATTTCTGGTTTACAGACTTTATTTGGAAAGTCGAAAATTTTCTCGATTTGGGATTCAAGATAAACCGGTGACTTGGGACACCAAAATCCAAGCCTATCCCAAGTGACGATTCTGAAATAAATAAATAATCTCAATTCGAATAATGTCATTTAAATTGAAAAAACTCCCTTATACATTATCTTTCGGGGTAGATGTGTAAAAAGGAGGTGTGATGGTAGGTGCAAAAGATAACAACTTCTGCACAAAAATGAGTTGTACCTTATCGGCCTGAAACCCAAGGCTATATTAGGCCTAAAAATGTGATGGTCACCGGTTGTTGTACATTTTTATTATAATATAGACAATTATATAAAGAACATAAATTATATCATGAAACGAAATGACCTCTAACTAAATTGAACAAACACCTGGAAAAAGATTAGATTGTGAAAAAGAAATAAAAATATTTTGAAGCAAGAAATAAATTGAAAACATACAGTTTGAGGAAGTATCGTCAAATTCACTAGATAAGCAGTTGAGCTTAAGAGCCTGTCAACATCGGAGACAGTATATGTTGTAATAAAAGACTTTATGGTCAACTGTTTGCAGTCCGGCAACGGTAATGAAACGTCTTCCTTTCTCAACATGGAAATCACCTAAACAGGAGAGAGGAGCAGAGTAGAAGGTAAGTGCATTGAGTATCACAATATAAAATCATCCCAAAACTAATGGTTTAGATTTGCACATTTACATCCCCCCAAATATACTAGCTGTTATTTATTTTTCCCCAAATCCTTGTTATCTGCGTTGGTTCAAAGCTTGACAAGAAGACGTGAGATGTATGCGCTCAAGAAAACAGATATGAGTTTTCTGTCTTTCTACCGTGATACTGATTGTATGAGATTTTTGTTTGTCTCACAAAATTATAGACCACAATTTTATATTTTTTGTTTCATAAAATTCTAAGTCCATAAAACCTTAAAGATAAAAAGTTACCTTATATATATTAGTATAAATAAATTATATGAGACCTAAAATAAAATTTTTCAACAATAAAACTAGATAAAAAGATTTTGATGGGACCCACCATCTTCCTTTTGACTCCATATCCGTTTATCCTCTTCATTTTCTTCTCCCACCCTACTAATTAGGGGTGTTCATTGGGCGTATTGGGCGGCTTTTTACTTTAATGGTTTGGCTTATCGGTTATCGGTTTTTAAATGTATTAATCCGTTAGCCACCCGATAAGATATCGGGCGGATTGGTATCGGGTTAGCTCTTATCGGGCGGTTAATGGGCGGTTTATCGATTTAATACCTAAGGACTCAAATGTATTCTGTCCGCATACTATACTGAAATATCAAGCTCATAGCTTTGACAATTTGTTGATCAGTATATTGATGAACTTCTTAAGAGGTCACAAACTAGGACGCAGCACACCAAATACCTTTTATTTGCTATCTGTATAGACTATAGAGTACAGAAGTGACGGTGGGGGGTTTTGTTTTTCTAATTTATTTGTATTATAGTTTTATACACTTATACTTATTCATTTTAAGGTTTTTTATTTTTATATTTCATATATATAATTATGTAAGTAAAAATAAATTGTATATATTTATATTCTTAATGGCTTAACGGATTACCCGTTAAGAAAATTGTATAATCCGTCCCCAAACCGCTAAGCCATTAATAAAAAAAATTCAATCCGTTCTCCGTCCGTTATGCCGTTACCATTAAGCCATTAAGCTTCGGTTCGATTCGATTTTCGGTTTCGGATCGGTTTTGAACACCCCTACTACTAATAGCCATTGGAAGCAAAATCAAGCTTTTCATTCCGATTTCATCAAACTTTCGTCTTCATCTCACATCTACAATCCATCTCTAATATCACTATCCACCATTTTTGCAGCCATTAAGAAAACGCACCAAAAAAATTGCTTTCGAATTTTCACAATTAAATCCACCAAAATTTTTAAAACAATATTAATTTGTAAGTTTTTAATAAAAGAACCTTCCAGGCGTTGTTCTACTATCATAAACCATCCCGCTTCTCCATTCTTCATCTAAAAATTCCCCCTATCGTCCACCGTTATTTGCAAATAATTTATAAATTTACTTGCAACGGAAAAATATAATCTTTTTATACCCCTTATAGAGTGAAGCTTATTAGAAGTAATCAAAAATTATTTCAATATGGCAGCAAGAAACTTTGATGGCTGATATTTGAGAAAGTGGACAAAATCTATTTTCAGGCTAATTTCAGTTGATCCTTTTTCGACAGATCTATCATATAAATGGAGGATCTCACCATTTATGCACACATATTCTTCTTGCATAACTACAAATCCGCTGACAATTTAAGATTTGGTTAATAAAAAGGGATAGGAAAGAAAAAAAATTGATTTTTTTTTGTGTGAATGTCACTTTCTGGTAAGAAGGAAACATGACGAAGATGAAGGAAAGAAAAAGAAAAATATCGAATTATTAGTTGTCTTTACCTCACATTTGGTGGATGTCATATGAATACCTCTAACTTCTGCCTCCTGCCGGCTTAAGACACTCTTTTATCTTTTTTCGGTACCTTAAAGGCGTCTTGCCAATATGTGAAGTTATGTCGTCTTATAGAATATGTATCATATTTATACACATGTTAAAGTGTATTGATTGTGGATATGGGTTTAATTCTATGGTTAAAATTATTTTCACCTCAATTATTTTTCATAAAGTTCATTCCATTTATCCAATTAATATGTCACTCCTCATACATATTATACGAGCAACAAAACTCAAATACAACAAACATAAATATGCAAAATAGATTGACTACTCAAAACTAATATTGCATTTGACGAAGGTTTCTTATTCATTAGTGTCAAAGTATTTTATGAAAATACTTTCTTGTTTCATATATACTTTTTTATATTTGTAAAACTCCAAATATATATATATATATATATATATATATATATATATATATATATATATATATATATATATATATAAAAGGGAGAGGCAAAGAAATCTTAAGATGACAAGTGGAATAATATTAAATTGACAAGTGTCTAAATTTAGGACAATTCTCCAACTTTGTTGGAGTTTAAATTATTTTAAATTTTAAAAATCTGCAAGTTAAAACAAACAAAAAAAATCACAGTTCCTGCGATGTACCTTTGTTTGGTATTTTTGAATTTATCTATCAAATAAATTTGGGTAGTAAAAAGATTAATTCATATTTAAGGTAATAATTTTTTATTTTGTTAATTATTAGTTTCGGTTTAGTTCGAATTTAAAAAATTTAACTGAAATTTATAAACTATTTATTTATGTTTAAGATAATAAATTACGTTTTTAAGATAATGGAATAAATGTAGTTATTTTTTTATTTAAATTTTTGAATTTAAATTTAATGTAAACTATTATGCAGTTATCAAAATTAGTTATGATAAGTTTAGGATGTGAATTTAGATAAAAGAACGTGGTTAGAGAAAATAAAGGCATTAGTTATCTTTACATCGTTGTGATATACTATTTTTTGGAAAAAATAAAAGGTAATAAGAAACTATTGAAAAATACCAAGAAAAAAGAGAGTAACTTAATATAAAAGAACGTGGTTAGAGAACGTGGTTAGAGAACGTGGATATAGTGTTGGATGTGGATAAAGATGTGGTTAGAGAAAAAAGAGAGTAACTTATGCTTTTTATAAATGAGTATATATGTTACAAAACTTAGCTCAAAGTAATAAACAAAAAGATAGACAACAAAGTAGAGAGAAATAGAGAAGACAATATATTTTTTCTATGTATCCAAGTGTATTACAAAATGATTTCTCATCCTCTATTTATAGTACTACATAGAGGTATACTAAAAGAATTCCATAAATATGTCATTAAGCTTTTGAGATTATGGAGGAAGATCATGGGGGAGATCATGGAGGTGTGGGAGTTACAACCATAAGTATTGGAGTAGTGGAAGTTATGGAGATAATGGATAAAAGTAGTGGGTGTTATAGGAGTTATGGACATCCACCATAATCTAATATTTCATAACACTCCCCTTGGATGTCCAAAGATAATGTGACTCGTTAAAACCTTAACTAAAATAAAACCCAATGGGAAAAAAAAAATTCTAGAAAAGGAAAAAGAGTACACATATCTAACAAAATGCATTTTTGTTGCCTCGTTAAAAACCTTGCAAGGAAAACCCAGTGGGACAAAACCTTGTAAGGGAAAAAGAGTGCAACGCGCATTAACTCCCCCTGAAAAGAGCATCAATTCACATCCTTGAGCCTTCGCATTCCAATCTTGTGTACCAGCTTCTTGAAGGTTGACGTTGGTAGAAATTTTGTGAACAAATCAGCCATATTATCACTTGAACGAATCTGTTGCACGTTGATATCACCATTCTTTTGAAGATCATGTGTAAAAAATAACTTTGGTGAAATATGCTTTGTTCTATCTCCTTTTATGAATCCTCCTTTCAATTGGGCTATGCATGCTGCATTGTCTTCATACAAAATCGTGGGTAGTTTGTCACATTTCAAACCACATTTGTCTCGAATATGATGTATTATAGACCTCAACCACACACACTCTCGACTTGCTTCATGAATATCGATTATCTCAGCATGATTAGATGAAGTAGCCACAATTGATTGCTTAGTCGATCGCCAAGATATGGCAGTGCCTCCACAGATAAACACATAACCTATTTGAGATCGAGCCTTGTGTGGGTCAGATAAATATCCAGCATCAGCATAACCAACAAGATCAGGACTGCAATTATTGCTATAAAATAAGCCCATATCGGTAGTCCCTTTTAGATACCTCAATATATGTTTGATTCCATTCCAATGTCTCCTTGTGGGAGCAGAGCTATATCTTGCTAAGACATGAACTGAAAAAGTTATGTCAGGCCTTGTAGTATTTGCAAGATACATCAGTGCGCCAATTGCACTAAGATATGGTACTTCAGGACCAAGTAGCTCTTCATTCTTTTCTTGCGGTCGGAATGGATCCTTATTCACATCAAGTGATCGAACAACCATCGGAGTACTTAAAGGATATGCTCCATCCATGTAAAACCGTTTCAATACCTTTTCTATATAGGCAGATTGATGAACAAAAATTCCGTTTGCCAAATATTCAATTTGCAAACCAAGACATAATTTTGTCTTTCCGAGATCTTTCATCTCGAATTCCTTCTTTAAATAATTAATTGCCTTTTGGAGTTCTATGGGAGTTCCAATAAGGTTTATGTCATCGACATATACGGCAAGTACAACAAATTCCGATGTTGTTTTCTTTATTAAAACACATGGGCAAATGGCATCATTTATATAGCCTTCCTTTAATAAATACTCACTAAGACGATTATACCACATTCGTCCTGATTGCTTTAGACCATACAAAGATCTTTGCAATTTGATTGAAAACATTTCCCGGGACTCTGAATTATGAGTGTTTGGCATTTTGAATCCATCGGAAATTTTCATGTATATCTCATTATCAAGTGAGCCATAAAGATAGGCAGCAACCACATCCGTTAAATGCATGTCAAGCTTTTCAAGGACAGCAAAACTAATGAGATAACGGAAAGTTATAGCATCCATTACAGGTGAATATGTCTCTTCATAATCGACACCAGGCCTTTTGAGAAAATCCTTGTGCAACAAGGCGTGCCTTATATCTTTATACCTTGTTTTTCTCATTTCTCTTACATACAAAGACCCATCTATAGCCAACAGACTTAACACCATTAGGTGTTTCAACTATAGGCCCAAAAACTTCATGTTTTGCAAGTGAATTCAATTCTGATTGGATTGCTTCTTGCCATTTTGTCCAATCAAGTCTTTGTCGATATTCTCCAACATATTGAGGTTCAAGATACTCACTTTCTTGCATAATGCTAGATGCAACATTATATGCAAAGACATAATCCACCACTATATCCACTCGATTAAAATTTGTCTCAATATCGATTGGATTTATTGATAGTTCCTTATTTTCCTGAGTCTCGGGCTCAATGAATTCTTCATGAATCTCAGAATTTATTAAATCGTGAATTTCCTCATGAGATTCTTTCGTAGTGTCATTTTGATCATTTGCTTTCCTTTTTCTAGGATTTCGATCTTTGGAACCTAATGGCCTGCCACGTTTTAGGCGTGCTTTCGACTCATTAGATATGACACTAGAAGATTGTCCAATAGGGACATCAATACGGATTGGAACATTCTCTGTGGGGATGTGAGATTTTGTTATCCTTTTCAAGTCCGTGAATGCGTCAGGCATTTGATTTGCTATTCTTTGCAAATGGATAATATTTTGCACCTCTTTTTCACAAATAGAGGTATGTGGATCAAGATGAGATAATGATGGATTTTTCCACAAAATTTTCTGTTTGGTTTCACCAACTTCTCCCCCTAATTTTGGGAAAAGTGTCTCATCGAATCGACAGTCTGCAAATCGTGCAGTGAACAAATCCCCTGTCAATGTTTCGAGGTAGCGAATAATGGAGGGCGATTCAAACCCAACATATATTCCTAACCTTCTTTGCGGACCCATTTTGGTGCGGTATGGCGGTGCTACAGGCACATATACTGCGCATCCAAAAATTCTTAAATGGGATATATTAGGTTCATGACCCAAAACTAATTGCAACGGGGAATATTTGTGATAATTCATCGGTTTGAGACGAACTAGCATTGCTGCATGCAAAATGGCGTGACCCCAAACCGAAGTGGGCAGCCTCGTTTTCATGAGTAATGGTCTTGCAATCAACTGCAGACGTTTAATTAAAGATTCTGCAAGACCATTTTGAGTGTGAACATGAGCTACATGATGTTCCACTTTTATCCCAATTGATAAGCAATAATCATTAAATGCTTGGGATGAAAACTCAGCAGCATTATCTAGTCTAATAGACTTAATTGGATTATCAGGAAATTGTGCTCGTAATCGAATTATTTGTGCCATTAATTTTGCAAACGCAAGGTTGCGTGATGACAATAGGCACACATGAGACCATCTAGAGGATGCGTCTATTAAGACCATAAAATATCTAAAGGACCCACTAGATGGGCGAATAGGTCCACAAATATCCCCTTGTATACGTTCCAAAAACGTAGGTGACTCAGTTCCAACCTTTGTTGGTGATGGTCTAATAATTAACTTGCCTTGATAACAAGAAGTGCAAGAAAATTCATTATTTAAAAGAATCTTTCAATTCTTTAATGGATGCACATATGAGTTTTCTATAATCCGTCTCATCATAATTGATCCAGGATGTCCTAATCGATCATGCCAAAGTACAAAAGTATTGAAATCAGTAACCTTTTGGTTTACTGTGGAATGTGCCTCAATTGCACTAATTTTTGTCCAATACAGGCCACAAGATAAAGATGGGAACTTCTCAATAAGCCTCTTTTGGCCAGAGACATTCTTTGTAATGATGAGGTATTCAAGATTATTCTCATCTATTGTCTCAATATGATATCCATTTTGACGGATATCTTTAAAACTCAACAAGTTCCTCTTGGACTTGGAAGAGAACATTGCATTCTCTATGATAAATATTGTTCCTTTAGGCAGAGTTATAGTTGCTCTTCCGGAGCCTTCAATCAATTTACTACTACCAGAAATTGTAGTAACATCTGCCTTACACATACTTAAATGAGAGAAATATTTCTTCTCTTTGAATATCGTATGTGTGGTACATGAATCAATTAAATAAATATTTTTACAATTGGACGTTGATCCAAGTTTGCTTTGTGAGATATCCATATTTGCTTCCCATGGTTTGACATACAAAAGAAATATACAAAAATATTAGTATTTTTTTTTATAGATATGAGAATAAACAAATTTAAGTCTATGATTCAACATAATAGTTTCAGTGCGGTCATTATGAAAAAAAAAATCTTTTACCATTGTTATTCTCCTTTTAATATCAAAGTATTAACAATTAGTAGTAGCATAAAGAGTCTTCACAATATATCTTTTATTACTATACTTAATGTGCTACAAATAAAGCATAAGATGAATGTGTAATCTAAAGTTATATATTTTAAAACCATAATACAGATTATTTGTCAAGTTGATAAAAAAAAACTTAGCTTTACTTAGCTTTACTAGCTTAAAATAGAAAATATAAAATTTGAACCATATCACAATAATAGATAACTTATGTAAACTATGATAATTGTTTATTCATTAACTACTACGAATAAGTAAAAATAAAAATATCAAACTGCTCAATCTTCTTTAACCATGGATCCATCACCGATCAAGTGATCTATTTTCCCCTCAAGGTGCTGAAAGAAGTCTGCCACATCCAAGTGGGTGATGTCAAAATTATTGTCAGAGACAAAATTGGTTTCAGGGTCTTTACTCTTTAGAGATGCTTGATAAAGCTCAACCAAATGTCTTGGTACACGGCAAATTTTTGCCCAGTGCCCTTTTCCACCGCAACGATAAAATATAGTTTCTGAACTATTTGCTTTTGGATTCTCAAGTTGTCATATCTCTCCTTTAAGCCATTCTACAAGATAAGTGGATCTTTGACTGTGAGATATTCAATTTTCAAACCTTCATCAAGGTGATGGCGCAAGAAAATCAAGGCCTTAGCACAGTCTTGGGTGGATGCATTATTTCTGTCTTTAGTGGCGTCTCCAAGACCCATTGCATCCAAATGGATTTCAGCATCCAACACCTATGTCATATAGTTCTTGCCCGAAATTTCAAGGGCAACAAACTTTCTTTTCATAATGTCAGACATAATTAAAACAAAATTAGGAGGAAAAAAAATACCTTAATTTTCTCAAAGAGATTCTTGAGATAGTAGAGCTTCGTGCTGATAACGTGTTACAAAACTTAGCTCAAAGTAATAAACAAAAAGATAGACAACAAAGTAGAGAGAAATAGAGAAGAGAATATATTTCTTCTATGTATCCAAGTGTATTACAAAATAATTTCTCATCCTCTATTTATAGTACTACATAGAGGTATACTAAAAGAATTCCATAAATATGTCATTAAGCTTTTGAGATCATGGAGAAAGATCATGGGGGAGATCATGGAGGTGTGGGAATTACAACCATAAGTATTGGAGTAGTGGGAGTTATGGAGATAATGGATAAAAGTAATGGGTGTTATAGGAGTTATGGACATCCACCATAATCTAATATTTCATAACAATATCCTAATAATCAGGTATTATTAGCTATTTTTGGGATTTTACTACAAGTTTTCACTCTCAAAGTTGAGGCTTATCTTCCTTAGTCCAGTTATTATATTAGCAGCTTCTAATTTACATACATATGATAGGGTAAAAGGTTCTGCAAATTATTTCCTGGTTTTTAAATCTACTATCCTTCGTGCTGGTTTTTTTCTTCTTTGCCCATTCTCGATTTATATTTTTGTATTGTTCAAAAATTCTTTTTCCTAGATTGAAACAAACTTGTAAATAGACTTTGATGGATGCAATAGAAGAGTCAACAATATTATTAAGAACATGAAAGGTTCGTACAATGGTTCTTCTTCTTCTTCAATACAGTAGCTTTCTTGTATGTAGAAAAAAGACCTTAAAAAGTTGAATTTCTTAAAAAATGTTATAAATAGAACTCTAATTAGAGTGAATGTCTATCTTATAGAAGAGTTTTACTTTGAGGCCAACTCATTTCTCTTCCTATAAATAGAGGGGTCTTACCTCATTGTAAATCATCCCAAAAGTATTAATAAGAATACTCCTCTCTCTACTTTTCTCTCTATTGTTCTTGTTCTTATATTATTTCATAACACGTTATCAGCACGAGTCTCTAACCAATTGAATTTAATATTCAGCAATTATCGCTCTCAGAATCTCGAGTTGCAATCAGATTCATCCACTCTAATTCGTGTTCCGTCGTTTGGATTTTTCTATTTGAGTGAAACGAGATTTGTGATATTTTGGTTTCTGAAATTCTTCAATTTTTTTTTCTTTCTCGTTGTTTACTTTTGTTTTCTTTTTGAAGGTGAATTTCCAAGCAAAAGAGTGTAATAACGATTGCTACTGCTCCATATGAGAATTTCTATACGGAAAAATAGAAGAGATGGTATCATCATAAAGTAATGCAACGGGATGAAAACTCAAGAGGTATATTTGATATCACAACATTTATTGGTATACCTTAAAGGTAAGTATTTTACTTTTCTCTTTCAAATTCTTGAAATTCTACGATTTGATTTCATATACAAACAAAGACAATAAAGTTTGATTATAACTCTAATGGAGTTTGTAAGAAATACACTCACATGAAGTGGTAAAATTTCTATGCCTTGCCATGATCAAATTCATGTATGATTGTGGGCAAAGAACTAAAAAATCCGTTCAATTGAATTTGCTCCATTCCCTTTAGAGAATGTGGTAGCAGTATGTGATAAGTATGAAAGAAGACAAAATCCGTCCAATTGAATTTGCTCCATTCCCTTTAGAGAATGTGGTAGCAGTATGTGATAAGTCTGAAAGAAGACAAAATTTTTACCATGAAGGTATCAATGAATGTGGACGTGGCAATAGACGGAATTATAATCGTCATCATTGTGATAATGAGAATAATAAAGATTCTCAAAATAATCTTTCACTTTATGAAAGTAATATTTGACATGAGATTGTATATAGCACATACAGATGATTATGATCCATTCCCTGAAGTGAATGTGATAATTGTAATAAAGCCCGTAAGTATGGACACGCGCTTGATGTAATTTTGTTTTATGTCTGACATTATGAAAAGAAAGTTCGTTGCATTCGGGCAAGAACTATATGACATGGGTGTTGGATGCTGAAATCCATTTGGATGCAATGGGTCTTGGAGACGCCATTAAAGACAGAAATAATGCATCCACCCAAGACTATGCTAAGGCCTTGATTTTCTTGCGCCATCACCTTGATGAAGGTTTGAAACTGTGCTAAGGCCTTGATTTTCTTGTGCCATCACCTTGATGAAGGTTTGAAAAATTGAATATATCACAATCAAAGATCCACCTATCTTGTGGAATGGCTTAAAGGAGAGATATGACAACCTGAAGTTGGTCACTCTGCCACAAGCACGATATGATGAGAATCCAAAAGCAAATAGTTCACAAACTATATGTTATCGCTGCGGTGGAAAAGGGCACTGGGCGAAAATTTGCCGTGTACCAAGATATTTGGTTGAGCTCTATCAAGCATCTCTAAAGAGTAAAGGCCCTGAAACCAATTTTGTCTCTGACGACAATTTTGACATCACCCACTTGGATGTGGCAGACTTCTTTGAGCACCCTAAGGGGAAAATAGACCACTTAATCGGTGATGGATCTGTGATGAAGGAAAATGGAATTGTTTGATTTTATTTTACTTATTTGTATTAGTTAGTAGTCATTAGTATCAGCTCGTATTAGTTAGTTTATGATATAATGTTAGTATTAGCTCATTAGAATGTTTCAATATGCTTAAATTTCGAAGACATTTTTACTTCCCAGTAAAGTTAGTCGATTAACTAATAAGTTAGTCGACTATCTAATATTTCATATTAAAAACTGGATTTTTCGCAAGCTAAGTTAGTCGACTAACCAGTTTAGTTAGTCGACTAACCTGATGACTGTTTACTAAGTTAGTCGAATAACTAATTAGTTATTCGACTCACCAATATTTCGCATTAAAACTAATATTTTTCCGCAAGGCTAGTTAGTCGAATATCAGGTTTAGTTATTCGAATAACCTAATAACTGCTTCCCAAGATAGTCGACTATCAACTCAGTTATTCGAAAAACCTCAACAGATTTTGAAAATATTGTTTAAATATGAAACAAACTGATTGAATTTGTTTATTCTCATGTTCGTATATTTTCTTTTGTTGTCAACCATGGGAATAAAATTGATTGAAGGCTCCGGAAGAGCAACTATAACTCTGTCTAAAGGAACAATATTTATCATAGAGAATGCAATGTTCTCCTCCAAGTTTAAGAGGAACTTGTTGAGTTTTTAAGATATCATTCAAAATGGATATCATGTTGAGACAATAGATGAGAATAATCTTGAATAGAAGCTGCCCACTTCGGTTTGGGGTCACGCCATTTTGCATGCAGCAATGCTAGTTCGTCGGCTGCCCACTTCGGTTTGGGGTCACGCCATTTTGCATGCAGCAATGATAGTTCGTCTCTGACTGACGAATTGTCACAAATATTCCCCGTTGCAATGAGTTTTGGGTCATGAACCTAATATATCCCACTTAAGAATTTTTGGATGTGCAGTATATGTGCCTGTAGCACTGCCATATTGCACCAAAATGGGTCTGCAAAGAAGGTTAGGAATATATGTTGAGTTTGAATCGCCCTCCATTATTCGCTACCTCGAAACATTGACAGGGGATTTGTTCACTGCACGATTTGCAGACTGTCAATTCGATGAGACACTTTTCCCAAAATTAGGGGGAGAAGTTGGTGAAACCAAACGGGAAATTTTGTGGAAAAATACATCATTATATCATCTTGATCCACATACCTCTATTTGTGAAAAAGAGGTGCAAAATATTATCCATTTGCAAAGAATAGCAAATCGAATGCCAGACGCATTGGTATTAAATATACCACACTCACCCCTAGAAGGAGGTTTGTGATGATATGAAAATAATGTCATTATTATGGCATGAATGATCGTTGGTCACGTACCTATTGTACGCCAAAATATTTTGGAAATATGACTATTAAAGGACAACGATAATGCAAGAAACATATCTTGCATATAATTTTGACCATGACCATAATGGTATAACTTTCTCTTTAAAAGAGATATTCACCACATGGATGTTGATGAATCTGTGGTAGTACAAAATTAATTGAGAGCTCTAGATGAGCCAATTATTACTATGTTGGAGAAACGCAATTGATTACCAATAAGGTATTGTGTGGTAGTAAGTCTCAAAGAAACTTATTCAGTTTCCAAAGTATATGCGAAAGCGATTGATTATATTGAGACTATAAATAAAGAAAAGATTTGATATCTTCTATTACTACAACTTGTAGCGGGATAATTTGTATATGAAAAGCTACCCGCTTTATTCTCCAGTTTGTACTACACAAATAAAAGAACGCCACAATAAAGTGGATATTTATTGGTATAAAAACCCATACCATAATGAACTTGAAATTTATTGATAATTGCACATGTCATGGTGTAAATTTGAAGTTTATCAATATTGATAATTTATTCAGTTGGCATTCGGGTTAGCCATCTCATTTTAAGTATGATGTGCAGTAATAGAGAATTCACATGGGTAAATATTAAAGAACTAGAAAGTTCTTTACTAATTCTCTTGTATTACTTGTTCTCATTAATTAATTGACCAACTAAAGAGTTCGGGTTGAATCCCACAAATTCTGGAAATATCAAAGGTGAATATGGGCACATTCACCTGCCATGTATACCACATATAATGCATCTATGATATGGTTACATGTGCGATTGTTATTAACCCGCAGCCTGGCCGGTGCTTGCGAGGTAAATTGCTCAGTAATATAACTTCGAGCATAATTTCCAGATTTTCTATTCAAGATAGTTCATCTTGATAAGTTGGTTTATATCATAGTTGGTTTAGCAAGATAATTATTGAGTGCCTCCACTTAATAGCTAAACTGTTTCTTATGAGAACAAAGTTATATATATCAGTTTGATATACGTTGTATACGAGAGTATATTATATTCTCCCCTCACAAGTGGTTCAGGGTCAGGAACCAAATAATCTCATCTTATTATTATTGATGTGCGGTGTATATTTTCATTAACACCATAATGCACAAAGATGGACTCTCAAAGTTGAGGAAACAAGTTAGCTTTTCTAACATGAGGGGGAGACATGATAAATACTTGAGAAAAGGTTACATGGGATGAATTATCATTTGTATATATAGATCCTCGAATATCATAATATGAACCTGAAGTTCATAAAAGGATAATTCAATTGCAACATATTGCAAAGCATGCTATACACATTTGCTGACCCAAAGAAAGTAACTATATTCTCACTGCAAATGCTCATATTAAGTCCCAGAAGGACAAAGGCTTTGATACGCTTAAAGCGTATAGACAAATCGGTTTCAAAATAACTTCTTAATAAAGAAGATGAGCAAATGATCAAAGTGATCATAATGGGGAGGCAAGTGATCTAGAAGATCACATGATATAACACTTCATAAAATCTCATGAGAGATTCAGGTACCTGAATATATGAATAAAGAGATCTCCATGTTATGTCTTTATGAAAATTTATTGGAACCGATATAAAATGTTCGTCGACGACATCTATAATAGCGCTAAATATCGATGAGGATCTTATGTTTGTCGAATACAAACAAAAATATTGGCTAAATGGAAGAGATACAATTCAAGCAGAATTGATTCCATATGAAAGACATGTAGTTTTAGACATGTAGTTCAAATACTTGAAAGTATAATGTCAATGATTGAAGTTGCTTGAAGCATATACAATTCTTGGTCCTGAAGTACCACATCCTAAGTGCAACTTGTGTACATATGTATCTTGCTATAACTATAAGCATGATGGCATCGAGATTACCTCTATGGAGATATTGAAGAGTCATTCCACGACATTATATGAAGATGTTCATATCTATCAAGAATGATAATTTCAAGGTGCGGAATATTTATTCAAATCAATATGGCTGATTTATTTATCAAATCTCTACAAAAGATCGTTTTGAAGATGGTGCACAAGATTGGAATGCAAATGCTCAAGGATGTGAATTGATGCTCTTTTCAGGGGGAGTTAATGCGCGTTGCACTCTTTTTCCCTTACAAGGTTTTGTCCCAATAGGTTTTCCTTGCAAGGTTTTTAACGAGGCAACCAATAGGCGCATATTCAAACATGTGTACTCTTGTTCCTTTTCTTTAAATTTTTTCCCATTGGGTTTTGTTTTAGTTAAGGTTTTAACGAGGCACATTATTGAATAAACATTCAAGGGGGAGTGTTATAAATAGAACTCTAATTAGAGTGAATGTCTATCTTATAGAAGAGTTTTACTTTGAGGCTAACTCATTTCTCTTCCTATAAATAGAGGGGTCTTACCTCATTGTAAATCATCCCAAAAGTATTAATAAGAATACTCCTCTCTCTACTTTTCTCTCTATTGTTCTTGTTCTTATATTATTTCATAACAAAAAAAGCTATTTATATTTTTCTTTATTAGGTGTCGGTGATTCTTGTGCTCCCAAGTATTATTGGATATACGTAAAAAACATTACGTATCATATGAGATATAGACTTCTTCAATTCAGTTATTATTCTCTATATATTTAGCTTTTTCAACAAATTTCCTGAATTTAAAATTTTAACTCCAGTTGATTGATTATGGATAATATTATGCAATGAGCAAAATATGGTTTCTCCTTATGATACTCCCAAAATTTAGGAAAAAGTTATGGACACAGAAAAAATAAAGAAAGTAGAGTGAAACTCTATTGTATTACTATAAGTTATGTCATACATTTGTGTGCTATCGTGTAAGATATTGTATATTACTAATCCCAGTCTTTAATACGAAAACAAAACTACTAAACAACATATCTATATCTTCAATATGATTTACTACTCATTTGATTGAAATATTTACATTAAAAAGCCGACTGCATACTTTTATCGTCAACTGATTGCAGATTTTAACTTTTTTGGCCTTTTGTTAATTGCAGAAAATAAATGGTGACATAAGAAACAAGGGCGTATTCATTTTCAGGTAAGTTTCTATTATTATATGATTCTTCCTTACTTTTAAGATTTGAATTTTCTAAATATCTTTTATCCTTTCTACCTTTACAATCTTTCTATTATTTCACCTATTGAGAAAGGACGAGTGAGAATGAAAAACCGAAGAAGATATGTTGATATCTTTTTCTCTTTGTCTTGCTAAAGTTCTTCTCTATAAATCCTTTAAGACCTTAAAGGCAATTACTTCTATAAAGTGAGCTTGCAATTATCTTAGAATATATGACTTTGTTACCAATTTGACCTTCTTTAGAGAAAGAAAAAAAGGGGGGAATTGCGAGTTGAAAGATTGCCCGTTGTGTTGCAATTTATTTTGTTTTCTTGCTGATGCTTATTTTTTTTCTTAAACCTACTACCTAAATTGCCCATTGTGTTGCAATATTTGTAAAATTATGGGTTCATATCTACTATTTATTGCAATGTTAGTGACATTAGACACATAATTTATAATTTGCTTCGGAAGTTAAAGGTACAATTGAACCTATAACTAAAGTGGTACATCCTCCGCAGCTTACTGTCAAAACGATTGATGGCGATGATTTACTTGGTTGTTAGAATAACATAATTTTAGATGAGGTATTTTTTTCCAACATATCGAGAGTCTTAGTATATTTATATGATTTCCTTAATCAAGATTTCAGCAGCCATAAGTCAAGTAGTTATTACCTTTAATATCTTATTCGTTATGTGTCTCTTCTAGGCATATGATGTCTAAGCAAGGGCTGAATCCATTGTTCCTAACGGAGGATATTGAAGTAATAGGCATTTGAAATTGCAGGTTCAAACAAACTACAGAAGTTGTGTTCTCTTTCAAGCCTCATGACTTTAAAGGATTTTCCTTCTGTTTCTTAAAGCATTTGCAGGGTGATGATATACACCTTTTATGAGTTTGAAATAGATTTTTACTTTTTCCTTGTGACGTCAAAGGGTTCTCCTTCCATTTCTTAAAGCATTTGCAGGGTGATGATATGCACTTTTTGTGAGTTTGAAATAGATTTTTACTTTTTCCTTGCGCAGGGATCAGAGAAAATAAGGTATACAAATAAAGGGAAATCTTTTTTCTGCAAGATTCATTCAACAAGATGATGGTTAGCTCTCTGCCCAACAACACCATTTGTTAGTTATCCTGCCCTTGAATATATATTGGCATTTCAATCATCTTTATCACACCTTTTATTTTTTATTCTTAATCGCTTCTCTTTTTAATCATTGTTGCAGTCGCAAGTCAGACTCGCTCTATTTTTTTCTTCTTCAGCCTGTGTACCTGTGGGTCGATGTGGATTAACAAATGGCGCTTGAGTTTGAGTTCTTTACAGTGTGCATTATTCACTTGTGTCAAAGCTTTTCAGTATGATTTCTGTATTTTGATCAATTTGACAATTAATATAAGGACATGATAGTAATAAGTGACAGAGACGCAAAAAATGTAGAAAGCCGTCCTCAATTTTTAGTTAGAGGCTGAAGATGAACTTCATGAGCTGGACATTCAATTGAGCATTTTTACAAGCTAAATATTTAGTGACACAACCTTGAGGGAAGACAGCTTCTTCAAGAAATGGTTCTGTTCTTGGAAATTTTCATAAAATTACCTTTTTGTCTAGGAACAGAAAGAGTAGGAGATGAGTAAGAGGACTAAGAGATTTGGAGACTCCTTAAAAAAGTCAGATTTGACATAGACGACGAAGACTTCATTAAGAACCAGAGATACCTCTAAATGAAATGTTGAACTCTTCAGTGATGACATAAGAGATACAATGACTATTACTTTTTTTTTTTTCCCAGTAAACTACTTCCATTGTTTCGTTGCTGAAATAGTTTAGATTTTTGTTTATGCCACTCTACACATCTAAGTTTTTATTAGTTACTAAAGATATTTCACGTTCTTTGAAATAGTTAAATTTTTGAACTTTAGATTCTTGATGCTCTTTTCTTCTTTTTATGTGATTACAAAAGTTGAGATCTTTGTTTGTTAGTAAAAACGTTTGAACTTTAGATTCTTGATGCTTGAAGGGTAACACAACCAAATGGGAAATTCAGTATCAAAGAAAAAGAGAGAATTTACGTATAAAATGAAATTTACTCAGAGATCTATTTTAATAAAAAATATTTATTTTATAATACACCACATATAAATAATTTTTATGCATATATACTTAAAAAATCATCTATTCTGTCTCAACTAAATTTATAAAAAGTTTATTTCTAAATATACATTATTGTCATTTGCAAATTCCCTAGATATAAGTATCTTTTATTTAATTGAGCTTTTATTATTTGGTATATCGTATTGACAATAAGATTACAACTAAAATTTATTAAAGTAATACGGTTTAATAAGATCAACCAAGTCCGATCATAATTTAATTTAATTAATATTTTTTAATATTTACCGCGCATCACGCGGGTACGATTACTAGTGTGAAAGAATGAGAGATAAATGATGTAACGACCCGATCGATTATTTTGAATCTTACCGCGTCATTCAATGATTTGAGGCTGTGAGTAGCTTTACATTAGGTATTATGACTTGCACGTGTGGTCCGAATTGAATTTTGGGAAGTTCCAACTTGATTCAGATAGATAATTCTCATCTCGGAAGCTTTATGTTGGAAGAGTTGACTAAAGTGTGACTTTTGACTAAATGACCTCGAAAATCGTGATTTAAAGGTTCCAATAGGTTCGTATGATGATTTTGGACTTTGGACTATGTCAGGACCCGGTTTTGAATGATCTAGGAGCATTACGACACTTTTTGTGGAAAATTGACATTTTCGAAGAATTTCATAAATATGGGTTAAAGTGTATTTTAATGTTATCGATATTCGTTTAGGATTTCGAGCCTTAGAATAGCTCTGTATGGTGATTCTGGTCTTAGGAGCGCGTCCAGATATGGATTTGGAGGTCCGTAGGTTATTTCGGGGTCATTTGGCGAAAGTTGGAAGCTTGATGGTTTTTGTGAAGTCTGAACGGGAGTGAACTTTTTGATGTCAGGTTTGTATTTTGTTTTTGAAGTTGGAGTCGGTTCGTAATATTAAATCGGACTTGTGTACAAAATTTGAGGTCAAACGGACATGATTTGATAGGTTTCGGCATCAAATGTAGATGTTTGAAGTTCTAAAGCTCATCGAGTTTGAACAGGGGCACGAATCATGGTTTCGATGTTGTTTGGTGTTATTTGAGGCCTAGATAAAGTTCATGTCGTATTTTGAGACATGTTGGTATGATTAAAAGGGGTCTCAGGGCCTCAGAAGTTTTCCGGGGTGGTTTCAGACCAAGCTGGGTTGCTTTAGGACTGTTGTGCTGGTGTCTGGTTTCGTCTTTCGTGAATGCAAAGGATCTCATGCGCTCGCGAAGAGGAACTTTGAGGTTGTCGGGTTTTGGCCTTCACGAATGCGAGGCAATGGTCGAGAATGCAAAGAATCGCCTGAGGAACCTACACGAATGCGAATCACAAATGCATAGAAGGAAAATGAAGGAGCTGGGCCTGAGGCCGTTTGGCCTACACGAACATGAAAAGGGGAATACAAACGTTGTTGATTCCTAATTTTTTCTCATTTTTTTAATATGCATATATTTCAAAATAGTTCATATGCACCATCACTTTATTTATGAACATATATAAGCATTTTTTCATAATTTTCTATAAGTTTTGAAGGCTTTAAATCAATTTATTCTTGCATCTTTATTAAATAAATATTCAATAATTATCCTTGAAATTATTTTTATGATGATTTAATCATTTAAATTTATCATTTACACCCATGTAGTGTTTAACTATTTTAGTGCATTTTTCATATCTACGTTTGCATTTTAAGTTTAAATTGTACATCTTTGGAATTATAGCCTATATTAGTGTATAATTACTTTACTTAGGTAGAAAATGATCTTTTATATTTTTAAAATATTAAATAACTATTTCAAAATTATTTTAGTACACAAAGGGTATTTTTGACACTCATTTATTATTTTTTACAAATTATTGATTAATTAAAATTAGGTATTTAACTAATGCCTATTTTTAAGCCATTTTCGAACTAGCCCCATAGCCCAATTACCTAAATACATACCCAGACCCTTGACCCAATCCTTAAGCACAATTCACACCACCCATAATTTCCAACCCAGTCCAGAACCCCGCCTAATCTCAGCCGTTGATCAAAAGTGAACAACGACTCACAATACTCCACCCATTTCTCCTTATATCCCCACCCTTAACCCTAGAGACCATTTTTGGTCAGCCAACCACTTCTGTACTCTCGAACCTTCTCCTCTCTTCGTCTCTGAAACCCTAGCGCCGTCACCCATTTCCCCTCCGATTCTCAACCAGATATAGAATCAATCATTGATTCCATTACCTTATCAGCCCCTTCTCACTATTGACTATCCGTTTATGGTATCACATAATTGCTTGCCTAACATGGAACCAAATCTGGTTTGGACTTTTGCTTCTTTCATTCTATGTTCGTTTTTGTCTTTGTATGGTATGAATCTCTGTGATTTTTCTCGATTCTTTCATTAACCTAAAACTATGATTCAGATCTTTCTAGATATGTTATGGTTCTCCATTTTTTCCAAAACATTTTTTTCCCTATAATGGTTCAGTATATCTACCTATGTGCATCTTTATCATGATTTTTCGTTAATATTCCTAACTAATTTTTACCCTAAAATTAGGGGTTTTTATTCTTCAAAATCGAACTAAATCTATTCAACTTTGATGTCTCAGTTTATCCATCTTTGTGCATTTTTATTATAAGTTTTCCTTTGATTATTTCCGCCAATTTTACTTACTCTATATTAGGGTTCCCCATTCTAATTTTCCTTCAATGATTCTATCTATCTGTTTCTATGCATATTTATTACAACTCTTTCCGTTAATTATTGGCTAATTTTACTTACCCTGAACTTATGGGGTTTTTGATTGACTAATGAAGTGAAAATTCCATCCAAGAATCCTTTTACTTGTCACACCTCCTTTTTTCATACTACAACCCTAGCGAATGGCGTAATTAAGAGATTTTTTTCAATTAAAGGATAATTGAAACGAGATTTGTTTAATTAAAGATTTCAGAGTCGTCACTTGAGATAATTAATGGTGTCCTTAGTCACTCGTTTAAATTCCAGGTCGAGTAAGGTTTGACTCTGTATACAGTATGCGAGCCAAAAATTCGAGTAAGGAATTCTGTTAACCGGGGAAAAGGTGTTAGGCATTCCCGAGTTTCGTGGTTCTAACACGATCACTCAATTGTTATATTCGGCTCAATTATCTGATTTTAATACATTCTGTACCTATGTGCAAATTTCACCTTTTAACCGCTTTTATTTAATTTTAAGAAGATTGCAACGTTGTTAAAACGTGTCTTGAACCGCATCACATAAATGTACCCGCGGTCTTCGACATATTCTAATATCGTTGGGATTTGGATTTGGGTCACATAAATGTGCACCCGTATTTAGGAAGGTAAATTATTAACTAACGCGCCTAAAACAATTACTGTTTAACTCCACGAGGGCCATGGAATTTGATAGATGACACCTCGAGTTTTAAATAAAACTAAAGGAGATCTATGCAATTATCAATTTGAGAATCAACAACCGCTTCCAATAACTTGTATATGCCAACCAAAATATTTCAAATACAAATGGCAATTAATGTGCTATAATCCCAGCAACCCATAATTTTTGAAATCCCTACTAATAATTCACCACCAAATTGATATATGCGTAGAATATTGTTGTAAGCATACAATACAAGTTATTCATCAAAGATGGATTTTAGACCATTTGCCAGAATACAGTTCTATATTTCTAAAGTAATTTCCTAAAAATCAAACCAATACACAACGCATTGAACAATCAACAACAATATCAAGTTAAAACTGAAAAATCATGGTCCAACCCAAATCAGCGTGACAAGAAACATCACGGCTATTGTAATGAGATAGTAAAATAGATGAGAAGACAACAAAAATAGAAAAACAATCGAAACACTCTGATGTAAACGTTTGGTCCATATCACAGGAATCCGAAAACTCATGACTATTACCCAAACTAATAATTGGAGAAATATTTTATTGCCTGATGAAACAACAAATAACCAAACGAAGCTAAACCCAGCTTCTGAATCCAACAAAAAGATGAAAACTAATTCCTAGAGTAAGAAACCAACTGACCGAATCAGAACCTCAACGACGACCTCGGATCTGCTAATGGAAATTTGGTCGATTCGACATATACTAGACAGAAGAGACTCAACGACGACCTCGAATATACCTCAAATCATAAGCTTTGAACGGATCACACCGGATTCAAGTCGACTAAGCTTGGACGACGGTTTCGGACGTCACAAGGGCTGTTTTGTGTTGGATTTTGCTCTTTGGCTATTGTTTGGTGGCTTTCCTAATTTTATTGCCAGATCCATCACCTTCCGCCGCATCAGTAATGGTTTAAAATCGCTGACAGAGGAGCTTCGTTTGGGTGGTGGATGGCTGGACTAGATTCGAAATGGAGAGGGTGGAAATGGGTTGAAGAAGAAGAAAGGTTGCTGGTTTGGTTTTTGTCCAGCTGATGAAGAATGGTTGCTTCTAAGGAGTTGGAGATGGATCGTTTGGGGTGGGGTAGGGTGAAGGTGACTCTCCGAGGGGTGTGTTTTCTGAAAAACTGCGCAGTTTCCCCCCATTTTTTCAGTGTTATTCTTTTTTTTGTATATGTGTAGATGTAGGTTTTGTTTTTTAATTAAGATAAGGGTAAGGGAATGGGATTGGGTAGGGAATTTTGGTTTGGGCTGGTTCTGTCTTTAATAAATGGCTCAATTGCTTAATTAAAAACTTCATTGCAATTAAATCCTTATTTCATTTTCTTTTTTGTTTCTTTACTTAAAAATTCTGGAAATTAAAACTCCTAAATTAATCTATTCTTGTAGAAATTAAAATTATTTATTTATTTTTAACATTAAAACAACTAAAACTTTAAACTAAGAAAAATGCTAATTTTAAAGACTAAAAGATAAATATGTAAAATAATTTCTATGATTTAAGAATGTTAAAAACGGATGAAATGCAAATAAACAAGGAAAAATTGCTAAAATTAATAAAAATTATTTTTGGTATATTTTTAGGAGTTATTCTTATGTAGAGAAAAACTCACATGCTCACAGCTGCCCCTCTTTGCTGGAAAATATGAATTGTTTTCGTCCAAAGATAAGTGAGCGGATACAAATGATTTTTGCCCGTTTGAATACTCAATAGGAAGATTTTTTGAAAAGCTTGACCACACCCTGCTTCGGATGGTGTCTACATATCATTGGCTAAAAAGGAATCAGGTCAGTGTAGTTCAGGAGTGAGTGAGATGATGGAGTATGACTGGTTGAAGAGCCGGTCGAGGTTCCGTCCACCGAGGTTCGGTCCGCGGTCCTGTTATTATCTCAAAATCAAAAGAATGAAAAAGACTAGCTAAACCTGTCAACTATGAGTTACAAGATTTCTATCTATAAGTCTTCTGAAGCTTGATCTTGAATCTTGAGTGGTTCTTCATTCAGACTTTAGATTTCTATCTTAACGCTTGTCAGCTGCAGGTGCTGGCTTGTTCTTCTTCAGCTTTCAAATTAAGACCGGACATGTAGTTCTTGCGGCCTCAACCATACCTTGGGAAGTTCACATCTTTCATCTGCTTTTTATTTTGATTACCTTTTTGATTTTTTTTTATTATGCCTAACTTTTGTTGATTACCTTGTACTATTGACTTGCATTTTTGCGACGAACTTCTTTTGTTGCTGACTTGAATTGTATTCTGAAATGAATTCCCTTATTCTCCTGGTGACTCCTAATTGACAACATTTGAACTATATTCCATTGTTCTCCGGGAGGGGGGGGGGGGGGCACCTGATTATCAAAACTTGATATGTATTCCCCTGTTATCCAGATGGGCGCCTGATTGCCAAACCTTGAAATGTATTCCCTTGTATCCTGGTGGGTGCCTGATTTCCAAAACTTGAAATGTATTCCCTTGTTATCCAGGTGGACGCCTGATTGCCAAAACTTGAAATGTATTCCCTTGTTCTCCAGGTGGGCGCCTGATTGCCAAAACATGACATGTATTCCCTTGTTATCCAGTTGGGAACCTGATTGCCAAAACTTGAAATGTATTCCATTATTCTCCAAGTGGGCACCTGATTGCCAAAACTTGAAATGTATTCCCTTGTTCTCCAGGTGGGCGCCTGATTACCAAAACTTGGAATGTATTCCCTTGTTCTCTAGGTGGGCGCTTGATTGCCCAAACTTGAAATGTATTCCCTTGTTATCCAGGTGGGCGCCATATTAGTAAAACTTGAAATGTTTTCCCTTGTTATCCAGGTGGACGCCTGATAACTAAAACGTGAAACTTGAAATGTATTCCCTTGTTATCTAGGTGAGCGCCTGATTGCAGAAACTTGAAACTTGAAATATATTCCCTTGTTCTCCAGGTGAGCTCCTGATTACCAAAACCAACACTTGAAAATTATTCCCTTGTTATCCAGGTGGGCTCCTGATTGCAAAAACTTGAAATGTATTCCCTTGTTCTCTAGGTGGGCGCCTGATTGCAAAAACTTGAAACTTGAAATATATTCCCTTGTTCTTCAGGTGGACACCTGATTACCAAAAACCAAAATTTGAAATGTATTCCCTTGTTCTTCAGGTGGGGCACTTGATTACTAAAACTTGAAACTTGAAATGTATTCCGTTGTTATCCAGGTGGGCGCCTGATTGCAGAAACTTGAAACTTGAAATGTATTCCCTTGTTCTCCAGGTGGGCTCTTGATTACCAAAACCAAAACTTGAAATGTATTCCCTTGTTCTCCAAGTGGGCGCCTGATTGCCGAAACTAAAACTTGAAATGTATTCCCTTATTCTCCAGGTGGGCGCCTGATTTCCGAAACTCGAAACTTGAAATGGATTCCCTTGTTCTCCCGGTGGGTGCTTGATTGCCAAAACTTGAATAAAATTGAAATGTATTCCCTTGTTCTCCAGGTGGGTGCCTGATTGCCAAAACTAAAACTTGAAATGCATTCTCTTATTCTTCAGGTGGGAGACTGATTACCGAACTTGAAAATAAAATCGAAACGTATTCCTTTGTTCTCCAGGTAGGCGCCTGATTACCAAAACTTGAAACTAATTGAAATGTATTCCCTTGTTCTCCAGGTGGACGCCTGATTACCAAACTTGAAAATAAAACTGAAATGTATTCTCTTATTTTCCAGGTGGGCGCCTGATTACCAAACTTGAAAGTAAAACTAAAACGTATTCCCTTGTTCTCCAGGTGGGTGCCTGATTACCAGAACTTGAAAAGTATTCCATTATTCTCCAGGTGGGCGCCTGATTGGAAAAACTTGAAACTTGAAATTGCTGCCTTTAAACCGGATTACAACAAAACAAACAAAACAAAAGAAATTCTTCTGGCCCTATTTGGTGCTGGGTGCATCTGTGAGTGTTAATCAAATCCTGTTACCAAATATCATTGAAAGCCAAATCCCATTATCTAGGAGGGTCCTGGCAATTCTTAACTAACGACAACTTTAAGATTAGTTTATGTTCTCCCAAGGTATTACTTCCACTATGCCTTGTTATCCAAGTCATATCTGCCGGGGATCAGTAATTAAAGCTATATCCTATTATCTAGGAGGGTACTAACAACCTTTAATTAAGACCAATTTTAAATCCATATCATGTCTGCTGGTGATTAGTATTTAGAGCTACGTCCCATTATCCAAGAGGGTCCTGACAACTTCTAAAATTAAATCCCATTATCCAGATGGGTCTTGACGGCTCTTGTTGGGGAAATATTTGTGCCTGACCATGTTACCCGTGCTTGTTTGAGTTTTAAACTGAGTTCCATTTTCCAGAAGGGTCCTGAAAACTCTTAACTGAATTCTATTTCAACATCCAAGTGACTTTATGCTCTTTGCTATTCATGGTTATCTCCAACCTTTAAATAAGTTCCATTTTCCAGGAGGGTCCTGAGAATTTCAAATTAAATGCCCGTTTTAACTTTCTATTGTCTCTACTGGGATTTGCTAGTTATAGTCACATCCCATTATCCAGGCGGATCCTGACGAATCTTATTGGGGAATTATTTGTGCTAGATTATGTTTCCCGTTGAATTTCAAACTGAGTCCCATTTTCCAAGAGGGTCCTGAAGTTCACAGTCATACCTGCCAGGTGCTTGCTTTTTATGGAAGATTTCCCCGAGACCTCCGAAATTTTATGCCCTTGTTTGAATCAAACAAAATCTTGTCAGTTTGAAAAGTGGTGGTTATCTTGCGGCATTCTTTCTGCAAAATAGCCTTCCCACTGTCACGCTTCCTTGTGTCCAACTTTCCTGCACTGGCTATGAGTCACCTTATTTTGTTTGGCTGACCCCAGAACCTTGTGGCCTTAGATGAACTGAGTGTTCTGCTCCCCAATTATTGTGTTACACTGCTGATCCTTTTTCTAGATTCTTTACATCCTTCCCAAAACTACGAAGTCCATTCCCTGGCGAAACTTTCATTGATTCTTCTTTTTGCCTTTTTAACTTTCCCTGCCTTTGTTATGTTTTAGCATGTGTGTGCTTTGCCATTTAGGGAGCTGGTAGTAAGCTTTAAAATTACTCTCCTGATTTCTTAAACAAGAGTGACTTTGGAGACGTCTTAGAAAAATGGAGACTCGAAAGAAAATGAAATGCAATGACTCTGAATCGTTTTGTTTTAGAATAAAAAAATTCCGAATTTTGCGACTATTGAGGGGAAAAGAGGAGAAACGTATCTGTGGAGGAACAACTGGTTCCCATGATCATAACATGCACTTCGGCTTAGTCGACCCAGTCTGTCTGAATGATCGGCTTCCGATCGCCATGATTTATTGTTATGACCTTCTTTAACCTAATTTCTTTAACCAAAACTTGACCTTGCTTATCTTCCGGTATTCTGAATAGATTTCCACTAAGAGCCCTTTTCCAGTTGTTTATTTCTTGAAGTGCCTTCGCATTATGGTGCCCGTGAAGGTTTTCACCGATAAGACTCTCTCATTTTCATTTCTCTTAACTCTCGTCGTCTTACGGTGCCCGTGAGAGTTTTCACAAATAAGACTCTCTTATTTTTATCTTTTCTTGCTTGAACTACAGTGTTGCCCCGAGGTATGAATCATCTCTTCTTACTTGACTCGGCATTTCTTAAAGACTGATAAGAAGGTCTTTTTTAGGACCGCAGTGCACGATTTTGGATAAGGTTAGAAAGAAGGGGTATTAAAAGCTCAAAATAATTCAAATGAGTTCAAAATTACAACTTTTGAAATCAATTTTTCTTACAACAACCACAACTTCTGCCCCAGTTTCTTGCTTGGAGACCTTTGGATTTTTGTTTTAATGTGAGCGAACTGTGAGGCTGCCTATGTATCCTTTAAAAGGAATGAGGTCTAACGTAGTTCATCGATGTCCTTTGTTGTTGTGTTTTTCTTTACATTATTTTCCTATTCTATTTCTTCCTTTTCTTTTGTTATTTTGTTGTTTTGTTGTTGTGTTTTTTCTTTTCTTTTCTTTTTCTTTCCTTCTCTTTTCTTTTCATTCTTTTCTTCTTCTTGTTTCTTTTTCTTTCTTTCTTTTTATTCCTTCCTTTTCTTTTGCTTTTACTGACTTCTCATATTTATGTTTTTGACCTTTGTTAGTGATTAAGAAAGTGGGGTATTAGAGAAAACAATTAAAACTCAAAAGGGTTAGCAAATGATAAAGTGCTTAGATAGCCGAATAAAATGCATTCGTCATTTCAATCTCTAAAATATGACAAGTACAAACAAACATGCTAAGCATAGACAAACATGACTCAATCAAAGACCATCATACATAGTATCTCTTGACTGCATCAGAATTGATGGTCATTTCTACACACTTGCCTTCCACAAATATTAGATGCGATGCCCCGTTGGACAACACTTTTGACACACTGAACGGCCCTTGCCCATTTTGGGCGAACTTTCCATTTGCTTCTGCCTGGTGATGGAGGATGCGCCTCAATACCAACTAACCCACTTCAAACTTTCTTGGGCAAACTTTCTTGTTATATGATCTGGTCATTCTCTGTTGATACAACTGACCGTGACATATTGCTGCTAATCTTTTCTCATCAATTAGGCTCAATTGCTCCAGCTATGTTTTAACCCATTAATCATCATCAATTTCTGCTTTAGCAACAATCTGAAGGGACGGGATTTCAATTTCCATCAGGATTACTGCTTCTGTGCCATGTACCAACAAATATGGAGTTGCCCCTACTGAAGTGCGAACAGTAGTGCGATAACCTAACAATGCAAAGGGTAGCTTCTCATGCCATTGCGTGGACCCTTCCACCATTTTTTGGAGTATCTTCTTTATGTTCTTATTGGCTGCCTCAACTACTCCCTTCGCCTTGGGGCGGTATGTGGTTGAATTATCATGCATGATCTTAAACTGCTGAGATACCTCTTTCATGAAATGACTGTTGAGATTTGCTCCATTGTCAGTGATGATTGTCTTCAGGATTCCAAACCGGCAAATGATATTTGAATGCACAAAGTCCACTATGACTTTCTTGGTCACTGCCTTAAAGGTTTTAGCTTTGACCCACTTGGTGAAATAATCAATAGCAACCAGGATGAACCTGTGTTTGTTGGAAGCTCCTAGCTCGATGGGTCCGATGACATTCATGCTCCAAGAAACGAAGGGCCATGGTGCAGACATTGTATGTAATTAAGATGGAAGGGAGTGAAGCAAGTCTCCATGCACCTGACATTGATCACATTTGCGCACGAAACTGATACAATCTTGCTCCATGGTGAGCCAATAATACCCTGCCCAGAGAATCTTCTTTGCTAAAATATATCCACTCATGTGTGATCCGCAAACTCCAGAATGTACCTCAGTCATGATGGTTGTTGCCTGTCCAGCATATATGCATCTCAACAACCCAAGATCTGGCGTTCTTTTGTATAGCACCCATCCACTGAAGAAAAATCCGCTTGATAAATGACATATTATTCTCTTTTGGTCACTTGTGGCCTGTACTGGGTACACACCCATCCTGATATATTCTTCAATTTCGTGAAACCAAGGCTCACCATCAAGCTCTTCCTCCACCACGTTATAGTAAGCATGTTGATTATGAACTTGGATATGTAGCGGGTCAACATACGCCTTATCTGGATGATGTAACATTGATGCCAAAGTGGCCAAAGCATCAACAAGCTCGTTGTGAATTCTTGGTATATGCCTAAACTCTACTGACCGGAATCATTGACAAAGGTCATGCAAGCATTGCTGGTATGGTATGAGCTTCAAGTCTTGTGTTTCCCACTCTCCTTAAATTTGGTCTACCAGAAGGTTCGAGTCCCCCAAGGCCAAGACTTCTTGCACACCCATGTATGCAGCTAACCTCAAACCCAAAAGTACATGCCTCATATTCTGCCATATTGTTTGTGCAATAGAAGTGGAGCTGAGCTGTAATGGGGGTAATGGTGCCCCGTTTTAGAAATGAGTACTGCTCCTATCTCGACGCCTTTCATGTTGGCGGCCCTATTGAAGAATAATTTCCATCCCGGCTTCTCACCCTGTTCCATTTCATCAATATGCATCCCCGTCTGGGAAGTATGTCTTTAAAGGTTCATATTCTTCATCTATCATATTCTCAGCCATATGATCAGCCAATGCCTGTGTTTTCATTACAGTCCTAGTCACATAGACAATGTCAAACTCGGTGAGCAGGATTTGCCTTTTTCCAAGCCTACTCGTAAGCATAAGCTTCTGGAAGATGTATTTCAACAGGTCCAGGCGTGAAATGAGGTAAGTCGTATACGATGACAAATAGTGCTTCAACTTTTGTGCTACCCAAGTTAGGGCACAACACGCCCTTTCAAGATGAGTATACTTAACCTCGTAGGTTGTGAATTTCTTGCTGAGGTAGTATATGTCCTGCTCATTTCTCCCTGTGACATCATGCTGACCTGACATACATCCGAATGAGTTGTCCAAAGCTGTCAGATATAAGATCAAAGGCCTCCTTTGTTCTGGTGGGACCAATACTGGAGGGTTCGACAAGTATTCTTTTATTTTATCAAAATCCTCCTGGAACTCTTGCGTCCATTTGGTCGCATCCTCCTTTTTCAATAGCTTAAAGATGGGATCACAAGTCGTCGTGAGCTAAGCAATAAATCTACTAATGTAATTCAATCTCCCCAACAGACTCATCACCTTTGTTTTTTTCTTCGGAGGTGGAAATTCTTGTATTGCTTTGATATTTGATGGGTCTAGCTCAATACCTCGGCACCTGATTATGAACCCTAGCAACTTCCCTGATGGCACACTAAATATGCATTTCACAGGATTGAGCTTGAGATTGTACCTGCAGAGCCTCTGAAAGAATTTTCTCAGATCTCTGACATGGTCTCATTGCTTCCTAGACTTCACAATTACATCATCCACATAGACCTCAATCTCCTTTTGTATCAGATTATGGAATATGGTCCTCATCGCCCATATGTAGGTTGCCCTAGCATTCTTTAGACCGGAGGGCATGACCATGTAACAATATGTCCCTCATGGCGTGATGAATGCTGTCTTCTCCGCATCCTGCTCGTCCATAAAAATCTAGTGATAGCTTGTGTAGTAATCTACGAAGGACCCAATCTCATGCCTTGCAAAATTGTCAATCAATATGGGAATGTTTGGCAATGGGAAGTTGTATTTTGGGCTTGCTTTGTTGAGGTCACGATAGTCGACACAAACCCTGGTTTTACCATCCTTCTTTGGCCCAGTCACATGCACGGCATTAGGATATCGTTTGACTCAGATGACCTTTGCCTCAAATTGCTTGGTAATTTCCTCTTTGATCTTTATTCTCACATCCATTTTAAACTTCCTCAACTTTTGTTTGACAGAAGGGCAAGCCGGGTCAGTGGGCAATTTGTGAACCACCAAGTCAGTGCTCAACCCTGGCATATCATCAGAAGACCATGCAAAAACATCTCTGTACTCAAGCAGCGCTCCAATTATTTCTTCCCTAGCTTTGGCTCAAGATGGACACTTATTTTGGTTGCTCTGATATTATCTGAGTCCCCTAGATTGACTGCTTCTGTGTCGCTCAGGTTTGGCTTGGGGTTTTCCTCAAAATTGCACAACTCTTTACTAATTTCCTCAAACGCCCTTTCCTCATCATATTCTGGTTCATCCTCATATTCTACTTGTTGAATTATTACTTCTGAATTAGACCAACTTTCAAGACTAGGCCGAAGAGTACTTATACATGTCATATCATTTGAGCCAACATAAAAATAACTATACCAGAAGGAAAAGAAAAGCAAAGAAAAATGAAAACTATTAGCACTAAAGGAAAGCGAAATTGCATTTCATTGAAACTGAAAGATAACAAAGTTTTACACATCCAAACGGATGGAACATAGACTCTGAATTACAACCTTGGAATAATCCAGATAAATTTGAAAGAAAAATCAAAGCAAACTACCAATACTCCTTCTTGGTTAGGAGAGAAGTAGCTTCCCAGTTATTGACTTTTGCACAAGGCCCCACAAATTGCACATCTGCCTTGCTAGAGCCCTCTCCGGCTTCCACCATTTCACATCTTAAAACATCTTCTTGAATTTTTCAAGTAATTCCTTATTAGGATCAACCACATAACTGGAATTTGTTTTTGTCGGGTGCTTCTTGGTGTCGGGCTTCACAAATGATTTGAATAGACGTGGCACGGGCATAGGTAGGACCCATGCTCTCTGCTTCATCTTTCTGACCCTCTTGATATCTGCGCTAGTAGGCTTGAATCCCAAACCAACTATTTCTATGTGCTTGGGGAGAGACACCGGCTATGTGATACCCTGAAGTGAGGCTCCCAAACCCTTTTTGGGAACAAACCCATTATTTAACATTTCCACGGCCACCATGACTGATACAACAACTAACTTTGGAGTTGGAATACACTCTCCCTCTGAAACCTTTCTCACTAACACTGTGTCATGTATCTTATACACCTAGGGCCCCTTATAATCATCTGCCTCAACGAATGGTACGATAGCATCACTGTGAGCATACAGATGGTCCTCGCCGTGCACAACTATTTCTTGTCGATCCCATTCAAATTTTACTATTTGTTGCAAAGTAGAGGGGAATGTTCTAGTAGCATAGATCCAAGGTCGTCCCAGTAGCAACTGGTAAGAGACAACCACATCAAGCACCTGGAACTCCATGGTAAAATCAACTGTTCCGATTGCCAACTCGAGCACTATGTCATCGACCGAATCTTTTTCCCCTCCATTAAACCCCCTACACAAATGCTATTCTTGTAAATTCTTTCATCTTCCACCTTCAACTTGTTCAATGGAAAATATTTGCGCTTGAACCACTATCAACCAACACTCGAGTGACCACAAAATCCTCGCACTTTACTTTGAGGTAGAGTGCTCTATTATGCTCGGTGCCTTCTATGGACAATTCATCATCAGAAAAAAGTGACTTTGTTCACCTAAAAAATCTTATTGGCTATCTTCCCCAGATGGTTGACTGTGATTTTATCAAGAACGCGGGCCTCATTCAGGATCTTCATTAGTGCCCGGTTGTGCTTGTCCGAATGAATCAACAACGATAACATCGAGATTTGAGCAGGGGTCTTTCTTAATTGTTCCACAATACAATAATCCTGCATTTTCATCTTCCTCAAAAACTCTCATGCCTCCTCTTCACTCACAGTTTTCTTTACCATCACCGAGTTATCTTTGGTTGGATTTTCTTTTCTCAATTCTTCTTTCAAAGCAGCTCCCCGATCAGGTCAATCCACGAGTCTCACAAACTTCTTCTCTAACCTCCTTCCCTTTGTAAATTATTGTTGCTCGGTCACAGTTCCAAGGTATTACCTTCCTGCTGACTACTGGTAGCAGAGTTACAAGCTTGATAATGACAGGCTCTGAACAAGCGCCTTTCACGACAACCACAGGCTTACTGGCCATCCCTAGTACAACCACTTTTGCATTCTCTTGTTTCATCTTCCCGTCTTTCGGGGATTCCTTCTGGACTATAACAACATGCTCACTACTTGTTGCGCTTAACTTGCGTGTCAACATCTCGCTTGTAAAATTCTAACCCATCTTTCGTTCACTGGCTCGGATCATCATGACAGTTTGCGAAGGCTTTTTGGGCTCCCCTTCACACTATCTCAATCATATGTGTCTCTTGAGAGCAGACAACAAGTTTTGATTAATGTTGGGTATTTCCGGATCTTGCACCTCAATCCGATGGGAATCAATGAGTTCTTGAATAACACACTTCAGATGCCAACATTTCTCAGTGTCAAACCCCGGGGCACCAAATAAATACTCACAACTGACAGAATAGTTCAGATTTCTTGGAGTAGAGTTTGGCAATTTTGTTTCAATCGTCCTCAACATATCTAGTTGACTCAACCTGTGGAATAAGATGGTATATGATTCTCCCAATGGAGTGAAAGTTTTCTTCTTCTGCATTCTCTTAGTTTTTAAAACTTGGTTGGCCCGAAAATCTGGTCTTAGGGGTTGTTGATAGGCTCTTGGAGGTGGGTAGTTATTTTGTGGAGCTGAGTAGTTATTTTGTGGGATTGGCGCACGTCATTGTGCATGGGCAGGAAGATGAGTATATGTTTGTGCATGATGGACTGAGAAACGGGGATCAGGAAGTAGATAGTAATGTTTTGGTAGGCTATATGGGGTATGAGGATAGGTTGATGAGGTCGGGGTTGGCTATAATGGGATGGACCCCGAGGCCCGAACCATTTTCCCGAGTCAACTGTCGCTATCTCTTCCTTCTTCTTCTTTCCAATTGATTCCCCGGTCCCACTTTGGATAGCTTGGGTGGTTGCTTTGAAATCAGAATAACTCATGATCTTGTTGGATTTGAGCCCCTCTTCGACCATACTCCCCATTTTCACTACCTCATAGAAAGATTTACCCACCACCGATACCAGGTGACCAGAAAATGTAGGCTCCAAGGCTTGAAAGAAGTAAACTACCCTTTAACTTTCCATAATTGGCGGCTCGACCCTCGTTGCCTGTTCCCTCCAATGAAAGACATATTCTCTGAAGCTCTCATTGTACTTCTTTTGTATTTTTGTCAAAGACAACAGGTACGAGATAATTTCAAGATTGTACTAAAAATGACAAGTGAATGCTTCTGCTAGATCGTCCCACGTGTACCATCGAGCATGATACTGTCGGGTATACCATTCCAACGTTGATCCACTCAAACTTTGACTGAAGTATGCTATCAATAATTCATCCTTTCCACCTTCCCCTCTCATCTTGCTGCAGAAACCCCTTAAGTGTGCCACCGGATCACCATGTCCATCTTATAAGTCAAACTTGGGCATCTTAAAGCTTGAAGGCAATAGTATATCTGGGAACAACAAAGGTCTTTGTATGCACACTCACATGGCCACCTAATCCTCGCATATCTCTGAATGATTGCAATAGACTTTTGACTTTATTGAGGACCTCCTCTTGCTTGGGGTTTTTGACTGGTTTTTCAGACTCAACATGGATTTCAAAACGGGGAGCATAAAAGTAGGGTTCACGAGGTTTGAAAGCAGGTTCTGGTGGGTAATACTGATCGTCATGAGCTTGGAGCAAAGGCTCACTGAATGATCTGTGGAGTGCGGGGGGAAGAGGTTCCACATAAATGGGAGAAACTGGTGGAGTGGGGTGAGGAACGACTTTGGGTGGTGGAGCTGGGGGTGCCTGAGAAGTTGTACCCTGGTATTGTGGGTAGACGGGGAAGCTTGGGGGTGGATTAGTGGTATGGTGGTCGGGTAAATGTGCTAATGGTGGGATGAAGGTCGGGTTAGCAGGATAAGCTGGTGGTGGCTGTGCTCTCACCCATGCTTGATGCATTTCAGCCATATGATGTCTCAGTTTGTACATCTCCTCTTTCATTGCATTAACACCCAACTCTTCCGCTTGTTTTGATGGATCAATGATACTTGCATCGGTTTCTTGGTTGGAAATAATCAACTTGCTTTTGGACCGAGTTTTATAAGAGTGGGTTGTCAGAATGCCGCAAAAACTAACCACCTGTCTGAACTGGAGAGACAACACCAAAAACTGTTAGCGGTTATGCTTCAACATGTAGGTAGCCGCACATTCGGGGATGAATGCACCTAAGTAGTTATCGGTTTCTATTATGCATATGAATTGGTCTCTTGCGTCATCCCCACTTTCTTCTTCCCCTTTTCCTTTGCCCAACTGGTTTTTGCCTTCCTTTTTTATTTCCTTATTCTCTCCTTTATTTTATCGCTGTTTCTTTCATGATTTTCTTTTCTCTGTTTTTCTTTCTTTTCTTTCTATTTTTCTCTTCCCCTTTCTTTTCTTTAATTGGGTTATGGCCGAATCCTATGGAGATTGCCTACGTATCATGACCCCACATGAATAAGACCGAGCATAGTTTTGGCGAATAAATACAAAAAATATTTTGGAAATTTTTAATTTTCATAAAGTAAAGCACTTGATTACAACTACAAAAAAGAAATCAACAGACTCCGACTCAGCCGAGAACAATAGATTCTTACTTATAATGAAAACAACTGACTCGAAAACCTACTAAAAACTCAAATAAAAGAAAATATAGACTTCGCAAACGGGCCAACAAATTTGAAAATCATGAATACATTAAAGCCTTTAATGCTCCTGGGGCCTACGGGACATCATTCGGTCTCGCCGCAGGCCTGTGACCTAAATTCCCTTGGAGATGGTGGAGGTCGTCCATCACTTAACGAACAAAGGTCATGGAAATGGCAAAGAACATCGATCTTTTCATATCTTCACAGTGGCTACACTTTACAGTGATGTAATTAATGATCATCCGTACCATCTCTCTTATAGCACCCGTTTCTTGCAACAATCGCCCAATTTGCTGGGCCCTTGCCTCCAAAGTTTGTTCGACTACACAATTCAGGTCTTGGAATTGTTGCAAATTTCTTTCCAACCGTGCCATTGCTGTGTAACAATGTTCTCTTTCATCCTTGAAGTCCCTCACTTGCTTGACCAAGTTGTTTTCAACCATGATGACCCTCTTCTTCAACCCCACAACCTTGTTGTCATACCTTTCTTTCAATTGTTCAATCATGCATGCTCGTTATTCTACATATTTGGCCAATTATTTTCGGGCTCTGGACAGCTCTCCCTCAGCTTTGTTTAAGTCAAAACCATATTCTCCTACTTTCCACCTCAAATTGTCTATGAGATTTTTATCCTTCGCATTACTGGCGGGATTCTCTGCGGCTATTTCCATTTTCTGAATTTGGGCTCGCAAAGCTTCTTTTTCTTTGGCCATTCTTTTCTTTTCCCCCTCGTCTGCCATAGCTTGCAACCCATTTTTGAATTAAAGGTCTTTGACTTGATTTTCCAATTCCCCTATTGTGGCCCTGTATTCGTTTTCCTTAGCCAACCAATTCCTTTGTTCTTGTGATGCCTCATAAAATTCCTGGAGATATGGCCTCTCATCCGCCTTTTGAACTCTATTTCCTTTTATGACTAGCTAGGTACCCTGGTGCCACCTCGCCTTTAGATAAGTCTCGTACTCGAGTGTCCACCATCAAGTAGTGACATTCGTTTCTAATTTTGCAAGTTGCTACTTCGGGAAACTGACCATTAGGACCAATCTCGACCACATGGCGACTAATGTCTTCATCCCTAGGAATCATCTAGCACCTCCGTAACCCTGTTCGGAGCATAAAGTTGGATACTCCGGAGACCCATTAGAAGGAAATGAGGCCCGGTAGCTGGTAAATATATTATTTCATCAATGGGAAGCCACCCGAATGTCCACTCTATCTAAATTGCACTTACGGTCTGGAGATATGATACCCATTCCGTGACCCCCACTGTTAATACGAACCCATCAACTTTGGCATGAAATTCCTCTATTCGGCTCTTTTCCGATGACCCATAACTCTTGAATTGAGGTCGACGGCACAAGTGTTCATCCATTCACATCTGTAACAATAAATTGCATCATTCGATGAAATCCCTTTTGGCTTTACAGGCTATGAGGGCATGGAAGGTTCAGCTAATATCATGGGTGCGAGGGTGGTTTTGGCTTGAGTGATCAAGGTGTTGACAACCTTTGCTATCCGTATATCAATATTTCCATCTTTCCGTAGAAACACAAAAAGGCCCAAGAAGAATACCATAAATGTGAAACATCTGTGTTTTTCCCACTTGAGTCAGTTTCCCTTGCTATAAATTTTATTTTCAGGGTCATTGAGCCCTCCCATATGCCCATATATTTGGTATATAAACTGTAGAGTACAAAAACTGGCTGATTGATCTGGATTATGAAGCTTCATGCTTATTTTCAATGAGTCCAAGAATTTGTGTACGGCGAGGGCCCTTGGCGTAATCAAATACTGGTGTCTCATAGGAATTTTGGGAACCCCGATATATCCGGTTATTTCCTCCATGGTTGGGAAGGGTTCAACGTCCAGGAAATGAAATACATTGTGGGGCAGGTCGGAGAATGTAACAGATGCCTTTATGATATCTCCTTTAGGATTGATCTTCAACAACCGGGTGAGTCCTCCTAAGTGCGCATTGACCTTGTTTTTCCCTAATTCACCTAAATCGTTCCACTACATGTGCACCTCCAAAGGGATCTTTTTTTTGACTGTTATTGGCAAACTTTGATTCGTGCTCATTCTGCACATTTATTATGGTGATTAAGCAAAAATCATGATTTATTGGACTCAAAAACACAATTAATTTTATTTTCAAATTTTCATTCCAAAAATAAAATTGCGCCTTCGCAAACATGGCCTTTCAGCACTTTCAGGGGAAGATTTTAAGGTTGTGCCTGCTACCGGCTACAATTTGAAAAATAATTTAAAGTGGTTGTTCTTGCAAAAATAGCCTCCCGGCGCCTTTTTAGGGGCACTTGGCTAATTTTGACAAAAAGTGGTTCATTTATCAACCTAAAACAAAATTTGACTTTTTTGAAGTTATTTTTGCAAAGATGAAGTTGGGCCCGATGGGGGTTGCCTACATTTCTTACGCCCTGTGAGAATCAAAGTGACGTAGTTCGGGCAATCTTGACAAAATTAAAAACCAACTTCTATATTTTTTTTTCCTTGCCTTTTTTTTGTTTTTTTTGCAAATAAAATTCCTTTTTTCTCCCCTTTTTTTATTTTGAAAAAAGACTCCTTTCCTTTTTTTTCCAAAATTTCGGCATCAGTTTTGTATTGGATTTTGAAATGAGTAAATTACGTCCTCACCCCTCACACTGCTATTATTTGTCAAATTTTCTCTTTTTCCATTTCCTCTTTTTTTTCCTTTTCTTCAGAAGCCGGCCGGCATGCAAATCCAGAATAAATGCACAAGTAGCACGCAAAATGCATTAGGATAGTCCATTAAGTCAAATGCATGATCCAAATAAGCACTCCTAGAATGCATTGTATGAAGGCTATCCTGAATGATCTTAACCTTGTCCAAGGCATTGTGTACTAAATCTGTAACCAACAATCGAGCCTCCCTCGGCCCAAACCACCCAACCGGTGATTGACACCATCTACCATATAATGCCTTAAACGGAGCCATATAGATGCTCGACTGATAGCTGTTGTTATAGACAAACTCTGCTAATGGCAAAAACTGATACCAAGAACCTCCAAAGTCAATAACACAGGCACGAAACATATCTTCCAAAATTTGAATAGTACGCTCGGACTGTCTATCCGTCTGAGGATAAAATTTTGTGCTCAACTCGGCCCGTGGACCCAACTCACGCTGAACAGCACTCAGAAATGCGAGGTAAACTACGTACCTTGATAAAAAATGATAGACACGGGCATACCATGAAGATGAACGGTCTCCTGGATATAGATCTCAGCTAACCTCTCTGAAGAATAGGTAAATGCCACAAGAATGAAATGCGCTGGCTTTGTAAGTCTATCAACAATAACTCATACCACATCGAACTTCCTCTAAGCTCGTGGAAGTCCAATAACGAAGTCCCATGGTTATACTTTCTAACTTCCACTCAAGCATCTTAATCTTCTAAAATAAACGACCAGGTCTCTAATTTCCGTACTTTACCTGCTGACAATTCAAACATCGATTTGCATATGCAATGATATCCTTCTTCATTCTTCTCTACCAGTAATATTACTGCAAATCCTGATACATCTTGGCGGCGCCCGGATGAATAAAATACTGAACTATGAGCCTCATCTAGAACCAACTCATGGCGTCCATCCATATTAGGCAATCCTCAAAACTCCATCATCTCCCACTGTAACCTTCTTGGCACCTTATTGCCGCAATGTGCCCCTAAGGACAAGCAGATGAGGATTATCATACTGCCGATCCCTAATATGCTCAAATAATGAGTCCCGAGTGTATGTACAAGATAGAACACGGCTGCACTCAGAGACATCGAACCTCACAAACTGATTGGCAACCACCAAAACATCTAAAGCAGGCGGTTTCTCACCGGCTAAAATATATGTTAACTACTTATTTTAGCCAACTTCCTATTCAAAGCATCGGACATTACATTGGCCTTCCTCGTATGGTACAATATGGTGATGTCATAGTCTTTCAATAGCTCCAACCACCTTCTCTGCCTCAAATCCTTCTGCATGAACAAATACTATAGACTCTTGCAATCCGTGAACAACTTACATGACACGCCATATAAATAATGCCTCAAATCTTTACCTCATGCTGCTAGCCCTAAATAATGAACTGATAATTCTTCTCGTAAAACCTCACCTGTCGCTAAGCATAAGCAATAACCTTACCATTCTGCATCAGCACCGCACCAAGTCCAATACAAGATGCGTTACAATACACTGTATGTGAAACTGCAACAGTGGGAAAAACTAACACCGGAATCATAGTGAAAGCTGTCTTGAGCTTGTGGAAGCTTGCTTTACACTTGTCTGACCACCTGAACAATGCACCCTTCTGGTTCAACCTGGCCATCAGGGCTGCTATAGATAAAAACTCCTCTACAAATCGATGGTAATAACACACCAAATCCAAGAAACTCCGGATCTCTGTAGTTGATGTGGGTCTAGGCCAGTCCTTGACAGCCTCTATCTTCTTCGAATCTACCCGAATATACTCTACCGATACAACATGACCCAATAAAGCAATTGAACTCAACCAAAACTCATATTTCGAAAATTTAGCATACAACTGACTGTCTCTTAGAGTATGAAGAACAACTCGAAGATGCTGCCCATGCTCCTCTCTGCTGCGGGAGTAGATCAAAATATCATCAATGAAGACAATTATAAAGGAACCTAGATACGGCCTGAACACTCAATTTATCAAATCTATGAATGTTGTTGGGACCTTTGTCAACCCAAATGACATCACTAGAAACTCATAATGCCCATACCAAGTGGGAAAAGCTGTCTTAGGGACATCAGATGCCCTAATCCTTAACAGATCATAGACATATCTCAAATCAATCTTTGAACACACTTTGGCACGCTGAAGCTGGTCAAACAAATAATCAATCCTCGAAAATGGATACTTGTTCCTGATGATGACTTTGTTCAACTACCGATAATCAATACACATCCTCATCGGTCCATCCTTCTTCTTAACAAACAACACTGGCACACTCAAGGGAGAGATACTAGATCTAATAAAGCCCTTATCAAGCAGGTCTTGCAACTATTCTTTCAACTCATTCAACTCTAGCAGGCCATACGATATGGCAGAATAGAAATGGGTTGAGTGCCCGGAGCCAAATCAATACAAAAGTTGATATCCTTGTTGGGTCGCATCCCCAGAAAGTCTATAGGAAATACATCTGGAAACTCCCGAACAACTGGCATGGAATCCATAGAAGGAACATTAGTGCTACAATCACTAACATAAGACAAGTAAGCCAAACACCCCTTTTTTCAACTATATGCCGAGCCTTCATATACAAAACAACCACACTAACAGAATGACTAAGAGTCCCTCTCCACTCCAATTGAGGAAACCTTGGCAAAGCTAAGGTCACGGTCTTGGCATGGCAGTTTAATATAGCGTGATAAGGTGACAACCAATCCATCGCCATGTTGACATCGAAATTGACCATACCCAAAAGTAGGAGATCTAAACCAGTCTCAAAACCCCCAACAATAATCGCACACGAACAACAGACACGAGCTACAACAATACAATCACCCACCGGTATGGACCCATATATAGGAGCACTCAAAGAATCATGACGCACAACCAAATATGTAACAAAATAAGATGACACATAGGAGTATATACACCTTGGATCAAATAGAACTGAAGCATCTTTACCGCAAAATGAAATCGTACCCGTGCTAACAACATCAGATGCCTCAGCTTTAGGCCGGCCTGGGAAAGCATAACATCGGGGCTGGGCCCCATAACTTTGAACCACATCCCTAGGACGATCTCTACTAGCTGGCCTCTACCTCTAGCGCCTAACCTCCACCTCTACCAGCCTGTCCTCCACCTCTAACACCTCCACATCCACCTCTAGCTGTCTGACCCTTTCCCCTAGCTAGCTGAGCAAGCGTGGAACACCATATGCCTGAACCATGATATGAGATCCCTGATGTTAAGAACTACTTGACGCTCGAGGTCAAAATATAGCATTGTGCCTTAAATCGCCACAAGTATAACAAGTCCTCGCCTGCTAAGACTAGTGACCCTAAAATTGACCTTGATGACTTGAGTAACGACCCTGAAAACTCTGGAGTGGAGGTGAACTGATAGGAGCTGGTGATGCATTGTAGGGTAGCTGATCGGAATGCTACATATGAGAACCACGGCCACCTAGAGCACCGTGAGAAGCCTAAAGTGCTGAATGAAACGGCCTGGTATTATAGCCCTACTAAAAGAATCCACGCCTCAAAAAGAGGAACCAATGAACCCGCCAGAATGATGAGGCCTTTCGTAAAACCCCTGACCTCTCTGCTGAGCTAGAACCATCTCAACCCGCCTGTCCATATTGACCACATCCTAGAAAGAAATATCGCTCAATGTCTCAGCTATCTGCAATCGAATAGCCTGGGCAAGTCCCTCAATTAACCTAATCTCTCTCTCTCTCTCTTGGTGGGGAGTATAAGACGAGCATGATGAGCCAAATAAACAAACCTAGTCTCATACTGGGTGATAGTCATAGAACCCTGTCGGAGGCGCTCAAACTGCTTCCGATAATCCTCTCCCCGAGTGAGAGGGAGAAGCTTTTCTAGAAATAGCCGAGCGAACTAATCTCACGTCAAAGTAGGTGAACTAGCTGATCTAGTAAAAGAAATCCCTTCACCACTTCTTGGTGGAACTTGACAGATGAAAAGCAGCAAAGTCGACCCCATTGGTCTCCATTACCTTCATGTTCCACAAAACCTCGTTACAACTATCTATATAATTTTGGGGATCCTTTGAAGATGTACTTGTCTCACCCCCTTTTCTCCTCCTCGCGGAGAACGTCCAGGTTTCAACATTTCATAGGGGAACAACTCTTTTTCTATTGGGGATTGGGTATTCGAAGAGTCGTAGTCAAACAAATTAAGGCGCGTTTGGGTATCTGGAGTACTTAACTCATGAAAGTAGTTTTCATTATCGGAGATTAGGGTAAGGGCTCGAAATAACCTTAAGGGGGAAGGTGTTAGGCACCCCTTGCGGTCCATAAAGGTGGATCCTGAACGAACTGTATGTGAATCAGTCATTTGAACAAGTAACAATTTCACCACGTATAGCAAATAAGAGGGATATTTTCATATTCTAAATACAAGTACGATTTAGGCAAGAGATATATTTTCACATGTATATGTAAAGAGAAGAAATTTTATAAAATAAAAAACACATATGGAATTGAGAAGAGGGGAGTCCTTAGTTGGTTAGCCTACATGATCATACCCACACAATGCCTGATAATCACTCATTAATGAGGGGCTACACGTGACATTAGTGCATAGTCATCATATTCTTACTACCTAATTCACTCCCGTTGGTCATAGCCTAAAGCGTTCTAGCAACCTTGAAAGATGTCCTATGCGTGCACTACCCGTCCCTTCCTTGTGGTCCTGAAGGTATTTAGGAACTCTAATTTAGGTGGTTCTAAACCATCCTAAGGTACTCAAAGGAGAAAAAGCTAAACGTCAATAAAAACAATTAGGACTGCATTAAATAGGGAATAATTAAAGGCTCATATTTTACCCCCACAAATAGAACAATTAAATGTACGTCTCAAACAATAGTTTCAGATATTTAAGAGAAACAACCTTAGAACATGATGTATAGGCGAGCAGAGAGTATACAGTGTCGAATTAGGACCTGACTGAGAAAGAACTGAATCCATTTTCCTACTAAGATTTAGACTTGTTGAATATGAGCAGTCTCAAATAACAAGACAGAGTTTTGATAGGTTTGCAGAATTTTAGTCGCCCTACAAGTTTGCCTAAGTGTGTAATAGTGATATCCTATGAACAAGGTATCTAGCCATTGATGCAGTAAAACAGTAAACTGTTTTATACGAGCAATTTAAACTCTATTGTCATGCTTCCTAATGATAATGTTTGAGAAGCGAGTAGGTTAGTTAAGCTAATTCAGAAATTATAGGCATGAGTCAAAGTTAGACTAATTTTAGATCCTATAGGCATGGTTTCTATTAAAGCATAAGGCGGAATAAGCAGAACTTATTTGACCAAATTGAAACCCCTGTAGGCATGATTGCTATTAAGGATAATTTAGACCTGATAGTCATGATTTTTATTGAATTTGATTTAGGTCCTATAGGCATGGCTTTTAATTATGTAAAAGTAAAGCAGACAAAATTTTGTGAGCCAAAGCATATCCTATAGGCATATTATCTAACAAACACATCAAAAGAAACCTTATAGGCATGTTATCTACCCACCTTTACCCACAATATGCAACTACCCTCCCATTTTTCACTAGTCACCCCGATGTTTGTGTACAATAATTATTACAGACCAATAACTGAATGAATTACATAAATAGGACACAAATCAAACTATAGGGAGCCGGAAGTAGGCCCGAAGTGAGATCCTAGCCTCCAATAGTCTCAAATACCCAAAGTTCCATAGCTAATTTCAGGTATAGGTGTGTCAGAGTTCCCTAAGGACCTCAGGGATCCTGGGCAGTGCTCACACTTCGACATTTTTCCAATAATAACTGATTTAGGTGCAACATGGAAGTGCTAGCCCTGATATGCCAGAGTTCAAAGAGATCTCAAGGGTATCTAAGCAGTACATATACTAGATGGGAAAGACCTAGTATTCTAGGAGTAAGTGGAAGTCTATAATTGTCTGAAAAGAGTTTAATAGACAGTATAAAGAAAGGCCTTGGGGTTGTAAAATATTTTTGAAAAACCAGTACTAATTTAGTGATAAAACAATTTGAGGAAAGTATGAAAACAATATGCAATCATGACACAAATCATAGACCAATCAAGCTTTAGGAACAACTTTTACATAAGGGGAGGAGGGGTTGGGAACATGGAGAGTACACCTTAATGGAACACACAAACAACATGATACATAGAGTTTTTGAGGGGTTCTATAGAACTAGTAGGTTAGACAGAATGTAGGTCATGTAGCCAAGAACATAGCAGAAACATGCTGAAGATAAATAAACACAGCCAGAGTCATTCAAAGGAGATTAGATAACTTAGCAGGAGTGAGGCAAAACAGGCAAGGACTTATGCTAGGCAAGTATTAAAAAGTGAAGGAATGCTACTTACAAAAAACTAGGATTCATTCTAGATAAATAGTATTTAGTCAAACATGTTTAATTATATATGTAGATATGTTAAACAAGATAGCAAACGAAGCAAGTATAGAAAATATGCTAATCACAAATTTGAATAGACGGTATTTGTCATACTGGGTAAGCAGTACAGAAGCAAGGATGGCCTCAGGACATATGACCTAATGCATTAAATAAACACATAGGTCTAGGTTCTTCAAAATTAATCAGAAGCATACCTAGTTAGAGAAAACACAAGATGCGGGAAAGGTATTGTGCAATTTCCAGCCTTGGCTTACAGCCGACTAAAATAACAGAGATCACAAGTAGCAAAGAGAGTAGAGAGAGTCTTTTTGTTATAGTGTAAAAGTGGTAGTTTTTAAAATATTGTTCATCTTTTAAGTGAGAGTAGATAATGACATATATAGTAGTCAAGATTTAAACAAACAAGGTAGGGGATCATTTATGCATCAATTAAGAAAATTCACAAAATCAGTCACACACGTAAAATCAGTAGGTCTTCCCCTTAATCAAAGGATAATCAATCAACGATAAAAGCAGGACAAGAGATTTTTTATTTCGACTATATTTCGATTGTTGATATATAAGGACTGGTACTACAAAGAGTATTACACCCACAAGTATTTAAAGAAGGGAATCAAGTAAGACTTAGGTATAGAGTAGGTAATTAGGGGTGAATAAACAAGATTTCAATTAAGGAAACAATTGGAAAGAATAAGAAAATAGCAAATAAGGCAAGAGAAAACTAATTAAGGCAGGAAGTTCAATCAAATAAAATAGAGCAGTAAGAATCAAAGGTTTTGTTAAGGAAAAGAGTTCAAATCGAACCAAAATAATGCTTCAGAGTAGTCAAGGGTTTAATCTAAAGAGAAAATCACGTAAAAGACCAGCAAATATCGCAGAAAATTCAAATAGGCAAGAAATGAATAGTATGGATTCAACATATAGGTTTTAACAAAGCAAAATGGTAAATCAAAAATTCCAAAAAACCTTGATTTAAGGAGAAAAATATAGTCTTACCATGAATAATCAGAACGAACATAGACATATAGAATCAGTAGAAACGTTGAACCAAGAAACTTAGTAGAGGCTTAGTAGGATAAGAAAATCATGAGATATCTAAATTGTTAAAGTAAATAACAAGAAACAAGGCAAGAACAAAGTAAGTACATAAGTACTCAGAAACAAAACAAAGAATGTCGAAAACTTAGGGCTTTAAGTATAAACGAGATAAAGTTGGAGCAACCTGACAAAATAAGTTAAAAAATATAAGAAACAAAAAATTATCAAATGTTTTGCAAAAAGAAATTTTCGGAAACCTAGTTTGGAAAATCATTCAAAAATTAGACGGTTCTTGTAGAAATCAAAAGGTTCTTATAAAACTCATACGAAATAGGTCAAAACCATATTAGATCTGTACATATCTAAGAAGTTCAAAAGGGAGTAATTAGGGTTTCGAGGAGAACAACAGAAAGGTAAAGAAGTAAGCTTAGAAACTCGTAGATCTAAGACGATATAAGAAGATCTTAGTTAGAATCAAATTGGAATAGCCTGAAACATGCGATAAAGGGCCATAGATGCAAATGGATTCACAATGGTCCCTTGAGGACCTTAGAGATGGAAATACCAATGTAAGATAGACCATAACATGTCTGGTGGTGGTGGGGAAACCCTATGAAAGGCAACAAATGACCGGCGATGTGAGTAAACTAGGGTTAGGGCTTGAGAGCTTTTGAGAGAAGAGAGGATTAGGTGGGGGGGGGGGGGGGGAGGTGATGGAAATGAGAGGGTTTTAGGGGGGTCATTAGGTTTAATTTAGGTAAGGGTTAATCTGGACCGTTGATCAAAATGATCAACGACTAGGATTTTGCCGGTTACTGGTGGGGGCAGGTGGGGTTTTGGGCCTCAGATAATTTATATGCTTTTTGGGCTAGTTTATAGGTTAGATTGTACAATTGGGCTGGGTATTATGATAAGAATTGAATAAAAATAGGCCAGATTTTAAATTGCCAATTTTAATAACTAAATGGTTTATAAAAAACAATAAATGAGTACCAAAAAAATCTTTGTACACTAAAATTATATAAATAGTTATTTAATACTTTATAAATATAAAAGATTATTTTATGCATAACTAATGTAATTATACATTAGTAAGGGCTATTATTGCAAAGTGTGCAATTTAGCTTTAAAAATGTAAATGTAATTACAAAAAATACACGAAAAACATTTAAGCACGATGTGTTGGAATAAAATATGAATTTAAATGGATAAATCATTGCAAAAGTAATATGAAGGATAATTATCGGATATTTATATAGTAAAAGGAGAAGAAATAAATTGATTTGGACCTTTTAAACCATTGAAAAAATTATAAAAAAATACTTATGCATACTTATACCTGCATATGTACTAGTTTGAATGATGCAGATAAAGAGATGCTACAAACGTGTATTTGTGCAAAAAATTTAAAAATGATGCAGGTTCCCGTTGGACCATAAGAGTTGTCTTTGGACGTTTAAGGATGACGTTCTTAGAGCATGATGTCCTGGGCCATGAATTGTTTAGTGCGAGATTCATAGACCATGAAATGATGTTCTCGGGCCATGAAGATGGTGCCTATGAACCATGAAGACTTCGAATAGTGATATGCAAATTTGAGGGATCCTCATGCCATGGCATGGTGTCTTCCGGCTATGAGGATGATACCTTTGGATAAATTGGTAATATTTCAGCTTACGAGATGCAGTAATATGGTGTTACCAAGACAATGCTTAGTCTTGTGAAATGAATGCCATAGCTTAGCCCAATTGAAAAGCAAATAGATAGTACTAGGATAGAGCAATATTTATGTAAGGATGGACTGTGCTTAGTCCTATGAAAATTGGAGAACGGATTAGGCTCATGTAGGTGTGGAGGCAGGTATTAGCCTCATGCAGGTGTGGAGGCAAAGATTAGCCTCATGCAGGTGTAGAGGCAAGGATCATCCTCATGCAGGTGTGGAGGAAAGACTTAGCCTCATTCAGGTGTGGAGGTAAGGATTAGCCTCATGCATATATATATAGGTAAGGATTAGCCTCATGTAGATGTAGAGGCAAGGATTAGCCTCATGCAGGTGTAGAGGCAATGATTAGCCTCATGCAGGTGTAGAGGCAAGGATTAGCCTCATGCAGGTGTAGAGGCAAAGACTAGCCTCTCTCCAGCATGGAGGCATGGATTAGCCTAATTCAAGTGTGGAGGCAAGGATTAGCCTTATAAAGATATGGAGGCAAGGATTAGCCTCATGAGATTATGGAGGCATGGATTAGCCTTATGCAATTGTGGAGGCAAGGATTAGCATCATTCAATTATGGAGGCGGGGATTAGCATCATACAGACAGGGAGGTGGGGATTAGTCTCATGTAGGTATAGAGGTAGGTATTAGCCTCATGCAAATGTGGAGGCAGGGATTAACCTCGAGAAAATGGGCGGAAAGGATTAGCTTCATGCAAATATGGAGGAAAGGATTAGCCTCATGCAAATAAGGAGGCAAGGATCAACATCAGGCAAATATGGAGGCAAGGATTAGTCTCATGCAATTATGTGGAGGCAAGAATTAGCCTCAGGCAGATAAAGAGGCAAGGATTGGCCTCATGCAATTATAGGGAGGCAAGGATTAGCCTCATACAGATATGCGGAACAAGGCTTAGTCCCATGCAAAGAGCGATTAGGAAATAAGAGTAGCATATGTCTAAACTGGAGATATAGTCGGTATCTGATGGCCTCATTAGTAGTGATCTCGTTATAAGAATATATTTGTGGACATTATTGCTACATAAGATGTACATACGTTCAAATAAAAATTGTAAGTTTTGTTGGGGGGAGGGGAGGAGGTTGGTTCGTGCTTCTATCCGCTGGCCTTGATTTGCTTCGTTCTGGCAGCCTTTCAAGCTTCCCTGGGTAACACCTGACTGTTATGGAAATAGAGTTTTGGAAAAATACACAATTATTGATAAAAATAGAGTTATTTAGAAACGTGTTGAAATATTAAGTAATTTTTTGGATGAACTAGTGACTGTAACACATTTCAGAGACACAACTTCCTTATGTTAGAATTTTGAGGATCCTCGTCATAATCCTTCCCTAGTTTGGTAGATGATCCTTTGGGCGCATCCAAGTAATGAGTCTTGTTGAACCTTCTTAGGAATTTTGAGAATTCTTCTCTAAATTCTACCCCAGTTTCTTAATCAATTTATGACTGTCCGATATATGTTGGCGTTAGCTGGACTTGCTCCGGAATTTAGAGGGTCCTCCTCAAATTCTATCCCAGTTTCTGATCTTGGGGGAAATGGAAATTTTATTATGGTATGACTGAACCCATAAGCCTACTCGTATCCGCTCTTAAATGGGAATCATGTCAAATGTAGTCCAATTACATCATATGAGGAAATGTATATAGTCTAAGCATAGTATCTTTTAACTGCGTCTAAATTGATTAGTTTTGGCAAGATTTCTCCATCCACCTCTGCGAGTATGAGTTCCCCTTCTGTCAGCACCCTGTTAACCATGTACAGACCTTGCTAGTTGGGAGAGAATTTCCTGTTGGCTTCATCTTGATGTGGGAAGTTCTTCTTCAATACCAGCTGCTTTGGTGCGAACTGTCTTGTTTTGGCCCTTTTGTTGAAAGCTCTAAACATTATGTGATAAAGTTGACCGTGAAATACTGCATTCATCCTTTTACCATCTATGAGGGCCAATTGTTTATAGAAGATCCTTATCCATTCTGCGCTACTGAGTGCAACTTCGTGTATGATTCTTAAAGAAGGAATCTCTACCTTAGCTGGGATGACAGCCTTGGTACCATAAACTCAGCATGTAGGGAGTTGCTTGGATTGACGTGTGAATCGTAGTATGGTAACCCCAGCAGAGCAAAAGAAAGCTTCTCGTGCCATTATTTGTGGTTTTCCACCATCTTCCTTAGTATCTTCTTGATATTTTTGTTCACAGCTTTTACGGCTCCATTTATCTGAGGTCTATGGGTAGTGGAATTCTTGTGCTTGATCTTGAAAGTTTCATACATGGATTTCATCAGATTACTGTTGAGGTTGACGGAATTATCAGTAGAAATAGACTAGGGAACTTCAAATCGGCAAACAATACAATCTTTGACAAAATCTGTGATGACTTTCTTGGTTACGGCTTTGCAAGATGTAGCCTCTACCCATTTTGTGAAGTAATCAATGGCTGCCAGAATAAACCTGTGTCCATCTGAAGTAGTAGGCTTGATCGAAATGATGGCATCCATTCTCCAGCCGGCGAGTGGCCAAGGTGAGCTTGTTGCATTAAGCTTATTTGATGACACTTTTATCATATCAGCTTGCACTTGACATTGGTAGTATTTGCGAGCATACTGGACACAGTCTGTTTCCATGGTCATTTAAAAGTAACTGGTCCTGAGTATCTTATTGGCTATGACAAAACCATTCATGTGCATACCGCAAGTCTCAGCATGTATATCCTCAAGTAGTTTAGAAGCTTCTTTTGCATCGACACATCTTATCAATCCCAAATCAGGAGTTCTTCTATACAAGTTTCCTCTACTGTAGAAGAAGTGATTGGAAAATCTCGGGAGTGTGTGTTTTTGGATACTTTCCTTTCTCCAAATACTCATTGATGTCATGGAACCAAGGTCTTCCATCTGTTTCTTCTTCAACATGGGCACAATATGCCGACTGATTGTGGATTCTTACTAGGATATGATCATGAAGTTCATCTGGATGTTTCATTATGGATGAAAAAATGGCCAATGCATTGGAAAACTCATTTTGGATTCTGGGCACATGTCAAAATTCTTTAACCTCTTTCTAAATTCCTGCACATAGTGTAGATTTGGAAATATCTTGGAATTTTTGGTTTCTCACTCTCCTTGTACCTGGTGCACAACCAAATCTGAATTACCAGTTACCAGCAACTCCTGAATATTAATGTCGACTGCCATGTTAGGTCTTAATATACAGGCATTGTTTAGCATATATCGGATAATGTTGACCTATTTTTGATACCAAAACCGCTCCAATTCCTACCCCTTTGAAATTTGCAGCTCCTTCAAAGAACATCCTCCAACTGTCACATGATTTAGTAACGTCTTCTCCTACGAATAACACCTCTTTATCAGGAAAATACATTTTAAGGGTTTGTAATCTCCTCTCATCGGATTCTTAGTAAGATGATCTACCAATGCTTTCCCTTTGACCGCCTTTTGAGTTACGTATATGATATCGAACTCACTTAACAATATCTGCTGTTTGGCCAACTTCCCGGTTGGCATAGGTTTCTATAATATATACTTCAAAGGATCTATCCTAGATATGAGGTATGTGGTATAGGAAAAGAATTAATGTATCAACTTATAGGTCGTCTAGGTTGACGCACAACAAGTGTGTTCCAGCTATGAGTACCGTAATTCGTAAGGCATGAGCTTCTTACTCAAGTAATATATAGCTTGCTCTTTTCTCAATGTCTCTTCATGTTATCCTAAAACACATCTGAAGGCTCCATCCAATACAAATAGAAGAGTAGCAAAGGTCGTGCTGGTTCTGGCGGGACCAAAACTTGTGTTGTGGACATGTACTCCTTCTTCTTGTCAAAAGCTTTTTGACAATCCTTGATCCAGTTTATCTCGAAATATTTCCTCAGTATCTTGAAGATGGGTTCACATATAACTGCGGAATATGCCTTGAAGCGACTGATATAGTTTAGACGTCCTAGGAAACTCATCACGTCCTTTTGCTCCTAGGTGGTGGTAATTCCTGAATAGCCTTACTTTTGAAGGATCTAGCTTGATCCCTCGACAGTTTACAATGAAACCCAATAACTTTCCTGCGGGAACCCCGAATGCTCCATTGGCATGGTTTAGTTTCAAGTTGTACCTCCTTAGTCTGTCGAAGAACTTTCTCAAGCCTGCTATGTGATCTGCGGCCATGTTGGATTTAATAATGACGTCGTCCACATAGACCTCTATTTATTTGTTTATCATATCATAGAAGAGGGTTGTCATGGATCTCATGTAGGTAGCCCGAACATTCTTTAGACCAAATGGAATCATCTTGTAGCAGTATACCCCCATGGTGTGATGAAAGCTGTTTTCTTTGCATTTTCTTCATCCCTCTAGATCTGGTGATAACTCGTGAATCAATCTAAAAAGTATTAGAGTTCATGTTTGTCACAATTTTCAATTAGGATATGTATATTTGGCAGTGGAAAGTCATCCTTTGGACTTGATCAATTTAAGTCTCGATAATCAACACATACTCTAGCTTTCCCATCTTTCTTCAGAACTGGCACGATGTTGGCTAACCTGGTTGGGTACTTGACCATCCTAAGAACTTTGGCTTTGATCTACTTAGTAACCTCCTCCTTGATTATCAGTCTCATATCTAGTTTGAATTTTCTGAGTTTTTGCTTCACTAGCGGGCCCATTGGATCAGTAGGTAAGCCACTATGGACGTGCTCAAACTGGTCATGTCATCATAGGACCATGCGAAAATGTCCTCATACTCCCTTAAGAAACGAATGTACTCTTCATTCTTTGTCGGTGATAAGTGAACACTGATGCGAGTCTCCTTTATGATCTCGGCGTCCACAAGTTTACTGCTTCAGTTTCGTCCAAGTTGGACTTAGGCTTATCCTCAAAGTTTTCAACCTCCATGACAATTTACTCAGGTATCTCATCTTCTTCAACCGAATACCTATTCTCATGTTATGTTGTTTTATTACATATCACAGTTATCGGTTCATCATGAAAAGTAATAATACTGATGTAGAAGAAAAAGTGTAGAAACTAGTAATGAATAATAAAGAGAAATGTATTTGATTTAAAACTGAACAACATCCAGACAAATACGGCTTGATGAATCAAGCAATTCTTTCAAACAAAGTTACTGAAAATCTGAAATGCCTAGAGTGGTTATAAAAATGAAATATACCAAGCTACCTAGGGAGACGGCAGGCTCGGGATGGTGTGGGGGTGCAGTTCCTAAGAACATCTCCCTTCTTCACAGTCTAAATAGTGAAGCATTCTTATTCCTCCTCCTCATTATTGCACTGCAATCCATGTCTTCGTCCTCCAAGAATTGATTCATCAGCTGAGCTAATGCTTCCTTTTCTGCAGTTCCCCATATTGTATCAGCTTGGTGAAAATCATGATCCAGATGCGGCACTGGTTGCTTGAGAGGGTAATACGGTCCACGCCATGGAGGCAACCAATTTTTATACTCTTTCCATGTATACTGGTATCTGAGCCCGAACGTAGTATCATGACCCTTCAGCTGTATCGATTTAGTAATACCCTTGTTGGCCCAAGTTCAGATAAAGTTATGAAGATTGACAAAATGAACTCAGTCGTGAACCAGGTCCATCATGTGAGCCATAGTGTTAATATACTTATACATGTGAGATGCGTGTGAAGTAGATAAGTCTCAAGGATCAACAACAATATCTCTTGAGTTGATCGAAAAGGTTGTATAGGATAAGGAGTTGAAGTCTCTTTATGTGAAGAGAACTACATTCAGATAAAGAATAAGGATTGGAGTTTGAATTGTTCCAAGACTCGAATTTTACGAAGGATCAACAATTCAAGTTTTAATCAAACTCTAATTACTGACTCTATAAATAATAATGCTTTTTCTCTTTTACAGGTATGCACATACGTAGAAGTTAAACTAAATTGAGAGAAAAAGAGCAAGGCAATTTTTCAAGCAATTTATGTGAGATTAAAGTATGCACTCCTGCAGCTACTTGAACGAGATAGAAGAACCAGTTCCATTGTATTTATTCTTAGTCTAGTTCAATTGTGGTTGGTAGTTTAAAATTGTACCTTTCTAGCTTTCATAGAATCAATTGTAGTAGGTACTTTTAGTATTCTAGTTAGAGTTAACTTGAAGGTGTTGCAACAGTTGAGGCTGTGTGCCACATTGGGACTAGAGTTAATCCTTAGGTTTACAAAGAGTTTTATAAAATGCTATTTTGGCTTAATGATTTTACTGAATGTTTGGAAAAATTCTACTGAGTAGTAGGTCGTGATTTTTTCACCTTTTGAGCCGGGTATTTTTCACGGAAAAATCTCCGTGTTCTTTATTTTATGCACTCTTAATTCCACAAACAGTCATAGTTAGTACATCTAGAAGAACCAGGTTCTTCTAATGAGAAAATTAGGTACCACACAAATCACCCCCCCCTCTTGTGTGGTATTGACATTTAGAACATCACCTGGTATCAGAGCAGGTTATCCTTGAAAAGGCTAACACCTTAGGAAAAGATCAACAATGAGTGCACCACCTGGGAACTGGGAAGGGAAATCCACTGCAAGGCCTCCACTTTTCAATAGTCAGTACTATTCTTGGTGGAACAACAGAATGAAAGATCACATTATAGGGGAAGATTATGAACTTTGGGACATAGTCACTGATAGTTCCTAGCAACCACTAAGAAGAATGCTGAAGGAATTGATGTGCCAAGAACAAGGGTTGATTGTACTGCCGAGGACCTGAAGAAGTGGGAGAAAAATTCTAAGGCCAAGAAGTGGCTTGTATGTGGTCTAGGACCAGATGATTACAAGAGGATCCAAAGCTGTACAACTGCTAAGGAAATATGAGACAGTCTGCAAGTGTCTCATAAAGGAACACCTCTAGGGACAAGATCAAAGAGGAACACTTCTGTATTCTCAATATGGGAATTTTACTATGAAGGAAGGAGAAACTATCCAGGAGATGTAGACGAGATTCACCCATTTTACAAATGAACTTAAATCTCTTGGATTGATTATCCTTGAAGAAGACAAGGTTGAGAAGATTCTGATAAGAGTTCTACCAGTCACACGGGAAAGAAAAATCACTGCCTTTCAGGAATCCAAGAACATTGCTACCCTCACACTGGATTAACTACTTGGAAATTTAACTGCCTATAAAATGAGGAGACAAACCATGAAGATGGATATCCCCCAAATGGAGAGAAACTTAGCTCTCAGAATTGGTGAAGGTGCAGATTTGGAGATGACGAAGTGGCTATGATCACTAGGGATTTCAACAAGTGCCTGATGAGAGGAAAGGGTTTTTCAAGAGGTACAAACTTCAACAAAACAAGAGCTCCGGAGAAACAGACCAATGAGGGATGCTACAGTGTCCTACAACATAGGTCTGAAAATCTTAGACTGAAATTAGGAACAGGAAAGAAGATAGCAGACCACACATATCTCACTCTAGAAGAAAGTTTGGGAAAAATGAAAGATGAAATATACAGGAAAGATGAATTCATCAAAGTCTTAAAAGAAGATCTAGGAAAAGTGAAACATGAACTAGACAGAACTTGCAAGTGGAACAAAGCCTCTGATGCTCTCTCCTGGTTGTAAGAGCATCATAAAAGTAACAAAAGAGGACTTTATGGGACTCAAGCTCCTAAATGGGATCCAAAAATAAAGTACCTCACTCTTCCTGAAAATAAATTTTGCACACACTGTGGTAAGACTGGCCATTACAAATATGAATGTAATGCAAAAGAAATGGCCAGTCGAAGGAACAAAGTTTTTGTTGAAGAAAAGAATAAGTTGCTTGGATGGGCAAGAGGGAATTTAATTCATACTTTTGCTTATATAAAAGGACGCAAACTAGTTTGGGTTTTAAGACTAACCCCTGATTTTCTTTTGCAGGTCCAAGTGAAAGGGAGGAGCCAAATACGGTATATGGATAGTGGTTGCTCAAAACATATGACTGGGGACAAGGACCAGTTCCTTTTACTTGAGGACTTAAAATGAGGTAATGTCACCTTTAGTAATGGAAAGAAAGGTGAGATCATTGGGATTGGAAAGGTAGGCAAGACTGATTCTCATTCCATAGAGAATGTATACCTGATAGATGGTTTGAAATATAGCTTAATAAGTGTGTTACAATTGTGTGACAGAAGTAACCTTGTGGCTTTTACCTCAACCAAATGCTTTGTGATTAACGTTACCTCTAACAAGATTGTTTTGCAGGAAAAAGAGAACAATATTTACATTGTAGATTTCTCAACTCTTTCAGAAAATGAACTCACTTGGTTAAGTGTGTTAGTCAGTGATCCCCTCCTATGGCACAAAAGACTTGGCCATGCCAGTCTAAATCATCTAAACAAATTAGTCTCCAACGACTTGGTGATAGGGTTACCTAATATCAAGTTCAAGGAAGACAAAGTTTGTATGGCATCTGCAAGGGGGAAACATGTAAGGTCATCCTTAAAATCCAAGAAAATTGTAAGTACGTCCAAGACGTTAGAACTGGTTCATATGGATCTCTGTGGTCCAATGAGAATCATGAGCAGAGGTGGAAAGAAATATGTGATAGTGTTTGTTGATGCTTATTATAGATTTACTGGGTACTATTTTTGACATCTTAAGATGAGTCATTTGAAATATTTACTGCTTTTTTTAGAAAAACTCATAAACAATTAGGAAATCAACTTGCATCCATTAGGTCTCATCATGGAACTGAATTCGAAAATACAAACTTTTCTGAATATTGTGATGAAAATGACAACTTCTTTGCCACTAGGACTCCATAACAAAATGGAGTAGTTGAAAGAAAGAACATGACACTTGAAGATATGGCAAGGAACATGCTTCTCTCTAGTAAATTAAGTCACAGCTCTGGGCAGAGGCTGTAAACATAACATGTTACATAATCAATAGATGCATGAATAGACCTCTTGTTAAGAAAACTTCCAATGAGTTACTTAAAGGGAGAAAACCAAACATATCCCAAATTAGGGCATTTGGTTGCAAGTGCTTTGTCCACAATAATGGAAAAGACTCCCTAGGTAAGTTTGATCCCAGAAGTGATGAGGGAGTACTCTTGGGATATTCTACACATAGAAAAGCATATAAAGTGTTCAATAAAAGAACTTTGTATGTAGAAGAAAGTGTGCATGTTGTATTTGATGAAACTAACATTCTTTCTGAGAGACAAGAACATGAAGATGAAGCCATTGGACTGGTCAAAGACTTGGCTGAAGCATCAAATCAAGTAAAAGTGGCACCTATCGAAGGAACATGTGATAGAACAGGTTATTCCTTACAGGGAAACCTAACAGGGGGAAAAAATCAAATAGGAATTGAAATAAACTCCTTGAAGGAACCTGTTCATGAACCTGTTTCTCAGAAAATGGTTGAAACATCCAACAGAAGCCAGTTGGTTGTGAAAACTCACAAGTATCAAAGTTCTCATCCCATTGAGAACATTCTCACTGATCCAACATGTGGAGTCAAAACAAGATCACAATTAAAGAATCTGTGTGCATTTGATGCTTTTCTATCTTTTGTTGAAAGTAAAATTGTTGTTGAGGCTGTGCAAGATATAGATTGGGTCAATGCTATACAGGAGGAACTCAACCAATTTGAAAGAATTCAATTCAGGAATCTAGTTCCAAGACCCAAGGACAGATCAGTCATTGGTACAAAATGGGTCTTCAGGAACAAACTTGATGAAGATGGAACCGTTACAAGAAACAAGGGAAGGCTGGTGGTTTAGGGCTACTGCCAAGAGGAAGGTATTGACCATGATGAGAACTTTTCTCCAGTCTCAAGACTAGAGGCAATCAGACTCCTCATAGCCTTTGCAGCACATATGGAATTTACTCTCCATCAGATGAATGTCAAAAGCACTTTTCTGAGTTGATACCTCAAGGGAGAAGTTATGTAAAACAACCTCCATGTTTTGAAAGCAAGGAATGTGTTGAGCATGTATACAAGCTAGACAAGGCTCTATATGGGGTCAAACAGGCACCAAGAGCTTGGTATGAACGACTATCAAAATTCCTACTAGAGCATGGGTACAAAAGAGGTAAAATTGACAGCACTTTGTTCCTAAGGGAAAAAGGTAAAGACCTCCTTGTTGTGCAAATATATGTTGATGGCAGAATATTTGGGACCGCTACTGATAGGTTGAGTAAGGAATTCGCAAAACTAATAGGAAGTGAGTTTGAAATGACTATGACGGGTGAACTAAACTTCTTCTTAGGCTTGCAGATCAAACAAAGCCCAAACGCGACCATGATCCATCAGCAGAAGTATACGAAAGAACTAATTAAAAAGTTTAAAATGGGGGACTCCAAAGAAATAAATACACATATTGCAACTGCCACTAAATTAGATGTTGATGAACCTGGTTCATTAGTTGATCAAACGTTGTATAGGGGTTTGATTGGTTCACTCTTTTATGAAGGGAGGCTACACCATCAGCATAATGTCATGTCGAGAGCCACCAGGAAGAGTGTCAAAAACATTTCTTATCACTTCCCTCGAAGAAATGCAAATACTATCTATGCGCGGGGAAATCAGGAGACAAACTTTCCCTCGATATAATGCTTCGAAGGGTAAATCCCGAAGGCGCAGGATCTAGATTTGTTTGCTTCCCTCGAGATCTACCAATGCCTTGCCCAAATCGGGCATCGGCTAAGGCCCTGATGGGAAAAGATACCCCTCGAGAGATGCATCCGGGGTCCACGATGCTTGTCCAAGCGGCTTGATGCTAGCCCTTATACAAATAAGAAAAATAGGTTGTCACATCTTATTCTTTTGTTGTACTATGTATTCCGTACTAAGTTTGGACACCCTTTTTCTATGAAAGAAGGGTCACCAATACCTTGTATGATATCTCCAAATGTATTACAAAAGAGCAATAATATACTCCCTCCACCTTTCTCTAATCTCTCTATGGTTTAAAGTCATTTCGATAGTTAACTATTCTCTTAGTTTGTCGAATAAGCATATTCTGAGATTGCCATAGCATTTTATTGTTTCTTCGTTTGTTCTTCATTATTTGAGTCAACACTAATAGTATATAGCCTTACTCAACTATGTTCCTACTTGTTATCCCCTTCCCAACTACCCTCGACAAGCCCGAGTTAGGCTAGAGGCTCGGTTCCGAGGTGTCTACTGGCTAGTTTTGATCCCGAAAATCACCCCCTTACTAGTTCAATTATTGCTTTGGTTAACTCAATATCTATCACTTTACTTTACGTTTTAGCACTAACCAGTGTTACAAACTATCTTGGAAATAGATCACGTATTTTTAGAGTCCTATTTACAAATTTAATTGTTGTTACCATTTTAAAGGTAAAAAGTTTCCTAATGACCTCAAGGATCCCGAGATGTTCTCACAGCTAGACCTTTATCAAATAATAGCTGAATTAGGTGCGGCACGAAAGTGCTAGCCCTGATATGCCAGAGTTTAAAGAGATCTCAAGGATATCTAAGAAGTACACATACCGTAGGGTCAGGACCTAGTATTCTAGGAGTAAGTGGAAATGCGTAATGGTTTGAAAGAGTTTAACAGACGGTATAAAGAAAGGCCTTGGGATTGAAAGAATTTCTGAAAAACCAGTACTAATTAAGTGATAAAAAATGTTTGAGGAAAGTATGAAAACAGTCTACAACCAGGATACAAATCATAGAACAAACATGCTTTAGGAACAACTTTCACACAAGGGGGAGAGGGTTGGGAACATAAAGAGTACACCTTAATGGAGCACACAAACAACAATATACATAGAGTTTTTGAGGGGTTCTATAGAACAAGTAGGTTAGACAGAATGCAGGTCGTGCAGCTAAGATCACAGTAGAAACATGTTGAGGACAGATAAACACAACCAAATTCACTCTAAGAAGATTAGATAACTTAGCAGGAGTGGAGCAGAATAGGAAAGAAATTATTCTAGGCAACTACTAACAAATGAAGGCATGCTAATCACATAAAAATAGGGTTCATTCTAGATAAACAGTAGTTAGTCAATCAAGTTTAGTTACATATGTAGATATGTTAAACAAGATAGAAAATAAAGAAATCATAGGAAACATGCTAATCATGGATTTGAATAGGTAGTATTTGTTATGCTCGGTATGTTGTAAACAGAAGACAGGATGGCTCAGGCCATATGAACTAGTGAAGTAAATAAACACATAGGTCTAGGTTCTTGAAAATTAATCAGAACCATACCTAGTTAAACAAAACACAAGATATGAGAAAGGTATTGTGCAATTTCTAGCCTTGGCTTGCAGCCGGCTAGAATAACAGAGATCATAAATAGCAAAGAGAGTAGAGAGAGTCTTTTTTTAGAGTGTAAAAGTGGTAGTTTTTGCAGTATTGTTCGCCTTTGAAGTGAGAATAGGTAAAGGCATATATAGTAGTCAAAAGTTAAACAAATAAGGTTAGGGTTCAATTATATAGCAATTAGAGAAATTCACAGAATCAGTCACACACGTAAAATCAGTAGGTCTTCCCCTTAATTAGGGGATAATCAATCGGCGGTAAAAACATGACAAGTATCTCAGGAAGGGAATAAAGTAAGATGTATAGAGTAGGTATTTAGGGGTGAAAGAACAAGAGTTCAATTAAGTAAACAATTGGCAAGAATCAGCAAATAACAAATAAGGCAAGAGATAACTAATTGAGGCAAGAAGCTCAATCAAACCTAGTATAGCAGTAAGAATCAAAGGTATTGTTAAGGAAACGAGTTCAAATCGGACTAAAATAAGAACTTCAAATAGTCAAGGGTTTAATTCAAAGAGAAAATCACGTAAAGGGCCAGCAAATATCACAGACAATTCTAATCGGCAAGAAAGGAATAGTATGGATTCAACATATAGGTTTTAATGAAGCAAATTGGTAAATCCAAAATTCCAAACAACTTTGATTTAAGGAGAAAAATGCAGTCTTACCAGGAATAGTCAGAATGAACATAAACATAAATAATTAGTAGAAACGTTGAACCAAGAAACTTAGTAGAGGAATATAAGGATACAAAAATCATGAGACATCTAAATCGCTAAAGAAAACTCACAAGAACCAAGGCAAGAACAAAGTCAGTACACAAGTACTCAAAAACCAAACAAAGAATGTCGAAAAATTAGGGTTTTTAGTATAAACAAGTTAAAGTTAGAGCAACCATACAAAATCATTTAAAACATATAAGAAATAGAAAATTATCAAATGTTTTGGAAAAAAAGAAATTTCCAAAACCATAGTTTGGAAAATCATTTGAAAATCAGATGGTTCTTGTAGAAATCAAAATGTTCTTGTATAACTCATATGAAATAGGTCCAACCCATCTCAGATCTGTATAGATCTAAGAAGTTCAGAAGGAAAAAAATTAAGGTTTCGAGGAGAAAAACACAGAGGTGAAGAAGTAAGCTTAGAAACCCATGGATCTAAGAGAGATAACGGTCACAGTATAAGACTCAATTTCTTGCTCATTATCAATATATAGATACTCGTCACCATGCCTATACATCGAACTTAATAAGAATACATAGCAAATAATACAACACCAATTCCCTTAAGCTAAGGTTAGACCAAACACCTACCTCGATTCCACGACCAAAATCAAGCTAAGGTCAATCGCAAACGCGTAGAAGGAAAGGGAGGAGCTGGGCCTAAGGCTATTTGGCCAACGCGAACGCAAAGTGGGGAACGCGAATGCGAAAGGGCAGGGTCAACTGGTCTTCACAAACGCACTCAGGAGGTCACGAATGCGATGGAGGTCAAGCCTGGTGCAGATTTTTTTAAAGCAGGTTCTAGCTCATTCCATACATTTCTCTACTAGTGTAAGCGATTTTGGAGAGGCTTAAAGGGGAGGTTTTTGTCATCTATGTCAAGGTAAGCGATCGCTGCATATTGTGAGTTAAATAGAAATTATATATGGATTTAGAAATGAAATTTGTAGAAATTTGAGATTTTGAAGAAAAACATAAAAATTGGTATTTTTGGATTTTGACCACGAAATCGGACATTTAATTGATAATGGATTATGTATTTGAGTTCGTAATGTTATGGGTAATAGTTATCATAAAAAATTTCAAAATCTGGGCACGTGGTCCGAGGAAGACTTTATCGACTTTTAAAGGGAGTTGGAAATTGTTTTAAATTGACTTGTTATGAGTATTTATAGTATATATTTTTTGGTTTGCACATTTGTTTGACTACTTTGGGAACGACAAGCTTCAGTTTGAGTTGAGAAAAGCTTCGGAGCCGGTTATAAAACATTAGAGGCAGGTAAGTCTTTTTTATAACCTTGTAAGAGGAATTAACCCTATAGGTGAATTGGTTTAATATGTGCTTCTATTTGTAGGGGCTACGTACACATGAAGTGATAAGAGTCCATATGTAGCTATTAATTATGCTTATGTTCGGATAGTCTAGGACCCAAATCATATTATCCTTGCGATGTTTTTACCCTACTCACTAATCTAATTACTTAAATCACACTGGAACTTGATAAAGGAATTTTAAAAGGACAAATTTCATTTGCTTGAGTTTTGGACGGGTTACTTGACTATTAATGAGAAGTGGTATTTCTTTGAATATTAGCCTCTTAAAAATCTTGAATAGATTGTTTATAAAACATCTTCTCTTCTTGTGGAGCGGGCCAAATGCCTCGGTACCAAATAGATGCATCTATGGTCCATGCCATTCAATCCTCGTCAGTGCACAATTTATATATTTGTATGTTGGATCGGGCTGTATGACCCCGGCATAATTCATGCTTAATATTTCTTGGAGTCCAGTTATAATCGATATTGTTTCATTGGTTGAGAGATTAATTTTTTAAATAATGGAAATTAATTTAGGATTTACTATTAGTGATATAACCATTTATTGATTTCTTATTATTGAGTTTTCAACCGTACCTATATAATCCATGCTTAATTATAATTTCAGTACTATATTTTTTAGCCCATAGCAAGTGTCGAAGAAGATCTCTTGTTACTACTTCTTTGAGGTTAGACTAGATACTTATTGGGTACGCGTTGATTTACGTACTCATACTACATTTGCTACATATTTTGTGCATGTAAATATATGTCTAGTGGTCTCGCGGGTGCAGAGGCACGGTTATTACGGGGACTTAGCTGATATGCATCCCATGTTACGAGTTTGCGACACACATAGTCTCCATCAAGGTTATTTACATTCTCCTATCTAATTTATATTTGTATATGGCAAAATCAGAGGGTTCAATTTCTTGTCATTAAGACATTTCAGGAGATCATTTCAAAGCCTCGGGGCTGCAAAGTTGTGGTTATGTTTCCTCCCTCGAGGTTCATCGACACCTGACCTAGGGGCAATGGTGATCGCGACCATGATAAGGAAGGGGAAGTTCCCAAGGTACATGGGTAAGACTGACAATTCCTAGACGGTCTACTCTAAATCCGAATCAGGATGTCATGTCTAGGTGTCCCTTCTCCATATCATTACAATTAATGCATTTTGAACTATGTTGGGATTCTCCTTCTATATAAAGGGGATCCTTACCATTTTGTAAAACTTTGTTGCTCTAAATACTCCACATGAAATATAGAAGAATATTCTCTTTTCTCTCTAATATACTCTCTTGATATTATTACTCTCATTTATTACATTCATATTTGTTCTTCACTTATTGCTTATCATTGCCCATAAAGAACATTCGTTGATTATTTTATAACTGTTAAGCTATACCCCGATTACCCTGGATAGATTGTAGCTGAGCCCTAGGATCAACCTCGAGGACCTAAATCGACAAGCTCGAGGCCTCGAATAACTAGCCTATCGGTGTGATTACAACTTTCTCCTTAACATTATTTTGTCTAAGTCTCACATATCTAGCATCAGCTACTTAACAACTAGTAGAAAAATAGGTCACGTATTTTTAGAGTCCTATCAACAAATTTAATTATTCTTACCATTTTTCTGGTAAACAATTTGGTGCCCGCCGTGGGGCTAAAATAATAGTGATTATTTTCTTGCTGGTTTCATTACACAACATAAGTTATATTTCATACCTTTTCTTGTCCAAAGATCTTTGATTTTAGGTTATAATGTCTGGTTCAGTAAACGACAATATTGAGAACCATGGAGAAAATGGTGTGGTTGTTCCGGGTGTTGGTGAGCCGCCAGAAAATCTTGAGAACGCGTCAGGGCCAATTCTGGCAGATGAAGTTTCATGTGATGCTCTATATGTCGAAATAAACTCCCACACTAACAGGAGCATACACCAAAGCGACAAACAGGAAGCCCAAAAAACCCCAGCTCGGGAAGAACGGGAAGTTAGCCTTCATGTTATTTTTGAAATGTTGTAGGCACAACAGCTCGCTATTGCTTAGTTGCAAAGTCACCAAAAAACTCCTAGCTCGGTAGCGCCAGGGACAGCTCCCTCGGCCGAATAGGTACCGCAGAGGTCAAATAATAGTGGGCCGATAGCCGATCCCGCTGATAACTAGGGATTATGATGCATTTTGTACTCCTTCTTACTTGAGTTTTGATTAGAAATATGTACAAAATAGTAAATTCTTACTTGTTGTACTTGATTGCAGGGTTTGATCAACAAGGTCACAGTTTGTCAAAAAACCCAGCTCAATAAGGAGTTAAACATGCACAAGTACCAAGAACAAGTCCAAGCTCAGTATAACAGGACCAATGCGACCGCACTCAATTATGTGCGGTCTGCAAAGAAAAGGTTCAGAGATTAGTCACCATAGGCAGCAAAGCTATGCGGCCGCACTCCACTTTGTGCAGTCTGCAAAGAAGAGGTTTAGAGAGTGATAATTTCAGGCATCCAAGTAATGCGGCCACACTCCATTCTGTGCGGTCTGTATTGACTTCATTGCAGCTACACTCATTTTTTTGTGGTCTGCAAAGCTCAAGTTCAAAGAGTTGTCAAGTTGGAGGATTATTGTCTGCGTTCCATTTTGTGCGGACCACAACAGGAGCCACCGCGGCCACGGTGCATTTTGTGTGGTACATGGTGGCCAAGTTCAGAGAGTAGAAATTTGAGCTAAAATCCTTAATGCGGACGCACTAGGCCCGTAGGAGTATTTTTGACCTAGTATAAATAGTTTATTTTCTAATTTTTAGGTCATCAGTTTGACTTGGAAGTTGAGTTGCGCTCGTGAATAGTGTTCTTTTACCTTTTGGAGTGATTTTACAATAGTTTTACTATTGAATCTTCAAGTTTTAATTAGTAATTTAATATTATGGGGTTATCTTCATCTATTTCTTTTTTTTCCCTCTATTATCATGAGTAGCTAAACCCATCAGCTAGGTTGTGGCTCAACCCTAGTGTGAGTAATTGATGGGTCTTGTATTCTAAAGCTTGAATGTCTATGGGTGTTTGATGTTTGGGATAATTTATGGTTTTAACGTTGAATTAATGGTTACAAACACTAGTTTATGCCTAGGTGACTTGGGCTCTTCTTGAGAAATAGAGCCTAAGTTTATAAAATTAGTCCAACAAGGAATTAGGGCGTACTCAAGAGAATTAAAAAACTCAATTAAAGGGTTAAACCGAGAGATCGTAATACTCGACTTGAACCTCAATTGCTTGCACAAATGATCATCACCAATTGACTTGAGAAAGTCAATTAGGCAAAATCACTCAAACTACCAAAAGGTATAGAGTGAGTAGAATCGTGCAATGGTTATACCGTAATCCCCAAATATGACAACCTAGCCTTAGACACGAGAACCTGTCAAGTATCCACCTAGGAGAAAGTCACTACCCTAGTGCATTTTAAATAATTAGAATATCTTCAATAGTCTTCTCTTAGCTTAAGTTAGTTTAATTTAGCATATTAGTAGTATAAATTTAGAAGTAATATCCAAACCAAAAATGTTTAGAAGTAAAATTAGGAACAAATACACAACTCCACGTTAGATATAAACTCAATTCCAATCTCTAGCTCCCCATGGAAATCGATCCCGACCGTCTCGGTAAAAGTTCATTTGACTTCTCTTGCTACTTTATAGTAGTACGTGGTTAGCCTCAATAAGTTTTTGGCAACATTGCCGATGAGCTAATGGTTTTGGCTCTCTATCTAAATATTTTGTGTATTTGTTTTCTTTCCTTATGCGTTACTAATTTGTTTGTGTCACAACTTTAGGTACAAAATGGCAGCAAACAACAATGACCCTTTTGGCAATATGGTTGCGTGGGAGGAGGTATATGTTATTGGAGATGATGGGGTGCCTCTTGTACCTCAAGGAAAACGTAGAGGCTGCCAGGCCAATGCAAATGAAAATATTCCAGACCCTCCTCTGCCACCTCCAAGAGTGGATCCTCAAGTTCTTCCCAACCAACTCTATGCTAGTGCAATTTTCCTGCCCCTGATCCGGGTGGGATATTTTCAAATTACTAATGTGATGCTGACATTGTTGGAGCAGCGAGGGTATTTCATGGATGCTCCCACTCAGAATGCTTACAAATATCTCAAAGGATTTGTGGATACCTGTTGGGGGAGCAAGCAAACCATCATGTCCGAGGATGCTCTTCGACTGAGACTCTTCCCGTTTTCACTTTGAAGGAATGCATTTTATTGGCTCAAGTGACTTCCCAACCATTCTATCACTACTTGGGATGATTTGGCGGATAAGTTCATTGCCAATTTTTTCTCACCGGGGCACATGTCAGCACTAAGGGACGAGATCTTAGCTTTCGAGCAAGAGCCCACCAAAACATTACATGAGATTTGGGGAGATATAGAACCATGGTGAAGGAATGACCCAACAATGATATGACCGAAGCAATGACACAAAAGACCTTCTACCGAGGCATCAACATAATGAATCAATTCATCGTGAATCAACTGGCTGGGAGTAATTTCATGAAGTTGCCTTATAATGAAGTTTGTGCTCTTCTTGATGAGATGGCTGACACGTCCTCCGCTTGGCAAAGTAGGGCCAATGTGCCACAGTGTGACACTACGATCACTCACTTGCACAAAGAACTAAATAACCATAGGCAGGCTATAGCAAAACTTACAACAACAATGAACTAATTAGCAAAGGCACAGTAGCAACAAGTTCAAAATCCCCACACAGTGAATGCCATGTAGGGTGTCAACATGCTAGTGAACAATAGAAGACAAGGAGGTCAATAGAGTGAACAATAGAAGACAAGGAGGTCAATAGTACCAAGGGAGTTCAAATCAATTTGTCAATGATTGCGGTGGATTCCAAGATGACGGTTATGATGGGCAAAATAAAGAGGTACAATATGTGAATAACTATCAAGGCCAAAGGGGCAATTCTTCTAACCAACAGCAACAATGGAGATCCCAAGGCAATTGGGGTAACCAACAACAAGGCAACAACAATTGGAATAATCAACAACAAGGGAACAACAATTGGGGAAACAATAATCAAAATCCAAATTGGGGAAATAAAAAAACAATCAGAACAATCAAGGAAACTGGGGCAATAACAACAATTGATCTGGAAACAACAAGCATGGAAATCAGGGGTAAGGCTTTCAAAGGCCTTCAATGTAATAACAACCGAGCAATCCACCGCATTTTCCATACCATGGTCCTAATTCTTCTAACAATTACATGGGGAGAATAGAAATGATGTTTGCACAGATGATGAAGAAGAATGCTGACTCCGATGCGCAATTGGCTTCTCATAACACTTCGATCAGAAATTTAGAGGTTCAGCTAGGCCAAATCCCATAGTCCTTGAATACTCGCCCTAAGGGGGTTCTACCGAGTTATATGGTAGTTAACCCAAAGGGTGGGAACAATCATGTTATGGTAGTAACTACAAGGATTGGACGAGGCGATGATGTGAACACCTCTAAACAAAAGCAAATTTTGCGTGATGAAGTTGAGTTGCAAGAAGATGAAGTTCCTTTGGTGGTTGAAAATGTGAATGAAGAAGTGAGGATTGATATTCAAGATGCCTAGGTGGAAACACAAAATGACATGAACACGACTAGGGAACACGTAATAGACATGTTGGAGCTGGTTGTGCCAAAATCCAAGGCCACCTCCACCTTATCCTCAAAGGCTTGCAAAGCCAAAAAGTTCATTAAAATGATGAAGAGCTTATCCATTAACGTGTCTTTGGTTGAGGCTTTGGAACAAATACCTGGCTATGCTAAATTCATGAAATATTTGGTGATGAACAAAAGATCCATGGACTGTGAAACTATCAAAATGACCCACCAAGTTAGTGCTATAGTACATTCAATGCCCCCGAAGTTGGAGGATCCCGGTGCTTTCACCATTCCTTGCACTATTGGGAGTGCAGACTTTTCCAAAGCTCTATGTGATTTAGGGGAAAGTATCAACTTGATGTCCTACTCAGTTTTTAAGACTTTGGATATTGGGCAACTGAGGCCAACTTCCATGAGTTGCAAATGGCAGATAGATTAAGGAAGACACCATTGGGCATTATTGATGATGTGCTTGTTCGGGTGGATAAATTTATCTTATCAACTGATTTTGTGATCTTGGATTGTGAGATAGATTATGAAGTAACGATTATATTGGTTGATATAGAAGCAGGGGAACTCACTTTTCGGGGGGGTGATGAAAAAGTGATCTTTTATGCATGCAAGTCAATGAAACAGTTCAATTATACCGAAGTGTCCTCATTTGTGGATCTTGACATGGCTATGATAATTGATGATACTAGTGCAATGATCAATGTGGAGGACCCCTTGGAGACCGTCTTGTTGAATCTTGATGTCAATGATGATGAGGGCCGAGTGGAGTTCGTGAATACTTTACATGGAATGGGCTCTTATTCTTATGAGCCTAGGAAACATTCTTTGGATCTTGAGAATTGAAAGACTCCTCCAACAAAATCTTCAATTGAGGAGCCTTTAGTGTTGGAGTTGAAGCCATTGCCTCCATACCTTAGGTATGAATTATTAGGCCCTAGTTCAACTTTGCCGGGTAGATGCCACATTGGTGGTGCTCAAAAAGCGGAAGAAGGCAATTGGATGGAATTTAGTTGATATTCGGGGAATAATCCCCACATTCTGTATACACAAGATTATTCTTGAAGATGATGCAAAACCCTCATTGGAACATCAAAGGAGGTTGAACGAGGAAATGCAAGAAATTGTGAAGAAAGAGGTGATCAAGTGGTTAGATGCCGGGGTTGTGTACCCTATCTTTGACAGCTCGTGGACTTCACTGGTGTAGTGTGTGCCGAAGAAGGGTGGTATGACTGTGGTAACCAATGCTAAAATGAACTAATTCCAACTCATACAGTTACCGGATGGAGGGTGTGCATGGACTACCGCAAGCTGAATAAAGTGAGCCGTAGGGATCACTTCCCGTTGCCTTTCCTTGACCATATGTTTGATCATCTTGTTGGGTGTGCCTTCTATTGTTTCTTGGATGGATATTGTGGGTACAACCAAATCTTGATTGCTCTAGAGGATCAGGAGAAGACCACATTTACTTGTCCATATGGCACCTTTGCCTTTTCTTGGATGCCTTTTGGTTTATGTAATGCACCAGTGATATTCCAACGATGTATGATGGACATTTTCACCGATATGGAGGAAGATATATTGGAGGTGTTCATGGATGACTTTAGTGTTGTCGATGATTCATCTGATGAATGTTTGAAAAATCTGGATAGAGTGTTGGCCCATTGTGAAGACACCAATCTTGTGCTCAATTGGGAAAAATGCCACTTCATGGTTGAGGAGGGCATATTGTTGGGTCATAAAATTTCAAATCATGGGATAGAGTTAGACTGGGCTAAAATAGAGGTGATTTCAAGGCTTCCTCCCCCCTCCCCCACTTCCATCAAGGGGGTTAAAAGTTTTCTTGGGCATGCGGGGTTCTACCGGAGATGTATCAAGGACTTTTTAAAGGTAGTGAATCCTTTGTACAAGCTACTAGAAAAGGATGCCAAGTTCATGTTTGATGAGTAGTGTTTGTAAGAATTTTAACTTCTTAAGCATAAATTGACCACCACCCATATCATTACTGCACCCAACTGGATGTTGCCTTTCGAGCTCATATGTGACGCGAGTGATGTTGCAGTTTTGGCAGTTTTGGGTCAAAGAGTGAACAAAATGTTTCATCCGGTATAATACGCGATCAAGACAATGAATGAAGCTCAAAGTATCTACACGATAACTGAAAAAGAGTTGTTAGCTATTGTGTTTGCAAAGGAAAACGTTTGGCCATATCTCATGGGAGCCAAGGTCATATAGCACACCGATCATGCAGCTCTTAGGTATTTGATGATAAAGAAAGACTCCAAAGCTAGGTTGATGTGATGGATCTTGTTACTTCAAGAGATTGATTTGGAAATTGTGGACCGAAAAGGTAATGAAAACCAAGTGGTGGACCACTTGTCCCTCTTGGAGGAAGAAGCGAGGCTGTGTGATGGCCTAGAGATCAATGATGTATTTCCCGATGAGCAGCTACTTTCTGTGTCAGTGAATCATATGCCATGGTTTGTCGATGTTGTCAAATACCTTGTGTCTGGTATAATCCTATGTGAACTCTCGTCTAACCAAAGGAAGAAGCTCAAATGGGATAGTTTGGATTTCTATTAGGATGAGAGGTACTTATTCAAGATTTGCACCGACAGAGTGCTCCAAAGGTGTGTCCCTGAGGAGGAGGAGCAGTTGAGTATCTTAGAGGCTTGTCATTGCTCTCTCTATGGTGGCTATCATGGCGGGGCAAGGACAGCTTTGAAGGTTCTAAGTTGTGGGTTTTACTGGCTAATTTTGTATAAAGATGCTAATGATCTTGTGAAGAGGTGTGACGAATGTCAAAGAGTGGGTGGTATTTCAAAGAAATATGAGATGTCTCTCAACACCATTCCAGAAGTAGATATTTTTATTTGGGGGATATTGATTTCATGGGCCCATTTGTAAGCTCGTGCGAGAACAACTACATTCTAGTGGCGGTTGACTATGTTTCAAAATGGGTCGAGGCCGTAGATTTGCCCAATAATGAAGCTCGGAATGTGGTTGCATTTCTCAAAAAGAGAATTTTTACAAGGTTTGGCACTCCTCATGAAATCATAATTGATAGGGGGACACACTTTTGCAATAGATCTTTTGACACCTTGCTTGCAAAGTATGGTGTCAAGCACAAATCTTCTACTCCTTATCATCTTCAGGCGAGTGACCAAGTTGAAGACTCAAACATGGAAATCAAGAGTATTCTGTCTAAAACGGTCAATGCAAATAGGACCGATTGGTCTAAGAAGTTGGATGATGCTCCATGGGCTTACAGGACTGCTTACAAGACTCCAATTGGTATGTCATTTGGTGTTTGGGAAAGCTTGCCATATAACGGTTGAGTTAGAGCACAAGGCCATATGGGCTTTGAGGAAATTGAATCTTGTGGAGCAGCTTAATGAACTTGATGAATTTCGATTCCATGCCTACTCCAGTTCATCGTTGTACAAGGACAAGATGAAGTACAATCATGATAAATATGCAGGGAGTTCAAAGTGGGTGATTTGGTTTTTTTGTTCAACTCTCGGTTACGTCTATTTCTGGGGAAGCTCAAGTCAAATGGAGTGGACCTTTTGAGGTCGTGTTTGTGACTCCTTTTGGTGCACTTGATTTAAAGAATAAAAATGGGGAGGTTTTCAGAGTTAATGGGCACAAGGACGATCACTACCTTGTAAAAAATGATGACATCTGCGTGGTGGCACTTCTTCATCTAAAGTGATTTGGTAGTAACGTGCGTCGTACCGCAATGTTAAATCAAGCGCTTCTCGGGAGGCAACCCATGTGTCTTTCTTTGATTTTCTTTGATTTTCTTTGTAGTATAGGATTTATTTTTGGACTAATTGGTTGTGAGATGATGTAGGATTATGTTGATGCAGTGCATGACAAAGTGGAAAAAATTGATCAGTCTATGAAGTTTTCAATACGGACCGTACTACAATTTTTTGCGACCGTAAAGAACTTAGTGGAGGGCACGAAATCAGTGCAGACCGCACTGACTGATGGTTGATGTTGAAAACCAGCAGCCGCATTACATTTTGTGCGGTTCGCGGTGGACCACTGTGGCCGCATTACATTTTGTGCGGTCTGTGATGGTAGCCTTCTCAAACTTACATGTTTTTGAGTGATGCAGACCGCGGTGCCCTTTTGTGCGGCTCGCGGTGGGTAAGTCAGCTGGGGCCCAGAACCTTTTTCTATATATAGGACCTGAGCCTGCCATTTAAAACTTTCGATCTCTTTAATCTCAAAGCCCAAAAATCATTGTTCATCACAATGACTCTCTAAAATTTCACGGACTCAACTGATTTGTTTTGATTAATCATCAGTGCATATCATTTATGGTAGCTTTAATTCCTTTATAGTTGTTTAATTTGCTATTTTCTTTTGACTTTCAATTTTCTCTTAGTTTTTCTTCTTTTCTTCCCATTTTTTTTTAATTTGTAGCTTAGGTTAGTTAATCCTATTTTAATTAGGCATAATTAGATACAACACTGAAGCAACACCTAAGGAATCATTATTAGGCAAAAATTGGGATTATATTGGACAGAACATTGAACCCTATGTTGGTGCTGTTGCTGCGCACTCAATGCGGACTGCGATGAATTTTTCTGCGGTCCGCAATGCTTTTGTGCAGTTCATAATGCCATTTTGTGTGGAGTTAAAGGATTTTTTGCGGTGCGCGGTGCCTCAATACACGCCGGCATTGCATTTTGTGTGGTCCGTGGTGCACAGATTCAGAGAGTGGGTAGTCTGAACCCCACCTCTGTGCGGGTCGCAATGGATTTTTTGAGGTTCGTAGTAGCCTCTTTGCAGCCGCACTGTATTTTGTACGGTCCGCATTCTACAACTTTGTACTGTCTGTAGCTATTTTCCTGCAACTGTGAAATTAATTGATTCTATTGATACTAACAAAGCATATCGAATGTTTCTTGCATACAATGGTGAGATCAAGAAGTAAAGTTGTTAAACAACCAGGACGAGAAGAGTCCTCCCGGGGGAGTGGACATGAAAAGATAAAATTGATCCCTCAAGTTCGGGAAGCAATAAAAGCAACAAGAAAGGCAATCCAGGTCACTAATAGAGATGTTTACCACTTATCGGGAAGTGAGTATGAGACTTCCCGGGAAGCGTATGCCTCTGACTCTATCCCGGAATATATAGTTGACTTACTGGACAGATTTAGACTGACAGATGACCCCACTCCTCAAGGCTCTCCCACTTCCCGAACACCAGTGCGTGTATCTTCTGAGTTTTTTGAGGGCTCAACCGCTGGCAGTGGAAATGAATACTTCGGATCTCCTACAGTTTCATTATTCGAAGAGAGCCATATAGCAGAAGTAAGGGATGCAGTAGAAGGGGTGAGCCTCAAGTGGGAGAAGTAGAGGGAACTAGAAATCTAGAGGCAAGGCAGGACCGATTTGTGAGTGATGTTGCCTATCGCAAGTTCAGAGAGTGGTGGCCTGAGAGGAAGCTAATACCTGAGCGAAAATTCATTGTACATGACCTCGAGCCTCAAAACCCCAATATGTTGAGGTAGTTTAGAGTGAGAGCCGGTTGGGAGTATTTCATAGGCCAAGTAGAGGAGGCCAATGAGCACTTGGTGAAGGAGTTTTACACTAATGTAGCCCGCATCAAAATGGGCACAACAGTCACCAAAGTGCAGAACTTGAAAGTGAAATTTGATGGTAAAACCATGAATGAGTACCCAGGCTTCTTGGAGGAGGATGAGACAGTATACTTTGAGAAGATGCAATTGGGTGAGGAAGCTCGTCCTTGGTTGGCACAGTACATGGCAATCCCAGGTACCACCCCCGATTGGTTGACTACATGAGTGAAGATCTTGAGGAGAACTTCAAATTTCGAGGCTAAGGGGTGGGAGACATTTGTGTGCAGCAAGATAAACCCAACCACCCACGACAACACATTTCCTCTTCACCGGGCTATATTGGTGGCATCGACTATGATGGGGTACCTGATTAACGTTGAGAATGTGATGTCTCGGGTTATTACACAGGTGGTGAACGAAGGTGATAGAAACTATCCCTTTCCCCAACTTCTCGACCATGTACCTGAGGGACTTAAAGATAGAAAACTGGAGATTTGACATGAAGATGAAACCAAAGGCACCGTTCTCCTGGTACATCCTGCAGGGTGATGATAACCCTAAAGGCAAGCACTATGAAGGAAAAGCCACTACTTCAACTAGCCAGTCCGAAGAGCCAGTAGTGGTAATGGCTCCTACTCAACCTCCTTCCACCCCAGCAGACATGCCTCCAGGTCCATTCACTTCTACAGTTCCAAACATACCTTCCACCACTACCTACCCACTGACTGCTCACCGTCTGAGCCAGGCCCTCGCAAGCATCAACAATTGGATGCAGACAGCTTCTTCGAAGGTGTCTGTACTATATACTACGTGTCACACCTCCTTTTTAACAACTACACCCCGCGAAGGGCGTAGATAAAGGTGTTTTTCTAATTAGATACAATTGAAACGGGATTTATTTATTCAAAGAGTTCAGAGCCACCACTTGGGATAATTAATGATTTCCCAAATCACTGGTTTAAATCCCAAATCGAGGAAGGTTTGACTCTGTTTAAAAGTCTGCAAACTAGAAATCCGAGTAAGGAATTCGTGGTTCTAGCACGGTCGCTCAACTGCTATATTTGGCTTAATTATCTGATTTTAATGCATTTTTTACCTATGTGCCAATTTTAACTTTAACCGTTTTTTTCTAAATTTTAAGAAGATTGCAACATTGTCAAAATACATCGCGAACCACGTCACATAAATGCAGCCACGACTTTTGACATATTTTAACATCGTTGGGATTTGGATTTGGGTCACATAAATGTGCACCCATAATAAGAAGATAATTACTTAATTAGTGCGCCTAAAGCAATTTTGCGTGTTTAAATGTGCGAGGGCCACAAACTTCTCTAAGTGGTTCACCTCGGGTTATAAGGATTCAAAATCGACTAAACGACGTCCATGCAATTAGTCACATTTATTTGGCGTTGCCTCACCTTGATTACATTTGCAAAAAAATAGGATTGAGCTACAGTTCTTAAGGGTGTGAGTATCTTTGCAATGCATCAAAGAAGGAAGAGATCTTAAAGCCAGAAGTAATTGATGCCATCAAAAGTTATGCAGCTGCTGGTGGAGTTAGTACAAGCTTCAGCAATTTGACTCAGTCTTTCTTAGATAAACACGTGTAGTACTTGTACTGGTGGGAGGTCGTAGGTATCCGGTAGAATACTCGATTGTTTTGTACAAGCTGGCCCGCACACCACCCGGGAAAGAACAAGGAAGTCCTATGTATATCATCAAATTCCAAAACCACCTTTGTTTGTTCCTTGACTCTCGAGTGGCTTCCTATCTTGCAATATAACAATTTACCAAGTATATATGTCAATGTTTATAATCGGGAAAAACTTATGGAAAAAAAAGGTTTGAGTATTTGGTATTATCTAACAAGGTTTCCAATCTAGTCAATGGGCTTAATTGGCTAAAGCTGAATGAAATCATAGTGCTGCTAAAACCACTAAAGTTTACCTAACGAAAGAAAGAAGAATTAATTAATCTACACCATGGGACTTCGAACTAGCCCTACTGGACCATCAGGCCCAAATGCCACTTCAGATCCCCAAAATGAAAATTTGAATTTCAAGCCCAATAAATCAGCATTGACAACGAATTTGCTTACTACTTTAATGAACTTTCTACATCCCTTAAGAGTTCCTTTATTAAACCTGAACATCTATTAGCAAGCTGATATGTCATGATTGTAATTGGATTTTTAATTTGGCAAACAAATCGTAAACTCATGAATCTACTGATTGTTTAAAAGAAGGAACAGATCACCTATAACATGCAATTCAACTGAGGCTACTAAATTCCTAAGCTTAAATGAATTACAAACTCCCAATTCGTTCTAGTGACTTCAAACATTCAAACCATAGGCTGGACTATAGTAGAATCCCAATTTCAAATTAACAACTAGCTTTAGTTTGTTTTAGAACTTCAAACTGTAACAGGAATGCCAGACCTAACAAAGTCAGATCTAACACTACCAAATATCATATGATCATGAAAAGAAAACCAGTAGTCCAACAGTCCGGTCACATTACACATATGAGAATACTCTGTAAGAGTCCTTTGTACACATAATTTTAGGAAGGTGAAGCTTAATTATTATCATTACCAATGATTTGATAGCAAAGCATAAAACACATAAAGACAGTAAAATAACAGGGAGGTCAGGCACGAATGCATCCTTCAAATTAATTCAAATCTATTACATTTCAGCAGCTGATCCTTAGTTATGAGCCAAAGGAAATGCTTGATACATCAGATAAATAACGAAGCTATGAGCTTAAAAGAAATCCAACGGTAGAAACCAGCAACATCAATTTCAGCAATTAAAATCCAGGAAATCCACACAGAGATAACCAATGAAACAGTAATTTGACCACATAATCTACTCAGATTTTCAGCAGGAATCAAATCCGAGTCATTTCAACCACTCATACACGACCAATTATCTTTCAAAGATGAGGAGCTCCAAAATTCAAAATAGAAATCTTAGTAGAACAGTATTCTTAAATGTAAGCTGTCTAGAAGTTTGAGAAAAAAATTTTAACCTTCCAAATCTGCCTTCTAAGGCAAGAGAGCTTTCCTTTATATGCAAGAAAACTAAGACACCCTTATCTTCTTTTTTTCATTTTGATCCCTCAGTTTTTGACTTGTAGACTATGTTTATTACCAAAAAATTAACAAGGAATCCCTGCTGGAAGCTTCCAGGTCAGTTATGAAAAATTCCCCAATCTATAATTCCTAAGCAAGCCCTCATAAACCCTACTAATTACTTTATACCCTTCGACAGCTTATATTCTGAAATTTCAAATGATTTCAAGCAAACACAATTTCAAAATGCGACAAACCTTATCAATCAATGCCAAAAAAATAAGAACTGTCCCTGAACTATATACACATACTTGCATGATTTTCCAATGGATGATTTAACGAGCTTAAGCCTAAATCAAATGATAGACTACTGAACTTCTAAGGGCTACAGATGACAATCATGCAACAAAATATCAATGTGAACCATGACTGATTGAACAAGATGAGATTCGATTAACCCTAAGCCCTTTATTCAAACTAAAATGTGGCGCTACTCGACTAAATTCCAATCGAATGCAATTCAATGGCATAATATCGATTAATTAAACAACTCTAATTAGCTTTGTCAGACTCTAAAAACCAAATAAACTGATACCTAATTATTTAAACTTAAACAAACAAATTGACAGAAAAGAGATGAAGCAGACGAAATTTACAACCAACAACAAAAGAAATAGAATACTTAGCTCTTTTTTTTAAAAGAAGTAACGAACCATGGGCATCTTCATGCATCGGCTGGGTCAAATCCTTGAAATGAGATTTGACTAGTTTGAAAGGCGTAGAACACATATTTGGGATGAGGGGGAGTCGGGGGTCATTTGGTGTTAATTTGAGACTGGTTAGGTAAGCTAGGGTTTTGGGGTAATATTTCGATCTAAACTCGGACGTGTATTAGGGTAGTTTGGAGAATATGGGTTGAGGATTTGGATTGGGGAAGGAGAGGGGAGTCCATGGTGTAAATTTGGAGTCATTTGGTGTCAGTGCCACCGTGGGCGGTGGAGTAGCCATCGATTCAAATGAATATTCGACAAGTCCGGTTGTTGTTCAAAGGATACCAATGGAAAAAATGGAAGAAGGAAGTCAAAGAGGTGGGATGGTGTAAATTTGGGCGTCATCAAAGCATCGCCGCCACCGCCGGCGATTTTCGTCCGGCGGCGTTGGGCGGAGGTATGGTGGTGCAAGTGTTCCGGTTGCGAGGGGTTAGGGACGGGATAGGTTTGGGGGGTGGGGTTTGGACTGTTATATAGTAAGAAACCCTGAGTTCCTAGCCGTTAGATCATAAATCTTCGACGACCACGATTGCTTAAAGGTAAATGGTGTCGTTTGTAGCCGATAGGGCTTGGCTGGATTAGGGATTGGGTTTGGATAGTGTATTTGTGCTGGAGATCCGTTTGGGCTATGAGGATTATAAAGACTGGCCCAAATATGTTTTTCCTCTTTGTTTCTTTATATTTTTTTCAGATTTTATTTTTTTCCTTTTTTTTTATTTTCAAAAGTAAATTAAAAATCATAAATTAAAACAAAATAAAATAAACAATTTGACCTATAACAGGTTCTAATTAATCAAAAATAATAATTATCACGAATATTTAAAGCAAAATTAAAAGAAAAGAAATCTCCTAAAAACCAAAATTACAATAAAACTTCAAATTAAACTGTCTTTGAATTTCCTTTTTCATAAAATGAACTAATTACTTAATAATTCTAAAAAATGCAAAATTAATCCTAAATGCACATGCCACATATTTTTATATTTTTTACTAATTAAGATAAAATAAATATGCGCTAACAGATGCAAAACGTTGACAGAAAATGCCACAAAAATTAAAATTGCAAACAAACAAAAGAAATTATTTTGTTTTGAATTTATATGAGCAATTTGTGTAGGGAAACAATCACATGCTCATAGCTGCCCCTCTTTGCCCGTAAACACAAAGAGTTTTCGTGCAAAGATAAGTGAGTGGACACGAACGATTTTTGCCAGTGTGAATACTCTGTGAGAAGCATTTTGAAAAGCTTGATTGCACCCTTCTTCAGAGGTTGCCTACATGTCCTCGGCTAAAGAGGTATCCGGTCAGTGTAGTTCAGGAGTGTTTGGTAGCTGGGACTACCGAAGTTGTAATCTCGTTGTTGCTGCAACTGCTGATACTGCTGCTAGACCCCCCTTATTACACCTTGTAAAAATAAAAAGAAACTAGAGTAAGTTATGAACTATGAGTTACAAAAGAACCTATCTATATCTTCAGACTTGCTCTTGATCCTTGTTGCTTTGTTGCCTTGTATTTCTTCCTGTAAACTTCTTGTTGCCTTGTTGACTTGTATTTCTTCCTGTAAAACTTCTTATTTTCTCTTCTTCTATGATTGATGCCGAATTGTTGGACTTGAAATGTATTTCCTTGTTTTGCAGGTGGACGCCTGATTACCAAAACTCAAAATTTGAAATGTATTCCCTTGTTCTGCAAGTGGGCACCTGATTACAAAAATTTGCAACTTGAAAAGCATTCCTTTGTTCTCCTGGTGGACACCTGATTATAAAAACTTGAAACTTGAAAAGTATTCCCTTGTTCTCCAGGTGGGCGCCTGATTACCAAAACTTGCAATTTGAAATGTATTCCCTTGTTCTGTAGGTGGGCTCCTGATTATGAAAACTTGAAACTTGAAAAGTATTCCCTTGTTCTCCAGGTGGGCGTCAGATTACCAAAACTTGCAATTTGAAATGTATTCCCTTGTTCTGCAGGTAGGCGCCTGATTACCAAAACTTGAAACTTGAAAATTATTCCCTTGTTTTCCAGGTGGGCGCCTAATTACAAAAACTTGAAAAGTGTTCCCTTGTTCTCCAGGTGGGCGCCTCATTACCAAAACTTGCAATTTGAAATGTATTCCCTTGTTCTGCAGGTGGGCACCTGATTACCAAAACTTGAAAATTGAAAAGTATTTCCTTGTTCTCCAGGTTGGCGCCAAAACTTTAAACTTGAAAAGTATTCCCTTGTTCTCCAGGTGGGCGCCTGATTACCAAAACTTGCAATTTGAAATGTATTCCCTTGTTCTGTAGGTAGGCGCCTAATTACCCCAACTTGAAACTTGAAAATTATTCCCTTGTTATCCAGGTGGACGCCTGATTACCAAAACATGCAATTTGAAATCTATTCCCTTGTTCTGTAGGTGGGCGCTTGATTACCAAAACATGAAACTTGAAAAGTATTCTCTTGTTCTCCGGATGGGTGCCTGATTACCAAAAATTGCAACTTGAAAAAATTTTCCCTTGTTCTCCAGGTGGGCGCTTGGTTACCAAAACTTGACTCTTGAAAAGTATTCCCTTTTTCTCCAGGTTGGCGCCTAACTACCAAAACTTGCAACTTGAAAAATATTCCCTTGTTCTCTAGGTGGGCGCCTGATTACCAAAAGTTGACTCTTGAAAAGTATTCCCTTATTCTCTGGGTGGGCGCCTAATTACCCAAACCTGCAATATTAAATGTATTTCCTTGTTCTGCAGGTGGGCGCCTGATTACTAAAACATAAAACTTGAAAAGTATTCCGTTGTTCTCCCCTGATTACCAAAATTTGCAACTTGAAAAGCATTCTCTTGTTCTCCAGGTGGGCGCCTGATTACCAAAACCTGCATCTTGAAAAGCATTCCCTTGTTCTTCAGGTGGACGCCTGATTACCAAAACTTGCAACTTGAAAAATATTCCCTTGTTCTGTAGTTGCGCGCGTGATTACCAAAACTTGACACTTGAAAAGTATTTTCTTGTTCTCCAAGTGGGCGACTGATTACCAAAATTTGCGACTTGAAAAATAGTCCCTTGTTCTCAAGGTGCGCGCCTGATTACCAAAACTTGCTACTTGAAAAATAGTCCCTGAGACTGCTGCCTTTAACCCTGATCACAACAAAACAAACAAAACAAAGAAATTCTTTCTGCCCCAGTTTTGTGCTAGATGCTGCTTTGAGTGTTAATCGAATCCCATTATCAACTATTTCTAAAATTTTAAAGCTAAATCCCATTATTACAGATTGCAACTTTAAGATTAGGCTATGTTTCTCAAAAGGCGTTATTTTCACTATGTTTTGATATCTGAGATATATCTTCTGTGGATCTATTGGGGACCGATGATTGAATCTACTTCCCATTATCCGGAAGGGTCCTGACAATTCTTAATTAGATGTCCAAATAAGTCTGCTGGGGATAGTATTTCGAGCTACATCCCATTATCCAAGTGGGTCTTGAGGACTCTTGTTGGGGAAATATTTGTGTCTACCCATGTTTAACCGAGTCCCATTTTTCTGAGGGTTTTGAGAATTTCAAATTACATGCCCCTTTTAACTCTCGGATGTCTCTGCTGGGGATTGCTAATTAAAGTTCCGTCCCATTATATTCTTGCTGGGGAGAATATCTATGTTAGATTATGTTCCTTATTGAGTTTTAAGTGGGTCCCATTTCTAGGTGGGTCCTAAGATTTTTAATCATACCTGCCATGTGCCTGCCTCCCCCTATGAAGGACTTCCCTTAGGATCTTCCGGAATTTTTTGCCACTGTTTCAATCAAAGAAAGTTTTATTACTTTGAAAAATGGTGGTTAGATTACGGTGTTCTTTTTGAAATGGCCTCCTCACTTCGTGTTCCATTGTGTTTAATTTCCCGCACTGATGATAAGTTGCCTGAGTTTCTTGGATGACCCCCGAACCCTTATGGCCTTACTTTGCTCCCTCATTATTGCACTAAACTCCTGACCCCTTTTGCCAGAATTCTTACATCTTTCCTGAGTTTTTTGAGTCAGTGTACTATGCTTGGCCAACCCTTGAACCCTTGTGGCTTTACTCTACCCCCCATCTTTGTGTTGCGCTTCTGACCCTTTTTCCAAAAATCCTACATCTTTCCTGAGATTAACGAGTCAGTTTACGATGCTTGGCTGACCCCTGAACCCTTGTGGCCTTCCTATCTTGGTGTTGTGCTCCTTCACTTTCCATGGTAACTTTGATTTCACCTTGAAAGACATTGCTTGCTTATTGACTAACCAATTTCTTTATCACCCTTATTACAGAAAATACCTCTTCTCCGTGCAGACCCAATATCCTCTATTTGTTGCATTTCTTATGAACTAACATCTACCCAACCTTCGTGTCTTACATGACCCCCAAAGCACGTCTATTTCCCTCTACTCCATGTGTATGTTGTTCTTTATTGACTTAAACCATTGGCCTTGGCCTTGAAGTCTGTTGCTTCATCGCTAACCATGATAACTTTGATTTCTTCTCCAAAGATATTGCTTGTCACTGGTTTACCACCCTTTTGTCAATATTATCACAGAAAAAATCTTTGATCCATTAACCCTAGCCCTCATTATGTTGCATTGTCCATGAATTGATATATACCAAGCCTTTGTACTTCAAACGAATTCTGGAGCATGTTAAATGTTATCGGCTCAGTGTGCTTGCTATTTTTTCCTGACAAATGACACTTTGATGTGACAAACAGATCCTCTTTTGTGCAATTGGAAAGCTGGTGGAAGATTTTGAAGTCATTTCTCACTTTTTTTTACCAAACAGACTCGGTAAGAGGGAATAAACAAAACAAAAGAAATAGAGTAAGGGACGATGGAAGGAGATAATCCCTAACCGGAGAACTACACAGTAGAGACCTATCAGATGTGGATACCAACTTTAATGACCATGACATGCACCTGTGGCCTATTCTGTTAAGAAAATCTAATGTTCAACTCTTGTTATACCCCCCAAACCGTGAAGTTGGGCTTCAATGCTCCGATTATCCAATCTGGTTCACAATCCTTATTCGACTTGTAGCGCCCACAGGGTTTCACTATCAAGCCTCTCTCATTTTTTTCTTTCTCTCAACTTATAGTCGCCTCAAGGTGCCCATGTGGGTTTTCACCAATAAGACTCTCATTTTTATTATTTTTCCTACTTAGACCAGAGGGTTTCCCCTGACATGAATCACCTCTACTTGCTCAACCTGGCATCTCTTGAAGATTTATCAGAAGGTCTTTCTTTGGATCGTAACGTAGGCTTTGGATGGGGTTAGAAAGAAAGGATATCAAAGGCTCAAAACAATTCAAATGGGTTCAAAATTACAACTTTCAGAATCAGATTCTTACAACAACCACAACTTCTGCCCCAGTTTCTTGCTTGGAGACTTTTGGATTTTTATTTTGATGAGACCGAATCGTGAGGCTGCATATGTATCCTTAAAAGGAATCGGGTCAAACGTAGTTCATCAAGATTCCTTGTTTTGTTGTTGTGTTATCCTTCTTTCCCCCTTTTTTTCTTTATTCTGTTTCTTGCTTCTTCTTTTGTTGTTTTGCTATTTTGTCGTTGTGTTTTTTCTTTTCTTTTCTTTTCTTTTTCATTCCCCCTTTTCTCTTTTTTTTGTTTTTTTCCTTTTTTCCCTTCTTTTTTTTTCTTTTCTTTTCCCTTTGCTCATTTCTCGTGCTTGCGTTTCTGATTTTGTTGCTAATTCCAAAAAAAGGGTATGAAACAAAACAATTAAAGCTCAAAATGGTTGACAAAAGATAAAGTGTTTAGATAGCTGAATAAAATGCCTTCGTCATTTCAACCGTCAAAATATGCCAAGTACAAATAACCCAATTAAACAGACTACGGAAAACATTTCATAGTATCTTTTTATTATACTCTACATCTGTTAACCTAAAAACCCATTGGACAATACCCTCACTCTCATTACCACGAACGCCCCCTGCCAATTTGGGGCAAGCTTGTCATTAGTTTCAACTTGATGAAGCATGGTGTATTTCAATAGGGTTTCTATATGTTCTACTTGTCCCAGTTTAACACAATTTAGCCCTGTAGTTAAATCTCAAAATTATCCTCCCCAGCTCCACACAGATTGGGCTTCAAATGATCTCAAAATTGTGTACTTATTTCCTTCAACGTTGCTTCATTGCCTTATGAGTAATCTTTTAAGACCGGGCATGGGGTTATGCATGCATGTCATGTCACTAAAGTCAATGGGAAAAAGACTATAATAGAAAAGATAATTAGACGAAAATGACTGGAAATTATAGAAAACAGAAAATTGCATTAGACAAACGATGAAAGGGTTTGGAAAACAAACAAACTAAAATGGAGTTACAAACCTAGAAAAAACCTAAACAACACTAGTACGACTAAACAAATTGGGCAAAATAAATAGATAGAATGGTTTGAGTTCACAAGACAATATCAAGGTTACCACCTTGCAATATCCTGGACAGCAGAAATGACAACAAAATGAACCACTAAGACTCCATTTTGGCTGATCAAGCCATGAAGCGTCTCCATAATTACCAAGCAAACTATTTAGCCACTGAGTTTCGCATCAATATTGCCAAACATATTATTAACTTTAACCACCAAGTTCCTGAGAGGTTTCGCATGCTCTATGTCACTGTCGTTGACCACAACTACCCCATCTTGAATCATTCTTTCTATTTCCCATTTCAAAGAACGACAATCTTCAATGCTATGCCCTTGGATGTTAGAGTGGTACATGCATTGAATAGAAGGATCAAAGCCTTTCGCATGTGGGTTTGGATTATAACCAAGAAAAATCAGGCCAGAATGCTTTAACTTTTCAAACAAGCTTGTATAGGATTCTTTGATGGGCGTGAAAGCGTTTTCTTTTTCCAGTAGTCTTTTCATTTTATACTCTGGCCTTGGTTGGAATCTTTTGCGCTAGGTGGTTTCCATGCCTAAGGGGGAGGGTAAGACATTTGGGAAAGTGGTGTGGGCCATCGCTGGCCTTGTGGGTGTGGAGCATATGGTGGCGCATTGCGGACAGGATACAAGGAAAATAGAGCACGACTCTGAGGGTTCTTTGGATAAAAGTAGTATTACGGAGGGTCATTTGGTGCACCAGGATGTCCATAGGGCCACTGTTGAGCCTGGAAGAGTTTAGCAAGGACGACCACTGGACCCTGTCGTCGGCGGGGCTCAGCAATACCTTTTCTGTCTACGGGATAAGTATCCCGAGCAACTTGTTCATTCCACCTGAGCCAAAGGTTCCTAAATCTCTCCTTGGGTTTCTTTTCCATATGAGGAAGGGAGCGGTTTGGGACAATGTCTATATCATGCTGAAAGTGTCACACAAAATCTTAAGCCATATCATCACATGTATGCCACGTACCGACATCTTGAAGATTATACCATTCCAGAGCTGCCCCAGTCAGGCTGCAATCAACAAGTCATCCCTCTCGTCAACACTTCTCATTTCATTGCAATAAAACTTCAAGTGGGCTACCAGATCTCCACACCCATCATACAAGTTAAATTTTGGCGCTTTAAATTCCGCGGGCAGACGAATGTCGGGGAACATTGGCAGTTCTTTGTAATTCATGCTACCCTGGTCTCCTGTCCCTTGCATATTCTTTAATGACTGTTATGTGCTTTTCATCTTCCCAGATATCTCATCTCGCCCTTCTTTTTCTGTAACCTTTTCATTTTCACCATGAAGCTTAACCTGAGGGTTCTCCTTGCAGGCAACCTTTGAGGGGTGATATTGGCCATTAGGAGCTTTGAGTGGGTATTCATTATGGTGAACGATGGAGCTACTGGGGTAATAGGAGAGGGTCAGCGTTTGGGTAAAGGGATCATCCAAGAAGCCTGGGGGTGGAAGGGGTGGTGCCTTCCCAACTATCCAAACCCGATACATATCCGCTATGTGTTGTCTTAACATGTTTACCTCGACAAACCAGTTGTCCCATTTAGGAAATTGCTTTGGGACACCGGTATCAACCAACTCAGTTCTGTTGTTGTCTGCCATTATCTTTGACTTTATGTTGTAGAGAAAAGTTACTACTTCAAAAGTCACAAACCAACCACCCTTCTGGAAAATGGAGACAACAAAATGATGCTATCATGTTAGCATTAGGGTATTTAATACAGGATAATTTCACTTTATGTGCAATGCACCTAGCCGCAGTTATTGATTTCTATTATGCATTAGTTGGATGCTTGCATCATCCCGGCTTTTACTCTATGCTCCTTTTTTTCTCTCTTGTTTTTTTTCTTTTTCCCCTCCCCTTTGCTCATCTTGTTTTGCTTTTGTTTTATTGTTCTCTCTGTTGTTTTACTGCTGCTTCACATCATGATATTCCCTTCTTTCCCCTTTTATTTTAATTCTGGTCGAATCCTAAATGGATTGCGTATGTATCATGACCCCGCATGAATCAGACCGAGCGTAGTTTTGGAATATCGGAAATAAGATAAACAAATTGACATTCTCCTTTTTCTCTTTTTTTATCTTAATGACTACTAAGCAAAACCCCCATTTTTTTAAAGTTTTCTAGACTTAATATTCTATGACTTATTCTAAACTCAAGCTTAACGAATATTCTCTTTTTTGAAACAAAAACTCTATGGTAACTTGGTAAGGAAAAGACTCTACAAGAGAAGAACTTTTTTTTTGATTTTTTTTAGGAAGCAAATCTAAAGAATAAACCACAAAAAGATGTTTTGAATTTTCATTTGATATCCTTACGCAGGATTTCGAAGCAAGCAATAAAAATATTTTTGGATTTTAATTTTGATTGCCTAAAAGAGAAACTCTGAAAATAAACCAAAGATAAAGTATGTTATCTTTTTTTCTATGTACAATATCCCAAATTTTTAATGAGAATTAATCATTTTTCACTAATTTCCCAAAGAAGAAACCCAAAAATAAAGTCTTTTTGGAGTTTTGGAATTAATATCTTAAAAAAAAACTCTTAAAGAAGTACTAAAAGAACATTCTCTTCTCTCTCTTTTGTTTTTTTGATTTTTTTTGGCCTTAATGTACTAATAGGAAATATAAAAGTAATTTTTATTATAAAATTTTAGATATTCATTACCTAAGGAAAAACCTCCTCAAATAATTTTTTTTTAATTCCTAGAATTAATATTCTAAAGAAAACCTCTAACGGAAATATAAAATGCAATATTTCTTTTTTTTTGAATTTTTGAGTTATTACACATCTTTCTTTTTCAAATACAAAATATTTAAGTACCTTAAAACAAACTTACTAGCCTATGAAAAATTATTATTGTACAAAACTAGAAGATAAAAATCATATAAAAGAACAGACTTTAAAAACATAAAGAAAATCTCCTCGAGCAAATTTCCGAATTTGTGATCCTGACTGGATAGTCCCGGTGCGCCTGTCATGCCCAAACTCCGGTAAGTAGATCCATCTGTAAGGAAAAAAAAACTCAAACCAACACTAGGTGAGACAAAAACACTCCCTATTGACACAGGTAAGACATGATTAAGGCTATTTTTGCAAAATAACTTATGTAGCAAAAAGGTGGATAGAAGTGCAAAATTTGGCCAAGAACCTAAGATTTACTAGGAAGACCGGACCCTATGTGAGTTGCCTACGTAGCTCATACTCTGTGAGAATCAAACTAGCATAGTTCGGGCAAATAAAACTATTTTTGAAAACAAGACACTTTTTCTTCCTTTTTTCATAAATAAATAAACAAATTATTTTTGAAAACAAGGCTTTTTCTCTTTTTCTTGGGCAAATAAAACGAACTCTTTTTGCTTTTTTTTTTTTTCTGCTTTTTTCAAAAATTCGGCAGAGTTTCGGCAGTATTTGGATATTGATTTTGTCAAAACAAGAGAATAAATCTCTTTACCCTCACACTGCTATTTCTATTTTCTCAACTTTTCCCAATATTCATGAGCCGGTCGGCATGCAATTCCCAAACAAATGCACAAGTAGCACGCAAAATGCATCAAGATGGTCCATTATATTTGGTACACCTATCCTAGACGGACTCAGCCCCTGTGTTGAGTCCCCTAAGTCAAATACATGATACAGATAAGCGTTCCTACTAGGGATCCGGCATAATGTTAAGTTATTCTACGTTTAAAACCTGGGTATATGTTCTAGACTCTGTATCCGAGCGGACAACTCGAGTCGAGGAGGGAGCTACGTACCGGGAACCAAAAGGCCATCTGGTTTTGTAACTGGTCCGAGCCTCTTTCTTGTTTTAAGGTATGACATTAACAGAATAGGGAGTCTCGGCCAGCAAGCACATCCCCGGAGATGAGAAGAGAAGGGTTTTGTGGTAATTTATGTACGGTCCAAATAATATTAAAGTGGTAAAACAACACATAATACATTGCGCACAATTATTTAGTAAAATCAGATAATAATAAAACCAGATACAACAATTATTTAAAGCTCGAATTCTTGAACCCTAAACCAGAGATTCTGTGTACCCTCCCCAGCAGAGTCGCCAGAGCTATCACACCTCTTTTTTAACACTACAACCCCGCGAAGGGCGCAGATAAGGGAGTTTTTTCCAATTGAAGGACAATCTAAATGGAATTTAATTATATAAGAGATTTCAGATTCACCACATGGGATAATTAATGGTATCCCAAGTCACCGATTTAAATCACGAATCGAGGAAGTTTTGACTCGGTATACAGTCTGCGAGCCAGAAATCCGAGTAAGGAATTCTGTTTACCCGGGAGAAGGTGATAGACACTCCCGGATTCCGTGGTTCTAGCACGGTCGCTCAACTGTTATATTTGGCTTGATTATCTGATTTTAGTGCATTTGTACCCATATGCCAATTTTAACTTGTAGTCGCTTTTATTATAATTTTTTTGTGAAAAAATGAAACGTTGTTAAAACACGCCTCGAGCCATGTCACATGAACGCACCCGTGATTTTTGATATATTTTAACATCGTTGGGATTTGGATCACATAAATGCGCACTCGAACTTAGGAAGGTAAAGCATTTTCGTATGTTTAAGTTTGCGAGGCCCCAAAAATTCGCTAAGTGGTGCACCTCAATTTATTTTTAAGGAAAATAAATTAATTTGACTAAGGAAAGTCTTGGAACTTATATTTATTTAAAGGTAATTCCAAACCCATTACCTACTTTGCAGGCCTTGAATCGAGGGATTGTTTGAATCAACAACCAATCTCTGATAAGCTTCAGGCCTGGGCCCAATGAGCCCAACAATTACTACCGTTACAAATATGTTGATTCCCCGATTTCCCTGTGCTTAATGATCCCAAATCATACTAGACCAGAGACAATGATCACAAACCCAGTATCAAACCTTTGCCGAAGCAAGTGATTTTTTCGTGCTTAATCATAAGCCAACAGACCTCGAGATCAATCGGTAATTACTGCACCAAGCTATTTTAACGCTATCATGTACAACTGTTTGATTATAGATTTATCAGATGCCTAATTTGATTTGAACATGGTTGACTCGCTCCTCCCTCATGCAAGTTCAGATTAATACTTTCTAATACGAACCCTTTTTCAATCCACCCAAGATATCATGTTAGTTATATAAAAGATAAAAAGAGACCAACCTACACTTATTCTTTAAACAATTAAGTACTAAAATTAAAGATTGAATTGGCATGAAAATACCTATTATTACTCACTCAATAGCCTTTTATACTCAAATGAAGTTCAATTTCATTATGTGAAATAATCTTACTACATCTCAATAAAGCACCCAGCAAAGGAATTTGAGGGTTAACCTTAAATGCAAACAGAAATTTCCATTGTTACTCAGAATATAACCAAAATTGACTAAATCTAGTACTTAACCAGACTTGCATAACAATTCAGCATCATGCTAAAGCTCAATTTATATAATACCAGAATTAACTGTTGACTCAAATGACCAAAGGGCGACCCCAGTTTCATAGTAACCTTATGCCAAAACACAGTAATAGCAGTTACTTATCTAGATCAGGATTTAATCCGTTAAGACAACAAATAGATTATTAACGTATAATCAAAGCAATACTATTAAATTAGCAAAGTATGTAAAATGCCATGCTTCCAACTGGCCTTTTCATTTCAATCTTCAAGTTTTCTTCACAAGATTAAGGCTCAGAATAGATACCTCGATATAGCCAAAGAACTACAAAACTTTAGCAAGAGAATGGTGGGTCAGCAGTAGTCAAGCAGCAAAACAACCATTGAAATCGAATTCAACCAAGAAGTGATGTGCAGTAACAACAATTCCAATCAAACAGTAGCCCAGCAACTTTAAACCAGCTTTAAAGGCTAATTTCAACCCATTTCGTACTTAGATGAGTCTAGATTGTTTTAGAGATTGAAAAGAATTCAAAACAAAAAAATCACTGAAAAGATCCAATCGAACAACAAGGATTTTGTCGTTTGTATTTTTGTATTTTTTTCTATATCCCTTAAACTATGAAACGGTAAAATTATATGCAACCTGTGTATTTTCCAGATGTTCAGCTCTGAGGTCTCTAGGTTAGCAAGATTGTATTTTTAGCTCCCTAAACTTGAAACTTCAACCTGCCTTCAAAGGCAATAATAAATGACTTTACAGGCAAGCATCTAGGGCATCCTTCAAGTTTTTATTTCAACTTAGTCCTTCATTTTTTAACCTGTGGACCAAGTTTTTAGCTTAATATTGACTAAGAACCCCTACTAGATGTTTCCATGTCAATTATGAAAGATTCCTCAACCCGAAATACCTCGATTACCCTTGTGTATCCTATTTTGGCCCTTGAATGGTCTTTAATGGGTCAACTTGTGAACCAGACCTTGTTTAATTTATAGGCTTGAATAATTTAGCCCAATTCCAATGGCCATCAGCCATCGAGCTCTAAAGCTCTAAACAAAATTGTCCAGGCCAAAGAGAATAGAGACAGAAGCAAGGAAGGCCAAGGACATTGAGTCCAAAGGACTCGAATAATTGGAACAAGACAGAATCGAATTTAATTGATCTAGCCACAACTATGATCCAAGAAGGCTGAGTTAAAAAAAATAAATGAACAAAACCTATTTCATCATCTGACCCAATCATATCTACTGAACTAAACCAAACGAGCCTTAAATGGAAAAAAAATGACACAAAAAAAAAAAAAATACTTACTGGATTTATGGCTCACAAAGCAATAGAATTGGTGCAAAATGCCTCAACCCCATGATGGCAACTGTATCATGGAGCATTAGACTGGATTCCTTTGATGGCTTATGCTCTTTATCACAGTTTCCATCACGAGCCAAGAATGAAGGAGAAACAAAGAGGAGAGCCCGTCGGAGATTTATAACCATGATTGTCCATCATGCACGAACGAGCCTCTAACTATCTGGCTCTCCATCGAAAATGGTCGATGCGCACAAAACCAGATCGGAGCTTGGAAGAGGGAAGATGAAGAGTAATTTAGTGTTGCCTCTGATCTCCGATTTAAAGAAGACGAGTGGTTTGTGAAGGGAAATGATGGCGTATTTGGAGTGGGGGTGTAAAGGTAGCCATGTGGTCAAGTTTTCAGGGGATTTGGAGATCAAACGACACCGCATGGCGATTTCTTATGGCGGCGGCGGTGGTGAGAGATGAGAGTGAAAGAGACGACATAGAATCGGGGTCCTAAGTTAGTGTTACAGTGTTTGGACATTCGAATTAAAATGGGGAAGTGATTGGAGCTCTTAGATTAGGTAAAACGGAGGGCCAAGATTAACTGGTCGCACTAACTCAAAATGACATAGTATTCACCCCATACTATGGCGTTTCAAGAATCTCAGAGGCTGGGCTGGGGCCGGTTATAGAGTGTGGGCTAGACCACGTATAGGGTTTTTTGGGCTAAAGTTTTAGTGTGAAATGGCCCAACTGGGTATTCTTTTTTTGAATTGAATTTTTTAGATTTTCCTGTACCTTTTTTCATTTTTTTCTTTTCATTTCCAAAATTATTTAAAACCTAAAAATCTCTAATTAACTATAAAAAACCTAATTAGTCCTGCAATAATTATTATTATATATAATTAAAATAAGATTAAGAAAAAAAATTACTTTAAATCAATCTTAAATTTGAAAGTGCAAATTAAGCTATTTTTGAATTTCTTTTTTCATAAAATGGACCAGTTACTAATTAATTTTCAAAATGCAAGATTGAATCCTAAATGCACATGCTACATATTTTTGTATTTTATTTTAATTAAGATAAAATAAATATGCACAAACAAATGCAAACCATTAACAGAAAATGCCATGAAAAATCAAAAATTGCAAATAAGCAAGGAAAATTATTTTGTTTCGAATTTATGGGAGTAATTCATATAGGGCAAAACTCACATGTTCACACTACGGTGGCAGCCCAGTTAGCACTTCCCGCTCCACAGGTCCACAGTTCATTGAGGACACTCTCAAGGAGCTTCTGGACAACCAGAAGAAGCTCCTAGAGAACAATAAATTGATCAGATAGGCCATTGATTCACATGGAAAGGCACTCAAGGAGCTTGAAAAGGAGGCAAAGAAAAATAAGGAAGACTCAGGCTTCAAAAGAGTCGGTGAAGAAGCTCAGGATAGAGGTTGATAGGCTGAAGGCGGATCAGCTGCCTTTAGATTTGTTATTGCATGGCCCAGCATCAGCAGCCAGCCCAGCCCCAGCTAGAGCAGGATTTATAGAGGCCTCCTAAGAAGAGGAGGTGAATCCACGTTCAAATTATGCAATCATACAGTTGGAGGACCCATAGGGAGATTCCTCCAGCCAGTCCCAAGAGTCAGCCCAGGACTTAGTCTAGTTCCAAGCCTAGGTCCCAACAGAGCCATAGATCACAGGGAGCCAGTCACAGGTTCTTGAGCAGACAGAGGACCCAGGGACCTAGACTCAGGATCCCCATGAAGACGGAGGGCCAATAGGGAGTTTCTTTTTCCTCTCTCTCTATTTTTGTTCTTATTTTGGTTAGTTGGTATTGAGGACAATGACAGCTTTCATTTGAGGGGTAACCCTATTTGAATTTGGATGACTGTATATATGACAATATTTTATGCTTTCTTTCCTTTTTTATCTTTGGTATGTATATAACTTTAGCATTTCATTGCACTTTTAGTACTTTTTAAGAGATTGAGTCTATTTTTTAGTAGTTAGTTGGTAAACGTGCTTCAATCAAAGCTTCACTTGGGCCTAACACATTTTCCTGTGGTCCCATGGTCAAAAACAAATCATTATGTGTAGGATGGTGAAAGTTGTGACCTTGAGACTATTGTGTTGGCCAATAATCATCAAGTGGTTTTTGGAACCATTGTGTAGCTCAAATTTTATCTAAGGTTGTTGTGTGTCCTGACTCTATGTCTCTATAAATCCCAAAACTTGTGTGGTGAAAATTTGAATTGTAAGCCCAAGTCCCGAGTCACTGGTCTAGAACGTGCCCTGAATGTTTGTCTAGGCAAAATACTAAGTGGACTTTGACTAGAGACGTGATTATATGCTCTCCTTGATCCGAATGATATCTTGAACACCTCCATAGCCTACCAATAATAAAATTTCTAGTCAACCCTTTTGAGCCTTAGACCTTTTTCCTTTCAAGAACCATGCTTAAGACTTTACCCGTTCTAACAATACCATCTCTTGGCATCCGATCTTTCCTTAGCACTTGGTTAAAGTATAAGTTTTAGAGGGAGAGATGAGGATTGAAACAAAGTGGTAAAAGGTAAAAAATGAAGAAAAGAAAAGGAAATGAAAAAGAAAGAAAAATCAAAAAGACAAAAAGAATGTTGAATGTAGAAAAAAAGGGATTCAATAAAAGCAAAGAATGAAAGGTGTGGAAAGTTTAAAAAAGGAGAAGAGATTTGAAATGAACAAGAAAGAGTGATAGTATGTCTCTCTAACCCCCTAGAAAGAAGTGAAATGGCCTAAAAAAATTCAAGTACATGTGTGCCAAAATGAAGCAAAAGAAGTGCTAAAGGGAAGCTGGAACCTACTTAGACCAAACATTCCCTACCCTACACCAAATGCCTTCACTATGTCTCCACAAAAGCCCTATATGATCTTGAGTTGAATGAAACATACATTAGTGGTGACTCACATAAGGGGCAAGCATATTGTACATAGTGTCGGACTTTTCACTTTTCCTTAAGAGACATAAGTGTATTTCCGCTAGCCTTGTTCTAAGTGCTAATATTCTAAAGGTGAGGTTGGCTTAAGGAGATTCGAGGATGTGTGCATTTGGGTTCCACAATGACCAATGTAAGAGAAAGAGTTCTTTTGATGTGTTGAGTTAATTACTGATGCTCTTGTGTCGCACTTGATCCATGGTGCTTAAAAAAGTGAATGTTGTTTGTGATTCATTTGAATTGAGAGCAATTGTTAGTCCCACCTGATGCTAGTTGAGGTCACTTTAGGTCAGCCAGATTTTCTTGGATTTACTCTTAAAGGGTGGGTCTTATTTTTGCTTGAGGACAAACAAAAGCTTGAGTTTGGGGAAGTTGATAACTAGGGATTATGATGCGTTTTACACTCCTTCTTACTTTTGATTAGAAATATGTACAAAATAGTCCCAAAGGCTTACTTGTTGTACTTGATTGTAGGATTTGATCAACAAGGTGACAATTCGTCAAAAAACCAACTCAAAAAGGAGCGAAACATGCACAAGTACCAAGAACAAGTCCAAGCTTAGTACAACAGGACCAATGCAGCTGCTCTCCATTCTTTGGGGTCTGCAAAGAAGAGGTTCAGAGAGTACTCACCTCAGGTAGCAAAGCAATACGGCCGCACTCCATTCTGTGTGGTCCACAAAGAAGAGATTCAGAGAGTGCTCAATACAGACAGCCATGTAATACCACCGCACTCTATTCTGCATGGTCCGTATTGACTTCATTGCGGCTGCACTCGTTTTTGTTCGGTTCGGAAAGCTCAAGTTCAGAGAGTTGTCAAGTTGGAGGATTATTACCAATGCGTTTCACTTTGTGCGGACCACAGCAGGAGCCACCACGGCCGCAGTGCATTTTATGCAGTCCGCGGTGGCAAGTTCTAAGAGCAGAAATTTCAGCTAAAAGGCTTAGTGTGGTCGCAATTTTGTGCGATCCGCACTGGCCCCGTAGCGGTATTTTTGTCCAATATTTTCAACCTAGAATAAATAGTTTCTTTTCCCATTTTTAGGTCATCCATTAGATTTGGAAGCTGAGTTGCGCTCGTGAATAGTGTTCTTTTACCATTCGGAGTAATTTTACAATAGTTTTACCATCGAATCTTCAAGTTTTAATTAGTAATTTAATATTATGGGTTTATCTTCATCTATTTTTTTTATTTTTCTATATTATCATGAGTAGTTAAACCCATCAGCTAGGATTGTGGCTCGACCCTAGTGTGGGTAATTGATGGTCTTGTATTTTAAGGCTTGAATGTCTATGGGTGTTTGGTTTTTGGGCTAATTTATGGTTTTAATGTTGAATTAGTATAAACACTAGTTTATGCCTAGTTGACTTGGGCTCTTCTTGAGAAAGAGGGTCTAAGTCTATAAAATTAGTCCAACAAGTAACTAGGGCGTACTCAAGAGAACTGACAGCCCCAATTAAAGGGTTAAACCGAGAGATTGTAATACCCAATTTGAACATCAATTGCTTGCACAAATGATCATACCCAATTAATCTTGAGAAAGTCAATTAGGAAAAATCACTCGAACTACCGAGAGATATAGAGTGAGTAGAATCGTGAAATGTTTATATCGTAATACCTAAATATGACAACCTAGCCTTAGACACGAGAACCCGTCAAGTATCCACCTAGGAGAAAGTCACTCCCCTAGTGCATTTTAACTAATTAGACAATCTTCACTAGTATTCTATTAGCTTAACTTAGTTTAATTTAGCATCTTAGTAGTATTAATTTATAGGTAATATCAAAACCAAAAATGTTTAGAAGTGTAAGTAGGAACAATTACGCAACTCCACATAAGATAGAAACAATTCCAATCTCTAGCTCCCTGTGGAAATTGATCCCGACCTTCTCGGGTAAAAGTTGTTTCGACCTGTCTTGCTACTTTATAGTAGTACAGGGTTTGCCTTGATCATACGCCATAGTAAAGATGCACGAAGACCTCACTAGAAGGATCGAATCGGGCGAAAAAAATGATAGAAGCCAATGATAAGAAGATCGAGACTTACAACTCCAGGATCGACCGAATTCTAGGAGCGCCCCCAATTTTGAAGGGCAAGGACTCGAAGAAATTCGTGTAGAAGCCGTTTCAACAGGAAGTGGCCCCAAAGCCCATTCTGAAGAAGTTCAAAGTGCTGGATCTTCTAAAATACAATGGTACCTTGGACCCCAATGGACACGTTACTGCGTACACTTGTGAGGTAAAGGGCAACGACATGAAGCACGACGAGATCGATTATGTCCTATTGAAAACATTTGGAGAAACACTTTCTAATAGGGTGATGATGTGGTATCATAACTTGGCCTCAAACTCTATAGACTCATTTGCCATGTTGGAAGATTCCTTCATAAAGGCACAAATCGAGGCCATCAAGGTGGCCACTAGGAAATTTCGACATCTTAAATATCAAGCATAGGGAGAACAAAATGTTGTAGGAATTTGTGTCCTACTTTCAAATGGAAAGAATAGAACTACAACCGGTCTCCGATGACTGGGCTGTACATGCCTTTACTCAAAGTCTGAGGGAACAAAGCTTAGTAGCTTTGAAGCAGCTGAAAAAGAACCTTGTGGAAAATCCCGCCGTGACTTGGTCGGGCGTTCATAACCGATACCAGTCAAAAATCAGGGTCGAGGACGATCACTTGGGGGCCCCTTCGGTCTAGGTACCCAAGCAGGCTCCTAGAAAAGGAGACAAAGCCAAACAAAGAAAGATATCAGTCGTACACCAAAAACAGAAGGAAAGCCCCAAGGCGTAACCCATCTCGAAACGATCGAAGGATAGAATGAGGATAGAATCCTTGGTGACTCAACAACCGAGTTGGATTCGATAGGAATGCAGGACCAGTAAAGGGACCTCGCCTATCAGAATACAACTTCAGCGTTGATATATTGGATATTATCTTCGCCCATCAGTAAAATCAAATAAGTCAAGTGGCTCGGGCCTATGCAATCTGATCTTTCGCAAAGGAACCATAAATTGGTGTACGAATTCCACAATGGAAATGGCCACAGGACCGAGGATTGCCACCAGCTCTGAGAGGAAGTAGCAAGACTACTCAACAAGGTTCATCTCTGAGAATTCCTAGGTGATCGGGCCAAAAACCAGTTCTAAGAAAGAGAGGTAGCCAAGAAGAATTAAATGAATGAGCCGTAACATGTTATCCACACGATCTTGGGAGGCATTGATTCCCCACAAGAACCCGTGATGAGAAAGACAAAAATATCCATCACTAGAGAAAAGCAAACTCGGGGATACATACCCGAGGATGAGGGTTCAGCAAGAAAGACACTGTGACCTCACAACAACGAACTGGTAATCTCTTTCCTCGTAAATACATTACAAATATAACGATTTGTGGACCTAGATTGCTCAGCCAAGATTATCAGGTTGAGGGTAATAGAGCATCTCGGACTGCTTGACCAAATCGTGCCTGCCACTCGAGTCCTCAACGGATTTAACACAGCGAATGAAACAATGAAAGGAGAAATCACCCTCCTGGTCAGCGTGGCCAGCATGACCCAAAATACCAAATTCCACGTCAACAAAGGAGACATGAGGTAAAACGCCTTATTCGGGCGACCGTGGATACACTGCATGAGAGCAGTACCACCCACCCTCCACCAAATGATGAAGTTCCCGATAAAGGATGGGATTAAAATCGTCTATGGGGAATAGCACGCAGCAAGGGAAATGTTCCCGGTGCACAACGTACCACCAACACCAATATCTCCACTCTCGAAAGAACCAAAGAGCAATCAAACTACATCGTTGGCTAAGCCTGATTAAACATATAGGGGACCGTATCGCATCATAATTACAACCGACAAGGACATATCAGACCTTGAAAAATCACTGGCCCATCCCACGTTAAGGTATAATCATATCCCTTTTCATTTTATATTTCATACTAACCCTCATGCATGCACCCGATCGAAACAACCGAAGCTCTTCCCAACCGAAGGCCTTAGGTTTCAAAAGCATGCATTACTTTTTTCCTTAGGATGGGTTTCATCTCGAGAAGGGTTTCACCGATAATCTTTTTAATGAGGCAACCGCCTATATGCTTCCTAAGGAAGATCCAAACAAATGTTCAAGGATTCTTTTTCAATAAACCTCGAACACTGGAGGGTATCCCCTGGGAAGATTATATACTCAAAAAATCCAAAACGCCAAGTGGGGCCTCAATAGGAAAATGATGTACCTGACAAAACGGTTGAATGAGCTGTGTCTGTATAGCCAGGCCTCCGATGGCAGAGAGATATGTATTTGTATCAAGTAATCAAAGAATACTTGGCAAAACCAAAGGAAACTCAGAATTTTGGCAAAAACAATTCCTCCATCAAAATGTCCTGAACACTCGAGGACTCCCGTCGACAATTAAGCACCTGAAAAACCTCTAAATCAGGACTCCAAACTCATAAGCCCTAAACGAGGCAACATAAAAATCACAAAACATCTGCAAGGCCAATAATGCCTCGAATACTCGGGGACAGGCATCAAAATTTCAAAAAACGCATGACCTAAAGGTCGGGATCTCTGAAGTTGTAAGCCCTAAATGAGGCAATACAAGTCTATAAGTGACATCTTCCGAGCCAAGTACCCTTAGTGACTCGGGGACTGTCGCCAATCGCTATTCATTAAAAACCCGAACCCCGAGGGGGCAGACTTGGTCTCGTAAGACCTACAGAAGGTAACAATTGTATTTGTAAGACGTCAAGCAAGGCATGAATAATACTTGTACCAAGTATCTAAAACTATAAGACCTCAAGCAACGCATGAACTATACTTGTACCAAGTATCCAAAAACTGTACGACCTCAAAGGCATGAAAAATTTGTAAGGCTTTACTACACACATAAAATCGATCCCAAAGTTAAGGCTATAAATCTAACTTGTATGACCCCTAAAAAGGCATACCCTCGATATAGACACTTAAACTACTTCACTTGGGACCAAAATGGCTCCGTCCAAGCACAAATGACTACGATCATACGGCTGTACTAGCCAAACTAACGCAACTCAGGGACGCCGACCGCTGCTACATTATCACAGGACATTACTTTGAATCTACTTCAAAAATAACCGGTTAAACAGGCTACCCTCGGCATAGGCAAAAGAGCTTCGTGTCACGCCCCAAACCTGGGGGCGAGATCAGCACACAGTGCCTCACTTATCCTTACATCCCAACTTGCAACTAAGGGACTCTGAACATATGATGTCATACTTTGGTCATGGGCCACATTGCAAGATAACTGCGAATGTTGACTAAATGACAATATAAAATTAGGCTGACAGGGCAGTCATAACTATTACAACTGACAAACCAACCAAATATACATATAAGGCCTGCAAGTCCAACATATTGCACTAACTGACAAGATATGTCTACAAGCCTCTACCGATGGATATACTATGATCGGAATAGCTCCCCGACCTAACTCATAATATATACACATATATACATAAGATATACATAAAGCTCTAGACCCGGAAACTCCGAAAGGCATGGAACTTACAGATCAAGATGAACTCGGGCAACACTTACTGAGAATGTCTATCTACCTGTCTGTTTAAACCTTCAAGTATGAAATGCAACACCTCCAAAAAGGACGTCAGTACGAAATAATATACTCAGTATGTACGGCCATATAATGAAAGCTAAATTGAACTGATAATATAATAACTGCAAGTAGCTGGAAGTCAAAGATAATCTGAAGATATGTCTTACCTGCTGATACTAACTTAACTCTCTCAATACAGTAAGAAAAATAGTTGCCTGGCCTTATAAGGCTCGGTATACATATGTAACTGCTCTGTCATAGTAGGCTCACTCATAGGCTCTCGGACATACTAGGCTTTGTATCTCGACCAACTGGCTCGCTCAAAAGCGCCCGGCCACAGTAGGCTCGGTATATAACTTACCATCTGATCAGAGGTTGCTCAATAGAGACATGCCCACTGATTATAGCTCGATGGTAAGGAAAATACTTTGAGTGACATATATATATATATATATATATATATATATATATATATAAACTCTCTACTCTTTTGAGCAGAAGAAGAAAATACTCAACTGAATATGCATTCCCGATAAAATGAATATGGTAACTTACAAAACTAGAAAAATATATGTTATTCACGAGACTAATAAAATATACATAAATTTCGAAATATAAATTTTTCTTTTATGCCTTGTTATCAAACTTGTGTAATTACAATATCATGCTAAAATAAAGAAAAAGTTTAATCTTTACTTACCTGTTATGCAAAATTTTAGAACGAAATTTATACTAAGCTCCTTGAAATTGGAACTAACTTGGCTTGGTTTGTTAGATTTTGGACGAATTTGATTTCCAATTCTGTTCTTGAACGATCTTTCTTAATGACAAAATGTCTTTGAATTGTTACCAAGAATCAGATTCTTTGAAATGCTACCAACAATCAGACTTTACCCAATTCAAGAAATCAGACTTTGAAACAAGTCTTTGTCCAAAATAAACGTTTCTACTTTGTCCAAGTCTTTGTTCAAATGGAAATTAAGACATTTAACACGTGTTGTTTTGTTAAATCCCAACCTAACCTTAGGTATCCACCTAAGCATATAAGACCCTTAGTCTTTTTCTTGAATTGTGGCTTCTTTTTTTTTTTAGGTAATCGACTAGGCAGAGCCTAGGGCTAGATTTTTATTAATAGTAGAAAAGAAAATTACAACAACAAATAGGCAAAATACAGGTAATGGAGTCAATCTCGCCGGAGTTGTTATCATAACGCTACCGGTCTAACTTTAACATATTCCTCCTATTGAGGCATCTAAAACCTCATTACTAACACGCCCTGCAAGGACTAAAAACTATGATCATCACTGAGTGTTGTATCAAAACTCTATGATGTGAATAGCAAGATGACATGAGAGGTTGGAAACTATCGTGATGGGAATCTAGAAAATTGAAGAAGCCAAGCATCGCTCTTCTTTCTCCAGATTGTAATTTACTGCCTTCGATCACAATTTTTGTTAAAAAGACTTCAGAATTCATGGTATAATTTTTGCTCGACTGGATTATGAACCAGGGAGTCGAGCGACCTGTTTTTGTTTTGCAGCTCTCGTCGGGAGCTTCCTCGTTTTCTGATTATGTACATGAGTTGATAAATCAGACTTGCTTTGATGAGGCGCTGCAAATCGATTCCACGATTGGCTTGTTTGTGCATTATATGCTGCAAATATGTCTGTATCCTGTGATACAATGTCAATAGTTACTGCTTTGTTGGCCATCGCCCATTGTCCATTTTCACTTGAATGTTGTCGAGTATCACTTGAATGTTGTCGAGTATCAGCAGCAGCAACTGTACCTGTATGAGTTGTTGTTCTGTGGATACCTTTATTTATTACTTCATGCTTCTCAAACTGTGATTCAGCTCGATCTATTGAACATTGCCATGAAATTTTGGATGGTTCATTCTGTTCTATCCCTTTGGCAGTGTTGGAGTTTTGTGTAGTATGTGTTTTGGTTTTGTGAGACTCCCCTTTGTATACCTCCTTTGAGCTGGAAGCAGGGATGTTTTGATCATCAATCTCTTTTGGCGGTGGCATATTCTTCCCCAATAGCATAGTAGCTATTGCATGGTTTGTGACTGTTTTGTTAGGATGCAGATAACTTTCATCCAACTGTTGCAGTTGATGTGCATGATGGGCTGTTCCATATTGGTCTTTTCTTTCTGATACCGTATTTGAATGACATGTTGATGTATTGTTTTTTGGAGCAAAAGCAGGAGCGTTGTAGTTCAACTTACTGTTTGACAGTGTTGCATATGACATCTCTGTATTCTGTAAGTTGTTGTTAACAGTCTTCTTCTTTTCTTCCAGTAGTTGTCCTTCATCATCACTGGAATTAGCAAGTGGGGAGAATGTGTTTGAAGTTGTATGTAATACTGGATTGTATCCTGCAATGTGAGTTTAATTGTTGGATTTTTGATTTTTGCTGGTCATCGACCATTGTCCATCTTCCCTTGTTTGATGTCGATTACCAATAGGCTGTCCAGCAGCACTTGCTTGAATTAGAGCAGCATTAGTGACATCATCAGCAGCAGCAGCTGTACCTGTATGAATTGTTGTCCTGTGGATACCTTTATTCATTGCTTCATGATTCTCAAACTGTGATTCGGCTCGATCTTTTGAACATTGCCATGAAAGTTTGGATGGTTCATTCTGTTCTGTCCCTTTGGCAGTGTTGTTGTTTTGTGTATCATGCGTTGTGGTTTTGTGATCCTCCCCTTTGCATACCTCCTTTGAGCTGGAATGTCTAGCTAAACTCAAAACTGCTGGATTCTTTACATTATTACATCCTGCAGGGATGTTTTGATCATCAATCATTCTTGGCAGTGGCAAGTTCTGTCCTAACAGCACTGAAGTTGTTGCATTGTTTGTGACTGTTTTGGCTGTACTTTCATTTACAGCCTCAGTTGATGCATCAGTCACATTTGATACCAATTCTTCACTTGTAACACTGGATGGAACAGTAGGTATCTTTTGACACAGCTGCTCTATATCAACATTCGACATTGACTCAACTTCTGCAGCTGTAATAGCTGGAACAGATTCAATACATTGTCCTGAATCACCATTCACATGTGCTGGTTTTTTACATATTTGTGCAGTATCAGCAGTGGGCATTGGATGAACTTGTGCAGTTGGAGCAATTGGGACAGATTCAATTGGCACTGTCAAGTTCTCCCCTAGTTGCACATGGGAAACAATATGATTTGCAAAATCTTTGGTAGGATCAAGGACCTCTAACTTAGTATCATTTACATCACTTAATAGAGTCATATTGTTACTCATATGTAACACATGATGCTGTTCACCCTCCAATTGTTCTTTTCTGCTTGCATTATGATGTGCAGCCTTAGCAGATGTACCTGAAACTTTACACAGCACCTGTTCACTTGGAGTTGGGACAGATAATGAATTATCAGCATTTGGCATTGAAAGAGTTTCTGTGGCTTGAATAGTTGGAACAAAATTCATATTCTGTCATGCATCAATATTCTCATTTGATAAAGCCCCGTCCAAATTTGACAGCACATGTTCATTTTGAAATGTCAAAACAGTATCTGGTTTTTTACACTGTTGTTCAATAACATCCTTCGGCATTGAATGAACTTCTGCAGGGGGAACAGTTTGAACCAAAACAGTTTGTCCGGCAGTAGCAGTTACAGTAGGCAGAATCCTTTCACTGCTTTGTGCTACAAGCTTAGCATTTAGGAATTCTCTGGCATCACCTCTTACTTTTGTCAAAACTCCCCTGCCTTCATTATGAAATGCTTGTTCATTGAAATCATCTGAACTCCAACGACACGATTTTACATCATGACCTTGATGATTACAATACGTGCAGTATTTAGGAAGGTTATCAAAAATGATCCGCTGGTCGTATTCGATAATTTTCCCAGATTTGTTATCAACTATCTTGATCTTTACTTTCTTTGGATGGTTGTCTAACAAATCAATCAAGACTTTTACTCGTGCCGTGCTAGGTCTCGTTCGATCTTTAGTAGCCTTATCTACTGCTAGAGGCTTTCCCACAGCAAGAGCGATTGACATTAAGGATCTTTTTGCGAAGAAATTTGCTGGCATTTCAGGAAAGGAAATCCAAACGACAGCTTTTGATGTTTCTTCACGAGGATTAAATCCCATTGTCCATGGGAATGTCCTGAAGAACTAGTCGTCTCCTTTCGACTTAACATAGCCTGTTGTTCTTGAAACGACATTCGCAAAATCTTCAAATAGATCAAATCTTACCAGAATATGTCGATATTCTAGCTGACCAATATTGCAATAACCTTTTACATCGAGTTGCTTCGGTAAGATCTGTCTCAACTCCTGAAGCTCGGGTTTTCCATATGAGAATTTAATCACAACTACTTGTTGAAGATCTTTCTCCTTGGTGAATGAATTCACTTCGTCTACTGTGAATTCAACAGTAGGTATTCCATTCTCTACCGTTACTGGACATAGTTCAAAATTCGATTTTGTTGCGGCAGAATGCTGTCGAACAATTTGCGATGCATAAGTCTGTTTTGGATTTTGATCTGCTTGATTTTCCTCCCACAGCACAGAGCTTGGGAGAGGGCGAAACTTCCATAGTTGCGATGATCGTCAACCAGGATCCATCACTAACATTCTGTTGGAAAGAATGAAAGTGCTACAGTAAATAGAAGAAATAGAAATGATAAGGTGCTTATTATTCATAGAAAGTTCTCCAAAAGAGAAGTCAGTAGGCTCGAGAGGCGTATATATCGATAGGAATTAAGGTTAGATAGGAAAATATTGTTGTAGATGTATTCATCTAAGTAAAGTGATTTCTGAGTTACCCTGTCAAACTTTCTCAATGGGGAAGGATGAACTAAAATATCTATTTTGGTTGTGATTGATAAAGAGAAAATTTCCCCGCGGAAGAGTAATAAGGATATGAAATAGGAGTGGATTTAGAGGGTGTAAGAGTGATATTAGTTGGAGTAGGGGAAGCAAGACACTTAGATGTGCGGTTGGGTAATGAAGAGGAAGGCCGAGTTGAAGATAATATGGGAAAGGATGATGGTGAGATATGTCTAGAAGAGGATTCTATTGGGGCATGAGGGAAATTGTCTAATGGAATTATAGTTGATGGGAATAAGGGAAAATCAGGTGTCAAAGGTGTGTGAGAAAAATAGAATTGACGTTCATAAAACCCGACATCTCTAAAAACAAACTTTGTATCCTTTCTAATTCTAGGCATACCCTAGGAACACACAACCCTTTACTCTATGCTCAAACCCTTGTTGTGAGTCAAGGTTGATGCATAACACAGGCATCCAAAACTTTTGAGTGAATCATAGTTGGGTTATTTACCAAGAAAAACCTCATATGGTGTTAGACCCTTCAGAATCTTAGAAGGTATATTGTTGATTAAATAGGTTATTGTCAATACACATTCTTCCCAATGTGGAAGAGGCACTTTAGAGTGAAAGAATAATGCTCTTTCCACTTCTAAAAGATGTATATGCTTCCTCTCAACTACATCATTATGTTGAAAGGTTGCAACACAAGATATCTCATGTATTATCTCTTGAGAGTCAAGAAAACTTGCCTTTTGTGATCATGTTTGTAGTTCCATGGCATTATCATATTCTCTTCACTTTCAAGTTAAATTGCCTATCTACAATACACAAAAATGATTTCAAGACTAAAAAGGCATTGCTCTTAGTACTCAAAAGAAAAGTCCAAGTTACCCTACGATCGTCATCTACAATAGTTAAAATATTTGTATCCATTATAAGTGACGTCTTAAATGGCCCTAAGTGTCAATGTGAATTAAATTAAAGATAGCAAAACTCTTAATTTGAAATAAAGGAAAAGGTAGTCTGGTCTACCTAGCTTGAGGGCAACTATTACACACTTGGTCAAAATTTGAAGGAAAGTCATGAAACTCAGATTTTTCATTACTGGAAAGAGCAAATGTCCTAGCATGATATGCCATTGCCTTACCATTAGATGTAGCATTATCAACTATAGGTACCGGAAAAGAAACAGAAGTAGAAGCAACACTGAAATGTCTCCCTTTTGGAACAGAAACTACATTTTGTCTAAATGAAGAAACATACTATTCTAGGTGGCTAGAACAGGTACAATCTATCTCTAACATTACCAAAAACTTGTTCCCTCCTCATTAAAGGGACTTGCAATAGACAACCTCTAGAGGTTAGGTTTAAAGTGCAACTGAATTGAACATATAACTTATGAATAAATAGTAAGTTATACTTGAAAGAAGGGACGTGAAGCACTTTATGAAGAATCATATCAGGTTGAATAGACACACTGCCTACATCTGTAACACATAACTGAAATGAATCAGGTAAACTAATATTCAAAGGTATAGACAGATGGGTCAAACTTATGAAGAAATAGCATTAAAATACATATGTTCAGAAGCCCCTAAGTCAATAATCTATGTGTTAGTATTAAAAATAGCAAGACAGTTTATGTGTGTTTGAGAATGGTACCAGCCACAACATTTACATAGATTTCTAATGTTATATTCCCTGCATTTTCAATCTGCACTTTCTTGATGATGTTCACCATTTTAGACACATGTCCCTTACTGAAAAATTGGTTATAATTGCTCATGTTTCCTTCAATGCAAGCATTGGGTTTGTCTTCATTTTCCTGTCTTTCAACTACTGTATTCCGTTTTATTGGACGTTGAAAATTTGCTAATCTTGTAAATCAAAAATCATCAAGAAATCCTATTAGTCTATAACAATCTACCCTGACATGTCCTATTCTCATACGGTATGTACAACTCATATTGGGATTCTACTTTGTCTTCTTTTAAATTTATGTTACATATTTTGATTGTTTCCCTGTTTCTGAGGAGTTCCCAGGTCATGTGATTGTTGATTCCCTGATTGAACTACCCTAGAGTTCCTACCGTGAAAAATATCCCATCTGATAGATATTATGGCTAACATATATTTCCCTTTGACTTTTATCTTGCAGAAGAAAAGAGTAGGCATGATCCATGCTTAGAAGTGGGCTCATCATGAGGATGTTTCCCCTTACATGTGCATACACATCATTCTATCCCATAAGGAATTGAATGACTCTGTGATCATTTAAGAACTTAACAACCTTCTTCTTCCCTTCATACACAAGTACAAGTGCATCCCAGATGTGAGTTCAATGAATCTAACTCATCTGAAAGCCTCTCCAAAGTTGTAAAATACCCTGCAATACTGCTATTTACTTGAATTGTTTTGGCTATTTCCTTTTGCGGATGAAACAGTTTGGCTCAATTGGACTCTCCAAACATATGCTCAAGACTATTTTGATGCTCTTTTGTAAATATAGAATAAATGACATTGTCTGCTATTTCATTAGTTAGTGAGTTGAGTAGCCACGGGGTGATCATGTCATTGCACTTACTCCACTGTGCATGATCCTTTAAACCCAATGTAGGCTCATCACAAACTTACTGATGAACCCCAATTTGTGTTTTAGCTGACAGTGCAATCAGAATAGATCTTCTCCGGCTTGGAAATCCTTTTCCATCAAAGGGTGAAATGACAAGAGTCATCCCAGGTGCATATGAATAGTGAAGAATGTAAGGATGGTTGACATCTTGATTCACAATTTGACTGGTTGAAGTAGATGCAGGATTTGTTTCAGTCATGATTGTAGATTAAACTGAGCAAGAGAAAAGAGAAAGATTAGATAATGAAATTCAAGGATCGAACAGAGAATTGCTCTGATATGATAAAGAATGAGAGATGGATGATGCATAAATTTTTTCTGTATATTTCATTCACTGTGTACAACCTATTTATACATGTAAAATTGACGTAAAGAGAAAATATAGAGATAAATCTACTCTAGCCATCTGTTACATTTACCAATCCCTATGTGTAACTAACTTAGATTCTTGTATTCCTTACTATGTATAAACATGTGTAATTCACGTGTATGTAGCTTCCTACTTATCTTTTGTATATTCAAAACAACGGCTCTTGATCAACTTTTCTGATGGTTGTTATGTTCACACGTGCCAATGCTTAATCCTAAACATACAAGTGAGGACATTGACATCGTATAATTCGAAGAACATAGGGCATTTGTTTGATACATTTCTTCTCTTTCTTCAATTCTTCATCGACAAATAAATCTTCTTTTGCTAAATTATCACGGGGCTTCTTCTTCTCATCAAAATGTTAGATTTTATTAATATGAGTATGTTAAGAAATCAATTTATAATTGTATTATTACCAATAAATTTATGTGAAAATATTATTTTTAGAAGATACTATTTATTATTTACAAAACTAGTTACTCAATTATAATCACTTGATATGCTTTTAAAAAAATAATGTATTTTAAAGTACTCAATAATTAATAACATTAATATTTTGTTGATATACATATACTTATCACTATTCAAAGCTTATTCGTCGGTCATATAATAATATTTTTTAAATTATTGGATAACTAATATTCAGTTTTAAAATGAAATACATTATGTGCTAATTATTTTTTACAACTGTCACGCCCCAAACTAGGGGAGGCACGACTGGCCCTCGATACTGTATTTGACCGAGTTAGCCATTACACATACTAGCTAACTAAACTAGGGGCCCAACAGATCAGGCAGCATAACATCTGAAATACTAAGCCTGGACCATTAAGGTCATGACCTGAATAACAATAAGGCATATAACTAAAAGTAGACGAGTCAAAATAATAAAGTACTAGCTGGCCGATGAGGCCTTGATTGGAGTCATACATACCTACACACACACACACACACACACACACACATATATATATACATGCAAAGCCTATGGGCTGGAGAGTGGAAGCTGTAAAAAAGAAACCCAGCATACTATGTCCACAATAGCCTCTAAGAGTGTCATAAGTATTATCGAGACAAGACCCCGACTATACCCAAACTGTACAACAAAAGTAACCATCCTATGAAAGCTCCAGGAAGAGGTGGAGCTTACCAACTCACAGTTGAACCTCGAAATCCTAGCAGAGGGGTCGATCAGAGTCCCTACGTGGACCTCCACGCACGAACAAAATGCAGTGTCCCCAGGCAACGGGACATCAGTACGAATAAAAATGTACTGATATGTAAGGCAGAAAGTAGAATCACACATAGCTGATGTAAAAAAAATAATAGAGATACCACCTGACACTGAAACCCTGATAGCCTCCATGGACGACATCCGACCTCATAGTAAACAAATATGCATGGCATGCTCGTGTAATCGTATATATGTATATATATATATATATATATATATATATATATATATATATATATATATATATATATATATATATATATATATATATTGATGCAAATGCATGACATACCCAACCAGATGCTAGCAGAGCGATCTCTTCCGGTAGCTAAGTGGTATCATATTGCCAACTTGTGGCCATCTATACAATATATCGCTTTTCGGGCAAATAGGCCCATTACCTCCGATTATAGCTCGAAGTCCATGCACAATAATCCATGTATGATATGAACTTTGAATGTACATAATATGCCATAACAAGAACTTAGCCAATCTTGGCTCATAGGTACTCTTATTCTCATGATCTCATAATCACCTTCGTATTGCATACAATTGTCTCGTGGAACCTCATATCTTTCTTCTTTTTTTTGAATAAGCTTGAAAACTTAACTCGACTTTTAGGAAGATAATTTAACTCTGAAGATATTCATAAAAAACTTAAGGTACTTCACTTAGTTCTTATACCTGATTTCTCGATATTTAATAAATGGAAGCATTAAAAGAATCAAGTGTTTTAGTAGTTTAAATAAAAATTTAATTTGAGATTATTGCAAATCGCCATGTCATTTAAGAGATTTTAAAATACACTTTAACAAGGAAGAAAGACTAATCGCAAATACTAAATGCCTTTATCTTTTTTTTTTTTGGTTACACAACCCAAAGACGAATAAGAATTCATGTATATAGACATATAGTTAAGAAAGCCGAAAAAATGACATATATAGATATCGAATACCCTATTTAACCGAATGAGTGGAACATCAACGTAATAGCGTTATGAAAATACGTCAGCTATGATCCTAATGCCTTCCACAGAAGGTCTTTCTAGCAATAGAATAGTAAAATATCACATTTGACGTCTTAGGAATTTCCCAAAATTCGTGCTAAAAGAAAGGACGGAGCTTAGCCTTAACATACCTTTCCAACGAACATATGAATGCATGTAGTTCCTTCACGAAAGCTGTTCCTTACGTCCGAAGCTTCGCAAACACTATCTATATGTAGCTTATATGCACCTATAAACAATTCATAATTGAGTTTAAATTGGCAAATCTACCATATGACCCTAACTTGACGAAACGTCCGTAGAACTTTATAAAAACGCTCATAAAAGAGTCCCTAGATGATTACCTTGGCAAACCAAGTATAAAGCCTGAAGAACCAGCAAGAACAACAGATTCCTATCTTCCAAGAATAGCTCCAAACACCGCTAATAGAAGGGGAAAACGATTGCAAAGCGTAGAGATTGTGTTACTAGGCTCGGGTCAAATTTTAACGGCAGAAATAGTTAAAACGGCACCTTAATCACTCAAGAACACCATGGAACCCTCTCTTCAGCTTTCTCACTGTTTTGGAACTGAAATGAAATTTTTTGAGGGTTTCAAAGTCGATTTTACCGACTTATACCACTTGTTTGACCCGACCCGGTTCGCGACCCGGTTTCAGCCTGGATAGTCCGGGGTAAAACAGTCATAACTTTTTATTCCAATGCCCGTTTGATGTGAGGTGTTTTTGGTTGAAAACTAGACTCGTAGACCTTCGATTCGATAGGTTGTGGGTCTCATAAATCTTTATATATTAGGAGAAATGATCTAATACATTTGACCCAAAATAGCACTTAGGTTGTGTAATTATAGGCCTTAATAGGTAGACAATGCGTCCAAACACAACAAATTACAATTATTTTTGGTAGTAACAAACAATAGTAAGTAGTATGTCGTGAGAGTAGGACTAGTTGTGCGTGAGTTTACACAGGACAAACACGGCCTTACCGTCAAAAATAAAAATTATACAAAGAGCAAGCATCTTTCTGGCAATCATCACTTCAGCCGGATATCTCAGGTAAATGGCAAGCTCTCTGCAGCGAATAGCGAGGCATTCCCCTCTAGCCGCCTACCGATCTTCTCTCATGCCGATATGGAGACAATTTGCGTCAGAAGCGTTGGTCGAAATCAAGCCCGGTGAGATCGGTATGGTCTCTGGTATTCCTGATGAACATCTTCGCCGAAGGGTATTTACTACTTCTCCTTATGCTCCTAAGCTAATATTTATTCTTCTCTCAGGTCATTTCGGTGCAAGAAAAACCTCATTTTACGCAATCCATTTAGGGTTTCTATAGCAGATCCATTGTTTCCGCCATTTTAGGGTGAGCAAATGAATTGCGGAATCAATGTGGAGGATTCATATATCCGGATTCAAATTGATTTGGGATTGTTATAGTTGATTGATTGCTGTCACTTGTATCTTTGAGAATTTATCTCGACTCCATTCCAAAGACTAGAAATATATATTTAGCTTTTTTTTTAATTCCCACTCGTTTCTTCTTCTCACGCCTATTCAATAAGGCAGAAGAGAGCATAACTGTTCAGATGCTCGAGAGAGTAAAAAGTTCTAATTTTTCATGTTTAGGAGCAAAATGGGCTTAGCAAGTCTAAGCCTTGACGTCAGTCTCTAGCTTGGCATTATAGAAACTTTAGCTCCAGGGAGTTCTTTGATCCATTTCTGTACAAATTTAGCTAAATAATATCTTCAGCTTGCATTCGATTGCATTAAATATTATGAGAGTTTTTAAATTTGAGTTGCCAGAGCCAACAAAGACCTCTTCAAAATTTGTAGGCTTAGATATAACTTCTGGTGTTGGATTCATCGAGAACCATTAATTTAAACTTAAAAATAATAGTATAATTCATGGGTTGGTGCCCTCTGGGCGATCATTCGACACCTTGTTTCCTCCATGTTTTTCGGCCAAGTTTGGTCTATTCCGTATTTCGCATTTCATCTCCATGTCGTACCCTCTCTTTCAGTTTTGGTATATTCTGGATTCTTTTCTGTTAATACAAATGTATTTGGTTGTTCACCTTTTCCTTTTTCTCTAACTCACAATGGCAGTGATTGCACTATTAAATCAGCTCCTAAGAAAATACCAAATTTTGTTTTGGTCTTTAAAGGTGCCGAATATCCCATTCAACCTTCTAATACATATATTTTCTTCTGCTTTAAGTGCAAAATTGTTTTCAGTTATTATTGGTGGTTTAGATCTTTATGCACTGATACCTATCAAAAAAAAAAGGAAAAAGATCCCCATGTACTGATCCTTTTTGGTACTTGATCTTGTTTGCTTGTCAGGTTGTGATTTTCTCACCTGCTCGGACTGCTAGTCAACAGGGGTCTGGAAAAGTTGGAAGATGGAAAATCAATTTCTTGTCAACCCAGAAGTATGCTTCTATTCCTTTTCAGTATTATGAAGTTAGTATGGTTTACCAATATCAACCTTTTTCCACCCAGCATGAAATTGAGCAGGAGTTTGTACAATATTAACATTACAATCTCATCTACCTTCTCCTTCCGTCCCAAGTAAAAACCAGAACAAGAAACAGCGAGACAACCTGAACAAAAGCTTTGATTGGCACCATTAAGAGTATAAGTTTCACTGAGCCTGGGTGTCTAATCACAAAATAAAAGATTAACTATGAAGCTTAGACCAGAACAGATATTTCAGTGTTGATTGTAGTGTATTCTTGCTGAGGATAAATATTTGTTGATTTTTTGCCTCCAGTGGTTCATAGAATGTATCCAGATGTGGTTCATTCTTCCATTTTATTTTTCATTTAATACAATTCTGTATATCTGGCAATGGTGCTTTTTGGTTGTGGAGGGACATAATAGGAAAGCAGGTTGGTTTTAAGTAGTCGGGCTTTTCAGAAAGGAATCACTAATAGGAGTTCCGCTTATTGTATTCCTGAGTTCTTGCTCTGCTGTAAAGATCAATCCTTGATTAACCTATTTAAACTTCAGTAGAGAAAAAACCCGATCCATTAAATTCAGCTTAACCAGACCCACATTCTTTGAATTTTTTTTGAAGTTGAGAATATTTGTGCTGTTTTGATTAAAGAAATGTATATCCATATCTGAAGATGCTGAGAGAAAAGCACATATAATCTGGGTCCAGGACAGTGGCTGCATACTCTCCTCTATGCAGAGCAAACTATTTTATTTTTCGAGTTTCTGATTGCAACTGCCTGTGTCTTTTAGAATGGAGAGATCAACTTTTATTTTTTAAATGGTGGATAGATTGGCAATATAGCATCACTAGAGCTGTAGTCTTTCTATATGTTAAGTTGGAAGATCCATACATTTTACCTGTTTAATTTTTTTTTTCTTGATCAAGTAACGTCTTTTACCTGTTTAAACTTTAGGATTCTATCAGATTCCTTTTCTTTAAAAGTCATTTGCATATGCTGTCTTGATTTGCTTCACTAATTGCACTTTGGATTTTGTCATAACATTAATTTCGTTATTCTTTTCTATCTTTTAAATCCAAGGAATTAAAATTTCGTTCTTGATGTTGTTTTCAATAGAATCTGTTGAAATGTCTCGTTATCTCTGACGGAAATTGCTAGTGTTGAAAAATTTCTTGTGCAAGTACTACTGATTGTTAATTTATCTTTATGCTCTGTTTCCCTTGTCTTTTTTATATAAGTACAATTTAAGCTGAAGAATGTTTCTTTCATGAGAACTGGAATAGAGGATGCTAGTTGAATCATCTCATGGTGTTTAAAATAAATAATATACTCTAGAGGTAAACTCTTTTGTGCTCTTCCCTCCAATTGAAGTATGTAAATGTTGTTTTCTCACCTACTTTTAGTTTAATGTCAATTTTCAGCTCTTCTGCATATCTTTTATGCCCAAGTTTTATGGGTGATACACGTATTTCTTTCTTCTATGTATGTAGATGGGAGAATCCATTGATGGGTTGGACATCCACAGGGGATCCATATGCCAATGTTGGTGATTCCGCGCTTAGTTTTGAGAGTGAAGAAGCAGCAAAAGCATTTGCTGAAAAGCATGGCTGGGAATACACGGTAAAGCTTAGAGTTCCTTAACATTTCTATGTGTTTTTGGTTAGCTTAATGACCTTCGTTGGTTTTCCGTTCCTTCACAAGTATTCTGGAATTAACAGAAACCACCTTCTAGAAGCATCAGTCAAGGCGGGGGCTGAGTTGGGCTGTTTCACCTTTCCCCCTTGGACCATCATGAACAAGTTCTTCAAATACTCGTCTGGGGAAGCCTTCTCTGTCCAATGATGAGCAAGTTCTTCAAATGCTCCATGTTGGGAAAAGCGTGAATTTCTATGAAATTTAGTTTTTGGCACCTCCAAAAAGCTCTTTGGACGTTCAGCTTTTTAATCCTCTATGTCAGCCCAACAGGTCTTGCAATATGGAAAAGTTATGTGCCATTGAAATAACATCCGTCCATTAAAAGAAGTCTTTGACTTTAATATGATGTTAGAATATCGACAAGTTGGGAAAATCTTTGTATCACTAACAGATAGAAAAACAAAATCCAGTCTCAACAAGGAAGTCAGATGTTGAATCTGATAGAAGTAGAACTAATCAATTGACCAGCATAGGATAGTTTCTCGCTGCAGCTGGCTTGATCATATTTATGTTCCACCAACAGATGACTTAAGTAAAACATTATCCAATATGCTAGAAAGTAGAACAAGAGGAACCCCAGTATCACGAACAAAATCACATCGCCTTTGAGCCTCAACATCAGAATTTGAAATGGGAAGAGCTTTTAGAAGAGTTTGTTGAATTTTTGACATTGTGGTCTTTTGTTGGGTCCCTCTTCTGAGCACTCTCCCATCTTTCTGCTGCTCCGGAAACGTTTTCGTTTATCTTGAGAAATGAACAGAATAACTTTTATGTTTGGTTCTTAACGTGATGCTTATTCCCTTCTTTTTGTTTTTATCTGCAGGTTAAGAAGCGCCATACACCATTATTAAAGGTTTGAAATCTCTTCTACAAAAAACTGAATTTGTGATTTGCCCAATCCAGCAGCTCTGGTTATATGCTGGTTTGTTTCCTCGTGGGATTGTGAAAACTCATGATCCACTGTTTGCTTAGGAAATTCAAGTAGGTTTTCTGGAGACGCGTGCTCTTTTTTTGGGGGCTTCGGGTTGGGGGGGGGGGGGGGGAGAGCCTTTACTGGTCCAGAAGTTCAGATTTTGTTCCTCTTTCTATGAAAGGGGCCTTCCCATCACAAACAATTCTCAAATCTCTTATTTCTGCAGATATACAAAGGCAGAGTATTTTCTACTAATGATTGTCTCATAGGAATTGAATTAGAGAACATTTTGTCTTAAAGCACAAGCACTTTAAAGTCTTGTATGTTTAATGATTGATTGCCTCGGAGGACTTGGAAAAACATAGCATTACTATTCAGTTAAAGCGCATGCACCTTAACAAGAACCTTAGCACATGGGCCTTAGTTAATTCGTTATCTCTTCCAATTTCGTTGTTGCGATCCATGTTCCACTTGCAGAATAAATTGTCGTATTTTGCAGATCAAGTCTTATGCGGAAAACTTCAAGTGGAAGGGGCCTCCCAAAACAGAAGAATAATATATTTTTACTGCATTCAAGTGCTTGAGAGGCTTATGGATGTCCTGTCACAGTGCGTTGCATTCCTTGTTTTACCTTACCTTTTATAAAGATCAGTTGGTTTCCTACTTGAAGGATTTTCTTAAGCTTCTTTCAATAATAAATCAAACATATGAAAATCCACTATTACATGGAATGTCTTAAAACCTTTATGAAGCAATTTCCCAGTGCTATACCCGATCCTACTTTGTAGTGGTTGTTGAGGTTAGCATTAAGATTGTGGTGCGTCAGAAGACTTGTGCCTTGTTATTATTCTTTTTTCCTAAAAAGAATTTAGTGGACTGTCCAAGACAAATTTCTTACGAAGTGTATGGTGCAGTCCAGAAAGTAACTTTCCCTGAGGAATAGGGAAAGATTACTGAATGTGGCAATAGGAGATATTTTTCTTCATACTATTATAAGCATAAATAGTAGGTCCCTTGAATTTGTTTAAGCTTGTTCAGATTAACAAGTTTGAAAGTTGCTGGTTGGGCTCAAACTTGTAGAGCATTTTCAGTTAAACGCAGATGGATTTTGCGTGATTATGTTGCTCGTGTCTGAACATGTGGAGGCATAGTAATTAGAGTTGACTTCATAGCTTTCTCAAAGGGAAATTGAGGGCTTAATGTGAATCAGTCTGTTCGTACAATCATAGTTGCCAGATCATAAACTCTAATCAAGTTTGAATATCACAGCTCCTGTTCCTATTTTTGTTTAAATATGTTTAATCCTCGACCTCGTAAGAGAAAATGCATGTTCCGACCCATATCTTTTCTTCTTTCCTTCCGTCTCCAACCCATATCCGTACAATGGTTGACGCATTTTCTAAAGCAGCGCAATATTTTTTTTCTGTTTATCAGCACTGAGCGTTAAATCATTTATTATAGCGTGATTAAAATAACGGCGAGATGCAGAGTTAAATATTCAAATAGATTGAAGATTTATTTTATGTACTCGTTAGCGCAGTCGAACTCGAGTGGAACAAAAATATTTCCTGCAAAATACCTTAAAGAAGGAAATTCTCATGTTTCAGACTGTGGGAGAGGAGGTTACATTTCGGTGAGAAGAGCCTGTTGAGGGAGCACTTCCCCTGGTACGAGCAGACCACAAATTTTTGAGTCGTCTACTAGTCATCATGCTCCAGAAAAGCGGTCTAGGTGTCATAGATTTTATTAATCTTGTATTATCGAAGCAATGAAGCATAAGATCTTGGGTAAAAACAAGTAGAAAGAGCAATTTTGAGTGAAAAGCCGGAAAATTTGAACGAAAACTCTCACGCTTGTTAATCATCTGTCAGAATCGAAGGAGACCCAGCTTTAATTGAGATCCAAAGCACAATTAGACTCGAGGCATTAGGCGCAATCTACTCGGAGTGCGAGAAGAGTCATCACACTAGAAAAGAAGACAAGGTCTGTCTATAAATTGAGATCAATTAACTTAGATAACTACCATACATTTAGAACAAAATTGATCATAGAAGTAGGAGGGGAGAAGAGGACGGTGAGAAATGAGTCCACTCCTTTTGTGTGTGAGAGAACTCTATATACTACTAGCCTGTATTGGACGCAAGGATTATCCACTTCCACTAAATAGGAGCTTTGTTGCAGAGCTTGTACACACAGAAGAAAAACCTTCAATTCCTATGGTAAAGTGCAATCAATACGTATACCACTCTTATCAGGTAGCAGCTTCTTCATGTAATACTTTGATCTACGGGCAAGATTGATCTTTTTCCTTCTTTGCTCTGGTATATGATCGATGGAACATTCGGAAAAGCCACGTCTCACAAACCTGTTAGAAATAAAAATATGATTATTGAATCAACAAATTGCCTATATTCTACATAAATATTTGTTCAAGAACAAATCGCGTCATTAACATTGGATCACCATCATGAGTTGAGGCTTGAAATATACAAGATATCTCCATTTTCATTTGATCAACGTTTCCAGGAAATTCCTGTTAACTGTAATCTTAATAAAGATACACATAATAAAACAGAGAAATGCAAGCTCTCTCTTTTCATTTTGGTTAGTCCCCGTTAGCTCTTGATGTCCAGCTAATTTTATAAGCAAAATGTGGACATAGGACATTTGGATAATCAAACGTATACAGAAAGGTTTTTGATATTGGAGGTATCTCTATGAATCTGTTAAACATTGGCATATTGTAGACTAGTTTAAAGAATTAGAGAGGTGGTTTTACACTTCTGGTAAAGCCGAGGTAGGAGAATATGAATCATCCGATGTTTGTTTATTGAATAAATATTCATTATCTTTTACAACTACAACCCTGTATGTAAAGAGAAGAATATAATCAAATGAAGAACTTTGATCAATAACTTAGTTGATGCAAAAGGAGGTAGACAGAATTAAAAAATACACAATTTATAGAATAGTAGGTCAATAGTATATGCTGGGAGTAATCTCTGGAATATGAAATTGTATAATCTCTGAGTTCAAGAACCCTTAAATACCTTTTGACTTTTTTAAGGGTTCAAAGCAAATCGAATTACAGCCAGTTCTCTTCTTCTTCTCTTTGTCTGACATTCATTAAAATCAAGCATTCATGTTTAACTACTATATTGGATGCTGCGGCCAGGTTTTAACAACATTCTGTGCTCTAATTTAAACAATGAGCTATTCTGTAGTTTGTACTTCTTTTTCATCTTAGAAACGCGGGACCTTTTTCTTCTCACAAAATGAATAACAGAAAACTAATGTCTGAAAGGGCCGTGACTTTAAAAGCACAAACATATCCTAATACCTTATTCAAACTTGTTCCAATCGTCACAAACACTTTAAACAACATCAAATCAACCAAAACACCTCGGATTCAAGCCTAAGTTTTGTAAAAACTTCCGAATTCGCTTTTGATCAAAAGCCCAACCAAACCAACGTCCGAATAACCTGAAATTTTGCACACACATCCCAAATGACACAACGAAGCTACTGCAACTCTCGGAATCCCATTCCTACCCCTATATCAATATCTCACCAACCAACCGGAAATCGCCAAAATATCAACATCGCCAATTCAAGCCTAAATCTTGTCCAAACCGAACCATCGGAACTCACACCCGAACCCTCTAACACATAAGTCAACATCCGGTTGGCTTTTCTAACTTAAGCATTGTTAAAAGAGACTAAGTGTCTCAAACTTCATCAAAACCAATCCGGATTCAATCCGACCAACCCGATACCTCAAAACACGGATAAACAAAACATAAGTAGCAGAAATGGGGGAAACCGAGCGGTAACTCATGAGACGATTGGCCGAGTTGTCACAGGTTCGAACCGGCTGTACTAATTGGCAATATCCCAAACACAGCTCAGAGTAATGTAGTTAAAAGAAATTTGTGATATTTAAGCTGAATTTGAATATTATTAACGTCTCAACAAGAAGAAAAATAGATTCAAACACCATCACGAGGTACTTTGATAAGGCAGACATATGTCAAAAGGAACAAGAATGATGTTTCTATTGCTTGACTTACTACACATTATTGTTTGGGCTCACTCAACCATTATTGATGTAGGATGCATAAACATTAAACGGGTACTATGTGTTAGGCGCCTATAAACTACTTGAGAATTTTGATAAATTTACAGCATATCTCCGATATTCCTCGTTCTCCTTTTTCTCAGAAATTAAAAAGTAAACTTGGTAGGCTATTTCATGGATTCTTGTTGATTCCTTGTAAAGGTTTGAGGTCCCGAGGTCCTCGGGGTGATTTCGGGTGGTCAACGGAGAGGTTGAGGTGTTATTGCAGCTGCTGAGCCGCACGTGCAGGAAGGGAGCCGCAGAAACAGATTTAAGAGTAAGAGTCAGGAACCGCAGATGCGGTGAGTTGACCGCACCTGCGAAGGCGCAATTGATCGGAGATGCGGTATTTTGCCCGTTATGTGATTTTCGCAAATGCGGAGTTATGACCGTATATGCGGTATTGTAGAAGCGGCTATATTGTCGCGATGCGGAATAACTGGACAGAAGAATTAAAAGAAGTCTTTCGCAAATTTTGGGTTATTTCACCATTTTTGACTTCAGTTTTAGAGTTTTTTGGGCGATTTGAGAGGACTTCAAGGGAACTTCATTGAGGTAAGTATTTTGGACCTAAAACTCATTCCTATGCTATTATTTCATGGATTAAAGCTAGAATTTATGGGAATTAAGGGTGAAATCTGGGGGAGCTACGGTTTAAGATTGGTGACCGCATTGAGGTTTTGATGGGCCATTGGAGGTCGGATTTCTGATTTTTTGATATGTATGAACTCGTGAAAACATAAGGAATCTATTGGTGTAAAAATTTCTGAATTTCGAGACGTGGGCTCGAGGGTTAGGTTTTGGTAACTTCGGGATTTGTGCCCTTTATTGATTGTTTTCGCTTGGGCTTTGTTCCCTTGGCATATTTTGACATCCTCGTTCTGATTTTGTATAAATTCGACGCACGTGGAGACCGATTCGAGGGACAAAGGCGTCGCGAGCTAGAGATTTAGCCAGTTCGAGGTGAGTAATAATTGTACGGTTAAGGGTCAGATTTGCCCTTGTACTATGAAAAATAGGTCTTATTTATCCTTCGTTTGAGTTTCTTATCAAAAATATCCCTGTTGTTATACTTTTGGGTCAAATTTACCCTTCAACCGTTAAATATAACTTACAAGTTTATAATAGACACGTGGCAGCATGTCATTGGACCTGATTAAAAAAATTTAAAGCATTTTTATTAAAAACTAGTAAAGAATTATAAAAATATAAAAAAAAATTTAATAAAATATTTTCATTTTTTAAAAAACCGAAAAAAATAGTTTCAACAAAATATTTTTGTTTTTAAAATCTTTTATTTTATTTTTTTTCAGTTTTATAGCATTTCGTTTTATTTCGTTTTTTCAATTTTTTTAAAAAGAAAGTATTTTTGTTTTTTAAAAAAATAAAATGAAGAAAACAAAAAAAAATCAGTTCTTTTTAAAAAACAAAAAACAAACAACGGGATAAAAAACAAAACAACGGGAAAATGTCTTTACGGAACCTGCACTTGAACAAACTATGTTCACTAGCCCAATTGGAAGTAGAATGTCTGACATTATTTGTAAGCTAGCGAATGCCATAGGAATAAAAGGGAAAAGGTAAAAAGAGAGTACCAATCAGCTGTGCGAGTTGTTAGTAGGAATAGCATTTGCAATCCAAGAGAAGATGCCTTCTTCTCAATGTAATCTGCAAAATATTGGAAGACAAAGTTATTGGTAAATATGGTAACAAGCTCACAAATATAAGTAAAAGCTCAAGGACAGGATTGCCTCTTGTAGATATAAGTATTAACATACTTTTTAACATATGGACACTTTGTCTAGGCCAAGGGACACGGAGAATATTAAACAATTACTTCTCAACACATGGCATATCTTTTATAACCCATTTCTGAGGGATTACATTAAATGGCATAAGTAGGTATATACGACATATTTATGTCGTTTTTATGTATTACTACAATTCAACCAGTTACTATGTTCAAGTGCCTGTCTTTAGCACTGGATGTTTAATCATTTACTTGTTTTGTTCTTCTAAATTTGGACCAATTTTTAAGTTTAACAAAAATCAAGATATTACATTGGGAAAAAAAAATTAGTCATTCCTGTAAGGACAGAAGGTCTGACAGACGCATGAGAGACATTCTCAAATTTTTTATTCATCCACTTATGACCTTTAAAATAGGTTGTTGAAGGCCAGACATCATATGATTTATTATTAAAAGGGCTATTACATTATTGGTAACAAGAAACTTGATATTTTTATCTTGCTCAGGATTTCCCAGAAGAAAAGTACAGGTTATGGCATATATACATCAGCGACACCAAAGGCTATACTTGATTCCATAATTGAATCCAACTCCCACAGCAGTTCTAAGAGGAATACTATGATAAAACTTCATTCGTGACACTACCTTAGAATCAAGTAATGGTATTTCTATACATATGAAATAACTTGGTCCAATCAATTTATCCATTTATATTGCAAGAAAAGAGGGGGGGGGGGGGGGGCGGCAATAGAGGCTAAGGTAAGGTTAAGAAGAATTTACAAATACTTTTTCGTACACTTCTTGTCTACAGGTATTTTTATACCCTTCATTAATAAAATGGTTACTTTTTCAATAATAAAATAGAAATTACAAATAAAAGATTTATTCTGAAAAGGATTTGTTATATAGGGTGATGTAAGCAATATCTCGTGCATGATATGGAATCCCAAACATTCATGACGAACCTATCCATGGTACAAAAATGAAAGAAAACTAAGAATCCTGTTCTGATGCAAAAGTTAAGATTCAAAAATGAAGAAGAAAATTGCTTAGAAATTCAACATCAGTAAGGATAGGTTGTAAAACTCATTAGATACCATTAAATCTGGTATGAAAATTTTTTACCAATTTTCCCAAAATGGAATGAGTAAGAGTTATTACTTATTGACTTATAATCTAATGATCCAATCCATTCCAGGGTTATAAGTTCATTCCATAACCGAATAAGCCTGCCGTCTTTGAGACATATTCCTATGTGCTTGATAATATGAAACATCGAAAATGTTTGGACTTGTTCACCAGTCTCTTGATGCACTTACCCAGGAATGCAAGGATACATGGAAAACCAACAACTATACCAACTTAAAAGTGACTTCCCTATTACAGGCTTCTCCAAGTATTTATAGGCTCTTAAGGAAATATATAAAAACTCGTAGATTAGTCACTCGCTAATGTACTTGCAACTTCAACAAGGATTAAATAAAATAGCTAAAAAGTTCCCAAAGCTGCTCATATGCCTTTAATATGGACGAATAAATTGTTCTATCACGAGAAAAGAGTCATCATACCAAGTAACTTGTCTCCCTGTCCTTGGCCACGGCAATCAGGAGAAACAGCAATGGCAGCAACCTCACCACATTTTTCTTCAAAGTAAGGAAAGAGAGCTGCACAAGCTATAATGTGTCCCTCTCTCTCCACAACAATGAATGAATGCAATGCTTCCACTAGCTAGAACAAGTTAACAATGAAAAATTAGGTAAAAGAAAAGCATAATCCAACAAAGATAAAACAGAAGGTGACTAGATAAGTCTTGAGTAATGACAAGCATCAGGTGTAACCTCTTCCTCAGTCCTTCTGATCAATGTTCCAGACTCTTCTAGCGGCTGTAATAACTGCTTTATTCCAGGAATATCCGACACCTTGGCCATCCGTGCTCCTTCATAAAGATCGCTGAGGCATAGATTCACGTGTTAGCTGAATTGATAAACACAAACATAACTTAGGTACATCCAGAGATTAAGATAATGATCCGACAACAGAACAAATGTTCATTCCAATCATTGGGTGAGCTGGTCCTCATATTGCATCATTAAATTCTGTCAGAAGTATTGTGGAAATTTTTGGAAGGTAGCGGATAATCAAATCATGGTAACATCCACTGGTAACATGCAGGTTCTCACTAGTCGTGCCATTTTAAATACAGTGCAGATCCAAGTAAAAGAAGGTCACGGATTATTTTCGCAAAATATATAGCTGGTTAAACATTCCGGTTAACTTTTAAACCTATTCATTATGACTTCTAATATACATACAAGGGTATCTGGTGATGGGATCTTTAAGTTGCACGGATTGTTCTGAAAAGTTTCCAAACTGGATTGGACAATAGCACAATAATTATATATTCCTTCCAAGCTTCCAACCATGATATTTAAGCACTTTAAGTATAGGATGCTTAATTAGACCCAATATACGTAGCCGGTTAAACATGAATCTATTCGTTGATGACTTCTAACATCCACACTTTATAATGGGTTATCAGATATTACATGAGATATTTTTCTGATAGAGAAATTAGACTAAATAATACAGTAGTTTCTAGACATTCCTGATATATGCTCCAAACCCTCGTATTTTAAGCAAGAAAGTAAAGGAAGCTTAGTCTGATCCAAGTGGTCTGACATATTCAGGTGTCTATCCAATCAGCTTATTCAGGAAATGATCCAAAGTTGGCAATTGAAAACTAACACAAAATGTAATCATCACAATTAAATATTTTTTCAGAATGTGGCATACCTAGCAACCATTGTCCCAACTCCATCTCTTTGGAATAATTCCTTCAGTAAAACTCCACCAGTAGTGCCATCCAACAGGTGCACTCTTTGAACACCTCCCTGATGGAAAAGGAAATATAATATTTGAATAAGTTTCAAGAAGAAACAGATATCAAGCTATTAAGCTAAGAATCAATATTCTTGAGACATAAAGAGTTCCTCATTTAAACAAGAGAGATGGCAGACCACCTTGAAGGTGGATATATAATATGAACTGCACAATGTCAAACAGTAGCTGTAAAAAAATAAAGAGTTGTCTATTCATGAAATGCACATATCTATACTGCAAAAGCTTTTCATAATAAATTTAATATCAAAGAGATGTAAGTTTACAAGACAATGTGTAATCTTCTGAAGTATCTTTTAGATTCCTCAGTAAAAGATATTAATTAGGAAAAGCAAGCATGGGTAGATAACTTAACGCTACTACCCTACTGTAAACATAGTGATTTCAGGAAATTACCCGGCAAACAAAAGCAGCAGCTGCTAACTCTGAGAGATAACCATTTGATCTACTTAGTTTCTCTTGTCCTCCAATTGCAAAACCTTGTTCACTAGACCAAAGCCCGTTTCCATTATCAAAACCAATGCCATTCTGAAATGTGGGATTGTATTTTCGGCTATAACCATTGCCATTTTGGGAAGGGAGTGATCCATTGGAATCATTGTAACCAAAACGATTGAAGTCCTCCTGACTAACAGCTTTTACATAATTAGCAGCAGTCTCACTTTGCTCAGCTCTTTTGCGGACCAACATATCAGCATCTTCAAGCGTTAAGAAACTAATAAGACGGCCAGACTCATCAAGAATTGGGCCGTCTATGATACAAATTAGTTTTTCTGCTCCTAGAGCCAAGGCACAAGCTGTCGCAACTTCGTATGTGCTTCAATTTGGAATAGAGCATATCATCAGTCTTAACAACTCACAGCAAAACTAAAAAGGAAAGAGAAACTGCAATTGCATGAATAAGTTATTACCGTACATTTAGACTTAAAATCCTACAATTCATGTCAACCTAACCAATCTCCCAATGGAATAAAGAATCATCTAATGTCTATACAAGATAGAAGTGCAGTATGAGTTGAAGTAACATCTGACCACAGTCCAGATGAGTTCATCCGGCTTCATGCAAGCATTCTGTAGTATGTTTCTTTTCTCTTAACAGGTGTATTCTGTAGTATGTTAAAATCATCAACTGAGCTAATCTTCAAAAATGAACACCATCAATGCCACCATTCCAACAGATGAAAGTTTAATTTTCGTATAAATGTTCATGAATAGGAAAAGACTACTAGCTCGTACGGAATGGTTAACTTGCTGGATTTCTTTAATTGTATCTAAGCATACATCGATCATCAGAGATTTTTAATAACTTAATATCGAACTTTAACCCTTGCAACTTACAAGTGAAGGAGTTCCACAAAATCCCTTGGATACTCGCAAACAGTAAACAGTAAGAAAGTGATTTTACATAAATCAGAGTAGCACAAACATGTCAAATACGAGTTTCATTGAAAGAGATGCTGGGAGTATATCACTAAGCTTTAGTATCTAGCTGCCTGAACTGCATTTATCATTCGCCGGCAACATATTAAGTAAAACACGATGAAATGCCAGTTTATGCAAAGAACAACAAAGATACCTATCAAAAGGCATATAGCATACTTGCAGTTTAATACTTCTCCAGAGCTGGAATATGCAAGATTGCTTAATAGCACAATGCAATCCTGATCAAGCCTCTCACGAATTCGAGAAACATCTACCTTCTTTACTTCACCTGTTGAAGCATAATCGATTCCTTCCACAACTCCTCTTTTCTGTCAGCAAATATGAAATGAAAATCACCATTGTAGTGGCAGCCATAACACAAAACTTAAACCCCAAAACATGATTGATACATCTAGTAAAGTGACTAGGTGGTACTTAGTGTAGATTTCGGAAAGAATGCAAAAATGTACAGAAGACAGGCAGTGAGGGTCATATTTGCACCTTTGCTGCTAGAAAATTACCACTGGCAACACCAACACTATCATGCCAGCGACTATTTTCTCCATGCCGGCGGACACCAGTCAATGAAGGACCAGGAGACAACTTTGCTTCTATCATAAGACGAATTCTTCCAGATGAATCCATAGCCGCATTGAGTGAATCAGGATCTGTAATTCTATAGCGGCCTACATACTTGGGCTCACTTCCTGTAAAAAGGAAGTAACAAAATCACTTGCTTAATTAGAATATTTTTGTAAGAGGATACAGGACATCAGCAGCTAAAACAAAAGAAAAGGGAAAAAAAAAAAGATATAGTAGTCACAAATAGAAGTAGAAGCTTTTAATATTAAATTCCTTTACAACTTTTGGATGTTCTGAAATACAAATTATGCATACATAGTTGTCTTAAATAGAAACATAAGTACATAAAAAACTGGCCCCACTTTTCCTAGAAAATACGTACTTTACTAGAATCTTCAATTCAAAAAAGAAAATCAATCTGAGACAATTAGAAAAAAAAAACTAAAAGTCCTAACAAAATAGAACCTTCAATTCATAAATCATACGGTCTGATATCTAACTTACCTAGTGATGCTAAAACTGTTAGCAGCATGAGGAACAACAGATTTGTTTCAAAGAGTAACAACAAAATCTGCTATCAGTAAATAGAGAAAAACCCAGCCAGCGATGATAAACAAGAATTATCAAAATGAACAAGAAGAAACAAGAGATGAGCATTATAAGAATTTTGCTCACCCCTTTCAGCTAGAAGCCGGTCAATCTGAACATGAGTTCCTGGTACAAGAACAAACTTGATTCCCAGACCATGAAGGAGGGAGATGTCCTGCAATAATTTGGCAAAAATATTATGTAAACAAGAAAAAAGAAACAAATACAGTAAAAGCTAAATAAAAAGGTGAAGTTAAAACGGGGAAACATGCCATGAGAAGATGATCCAAATGAGGGCTATCAACAATTTCTGCTGAGATTAAAACAACAAAGGTACTTCCTCGATGAGCAAGGAAATACGGCCACGCTTCTCTGAAAAACCCAACAAATAGATCGTCTTTAATGGCACTACTCACGTCAAAACCCACATCGTCTGTTTCCCCCAAAACCTCGCACCTTAGTGACCTACCCAAAGATCTTTTCCCATGAAAAGGTAAAATCTTTAGCGAATTAGAACCCTTTAATCCCCCTGAGAAACCATTTGGAACTTGAGGATTCCAAATAGTGGTGCCACACAAAATCTTTAGCTGGCATTGCTTTATGGGACTTGGAGGCAAAGCAGCCATGGTTTCTCGAGCAAATTCAAGCCAAAATCCGATAACACTGAAGTGGGCTTTGGCGGCTTCCTGCTGAACGGGGTTGTTAGAGTGGCGTGAGGGGTTGGTGGATTGAAGAATTTGCAGGAAAAGTGATTTTGAAGAGAAGCGTGGGAACGGACATGAACCGGTACAACTGGTTAACGGACGACTAGTACATTTTTCAGAATTTAATCATTTATGTAACAAGTTGGTCTATATTTTTTTTAAAGATACCGTTTGGACATAGGAATTTTTTCACTTTTTTTATTTTTTTAATTTTACTTTTTTTAAAATTATGGCATAAAAATTTTAACTTTTACTTGAATATAAATTTTATAATTTTTCGAAAATTTAATAACTCTAAAAAGTTATTTTTCAAAATTGTCACTCAGATCACTCCCAAAAACTTCAAAAATAATCAAAAATTATATTAATATCCAAATAAAAAATTAATTTTCAAATATTATTTTCGCTAGAAAATTTTATTTACTTTTTTTTTGCAATTTTACAGTTCTTATGTCCAAACGCCCACTTAGTTAAAGTTATCTATTTGCTTTAGCCTTAGACCTAACATTCACTCTCATGTAATTCTAAGTTTTCTCATTAATCAAGGCAAAAAGAAATTAAAAAACAAACAGCACTAAATGATGTAACCCAAACTTCTCGAATTCCACTACTAGAAATTCGGTAATTATCGACCAAAAAAATATACCAATACTTTGGTCGATTGTGGCCAACTACCGATTAAAATGCAGCCAAACATGCTCGGTCATTATTTTGATGGTAGTTTTAGTAAACCGACCAAATTTGGCCGGTATACTAAAACGGCCATCTAAAGATTTTTAAGGACCTGCCGACCAACTTTTGTTGGGAACATATTTTATTAATTTAATTTTACCGATCAAAGTTGGACGCTGTATGTAATTTATGTTTTTTATTTATTATTAAATTTAAAAAGTTACCAGCCAATGTTGGTCGGTAAAGGAAAATATATATTTTTTTTAAAAAAACTAAAATTTAACAATACCGATCAAAGTTGGTCAGTAATGTTGAATTCTGGGAATTCCTTGTTCATTAACCGACCAACTTTGGTCGGTTCTTCACAATTGTTTTAATAAAAAACGACCAACTTTGATCGGTAACTTGCAGTAAATTTTTATTTATTTATTAAAAATCAACCAACTTTGGTCGGTTTTCTAGGTATAATTTTGGCAGAAAATGCCTATTTTGGTAGCTACATACCCTGCTAGCATATACCGACAACAACAACAATAACAATAACAATGATAACAATAAATTAAAGTTCAATTCAACATAACAATCCAAAATCAAGTTAAAACTAATTACAACAAGTTCAGAGCTGGTTCTATTTGTCTAGCTCAAAGTATATAAAAGTGAAGGGGTGTTTTGTACAGCATCATAATCACTGTCTAATGAACTTTCATCTACAAGACGATATATAGAAGGGTCTTGTGAAGGACGGGAAGAACGACCACAGAGCGGACAGGAAGAATAATCACGAGCAGGACGGAAGGAACGATCATGTGGAGGTCGAACCTCTAGCGATAGCTCACGAGATCGGGGAAACCGAAATGCTCCAATAGATAGGAGAGTTCTTATCTGACCCTTTCTCTTTCCTTGGCCGTTTCTAGCTCAGATGTGAGCTTTGTCACAGTCTCCCACATAGCAGAGAGGCTCTTTCCATTAAGTTGCTCGTCTTGCGATGAAGTCCCTATTCCCTGCATTCCACACTTATAGTGGTGGAACGTTTTAGTAGGAAGCCCGACTACCTTCCCTCATTTTGGATCGCCAACAGACTCCAACCATATTCTTTCAGCATCTTCGTTTGAAGGTTGGGTTGGCTCGCCCGATTCACCACTGCGAATAAATTCCTCCATGTTACATTAGTAGCGACCCAATACGAAAATTTAAATTAAGTTAGTATTTTAAAACTAATATAAAAGTAAATTATAATACTTTAAAAAAAGTGAAAGCTTACATATGCAGTCGAGGTGCGGTCCTCGGCCCACCTTTCTTGATCTATCTCTTTCTTCATCTTTACCATATGCGTCTCCTTGAATAGCTCATCGTGGCGTTGGATGCCCCAACTTCTTCTTCTAAAAATAAATTAATTTAGTTAATAAATAGAATAGATATACTTTGAAAAGTAAAATAACTTAAGCAATTACGTACCAATCTTCTTTTTAATATCCCTACGATGATCGCATTTCCAGTGTGCAAGGAGCCTCCCTTCTCGAATCCGCGAGCTTTCTTTCCTTTTTCACTCTTCTCTAAGAAGTCTGCGGTAAGCTATTGTCTTCGCAAATCATCCCATAAATTCTGAAGTAACCAGCCAGACCTCTTGTTTTTCTTTCTAGTTCATTTTATATTTTACGAGTTTAAACATAAACTAGAAGTTCAATTTATATCCTACAAGTTCAACTCATATCTTAAAAGTTCAATTCACAAGAACAAAACCTAAAAACTAAAAGTTCAATTCATATCCTATGAGTTTAAATATAAACTAAAAGTTTGATTTATATCTTACATGTTTAAACATAAACTAAAAGTTAGGATTATATCTTAAAAATTCAACCCATACCCTAAAAGTTCAATTCACAAAAACAAATCGTAAACCCTATATTCTAACTAATCTATTCAAGAGAGATATGAAAAAAAATGAAAGAAATCCTGTATATTTTTAGGTATGTTTTCAGACTTAGCGACCACCGTAGGCTAAGTGTTGACCATTTGACATGGTTACTGTTTTAAAAAATACTTTTTTTGAATAGTATAAGCTATAAAAGAGTTATTATTAAATATAAACAAATTTATTTTATTTAACTATATAATTATTATAAATTATTATAAATTATAAGCATAATCTTTACATAAAACTATATTAACTAGGTAATTACTTTGAATATATTATAATAGCATCTATCTGATGATCCACCATGTCATCATGCCACATAGGCGCCATTTGGCATATATTAATGCCACGTGAAAGCTTACATAAGAGGAAGGCTAGCATTTGTGAAAAGATTCTAGAGAAATATGGATATTTCCTTAGGGAGACCCTAGATCATTATGGATTTGCTAGGAAAGTCTTTGGAATCTTCTAGGCTTGTAAAAAATTCTAGAGAAGGGACTTACTTGTAAATATTAAGGACTAGTGGAACAATTATTATTTACACACTAGCCCCTAGGTGATTAGTATAAATAGGGGGTCATTTATTTGTAATTCATCAAGCAAACAATTCAAGTTCTCTTTTATACAAAGCTTCCTTTGACAATTCTCTTGTGTTCTTTCCTCCATTTTCTTACCAATTCTGAGTGTAGTAAGGCTGACTTGGCATAGCAAAAACGTGAGCAAGTTTAGGGCTGCTTATCGAGTGGATTGGGGGATTATTTACTCTTAACGTTTTGGTTTATTGGTTATCAACTTTTAAATGTATCAATCCGCTAGCCCCCCGATAAGGTATCAGGCGGAGTGGTATTGGTTTAGCTCTTATCGGACGATTATCGGGCTATTTATCGACCTAGAAAAATTATCAATGACTCTAGAAATCCAGTAGTACTACCAGAAGAAGGAAAATAAGCAAAAAAATTAGGACTTGACAGGACTTCGATTTAAAAAAGAAGACACAAAATGGCTACTCTTTGCAGTTTTCTTCGATAACAGCTTCCTCTCGAAATCATTAAGGTTTTTGAAACGTGTGTTCCTTTTTTCTTTAGATTTCACAACTTTGCCTCTATCGCAGAAAGCGTATTGCGCTAATTCTACAAGAGAAACCATGTCTAGTCTCATTAATTTCTCGGGGACAGATCTATTGTTTCATCTAATTAATGTTCATAAAATATAAGCAATTTATCTATGTCAATATGCTCCGGAAGTAATAGATAATGAATCAATTTCTTTTATCTTTGTTAGTTTTGTAATAAATCGGAAACTTTTTATTCAACTTCTTCTTCCAGTTTAATTGAATATATTCATATACTCCTATTTAGCAAAATTTGATCAATTATATACTCCATTACCAGACTCATAATATATATATATATATATATATATATATATAAATAAAACCAGACTTATGGAGCAAGTAAAAGTTTTAGAACAAAAGGTGCATGTGCTAAAATTTGAAATAACGCAATCACAGACTCAAGAGGTTTTTCAACGAGATGATATGAGTTCTCCATCTCAAGAAAAAATGGATGAGAAGGGTGTGCATTCCCCAATGAATGCAGAAAAATCCACTGTATCGGATGATAATACAGCTAGTCCAGTTCAAACGATGACCGGTAAAGACAAATCAAATCTGTTTATGACTGTCACTTTGCCAAAAAGTGAAGAAGAAGGCTCATAAAGGCGAAGACTACCCAGAACGTTAACACATGGAGACATATTAAAGAAAAAGAGTATAATTGCTAAAAAGAAAAAAAAGGAAATAGAAGATGTAATTAAACAGACATTAGAGAATTTCTTTCAGCAAAAAGAAAAACCAGACAAACATATGATAAAAGTTCCTAGTCCCAGTCCAGAGAAGTCAAGGTCCAGTCCAGAAAGGTCACAAAGCTCAGGAAGAGATGATAATGAAGACAACCTGAATTACCAGGATGCTCAAGATCCATATGAAGACTACGATTCAGGAATGAGTTTTGATTCAATAGAACATCATAATTTAGACACATACAAATGGTTATACTTCAGAAATAATAAATCAAGGAAAAGACAAAGAACAATAATGGTGGAGACAACAAGTAGGGACCAGACGTGACAAATGTGACATGAAGACAAATGAATGAGAAAAACGTGGATGACTAAAACGGAATCTCTGCACAAGCCATGTGAAGATGGGGCCCAATGAAGTACCCTACAAGGCTAGAAGACAAAAATTTCTAAAAACTTTTGAAGTCCATATTTCAAATCCGCTCCAAAAATCAGCTATAAAAGCAAGACCAAGTCGAAGGAAAGATCATCGAGAAAAAGAAGAAAAACACTCTGAAAAGCCTACTCAACCAACTTTCCATAAACCCCCAAAACCTTTCCAAATCAATTTGTAAAATATTTCCCTTTATGAATATCCTAGTAGTTATTCCTCTAAGCTTGTAAAATAAATAAAGTTTGTATGCTTAGGTGTTGATCGTTTTTAATCCAGAAGTTCAGCAAAAACCTTTTCGGGTTTCCCGAAAGAGAAATCCCATCTCTTGTAAACATGTACTTATGTTTATCTAAGTTATGTTCTAAGATATTACCCCTATGTCTTTTTTATGATATTTTATGATTTCCTTTTATGCTTACGATATTTATTATGTATAGTTTTTGTCATTCTGTAAATAATTAAAAATTACTCTTAGTATATGGTTATCTTTCCAATTTCTTAACAATTTTGATGGATTAACCTGTAAATTCCTAGGAAACAACTGGTTAAGATAAATCAAGTGGTATATGTACTTAACCATGACCGGGGTGAGGTTAAAGAAAAAAGAGTTAAGAATGGATTTAAATTTATAAAAAATGGAGAGAAGAGATGAACAGAGTAAAAAAAAGTATGAAAGGGGTAATCTTAGTACATAATTATGATTACACTGTAACGTTAGAAGTTTACAGAAAAGAGAGGGAGAGTACCGAGTAGGATCTTTACAACATAATGTTTAAAACAATTCTATTACACTGTTAATGTCTGGTAATCGTAATAACTATACCTATCCAGAAAGCTTTGCTAGAAGCCTTACTTTAAGTCTAGGAGAGTTTATTTTAGACGTAGACACATGATTTTATTCGATAGTAGACTACACTATACACTTTATTTATATAACAGAAAATCATAGAATTTGCGTAGATTTATTTGATAAGATTTTATATCTTATAATCAGTATATTTGAAATCTATTTATCTAGTCTTTCTAGATATTATTATTTAAACTTAGAAAGAAGACAATAAGTAGAAGACAAGTTTTTATATCTGTTATATTAATTTAATAATATATTTAGCCTTTTATTATAATCATACAAATCTAAAGTTAGAATATTTATATTAGGTTTTTATAATATAAAATGGAGAACTCTGATACCAATATAAATCTAATATAAATATTCTAACTATAGATTGGTATGATAATAATAAAAGGTTAAATATATTATAAAATTAATATAACAGATATAAAAACTTGTCTTCTACTTCTTCTTCTTGTCTTCTTTCTAAATTTAAATAATAATATCTAGAAAGACTAGATAAATGGATTTCTAGTATACTGAATATAAGATATAACTGTTTATTAAATAAATCTACGCAAATTCTATGATTTTCTGTTATATAAATAAAGTGTATAGTGTAGTCTACTATCGAATAAAATCATGTGTCTACGTCTAAAATAAACTCTCCTAGACTTAAAGTAAGGCTTCTAGCAAAGCTTTCTGGATAGGTATAGTTATTACGATTACCAGACATTAACAGTGTAATAGAATTGTTTTAAACTTTATGTTGTAAAGATCCTACTCGGTACTCTCCCTCTCTTTTCTGTAAACTTCTAACGTTACAGTGTAATCATAATTATGTACTAAGATTACCCCTTTCATACTTTTTTTTACTCTGTTCATCTCTTCTCTCCATTTTTTATAAATTTAAATCCATTCTTAACTCTTTTTTCTTTAACCTCAACCCGGTCATGGTTAAGTACATATACCACTTGATTTATCTTAACCAGTTGTTTCCTAGGAATTTACAGGTTAATCCATCAAAATTGTTAAGAAATTGGAAAGATAACCATATACTAAGAGTAATTTTTAATTATTTACAGAATGACAAAAACTATACATAATAAATATCGTAAGCATAAAAGGAAATCATAAAATATAATAAAAAAGACATATGGGTAATATCTTAGAACATAACTTAGATAAACATAAGTAACTTACATGTTTAAAAGAGATGGGATTTCCCTTTCGGGAAACCCGAAAAGGTTTTTGCTGAACTTCTGGATTAAAAACGATCAACACCTAAGCGCACAAACTTTATTTATTTTAAAAGCTTAGAGGAATAACTACTAGGGTATTCATAAAGGGAAATATTTTACAAAGTGTTTTGGAAAGGTTTTTGGGGTTTTTGGAAAGTTGGTTGAGTAGGCTTTTTAGATTGTTTTTCTTCTTTTTCTCGATGATCTTTCCTTCGACTTGGTCTTGCTTTTATAGTTGTGGAGCGGATTTGAAATATGGACTTCAAAAGTTTTTAGAAATTTTTGTCTTCTAGCCTTTTAGGGTACTTCATTGGGCCCCATCTTCACATGGCTTGTGCAGAGATTCCGTTTTAGTCGTCCACGTTTTTCTCATTCATTTGTCTTTATGTCACATCTGGTCCCTACTTGTTGTCTCCACCATTATTCTTCTTTGTCTTTTTCTTGATTTATTATTTCTGAAGTATAACCATTTGTTTGTGCCTAAATTATGAAGTGCTATTGATCAAAACTCATTCCTGAATCGTAGTCTTCATATGGATCTTGAGCATCCTGATAATTCATGTTGTCTTCATTATCATCTCTTCCTGAGCTTTGAGACCTTTCTGCACTGGGACTAGGATTTTTTATCATATGTTTGTCTTGTTTTTCTTTTTACTGAAAGAAATTCTCTAATGTCTATTTAATTAAATATTCTATTTTCTCATCTTTTTTCTTTTTAGCAATTATACTCTTTTTCTTAAATATGTCTCCATGTGTTAACGTTCTGAGTAGTCTTCGCCTTGATGAGCCTTCTTCATCACTTTTTGGCAAAGTGACAGCCATAAATGGATTTGATTTGTCTTCACCGGTCACCGTTTGAACTGGACTAGCTGTATCATCATCCGATACAGTGGATTTTTCTGCATTCATTGGGGAATGCTCACCCTTCTCATCCATTTTTTCTTGAGATAGAGAACTCATATCATCTTGTTGAAAAACCACTTGACTCTGTGATTGCGTTATTTCAAATTTTAACGCATGCACCTTTTGTTCTAAAACTTTTACATGCTCCATAAGTCTGGTTTTTTCTTTCTCTAAGCTTTCATTCTTTTGGTTCAACCTTCTGAAAACTTTGGTCATGGATGAGCAGTGGTCACAAAATATTATTTTTTCTGTGTCTTTTTGGATTTTGTATTGGATCTTTTCTGGGTTTTGTCTGAGTGCTGGGGAAATATAGTAATTTGGTCCTAGTATTCCTCTTACATAATCTAGTGCTTCAGTAAAATCATTAAAACCCTTAAAAAGTGGTTTTTGTATATCTTTAATAGAGTCTAATACTTCTATCCATGTTTGAAAAATACCATTTGTTTTACCATGTACAACTACATAATATTTAAATCTTTTTTCATGGTTTTTGTCTGTAAAATATTATCCAAAGGTATTAAGGGCTGGTATAACATATTTAGTGTCTTTTTTATTATATGCTATCCATAAATTATCAATTAAACATCTCTGGGGTCTATCTATAACATATCCTTGTAAAACTCTAAATGAAATATTTGATGGTGGAAAAAATATTAAATTATGCTTCCCAAAATTTATTCTTTCTGTATTATTTTGTTCTGTAATGGGTTGTGGCTTAAAATGAAGGTTACCTAATACTGTCTGCAAGTATTTGTCTGAGGGTGAGGTCTGAACGCCTTTTCCCATGTCTTCAGTCTTGGGAACTGTTGGTCTCATTCTGTACATGTAAAATATTCTTGTTAATTGACAATAATTTTTAGCCTACTTAAAGTGTTTGCTAAATTATTATCTTTTCCTTCAATATGTTCAAAAATTAAATTATATATTGATATTGTATCAATAAAATTTAACCATCTCCTTCTACTACTATTTTTTGAATTTATCTTTTGGTGGAATTTGACAATAGCTTCACAATCAGTTCTAATTGTTACTTCTTGTTTGTTTAATATGTATAATTTAAAATTATTTAATCCGTATATTACAGTTAGAATTTCTGCGTCTATACTACTCATATTTCCTTTCTCTTTTATATTTTCCACTTTGGTATGCACATATTTTTTATGTATTCTTATCACTATATTTATTTGGTTTTGCTTTTAAAACTGCTCCCTATCCTTCAAAACTTCCATCCGTTTCTATAATTAAATAGTCAGTTTCTAATGGCATAGTTAGATCAGGAATATTCTTTATCTTTTCTTTAATTTTTTGTACTAATTTAATATCTTCTGTATTAAAATTTTTTTGTCACGTAGATCATGTATTAGCATATAATGGTTCTGCTATTTTTCCTAAGTCTTTTATAAAATTTCTTGCATAATTTACTATTCCTAGAAACTTTTGTAGTTCATTAATATTGTCTAGTTTATCTGGCATTTCTAAAGCTTTTTTAGCTATATGGGGTTGTAGCTTAATCTTCCCATCTCCTAGAACTACTCCTAACAAGTTTATATAATTTTTACGTAATTCCATTTTCTTTTTACTGATAGTTATTCCATTATCTACAAATAATCTAAATACTGTTTGTAGATGTCCTAAGTGTTCTTTAATATCTTTACTAATTACTAATATATCATATACATATACTAACACAAACCTTTTATATTCTCCAAATATATTATTCATTTTTCTCTGGAAAATTGGTGGAGCTGTTTTTAATCCGAACGGCATGACTAACCATTCAAAATGCCCTTCTGGACAAGTAAATGATGTCCACTCAATACATTCTTCATGCATTTTTACTTGCCAATATCCTGATTTACAATCAAATTTACTAAATATCTTTTTTCCTTGTATCCTATTTATTAATTCCGTTTTATCAGGTAGCTTATATCCATCTGTTTTGGTATAATCATTGAGTCTTTTATAGTTTATTACCATTCTCGCTTTTCCTCTTATTATTTCACTAAGATTTCTAACCATAAAAGCTGCCGACCTATGTTTAGAAGTAGATCTCCTTATTACACCTAAGTCCATAAGTTCTTTAATTTGAGTTTTAAAGTCTTTAACGTCTTCATTTGTAGCTTCTATTGAAGCCGTTTTCATCATATATTCTGGGTTTATTATGTCTAATTTACACATTAGTTTATTGTTTTCCCAGTGCTTTAATGGTTTTTCTCCTATATTTCTATCTCATCTAAATTTTTTTAAATATTTTTTAGATCTTTTTCATTCTTTATTGTTCCTATTCTTTGTAATCCTGTTTAGAAATTGTATAATTCTGTTTCGATGTCTATTAATTTATAATCTTTTTCTATTATATCTCTATCTTCGTTTTCTTCTAATATTAGATTTTTTGTTTCTTCTTTAGCCCTACAGCAGGTTTTATTATCTTTACATTTTTTACAACATTCTTTCTTGTTTTCTTGCAGGTCTATCTGATTTTCATTTAATCTTGTCCTTAACCTAGTTGCAGCCTCTATTGTTTGTACTGGTGTTTGTGTAATATTTTTAAAGAATATTACCCCATCTCTACTAAGCAAATAACTACCATTATTGTGTAATATAAAGCTCAAACCTAATACAGAATCTACATTTATATTTGAATCTCTTACCCAAATTCTATCTACCTTATAACTAGGTTTGTAAAAATCTAAACATGTATTTACAAAATTAATCTGTGATTTATCTATATAATATTTATAGATATTATGGGTTCCATCCATTTGCATGGCTGCTACTGGCTTGTCAAATATTTTTATTAAATTAGCTTTTATTTATTATACATCTTGTGCATCCCGAGTCTACTAGAGCTAATGTTTTTATTTCGTAGCCTTCTATTTTAATTCTTGCTAAATAATTTATCGTAGTTAATTTTTTATCTTCATTACATATTAGGGCATCATAATTTTCTATACTCATTAGTTCTTTATCTTCTTCAGTTCTTATATATTCTAATTTTTCTTTTCCTTTTTCCATTTTTAGTATTCTTTTTTCTAATTCATTTATTCTATTTTCTAATGTAATTATTCTTAAATTTATAAAAGAATAATTTGTCTCTTGATAAATTTCTTCTTTATTTATTTTTATTTCAAAATCTTTTTCTATACATGAAATACATCCTTCTAAATAGCATAATTTAAATTTAGCTCTTTTATTTCTACTGGGATACCATTTACATTTAAAACATTGGTTGCTATCTAATTCTTTATTTATTTGAAACTCATGGGTACATTCTTCTAATATATTTACAAAGTTATTTTCTTCTAGGTCTAGTTTTTCTAATCCTATCTCATTTATTAACTCTTCTTCTTCTGATTCTGAGGTTTTTATTTGAGTTTCGTCTACACCTACACTTACTATAGAATATATACATTCGTTGTATGACATATATTCATCTACATTTATTAGAGTTTCTTGAAAATCTTCTATTAACTGTGAATTTCTTGTTTTACTATTGATTCTTTTTGGGCAGGTGTTTGCTAAATGTTCTACACTACCACAAGTAAAACATTCTAGTTTGTTTTTATAGTTTCTATCTGTTCTATATTTTCTAACATGCCTATTTATGTTTAAATAGGGCTTTCTAGCTGTTGATTTTCTAAGATAATAATTTTTTCTATTATATTCCTTATTGCATTGGGGTTTATATCTTTTATATTTCTTTCTTTTCTATTCATTTTTGTCATAACTTTGTGTTGTATATACTGTTGATTTACAGAAACTCATATTGTTCTGTTTTATCTATTTTTGTATTTGTAAATTTGTACATTTTTCCTGTAATATTTTCATAATATGTTGTACTTTGTGCCCTATAGACTATTTTGTATATGGATTTTGTATTACACCTTCTCTTTTATACCGTCGTTCTTCTATTTCTCTTCCTAAGACTCCTGGTAATTTATTGAATAATTTTTTACCTAATTCTTGATCAAAAGCATTTCCACTAATAGTACAATAATAAAAGCAATCATTTAAAATTTTTTTATATGGAACCAACTACTTATACTTAATTGTTCTAATTTTATTAAAACATTTTTTTGTAGTACTACTAATCACTATTTGGATCTTTTCCTGTGATCAAACTATGTATTTTATTTGTAAAATTAAAAGGGTTTGCACCCATCACTATTAAATTTTGGAAATCTTGAGGAAATTCTGATTTATAGGCTTCCCATAAACCCTTTGTCGATTCTCCTAGAAAAGTTTTCATATATTTATACATTGTTTCTGCATCTGTATCATTATTGGTTTTTATAAAGTCTAATACTATTATTCCTTTCCATAGGTCTATTACTGAGTTCCACATTTGTGGATCATGGGCTTCTATATTTAATATTTTACCTTTACTTCCTCCTTCTTGTAATCTTATAGGTTCTCTATTGGCATCCTTTTTCCTGATGGTCTTACATTTTCTATTTCTATTTCCTGGTCTATTCTGTATACTCTTCTTCGAGGTATATTTCCCGTACTAGTATCTACTGTACTTTGATATTTTGGTCTCTGAAATGGGCTTGGGCTAGAACTAACTAATTCCATTAATTCTTTTAAGCTTATTACTGTTTCTGTTTCTGTTTCATAGCTATCTTGTATTTCTTCGAAAAATTTGATCGAATTTATCCGATTTTTCTTGTAACCTATTTTCTTTTCTATATCCTAAATTATCTGTTCTTAATTCGCATTTTCTAAAATGTTATTCTACATCTCTTAAAGTTAATTTTCCTAGTTTACATCCTTTACATTGGAAAGTCTTATTTTTGTTTTCTCTAACTAATTTTCTTGCTTCTTCTAATGCTATATCTACTTCAAATTCTTCGTGTATTATTTCAACATTCATACATTCAGTTTCTTCAACCTTATTTTCATCTTCATCATCCGTATCTTTATGAGTAGAGTAATTATAATCAGTAAACCTAATTGACGTTTCTCCTTTAGAATTTGTATACATCAAGTGAGATTCTGGTTTAAATATTTTTGGTTTTGAAAAATCTTCTAAGTTCCATTCTAATCCCGTGTATTCTTCTGTTTGTTTAGCTAATTCTAAAATTGATATTAATAGAAAATTAGTCTTTTTTAATAGTTTCTTTAATTCTTGCCTTCTCCTTATATCTCTTCCTAAAATCCAATAGTTAAACGCGATTTCTTTAGTTAACGGATGTTGTTTTAACATATGTATGACCCTAATGGAATATATTTTATTTTATTCTTAATTAATCTAAGATAGATCCTTTCTTGTTCTATTTCAAAATTAATTCTTTATAGTTCAAAAAGAAGAGAGTTCTTAAAATCACTTAGTTCTGGTGTACTAAAATTACTTTGGTATAGTTCTAATGTCTTTTTATATTCAATATGATTTTTTATATTTTCTATAGTAATATAAATTATATGATGATAACAACTTATATATTTAGCAAAATAATGTAGTTTCACAAAAACTGTGGTCCGAAAATCTTCTTGCTCTGATACCAATATAAATCTAATATAAATATTCTAACTTTAGATTGGTATGATTATAATAAAAGCTTAAATATATTACAAAATTAATATAACATATATAAAAACTTGTCTTTTACTTATTGTCTTCTTTCTAAGTTTAAATAGTAATATCTAGAAAGACTAGATAAATGAATTTTCAGTATACTGATTATAAGATATAACTGCTGATTAAATAAATCTATGCAAATTCTATATTTTTCTGTTATATAAATAAAGTGTATAGCGTAGTCTACTATCGAATAAAATCCTGTGTCTACGTCTAAAATAAACTCTCCTAGACTTAACGTAAGGCTTCTAGCAAAGCTTTCTGGATAGGTATAGTTATTACGATCACCAAACATTAACAGTGTAATACAATTGTTTTATACTTTATGTTGTAAAAATCCTACTCGGTACTCTCCCTCTCTTTTCTGTAAACTTCTAATGTTACAGTGTAATCATAATTATGTACTAAGATTACCCTTTCATACTTATTTTTTACTTTGTTCATCTCTTCTCTCCATTTTTTTATAGATTTAAATCCATTCTTAACTCTTTTTCTTTAACCTCACCCCGGTCATGGTTAATAGCGATGGAGTTTTTTTTTACTCTGTTCATCTCTTCTCTCCAATTTTTTATTGATTTAAATCCATTCTTAACTCTTTTTTCTTTAACCTCACCCCGGTCATTGTTAAGTACACATACCACTTGATTTATCTTAACCAGTTGTTTCCTAGGAATTTACAGGTTAATCCATCAAAATTGTTAAGAAATTGGAAAGATAACCATATACTAAGAGTAATTTTTAATTATTTACAGAATGACAAAAACTATACATAATAAATATCGTAAACATAAAAGGAAATCATAAAATAGCATAAAAAAAAGACATAGAGGTAATATCTTAGAACATAACTTAGATAAACATAAGTAACTTACATGTTTACAAGAGTTGGGATTTCCCTTTCGGGAAAGCCGAAAAGGTTTTTGCTGAACTTCTTGATTAAAAACGATCAAATCCTAAGCATACAAATTTTATTTATTTTACAAGCTTAGATGAATAACTACTAGGATATTCATAAAGGGAAATATTTTACAAAGTGGTTTGGAAAGGTTTTTGGGGTTTTTGGAAAGTTGGTTGAGTAGGCTTTTCAGAGTGTTTTTCTTCTTTTTCTCGATGATCTTTCCTTCGACTTGGTCTTGCTTTTATAGCTGATTTTTGGAGCGGATTTGAAATATGGACTTCAAAAGTTTTTAGAAATCTTTGTCTTCTAGCCTTGTAGGGTACTTCATTGGGCCCCATATTCACATGGCTTGTGCAGAGATTCCGTTTTAGTCGTCCACGTTTTTCTCCTTCATTTGTCTTTATGTCACCTCTGTTACATCTTGTCCCTACTTGTTGTCTCCACCATTATTGTTCTTTGTCTTTTCTTTGATTAATTATTACTGAAGTATAACCATTTTTATAAGTCTAAATTATGAAGTGCTATTGAATCAAAACTCATTCCTGAATCGTAGTCTTCATATGGATCTTGAGCATCCTGATAATTCAGGTTGTCTTCATTATCATCTCTTCCCGAGCTTTGAGACCTTTCTGGACTGGAACTTGACTTCTCTGGACTGGAACTAGGATTTTTTATCATATGTTTGTCTTGTTTTTCTTTTTGCTGAAAGAAATTCTCTAATGTCTGTTTAATTACATCTTCTATTTTCTCATTTTTTTTCTTTTTAGCAATTATACTCTTTTTCTTTAATATGTCTCCATGTGTTAACGTTCTGGGTAGTCTTCGCCTTGATGAGCCTTCTTCTTCAATTTTTGGCAAAGTGACAGCCATAAACGGATTTGATTTGTCATTGCCAGTCACCGTTTGAACCGGACTAGCTGTATTATCATCCGATACAGTGGATTTTTCTGTATTCATTGGGGAATGCACACCCTTCTCATCTATTTTTTCTTGAGATGGAGAACTCATATCATCTTGTTGAAAAACCACTTGACTCTGTGATTGCGTTATTTCAAATTTTAACGCATGCACCTTTTGTTCTAAAACTTTTACTTGCTCCATAAGTCTGCTTTTTTGTTTCTCTAAGCTTTCATTCTTTTGGTTCAACCTTCTGAAAACTTCGGTCATGGATGAGCAGTGGTCACAAAATATTATTTTTTCTGTGTCTTTTTGGATTTTGTATTGGATCTTTTCTGGGTTTTGTCTGAGTGCTGGGGAAATATAGTAATTTGGTCCTTGTATTCCTCTTGCAAAATCTAGTGGTTCAGTAAAATCATTAAAACCCTTAAAAAGTGGTTTTTGTATATCTTTAATAGAGTCTAATACTTCTATCCATGTTTGAAAAATACCATTTGTCTTACCATGTACAACTACATAGCATTTAAATCTTTTTTCTTGATTTTTGTCTGTAAAATATTGTCCTAAGGCATTAAGGGCTAGAATAACATATTTAGTGTCTTTCTTATTATATGTAATCCATAAATTATCAATTAAACATCTCTGGGGTCTATCTATAACACATTCTGGTAAAACTCTAAATTAAATATTTGATGGTGGAAAAAATATTAAATTATGCTTCCCAAAATTTATTCTTTCTTTATTATTTTATTCTGTAATGTGTTGTGGCTTAAAATGAAGGTTACCTAATACTGTCTGCAAGTATTTGTCTGAGGATGAGACCTGAACGCCTTTTCCCTTGTCTTCAGTCTTGGAAACTGTTGGTCTCATTTTGTACATGTAAAATATTCTTATTAATTGACAATAATTTTTAGCCTACTTAAAGTGTATGCTAAATTATTATCTTTTCCTTTAATATGTTCAAAAACTAAATTATATATTGATATTGTATCAATAAAATTTAACCATCTCCTTCTACTACTATTTTTTAAATTTATCTTTTGGTGGAATTTCACAATAGCTTCACAATTAGTTCTAATTGTTACTTCTTGTTTGTTTAATATGTATAATTTAAAACTATTTAATCCGTATATTACAAATAGAATTTCTGCGTCTATACTACTCATATTTCCTTTCTATTTATATATTCCATTTTCTTTTTACTGATAATTATTCCATTATCTACAAATAATCAAAATACTGTTTGTAGATGTCCTAAGTGTTCTTTAATATCTTTACTAAATACTAACATATCATCTATATATACTAACACAAACCTTTTATATTCTCCAAATATATTATCCATTTTTCTCTGGAAAATTGGTGGAGCTGTTTTTAATCCGAACGGCATGACTAACCATTCAAGATGCCCTTCTGGACAAGTAAATGCTGTCCACTTAATACTTTCTTCATGCATTTTTACTTTCCAATATCCTGATTTACAATCAAATTTACTGAATATCTTTTTTCCTTGTATCCTACTTATTAATTCCGTTTTATCAGGTAGCTTATATCCATCTGTTTTGGTGTTATCATTGAGTCTTTTATAGTTTATTAACATTCTCGCTTTTCCTCTTATTATTTCAATATGATTTCTAACCATAAAAGCTGCTGACCTATGTTTAAAAGTAGATCTCCTTATTACACCTAAGTCCATAAGTTCTTTAATTTGAGTTTTAAAGTCTTTAAGGTCTTCGAGTTTTAAAGTCTTTAAGGTTTTCATTTGTAGCTTCTATTGAAGCCGTTTAATTATATATTCTGGGTTTATTATGTCTAATTTACACATTACTTTATTGTTTTCCCAGTGCTTTAAAGGTTTTTCTCCTATAATTTCTATTTCATCTAAAATATTTATTATATTTTCTTGATCTTTTTCATTCTTTGTTGTTCCTATTCTTTGTAATCCTGTTTTGAAATTGTTTAATTCTGTTTCGATGTCTATTAATGTATAATCTTTTTCTATTATATCTCTATCTTCGTTTTCTTCTAATATTAGATTTTTTGTTTCTTTTTTAGCCCTACAGCAAGTTTTATTATCTTTACATTTTTTACAACATTCTTTCTCGTTTTCTTGTAAGTCTATCTGATTTTCATTTAATCTTGTTCTTATCCTAGTTGCGGCCTCTATTGTTTGTACTGATGTTTGTGTAATATTTTTAAAGAATATTACCCCATCTCTACTAAGCAAACAACTACCATTATTTTGTTATATAAAGCTCAAACCTAATACAAAATCTACATTTATATTTAAATCTCTTACCCAAATTTTATCTACCTTATAACTAGGTTTGTAAAAATCTAAACATGTATTTACAAAACTAATATGTGATTTATTTATATAATGTTTATAGATATTATGGGTTCCATTCATTTGCATGGCTGCTACTGGATTGTCTAATGTTTTTATTAAATTAGGTGAAACTATCCTCTTATTTATTATCTTGTGCATCCCGAGTCTACTAGAGCTAATGTTTCTATTTCGTAGTCTTCTATTTTAATTCTTACTAAAATTTTTATCGTAGTTAATTTTTTATCTTCAACATATTAGGGCATCGTAATATTCTATACTCATTAGTTCTTTATCTTGTTCAGTTCTTATATCTTCTAATTTTTCTTTTCCTTTTTCCATTTTTTGTATTTTTTTTCTAATTCATTTATTTTTATAATGTAATTATTCTTAAATTTATAAAAGATTTATTTGTCTCTTGATAAATTTCTTCTTTATTTATTTTTATTTCAAAATCTTTTTCTATACATGAAATACATCCTTGTAAATAGCATAATTTACATTTAGCTCTTTTATTTTTACTAGGATACCATTTACATTTAAAACATTGGTTGCTATCTAATCCTTTATTTATTTGAAACCCATGGGTACAGTCTTCTAATATATTTACAAAGTTATTTTCTTCTAGGTCTAGTTTTTCTAGTCCTATCCCATTTATTAACTCTTTTTCTTCTGATTCTGAGGTTTCTATTTGAGTTTCGTCTACACCTACACTTACTATTGAAAATATACTTTCGTTATCTGACATATATTCATCTACATTTATTAGAGTTTCTTGAAAATCTTTTATTAACTGTGAATTTCTTGTTTTACTTTTGATTCTTTTTGGACAGGTGTTGGCTAAATGTTCTACACTACCACAAGTAAAACATTCTAGTTTGATTTTCTAGGTTCTATCTGTTCTATATTTTCTAACATGCCTATTTCTATTTAAATAGGGCTTTCTAGCTGATGATTTTCTAAGATAATAATTTTTTCTATTATATTCCTTATTGCATTGGGATTTATATCTTTTATATTTCTTTCTTTTGTATTCATTTTTGTCATAACTTTGTGTTGTATATACTGTTGATTTACAGAAACTCATATTGTTCTATTTTAGCTATTTTTGTATTTGTAAATTTGTACATTTTTCCTGTAATATTTTCATAATATGTAGTTTGTGCCCTATAGACCATTTTGTATATGGATTTTGTATTACACCTTCTCTTTTATACCATCGTTCTTCTATTTCTCTTCCTAAGACTCCTGGTAATTTATTGAATAATTTTTTACCTAATTCTTGATCAAAAGCATTTCCACTAATAGTACAATAATAAAAGTAACCAACTACTTATACTTAATTGTTCTAATTTTATTAAAACATTTTTTTGTAGTACTACTAATCCACTATTTGGATCTTCTCCTGTGATCAGACTATGTATTTTATTTGTGAAATTATAACGGTTTGCACCCATCGCTATTAAATTTTGGAAATCTTGAGGAAATTCTGATTTATAGGCTTCCCATAAACCCTTTGTTAGTTCTCCTCGAAAAGTTTCCATATATTTATACATTGTTTATGCATCCGTATCATTATAGGTTTTTATAAAGTCTGCTACTACTATTCCTTTCCATAGGTCTATTACTAAGTTCCACATTTGTGGATCATGGGCTACTATATTTAATATTTTACCTTTACTTCCTCCTTCTTGTAATCTAATAGGTTCTTCTATTGGTATCCTTTTTCCTGATGGTCTTGCATTTTCTTTTTCTGTTTCCTGGTCTATTCTGTATACTCTTCTTCTAGGTACATTTCCCATACTAGTATCTACTGTACTTTGATATGTTGTTCTCTGAAATGGGCTTGGGTTAGAACTAACTGATTCTATTAATTCTTTTAAGCTTATTACTGAATCTATTTCTGTTTCATATCTATCTTGTATTTCTTCGAAAATTTGATCGAATTTATCCGATTTTTCTTGTGACCTATTTTCTTTTCTATATCCTAAATTATCTGTTCTTAATTAGCATTTTCTAAAATGTTCTTCTACATCTCTTAAAGTTAATGTTCCTAGTATACATCCTTTATATTGGAAGTCTTATTTTTGTTTTCTCTAACTAATTTTCTTGCTTCTTCTAATGCTATATCTACTTCAAATTCTTCGTGTATTATTTTAACGTTCAGTTTCTACAACCTTATTTTCATCTTCATCATCCGTATCTTTATTAGTAGAATAATTATAATGAGTAAACCTAATTGACGTTTCTCCTTTAGAATTTGAATACATCAAGTGGGATTCTGGTTTAAATATTTTTGGTTTTGAAAAATCTTCTAATTTCCATTCTAACCCCACGTATTCTTCTGGGTCTATCTTAATAGGTTTTAATAATTTTATACCTTTATTTCCCATTACTTCAACTACATCGTCTACTTTAATTTTAAATTTTGTATTGTTATTTGTTGCCATTTTTCCTATAAAACCTACACATATTAATAGATTATTTCCATTATTCATTTCTTCATACCCTTTAGTCTGTATTCCTATTTTTATATTTTTTCCAAATTCTGCTAGATTTATCATAAAATCTGGGCTAATATAAAATATTCCTCCATTATTTGTCATATCTACTTCTGTTTAACCTATTATAGATTTCTTCTGATATGACCATCTGTCATCATATACTACTATTAATACTTTAGTTCCTAAATTCTTTCTTATTATTCATTTTAATCCAATTACTATTAATCCCATATGCATTAAATTCCTTTTATAATTTTTTATTGTTTCACTGATTCTGGATTGATTAAGTTTAATGTTTCTACTTTACTTCCTATAGCTGACAATTGTTCTTCTCTATAATGTCTATATAGTTGAGAATTGGTGGAGAAATATCCTGTATTATATAGTATTTATGGATCTAATAATCTTAATTGATTTTGCTGAAAAATTTGTATATCCTTATCTATATCTATTATTTCATCTAATTTTTGATCTTCCTCTTGTCTTTTTCTAGTTAGAATTCTGGCTAACTTATTGTTTCCTATTCTATTTTCTGAAAAACTTCTCCTTGATCTTTCTTGATTTGTTCTTCTTGACCCACTTGATAAAATGTCCATTTTTGTGGCTTTGTTACTTTTAATTTTTCCTTGTGTGGTGTTATTTCAACTCTTTTTAATTGTTCTATTAAATCGTCTACCTTTGGGATCTCAGTCTTAATTTCTTTTTCCTTAATAATTTTATCTAGCTTTTTATTAACCTCTAATAATAATATTATTAATGTATTATTCTGTTTTATTATTGTTTGATCAGCTTTTCCTTGAGGAATATAGTTGCTTAGTCCTTCTGGATTGGGTTGAATTTTTGCTGTTAATTTTAATATTTATTCATATATTGGATCTAATTCTACTTGTATATCACTAATGAAAGAGCGATTTCTTTTATTATGTCTATCTTTTCTTTAAGTGCGCTTATCTCACCTTTTAACACTTCTACTTGTTCAGTTATTTTTTCTACTTGTTTGCATTTCTAATTCTTTAGGATTTTCTGTATTAGTCTTGATTAACTTTTCTATTTCGTTTTTAGTAGGTATTTTTTCTATATTAAATTTGTTATTTAAGAGTTGTATTTTCCTGTCTATTTCTAGTTCTTGTGCTTTTATAAAGTCTAAATTTTGTTCAAAATTTTCTAAAGTCTTTCTTTGTTTGATGTGTCCAGCCTCTACTAATTATAATGTTCTTATTATATTTTTATTATTCTCTTGGGGTTTTACTCCAAAGTTTATTATTAAATCAATTAAAGTATTATATTATTTATCTTCAGTATGTAATATATGTTCTCCACTACTAAAATTACACTTTATTACTGTGTTGTTTTTTAATATTCTATATTTCTTTTCTGGATGGATTTTCAAGTCTAAATATTCTAGATTTTTTAAATTAGTTATTTTGATTTATCCTAAGGGTATCCAAATTTTTTACTCTTATAGAACTTTATTCTTTGATTATATGAATATATTTGACTCTCCATATATTGCATGTCCCACTCTAGAGCTGATATAGTTTCTGGACTAATAATACTCTTTACTATATAACTTGGTTCGCTATTTATTTTGAATTCTGATTCTTCTGTTTGTTTAGCTAATTCTAAAATTGATATTAATAGAGAATTAGTCTTTTCTAATACTTTCTTTATTTCTTGCCTTCTCCTTATATCTCTTCCTAAAATTCAATAGTTAAACGCGATTTCTTTAGTTAACAGATGTTGTTTTAACATATGTATTACCCTAATGGAATATATTTTATTTTATTCTTAATTAATCCAAGATAGATCCTTTCTTGTTCTATTTCAAAATTAATTCTTTGTAGTTCAAAAAGAAGAGAGTTGTTAAAATCACTTAGTTCTGGTGTACTAAAATTACATTGGTATAGTTCTAATGTCTTTTTATATTCAATATGATTTTTTATATTTTCTATAGTAATATAGATTATATGATGATAACAACTTATATATTTAGCAAAATAATGTTGTTTCATAAAAACTACGGTCCGAAAATCATCTTGCTCTGATACCAATATAAATCTAATATAAATATTCAAACTTTAGATTGGTATGATTATAATAAAAGCTTAAATATATTATAAAATTAATATAACAGATATAAAAACAAGTCTTCTACTTATTGTCTTCTTTCTAAGTTTAAATAGTAATATCTAGAAAGACAAGATAAATGGATTTCTAGTATACTGATTATAAGATATAACTGCTTATTTAATAAATCTACGCAAATTCTATGATTTTCTGTTGTATAAATAAAGTGTATAGCGTAGTCTACTATCGAATAAAATCCCGTGTCTACGTCTAAAATAAACTCTCCTAGACTTAAAGTAAGTCTTCTAGCAAAGCTTTCTGGATATGTATAGTTATTACGATTACCAGACATTAACAATGTAATAGAATTGTTTTAAACTTTATGTTGTAAAAATCCTACTCGGCACTCTCCCTCTCTTTTCTGTAAAGTTCTAACGTTACTGTGTAATCATAATTATGTACTACGATTACCCCCTTCATACTTTTTTTACTCTGTTCATCTCTGCTCTCCAATTTTTTTTATAGATTTAAATCCATTCTTAACTCTTTTTTCTTTAACCTCACCCCGGTCATGGTTAAGTACACATACCACTTGATTTATCTTAACCAGTTGTTTCCTCGGAATTTACAGGTTAATCCATCAAAATTATTAAGAAATTGGAAAGATAACCATAAACTAAGAGTAATTTTTAATTATTTACAGAATGGCAAAAACTAATAATAAATATCGTAAGCATAAAAGGAAATCATAAAATAGCATAAAAAAGACATAGAGGTAATATCTTAGAACATAACTTAGATAAACATAAGTAACTTACATGTTTACAAGAGATGGGATTTCCCTTTCAGGAAACCCGAAAAGGTTTTTGCTGAACTTCTTGATTAAAAACGATCAACACCTAAGCATACAAACTTTATTTATTTTACAAGCTTAGAGGAATAACTACTAGGATATTCATAAAGGGAAATATTTTACAAAGTGGTTTGGAAAGGTTTTTGGGGTTTTTGGAATGTTGGTTGAGTAGGCTATATATATATATATATATATACGGGTTAACAGATCATCCGTTAAGAAAATAGAATAATTCATCCCTAAACCGATAAGCCGTTAATAAAAAAATTTCAATATGTTCCCCATCCGTTAAGCCGTTAAGCTGTTACCAGTAAGCCATTAAGCTTTTGTTCGGTTTGGTTTTCAGTTTCGGATCGGTTTTGAACACCCCTAATCGTGAGCAAGTTGTCAAGTGCCTCATGTGTACTTAGTTAACAACTAAAGACGTGACAACGTGTTATCAGAGCCAAGGTATCAACTAAGGGAATGGAGAACGATAGAGAAATTAACTCTGCCAACACCCAAGCTAACATCATCTAGGATGCTGCTGGCAAGAGCGGCCGTGGAAAAAAGAGGAATGCCACCAACAAGAGCCAGAAGGTGTCACCCGAGGTTGTGTCAAACGAAGGGTTTACATCCTAAGAACCATCTGGCACTGAGGCGAGTGAGGATGAAGTGGAGGTCCTACCCAAGAATGTCTCATTCGGTAAAGAGTGGGTAATGAAGGTGAATGTGGGGATGGACGACGTGGAGATCATTGGCCATCGCTTGGGGAAGATGGAAGAGCACCCTTAGCGTTCTTGAGGGGCACACTCTTGTAGAGATTGAGAGTATCTGAAATGACTTGGAGGGACATACACACATCGAGATGGAACAAAGGCAAACCATCACTGCCTTAGAGTTCAGACTCATGGAGGCTTTTAGTACTATCGATGCTATGATGACAAAGATAGATTCACTCGAGCAGCATGTTAATGCTGGCATGACCGAGGTAGCCAACAATGTTGTGGTGACCATAGAGGCAAAGATCGAGGCTCCCAAACCCCCAGAGTTCAAAGTGTTCGTGATGCACAAGAAGTGGAAAACTTCCCTTGGCACTTGGAGAACTATTTCAAGCACGACAAAGTGAGGGATGACGAGGCCAAGATCAATACTGCAGTGTTGTACCTCTTAGAGACTGAAATTCTTTGGTAGAGAAGGAAGATGACCGACATAGATAAAGGTCTATGTACTATTAGCACATGGGATCAATTCAAAGCTAAGTTCAAGTGACAGTCCTTTCCAAACAATGTCTTGTACGAGGCAAGGCGCAAGCTTAGGGAATTGAAGCAAACATGGAGCATACGTAACCATGTCAAGGAATTCACTACCCTTATGCTTTAAATCCCCAACCTGACCAAGATGACTTGTTATTCCACTTCATGGATGGGTTGCAAAATTGGGCTAAGCAGAAGTCGCAACACCTACAAGTCACTGATATAGGCCAAGCCATAGTGGAGGCCGAATCATTGATGGATTTCATGCATGACAAGCACGATAAATGCAAAGGAAATGAGTTAAAGGTTAGCTATGTCAAAGGAGGGGGAGACCATAGAAAAGGCAATGAGATACAACAACAATACTCGAAGACTCAAGATTCCAAAAAGTCAAGTAGCCGTTAGGGCTACACCAAGAAGAAGGCACAGGCCGGGAAGAAGTGATGCTATATATGCGGAGGGCCACACAGCTTCAGGAATGGTCTTGACCTTAAGAGCCTCAGTGCCATGGTCCATGAACGAAAGAAGTAGCTACAAGGAGAGAGTTTGGGAACCGCACAGTTGGGTATGATCGGATTATGTGGTGCTGTCACGAAGCAAGCTATCCAACATAACGAGAATGGCAATCAGTACGTAGATCTCACCATTAACAACAAGCCTGCTCGTGCAATGGTGGATACTGGAGCAACTCATAATTTCGTGACTGAGGTTGCCGCAAAAAGACTAGAATTGAAGCTTGCTCCAACCAAATCTCGTGTCAAGACCGTGAATGCTGAGGTACAAAATGCTCATGGGGTAGCTAATTGGGTTGGAGTCAAGTTGTGAATTTGGAAAGGTATGTCAAAATTTACCGTTACAGCTACGGATATCTTTGACATCATACTGGGGCAGGAGTTCTTTAGACATCGTCATACTTTCATCGGCCCCTACCTCCAACATCTCTTGGTTATGGAGCGACAACGAGCTTGCATAATACCTATAATAACTATGCCATACGGATAAATCAAAGCACAACTGTCAACTATGCAGGTTGTCAAGGGGATCAAGAAGGGGGGGGGGGGAGGGCAACATTCGTGGCAACCATTTCTAGTCTAGAGGAAGAAAAGAGTTTTCAAGAGACACTACCACCTTGCATTGAGAAGTTGCTTGAGAAAAACAAAGGTTTCATACCCGAGGATTTGCCTAAGCACTTGCTGCCTAGGCGGGAGGTGGATCACAAGATTGAGTTGGAGCTAGGGGATAAGCCACCTATATTTGCCCCATATTGTGTGGCACCACCCGAGCTAGAGGATCTTAGGAAACAACTGAAAGAGTTGCTAGATGTTGGTCACATTCGCCCATCGAAGGCACATTTTGGTGCACTAGTATTGTTCCAAAAGAAGAAGGATGGATCGTTGCATTTGTTCATAGACTACCGAGCATTTAATAAGGTCACAGTGAAGAATAAGTACCCGATCCCTCTCATTGCTGATTTGATTGATAAACTTGGGCAAGCCAAGTACTTTACTAAGGCAGATCTTCGAAAGAGCTACTACCAGGTTCGCATTATGAAAAGGGATGAGCCAAAGACAGTATGTGCAACGAGATATGGAGCATTTGAGTGGTCGGTGATGCCCTTCGGCTTAACCAATGCACTAACCATATTTTGCACCCTTATGCACAAGATTTTTCATCCCTACCTTGATCAGTTCATGGTAGTCTAACTAGACGACATAGTCATCTACAACAACACCTTGGAGGAGCACATGGACCACTTAAAGAAGGTTTTCAAAGTATTGCAAGAGAACTAGCTATATATCAAGTGGGATAAATGTGAGTTTGCACAATCAAATGTGCACTTCTTTGACCATGTCATTGTCAATGGCGAGCTACGCATGGATGAGGCTAAGTTACGTTCTATCCAGGAGTGGGAGGAACCTACAAAGGTAACTGAGTTAAAATCCTTCCTTTGCCTTGTTAACTACTATCGTTGGTCCATTAGTGGCTACTCAACCAAGCTGTACCATTAACTGAGTTGCTAAAGAAGAACAAGCCATAGGTTTGGATGGAGCATTGTCAAAAGGCATTCGAAGGCCTTAAGGTAGCTATAGTAAAGGAGCTAGTCATGGCTTGCCTAACTTTGCCAAGACATTTGAGGTGCACACAGATGCCTAAGACTTTGTCATTGGGGGTTTCCTAATGCAGGATAAGCATGCCATAGCATTTGAGAGCTAGATGTTAAATGAGACGGAGCAGCATTTTACGGTGCAAAAGAAGGGAATGACTGTCATTGAGCATTGCCTTCATACATGGCGACATTATCTGCTCAGGTCGAGGTTCATGGTTAAGACTGACAATACGGCTGCTAGATACTTTCAGATGCTGAAGAAGCTCTCACCAAAATAGGCTAGGTGGCAGGATTTCTTAGCCGAGTTTGATTATGTGTTGGAGTACAAGCCAGGCAAAGGTAACATTATAGCCGATGCCTTGAGTCGGAAAGTCGAGCTTGCTGTAATCACTTCAACAAGATGGGACATTTGTGAGGCTATAAAAAGACATAAAGCATGATCCAGTAGCCAAAAAGCTTATCAAGTTAGCTAACCAAGGTAATACGAGACGTTTTTGGGTCGAAGACGGCCTACTGCTTACCATAGGTCGGGGGGTGTACGTGCATAAGTTTGGAGAAATTAGAAGGCGGATCATAAGGGAGAGTCCTGACAGAATGTGGCTGGTCATCAAGGCCAATGTCACAGTAGGGCCTTGGTTGAGTCGGTCTACTGTTGGCCATGCATACGAGATGACATAGAGTGCTATGTGCAGACTTGTCTTGTCTGTCAACAAGACAAGGTTGAAAACAACAGCCCAGAGGACTTTTGGAGCCACTACCAGTTATAGAGCGTCTATGGGAGAGCATGACTATGGATGGCGGCATTGTTGCTGCCAACACGTATTTCTTGCCTTACATAATGTACTTATCATGACGGTTTGTTTTCTTTTCTTTATTGATAATTAAATACTGGTAGTTTTAGGGGTTCTTTAGTTTAGCCATCCATTTCTTGGGTAGTTCCACATCTGCCTCGTTTCTTTAATCGTACGTTTTACCCTCTTATTCAGGCAATCTGAACATTAATTAAAACAAAATTAATAAGTTAAAATATTTATAGACCTAGTTTATTAGCATTTAATGAAGGTCTGAATTTTAATTACTCAGATCTCATACATTAACAACTTAATGGGTCAGAATAGGTCTATGTGATTAAAATCTATAATAAAGACTTAATTTCTTTAAGATGCTATCACATATTTTTCATTATTAACTGCCATTACTGTCTATCATTATCAATCACCACTGTGCCTCACCAGGTTGCACTGCCAAGGAAGCCGCCAAGCTATTATTAAAGAACGTGGTGAAGTATTGGGGCTTACCAAGGCATATCATCAATGATTGAGACCCCCGTTTTGCTGGAAACTTTTGGAGAGAGTTATTCGACATACTTGGCAAGGAATAACACTTTTTCACTAGTTTCCACCCATTGACAGATGGACAAACGGAATGGGTCAATGCTTTACTAGAATGCTACTTGAGACATTATGTAAGCGCGCATCCGAAATAATGGGCAAGGCTCCTAGACATTGCCTAATTCGCTTATGACTTGCAACAGAGTGAGTCTACGAGGAGGACACCATTTGAGCTAGCCATAAGCCAACAACCACAAACTCCACATTCATTACCAACTGCGTTCGAGGGAAAGAGTTTGGAGGCTTATCATATGGCCAAAGGATGGGAGGAGCAGCTTGAAACTACTAAGCCATACTTGGATATAGTAGCTAAGAAGTTTGCGAACCGTAAGCGCCATCGCACAAACTATACAGTTGGGGATATGGTCATTGTAAAGTTTAATCCAAGACAGTTCAAGGCACTATGGGGCATGTATCAGAATCTAATTCGTAAGTATGATGGGCCATTTAAGATCATCGTAAAGGTAGGCAAGATCTCATACAAGCTTGACATGCCATCACATCTTAAGATCTACCCTGTATTCCATGATAGCATGCTTAAGCCATATCATGAAGATAAGGATGATCCGAGTAGGGGTCAATTAAGTCGAGCGGCTATGACTATAACCGCCTCATATGATCGGGGGATTAAGGCTATTATGGATTACCAGGCCAGGTAAAAACAAGGGCAAAAGGCCACTGCTATGTTCCTCGTCCATTGGAAAGGGCAATCACATGAGTACGCCACGTGGGAACGATATGAAGACTTGTAGCAATTCAAAGATAATATCCAAGAGTTTATGCAACAATAATGTTCCGCGATCGTCATAATATTATGTGGGGTAGAGTGTGATGACCCGCCATGTCATCATGCCACATAGGCACCATTTGGCATATATTAATGCCATGTGGAAGCTTACATAATAGGAAGACTAGCATTTGTGAGAAGATTCTAGAGAAATATGGATATTTCCTTAGGAAGACCTTAGATCCTTATGGGTTTGCTAGGAAAGTCTTTGGAATCTTCTAGGCTTGTAGAAAATTTTAGAGAAGGGACTTACTTGTAAATATTTAGGACTTGTGGAACAATTATTATTTACACACTAGCTCCTAGGTGATTAGTATAAATAGGGGACCATTCATTTGTAACTCATCAAGCAAACAATTCAAGTTCTCTTTTATACAAAGCTTCCTTTAATAATTCTCTTGTGTTCTTTCTTTCATTCTCTTAGCAATCTAAGTGTAGTAAGGCTAATTTGGCATAGCAAGAACGTGAGCAAGTTGTGCAAGATCCTGAGCGAGTTGTTAACTGCTGCTCGTTTACTTAGTTAACAACTAAGAACGTGACAATCTATCTAAGTAAGTTTTCTAAGTTATATTTAAGTATATGAGTAATTTCACACAAACACACATGCACCATATAATTATTGATGATCAATCTTATACATTAATATATACGAATAATTTATCAATTGATAAACCAATATAATATTATTCTATTTTAGTTCGAGACATTTTGTTTTTTATATTAATTAATATAGGTCAAACCGTTTTTGTTTCTAAAATTTATCGATGCATCTAAATAAGTTATAAGTTGATAAATCAATTTACAAATAGATATATATGATGATAAATTATATATACTAATTATATACCCTAATTAGTATATATAATTTATCATCAAATATTTCTATTTGTATATTGATTCATCGACTTGTAACTTATTTAGATACAACGTTGAATATAAAAAATAAAACGTTTGACCTACTTTAACTACATATATACCAACTTTGGTCGGTATATATATATATATATATATATAAATATATATATATATATATATATTTATATATATATATATATATATATATATATATATATATATATATATAACACGCTTCGTTGTACTACTTTAACCACATGTGTAGCATGTTACATTAGTGTATTCATTATTTGTATTACAAAAGTGTTAACGGATTATATGTATATTATTTAGATAGTAAATATAAAAGTGAGTAATAATTTTGACCAATGTTGACCTAATAACTGACCAACATTAGTCGGTTATTTTCCAGAAATTAAAATATACCAACCATAGTTGGTTGGTAAATGCTTCCCTACATTAATCTACCAACGTTGGTCATTAATTTTAAATAAAATTTCTTTAAATTTTATAAGATATTTTAAATAATAATATAACTATTAAAATTTTAAAAATTGGGTTCACATTACCGAGCAAAGTTAGTCGGTGATGTAAAAGTTTCTTTGACTAAGCAAGTATGACCAGCTCGGTCAACTAGTTGACCAACTTACCGACCAACTTTTGTCAGTATTTTTTTTAAAAATAAATATAAAATATTTTTTTTCCAGAATCTATCCAAGCTTGATGGTTTTTGATTGCTTTTTTTGACTGATCAATTTTGGTTGAAAATTTTTTGTCGGTTTTCCCGTATTTCTAGTAGTGTTCATACATATAAGGGTGCTTCCAAAGCAAACAAAAATATATAGAGTTCCAGACTACAGACATCATAGGAAGTCTTATGCTCCCAACTACTTTAGTAGGGAAAAATATATGATATCGGATATGCTTTTACCCTTATCAAACAGTAAGTTAAAGGCCAAGAAGGAATAATAGATAGTCCTAGCATATCAGACACTACACCTTTTACATTAGAGCAAGGAATTAATGGCAAAATCATAGAGCAGATTAAGCGACATGTTTTGCTTCTCGAGTACTGTTTGAAATTTCTCCTGAGATCTGTGAGTCATCTTTTCAATTTTATTATGCATTAGTCGTTACATAAAATATATTAGCTTTATTAACAAAATGCTACATCTATTTGCCAGTAAAACATAATATTCCAGATATTTAGAAAAAACAACACCTGTACACATTTGCTGTTTCTAATGCTACAATAGGGCTAACAACATTACTCCTTTTCACAAATTCTTAAAGCCGGTCATAGGTTTCCCCAAAAACCTATCAAGTTCGAAAGATAAAAGTGATTTTAGATTTGTTTGATATTCACATGCAGTTACCAGAAATACAAAATGAAAGAGGCAGAAACACCCTGACATGAGAACCGACACAATACGTATGCAATATTGGACATAGAATCTGTTAGCTGCCATAAATTTGAATCGAGCTTAAGGAAGAAGATATGCAGATTAAGGCCACACTAACGAGAAATAGATTTCTTTATTTAGAAGAAGAAAATGATACATGCATGTGTTTTTACAGAGTGTACAATGTATATATACTTCTACAGTATAATTAACTCCTAATTACTATACTAACTAGCTTCTAACCATAGTTACATAGTTAACTACAATTAATTTATCAGCTTGGTTCATTAACTCTAGTCAACACTCCCTTCAAACTGATGGTTTATACACATTCTTCACTCCTAATTTGTTCAGCAGTTGATCATGTTGAAACTTCCCCAAACTCTTTGTAAGTAGATCTGCTAGCTGGTCTTTAGTATGCACATACTCTGTCTTCAGCAGTCCTTCACATAGTTTTTCTCTAACAAAAATGACAATCAATGTCAATATGTTTAGTTCTTTCATGGAAGATAGGGCTGGCTGCTATTTGTATAGAAGCCTTGCTAACGCATACAAACTTATAGGTTGTTGGATCTTCACTCCAAGTTCCTTGAATAGCCCTATCATCCAGGTGACTTCTGCTGCACATGAAGCCATACTCCTAAACTCAGCCTCACCTGAACTTTTGGACACAGTCATTTGTTTCTTTGACTTCCAACACACAAGTGCATTTCAAATTCGACCAAGTACCTAGTTATTAATCTCCTCGACTCTATAGAAGATCCTAAGTCAGAGTCACAATAGGCAATCAACTTGTCTATACTTTCTGCAGACATAAGTAGCCCCAGGCCCGGTGCTTGTTTGATGTATCTGACTACTTTGAGAGCCGCTTCCATGTGTGATACCTTTGGAAAATGCATATACTGACTTAGAACATGCACTGCAAAAGCAATGGCTGGTTTGGTCATGGTGAGATATAACAACCTTCCAACAAGCCTCTGATAACAACAAGGATTTTTGAGCTCTTGATCACCTTCTTGTTTGAAGTTCTGAATGCACTTGTCATACTCTAAATATATGAGTTGTTGATTCAACTCCAATGGTCTACTAGAAGGCTTTGCTCCACATACACCTGTTTCAGATATCAACTCAAGTGCATACTTTCTTTGACACATAAAAATTTCTTCCTTTGACATGGAAAACTCAATTCCAAGGAAGAATCTCAACTCCCCTAAGTCCTTCATCTTGAAATTCTTTTGCAACTCTGCTCTAGTGTCATAAAGTGACATATCATTGTTCCCTGTGATCAACAAGTCATCCTCATACACAAGAATGATAATTGTGTCACATGTGGATTCTCTATTGAACAATGAATAGTCATAATGACTCTGTTTGAACCCCATCTGCAGAAGCACCTCTGTCAACTTCATGTTCCACTATCTTGGTGCTTGTTTAAGACCGGTCTAATGACTTGTGAAGTTTGCAAACCTTCTTACTCTCCCCCTGGCTTGCAAAACCTTGTGGAATGTGCATAAACACTTCTTCAACCAAATCACCATTTAGGAATGCATTATGAACATCCATCTAGTAAATCATCTATTGTTGAGATACAGTAAGAGCCATAATGGACCTAACTATGACCATTTTAGCCATAGAGGAGAAGGTTTCACTGTATTCTAAACCTTTCTGTTGATTATAGCCTTTGGCAACCAGTCTGAACTTGTATCTTTCAACCTCTCCTGAGGCTTTGTACTTAATTATGAATATCCACCTGCAACCTATAAGAGTTTTTCCAGGAGGTAAATCAACTATGCTCCAGGTTTTGTTTTCCTCTAGGACTGCAATATCCAACTTCATATCCTCTACCCATTGAGGATCAGTGACTGATTCATTAAAGGACTGAGCTTTAGAACCAACTGAGTGAGTTGCCAATACTCTAATATATGAGGGAGTGATGTGATAATAACTGCATATGCAACGATAGGATAGGAAACTAGATTGAGATTGCACCACACTTGCATCCATATGGGAGGTTTGTTGGTCCTGGAGGATTTTCTGACCTAGATAGGAACAACATTAGTTGAGGTAGCCACTGCACTAGGTGCTGCAGCATCAAGATCCTCCTCAAGGGGAGTATCACCAAGTGTTGCATTATCTATGATATCACCTTTAGGATTTGGAGAAGAGTAAGGAGTGGCCACTGGAGAAGGCTCCCTCTCAAATGTAGCACTAGACTTATGTGAAGAAACACTAACTTTAGGTGAGGAATCTACAGCAGAGATCCTGGGATCTGCACTAGTTGGTGATAGTACATCCAGTATAGGCAAAATAGTTCTACCTAAAGATGACACATGCTTGAAAAAGAAAAATACCTTCCCGAAAAACAACATTTTTGTTAACAAAGAAAGACTTAACATTCAAGTCATATAAAATATAGCCCTTTTGAGAAGAAGAGTAGCCAAGAAAGACAATAGGAATAACTCTTGGTGAGAACTTTTCAACAATGCTAGGGCATGCTGCATAGTACAGACAACCAAAACCCTTAGTGTTGCAGAGAAGGAGGGTGTAAGTGAAGTAACTCAAATGGTGATTTGTACCCAAGTGTTCTAGAGGGTAGTCTGTTGATGAGGTAAACTGCTGTGGTAACACATACCCCTCAAAACCATAGAGATATAGCTACTTGAAATCCGAGAGACCTGGCTATGTCTAGAATTGTTCTGTGTTTTCTCTCAACAATTCCATTTTGTTGAGGTGTGTAGACACATGAACTCTGATGAAATATACCAAGATTGGAAAGCAATTGTTTAAACTCGTTACTAAAGAACTCACTACCATTATCAGTCCTTAAGACTTTTATAGAAGCTGAAAACATGCTCTTTATTTGAGTTAGAAAGTCTCTTGGTACAACTATAACTTCTGACTTGAAGTTGAGCAAAAAGATCCAAGAGTATCTGGTATAGTCATCAACTACTGTAACAAAGTAACTCTCACCACTATGTGAGTGAACCCTATATGGCCCCATATATCATAATGCACTAAGTCAAATGCAAATTAGACACTGAGGTACTTAGAGGGAAAGACAATTTAGATTATTTAGCAATTGGGCATACATGACAACATTTATTTCCTTTCTTTAAGGTACTAAGAGCATATAACTCCCTTATTACATCAATATGAGCATGTCCTAGCCTCATATGCCATACTATTTCAGAATCAGCTAAGTTGAATGTGTGAGCACACTTATTGATTGGTGTTGATGTAGAATCATGTGATAGTCCTCCTTGAAGTATGAATAAGCCATGCTTCTCCGCACCAATTCCCTTCACCTGACCACTATAGAGATCCTGGAAAATACAAAAGTCAAGGAAGAATGCAACTATGCATTAAAGTTCTTTGGTGAGTTGAGATACTAAGAGCATGTTGTATTTAAAATCTGGAATGTACAATACATTGGAGATGTTGTTATTTGTAAGTACTAAGGAGATTCCTTTATGTGATACATATACTACATTACCAGTAGGTAATTGGACTTTGCACTTCTCTGAATTGGGAATGGACTGACAGGAAGTAAGAGCATTAAGTCATATGATTTGAGGATCCTATGTCTATAATCCAGTTTTGCTTGAGAAAATTGGACATTAGAGTAATTAGAGTACCTGCAACAACTAACTTACTAGATGATTTTAGACCCTCTTCATTCCCTTTGGCTAGCATCTAAAGTATTTGTTGATACTGCTCTTCGGTGAGGAAAGGAGCAGCAAGACTATTGTTAGGAGTGGTCTGGGCAAACTGAGGCATGTAGGCCTGCTGGACCTGCTGTATTCCTAATTGAATTCCATAAGAACCTTGTTGATTTCCAGTTTCAGCAGTATTTGGAAACACTAAACCACTCACATTGTTTGCATACACTCCAGAGTTCTGCCCTTTCTTCTTTCCCTTGAAGTATGATGGATAGCCATGAAGTTTGTAGCAATTGTCCTTTGTGTGCCCCTTATAATGACAATAGTCATAATGCACTTGATTCTTTCTAACTTGAAGTTTCTACCTGCACTTATTGAGTTTTTATTACTATAGAACACAGTCTCTACTATGCCTTCAGTAGTATGATTAGTCTAAGTGAAATTAGCCAGACTCTTTTTGACTCTCTTGATCAATCAGTAGTGAGTAGGCTTTGTTAATGCTAGGAATTGGATACATCATCATAATCTGACTCCTTGACTATGAGTAGGACTCATTCAATCCAATCAGAAACTGTAGTAGCCTATGATATTCAAAGTGTTGGTCATATTTCTTTGATTTAGGACATGGACAACTAGGACAGGGCATTAATACAACAAACTCATCCCAAAGGTCTCTCAGCTTGGAGAAGTAGTCAACAACAGACACGGTACCTTGAGTGAGGTTATAAATTTCTCTACGAAGATACATATCCCTTGATCTATTTACCTTGTCAAAATCTCTCCTTTAAGTCTTCCCAAACTTTATGAGCATTATATGCATATACTACACTACTAAGTAAACATGCTTTATTGCATTCATTATCTATGAGAAAACTACAAAATTCACTTTATCCCATTGATCATGAAGTTTAGGTTCAAATTTACACTTTGGAAATCGACCATTTACAAAGCCTAGCTTACTCTTCCCTAATAGACCAATCCTCATAGACCTACTCCTTATCACGTGGTTATCTGAATCTGTAACTTGAAGACAAATTAGAGTACTACTTAGAGTGTCTGTTGGTTGAAGGAAGAGTGGATGATTTTGGTCAATTAAAGGAAACACAATTATGCCGGTTGCATTATTGACATTACTAGGGATTGTAGTTGCTGGAAGTGAAGTTTCTTCTCCAATTGCCATTTTCAGTTGCTTCTTCAAGAGTAAACCCTAGACTTTTAGCTACACGCTAAAATTGGACAAATTACTACAGAATTGTGAAATTGAAGTAACGAGAGGAAGGACTAGCCTGAGAGATGTCTTCGATTCACTCCGGTAGCTCTGATAGCATATTAGCTTCCATAGAGCAGGAGATCAGCTTGAGGAAGAAGACATGCAGATGAAGGCCACACTAAGGGGAAATAGATTTATGTTCTTAGAAGTAGGAAATGATACAGGAGAATGTTTTATAGAGTGCATAGTGTATTTATACTTCTATATTATAACTAACTCCTAATTATTGTACTAGCTAACTTCTAAATATAGTAACATAATTAACTACAATTAACTTATCATCTTGGTTCATTAACTCTAGTCGACAGAATCCAACACGTAACTATTGTGTTTGTGCATTTTATTTTTCTGGGGACAAGTGTGTCTCTATACGGCTACTGTGTTTGTGCATTTTATTTTTCTGGGGACAAGTATGTCTTTATACGGCTAAAAGTATCCCATTCTTGATAGCAAAGGCACAATGAACACTAAAAATTGACCTTAACTCAATGATGATCGAGAAGACAGAATTGAACATGATTCATGGTGTTTCTTCTGTATCAAATCTGATAAGAATTTTAATAGGAAAAAAAGAATCCCATTTGAAGAGGAAAAGAACCTAAGCCTTGGTGCTCTTCTAACATGTTGCTTCTAATGTCTCAGGAGCCTATGTTCTACTCCCTTTCCTCCTCTTCTTCTGTTGCATGTAATTTTTACTAGTTCTCAGGCTTTACAAACTGTTGCTGATTGCTGCAATTGTTTTTCTCCTATGCTGCATTATGAAGCATTGATTTTTTGGGCTATGTTTTGCAGTGTGCTTGTTTGGTATACAACGGTAGGCTGATGCGTAAAGCATCTCGCATTTACTCCGAGTCCAAGGATGGGCCGCACCCTGGGGGTGTGATGTAGGCAACCTATTCTAATGCAAACATTGTTTGGTATATCATTTTTGTAATTTATTTTAGATTTATGGATCACAAGATTGATTAAGAGGGTGTTTGGCTAAGATTATAAGCTGGTCAAACTGGCATATAAGTACTTTTTGACTTATCTGCACGTTTGGTAAAATTAAAAGTGCTTATAAGTTAAGTACCTATATGCCAAAAATAAGCCAAAAGCTACAAGTTGGTCTCCTCCGACTTATCAAATTTCAGTTTATAAGCACTTTAAGTTTGACCAAAATATTTACTATTCTATCCCTAAAATACTTCTTTTTAAAACAAAACTCTTTGTATACCTAGTTGTTTAGCTGCTTATTATTAATTTCAGCACTTTTATCCAAACGCATAACTGCTTATTATTTAAATTAACTTCAACACTTAAAAGTGATTTTCAACACCTAATACTTATTAGCTACTCTAAATTTACTAAGCCAAACTTGCTCTAAAATGTTTTTTTTGAATTGTTATGGCACTAACAATGTTGATCGGATAAGGTTGCAAGAACCTGATACGGATGCAGATCTAAAACTGGGATTGACCATCACCTACATCTAATGATACGAGGATACCAATAGGATTAAGAGTATGGGTGTTGATATACGAGAAATAAATGCATATTACGACACAACAAAAGTATATTTCAGTAATTAACAAAGTAATTGAGCGAAAAATAATATAATGAAATTCTTTCTAAGCACCTAGTAGTTTATTCATAATATGTTATGGGTGGCTTGCCAGCCATGCCCCATGACCACTTAGATGGGCCTCATAGTGTCCTAGCAAGCCCCCGAACACCTAGCTCCATGAACGGCCCTGTGGTCTTAGCCGCGCCAAGTGACAAACGCCCTTGTGCCTATGTCATCCCCACAATAGCCCTCACCAGTGTCAGCTGTAGGCATATGGCAACAACGACGTGTGTGCAAACTCTGATATTAAAGACAAGGTTGTTGCCAATGAACCTGCTTCTACCTTGTAGGAATCTAAGTCCTTCCTATTGTAAATATAGAGTAGTTTTACTTCATGTATTTCCATTATGTCTCTCTAACTTAGTTATGTCAAGTCCTGTAACTTTGGTTTTTTGCAAGAATTATTAAGAAAGATCAAGCAATCAAACTTTTAGAAGGCAAACAATTCACTGTACTGGTGTCTCTCCGCCTAGACACTGTATCGTCTTTCTGTAATAGCTTTCATTAATGCAATCAAGCTTTCTTCATTCTCATTCTCTTTTTTGTTCTCTCAATTGATTTGACATTGATTTTCCTATATGGAACTAACAATCTCGTCTAGTGTACGGAGGGGATCCCAATCGGCAAATAGTAACTGCAAGAACATTGGTTGCTTAGCCTTACGTCGCCCTTCCAAGGAATCTCATAAGGTGCCACCTAACAAATATCTTGTGTAATAGCAAAACTTTCTCATACTTGATATGAATACATATGAAAATAAAACCAAATACTTAATCAACTTATTGGTACTAGCCATATGTGTAGTCAAAGAATCTAAGGTAATCTAGTGCAGACCTCATACCCATATCCAAATCGCGTAAGATCAATAAGGGTGCGACAAAGATTTTGAAGGATTCGAGCAAGTATGCTGAACCAAATGTGCTGAAGTTTTATTTGTAATTGCTGAACTTAAGCATAGTAGATAGAATTTTGTTCTCTATTCGCTGAAGTTTTTGTTTGTAATTGCTAAACTTAAGCATAGTAGCTGAAGTTTTATTCTCTATTTATTGAAGCTTTTGTTTGTAATTGCTGAACTTAAGCATATTAGCTGAAGTTTTATTCTCTATTTGCGAAAGTTTTATTTTTAATTGCACTAAATAAGCTAAGTTTTTTTGTCTTGGATTTATTTGTTTTATCATTAAGCTTTTTCAAAAACTTCAGCTAGTCCATTTATAAAAACTTCAACACTAAATAAGCTGAAGTTTTTTGTCTTGGATAAGTTTTTTCAAAAGCTTTAGCAGAAGAAGCTGAAATTATTCAGTTTATTTGTAAAAAATTCAGCACCAAAAGCTGAAGTTTTTTGGTCCTAGATTCATTAGTTTTGTCATAAACCTTTTTCAAAAAGTATAGTAGAAGATGTTGAAGTTATTTAGTTTATTTGTAAAAATTTTAGCACTATATAAGTTGAAGTTTTTAAAAAAACTTTCTAACAAACTAGATAAATAATCAGATTGCCAAATGTATCTAAATCACAAATTTTAGAAACAATAAACTTGAAAAGAACATAATTATCATTGTCTACTAAGTTACGTACGTAGAAATATTCATAAATTATTCTCTACTAACTTATGTAATTATTTGTAATTCATTTTTAAATAATCTGATAAACATATCTATGGAAATCATCCCATGAACTGAAGTTTCATAGCAGCACCAACAACAACAGAATAAAGAAGAAGAAGAAGAAGAAGAAGAAGAAGAAGAAGAAGAAGAAGAAGAAGAAGAAGAAGGAGAAGGAGGAGAAGGGGGCTGAAGTTGTTTAAAAAGTGGGTACAAATTAAAACTTTTAAAAATATTGGTCGCCCCATGAAATTTTTACCTAAATACACACTCATAATCTCGTTAAAAGAGGATGTGAATTCAATTAACTTGTTCTGCCATGATTACCTTATTAGTTTATCAAATTTACCATGATAATCTGTATTGTTTTTGTCCCTCGAGGTATTATTGTTTAACCAAAAACTGGGATTTCGATCAAGCTTATTTTAAGAACTTGGATTACTAATAATAAAATAAAAATAGGAATAAATGACGTAGAAAAATAGCTGAGTTGAAAGCAAAGTAAATTAGTATATTCCAATAGATTTTTTCGTCTCCTTACAAATGATCAATTTTCCCATTTTATAGGTATCTCTAGGTAATACATTTTGTTTTTTCATAATATAGCCATTATTGACATTTAATGGAATTTAATGTAAAGTTATAATTAGTAATCATATTTTGATTCAATATAGGTTCCCTAACGTTTTCTGTAATTAATGCCTATTAATTACTGACAATACGTATCTATGCCCTTTTTCTATCAGTTTCATTCTCTTAATCTGACCTTCAAACATAAAGAGGTTCGAGCATCCATCTTTCTTGAACCTCTTGTAACTCTGCCCATGCTTGTTGTAACCCGTGCCTTTTTAACTATTCTTTGCCAATTGTCATCCTTTGACCAGTCTACGTATCGTGACATGTTACTTTTCAATCACTTCTATATATGAACTTAATTTTATTGCTATTTATTCATCAATTGAATATTTGGGAAGTAGATTTTATTAAACTGGGAATATTTTCCACCATTAAGTCTTCTCTGACACTTCATTTGTCACTTATATTTAATGTCCGCAACACGTGGAATCTCCTGGTTGGTTCTGCAACTTTTCAGCATTTATAAAGCTTTTTTATGGCTTCATCAATTACGAAACGACAGTTCTCATTATGAAGTTTCCATCATTGCACATTTTCCTTTGACGGTTGCTTCTGAGTATAAATATAATTTCTCACATTTGTCTTTCTCACAAAAAGTTTTAGAATATTCAATTCTTGTTTTCTTCTTCCTCGTACTATTATGTTTTCTTCAAACCCTAACCCTAGGAGAGTCCCCATTGTTGATAACCATTCTCTTGCTCCTGTAGAAATAAGGAGGGGGTAGACTTTGTAGATTAAGATCTTCATCTTCACGAGGCCATACTCTTCCTTCAACAAGTTCTACTCCACCTTCTAAAACCAGGGGTTCTCTTTCTCAAAGGCCTTCATTTAGAGGTAAAGAACCCATTGAACCTCTTCATGAACCTTGGGTGGATGAGATTGTTCCTGCTGAACTATCTTTCTACAATGATAGAGAGTCTATTAAAAACCAAGTTTCTTCTATGTCTTCATTAGAGTGTACTGATATTTATCCGACTCAGATCACTAAAGGTTGGATTTTTGTGGTTCGTAGAGATTGTCATTGGCGTCATGATTTCCGCATTATAATCCCCAATGCCAACCAAAGAATCACTTCTTATTTGACTGAGTTTTCTTTCGTATATACATACCCTTTCACGTTGAATTTCAAGCCTCATATTGACCCTGTTATCATCGAATTTTGTCATTTTTTGATGTCTGCTTACGATAAATTGGCCATATCGTGTAGAAGGTTATCGCTTATTTGAGGCATTTGGCCAACATGGCTGGTACGCCTTTTACTTTCTTCTATTTAATTCATCTTTATTCTCCCAAACTCTTCCGACAAGAAATTTTACTTTAGTTGCGAGAAGAAAAAAAGTTCTGGTTAGCCTAGAGGACGATAAGGACCGTGGCTGGTATGCCAGGTTTGTTGCTGTCCCCACAATTGGTTTGGTGGATGAAGAAAACGTTCCATCCCCCGAGAAATGGAATTTTACACGTGAATTTTCTTTTGTAACTTTTCCATACCTTTTTTTCAATTTTTATGGCTGCCATTGTAACTTTTCTCCTTTTTCTTCTTTCGAAACCATAGGAACTGTTGATGAGATTCCTAATTTTCATGGTTGGGTAGGAAAGTTGTTACGTGTTGCTCCAATGGAAGGTATATCTTGGAAAACCTTTCTCATCGATTTGGTTGGAAAGTGAAAACTCACAGTAAGTACCCATTTTTTTTATATCCATTGTATTTCTATTTACCTCTTTCTTAAATTATTTTGATCCTTTTTTTTGTCAGGATGAGGCATAAGTGCTGAGGCCATCGTAGATTCCAGAATTTCTTTGGAGAGACCCCAAGAAATAATTTCAGGTTCTTCATAAAAAATGAAAGCTTCCACTGAGCAGAACTCTGAAGAAGAGTAAGAACAAGACATGGGTTCTTTGATAAGAAGTCCACGAGCTAGAAGACGCATTATTTCAGATGATGAAGCATCTCCTCCATTGTTTATTTCCTCTAACTGAGCCTCTTGAAGTCACCTTGGTGATTTCCGATGATGATACTCCCGCGGCTGCTCGTGAATCTATTGCCCAACTTTTTGCTCGTGGGTTTGATAATGAAAGTTTGGGCCCAATTTCGGATGAAGTGCCCATTGCCTCATTTTCCATGTCTGCTCCTGTGACACCTTCTTTGCCAGTCGTGACTATTGCCGTTGCTGCTCCTCCCCAGACTGTTTTGACTCCTTCTACAGTTCCTCCTACAAATGTCCACCACACTAAGGTTGGTTCCTCAAGTGGAGGTGACGAGGCAAGTAATCATCAAGGTTCCTGCCGATGGAAACCTTTTGAGGAAATCACATCGGGCTGATATGTGATTGAAACCTCTGATTGGTCCAGTTGAGAAAGCCAAGCTTGAGAGTCATAACTTTTTAACTTGGATGAATGATACATCACAATCTTCTTTAAATGTATCCGTTTTCAAACTTTACGTCACTTTTTTTTTTATTTAAGGTTCTTACCTCTTTTTTCTTTCTTTCTTTATTTTTTAAATCAATCCAGTAGGCACAGAGATGATGAAGAGGGTTTCCCATACAGAGCAATTAATGCACGATTATCAAGTTGAATAGGATAACTGGAGGGAACAGTATGAAAGTCTCCAAATTGACATGGAAGTGTTGGAAGAGAGTAAATGTTCCTTTGAGCAACAACTGAATTTTTTAATTTCAGAGTTAGCAATAGAGAAGGGATCGTCAAGTCATGCTGATAAGGACAAGAATATCCTTGAAGCATCTTTCTCTAAGCAGCTTTCCATAGCCAGTGAAAAATAAGAGAACTGAAGGCTTTGCTAAGTAAGAAAGAAGCTTATGCTGGTGAACTCGTACAAATACTTTCTCAGGCCCAGGAAGATTTCCCTGAGTCTTCTTCTAAGGTCAACTTTTTAGAGAGTTCACTCGCTCCTTTGCAAGCTTCTTATGATTTTTCCTTGGCTGAAATGAAAAGCTTAAAGATGAGATCGATCAATGGGAGAAAGATTACAAGATTCTTAGAGACAAGACTGCATTTGAAGCGAGTTGGGAAATTCTAAACACCCACCATGATACCCTCATGGAAGTTAGCCAAGAGAAATTTAGTTTGGATGTTAAGTTAGCTAAAATAAAGGAGACTATCGAAAAAACTCAGTAAGCCCTAGAATTTCCTTCTCCCATGGCTGATATTCCCGAGCACATTGAAGATGAAATAGGTACGGTGGATGCTCCAACTCCTTCAAGCGATCCTGAACCGTCTGCTGCTCATGACCCTCTTTCAGATACTTCTTCAGACCCTCAGTGAAAAGTTGTCTATGACATGCTACTTCTCATTTTTTCCTTTGTGAAATGTGGTTGTAACCCCCGGTACCATTTGGGAGTTTGGTTTTTTTGGAAACGTTAAGTCCCCAGTCCTTTTCCGGGGCATCTTTTTATAAATGACAAATAGTTTAAGACTAGGTTCATACTTAGTCTAAACCTTTTAATATTTAAGAAGTTTTCTATTTCAACTTAGTTATTTTGAGCTTCTGTTTTGTGTGACTTTGCCTATATATTTAAGGACTTGTTAACTAATTCGTAGGTTTGTGTTTTACCCTTTTTTGCATTTTTGTTTCATAAAATTCTTTATTAACTTCATGGATGTATAAATCACACATGAATTTTATAAAAGAAGACCTTTTTATTTTCTACACTTAATGAAGAAGACATCTCACTTCATAATGGTATAAATGTACGAAAAAAGAAATAGGAATACATATGTTTCTTGAAATAACTTTGATAAAGTTTTCATTTGAACTTTGTCAAGTTTAAATAACTTCTATAACTTTTTCGTAATATTTTCTTTACAATAAATTTTCAAAAAAGAAATAGAACACAAGGTTTATATATATAACCTATTTATATACATTGCCTTTGACCTACCTATGATAACATTTTCTACTTTGGCTTTATGTTATTGGGTCGTAACTTTGCTCTACACTTGATTCATTCAATGAGTAGACTTTTTCGGCTTTGACTTTGAATTTTGATTATCTTCCTATGTATATTATGTAGTCCCCCAAGTGTTTGAGCTTTAAAGTATGAAATCTTGAGCACTTGATTACTCCTCTCATTCGGTCCTTTTCCTGAAAAGGAAAAAAAACGTAAGGGACTCGGAGGTGCGATTATTGATGAAGAATGCTTAACCAATTTGAATTTCTATCAGAATAAATTGTAACCCTAGACCGAGAATTTATGTTTTTTCACGTGTCTTGTAGGTCGTGACTCATCATTTAGTACAGATTAGCTTTTTGCCTAAAATCTAAAATCGTTAATAACACTATAACAGTTCAAAAAATAAAATTCGAAATGAAATTACCTGCTTGTGGATACTTCTTTTCCTTATAAGTAATATCTCTTCAGATGAACGACATTCCAACGTGAAGGTAAAACCTTGCCATCCATTATTTACAGCTCGTATGCTCCCTTTCCTGCGAAACGTGAATCTTATAAGGCCCTTCCCAAGTAGGACTTAATATTCCCATATTAGCTACTCTCAAATATTGAAAAACCTTTTTGAGTACCAAGTCCCCAATCTTTAAGTATTTTGGACGAGCTTTCTGATTATAATATCGTTTCATAACCTATTTTTGTGCTGCCATCCTTATTTACGTAGTTTCCTTTCTTTCTGCGAGTAAATCTAAGTTTATTCGCATTTCTTCTTTATTAGAGTTGCGTGTGCATATCTCGTGCTTGGCTCCCCTATCTCAATTGGGATCAAGGCTTTAGCTCCATATACCAGTGAAAATGGTGTTTCTCCTGTACTTATTTTTGATGTTGTGCGGTAAGCCCATAAAACACCAGGTAACACCTCTGGCTAATTGCCTTTGGCTTCCTCCAGGCGTATATTCAAATTGTTGATAATAACTATATTCGTCAATTCAGCTTGTCCATTACCCACTGGATGATAAGGCATTGAGGTAATCCTTTTGATTTTCCAACTTTGAAAAAACTGTGTGATCCGTGCATCTATAAATTGCGGTCGTTATCATATACAATTTCTTTTGGTACGATGAACTGACATATGATATTTCGCCAAATGAAATCTCTTACCTCCTTTTCTTGTACCGATTTAAAAGCACCTGCTTCCACTCACTTAGTAAAGTAATCAATGAATACTAGCAAAAAAATTACATTGCCTTTTGCTTGTGGTAGTGTTCAAACGATATTCAGTCCCTACTTCATAAAAGGCCACGGTGCAATGACTGGATGTAACAATTCCGCGCGTCTATGCATATTGTTACCGTATCTCTGGAACTTATCACATTTAGCCCAAAATGTTCTGCTTCTTCCTCTATTTTGGGCCAATAATAGCCCGCCCTAATCATGGTTTTCACTAAAGATCTTCCTCCCACATGATTTCCACAATGGCCCTCGTGTATTTCTCTCATCACATAATCTGTTTGTGAAGATCCTAGGCATCTAGCTAAAGGTTTGCCAAACATTTTTCGATAGAGATTACCTTTGCTTTAAACAATATCGAGCATCTTTTTTTCGAAGCGCGTGAGCCTTTTTCTTATCTTCAAGGATGTTTCCGTACTGCAAAAAAGCGACTATCTCGTTTCTCCAATCCCAAGTTAAGTTATCGAAATTACCTCATTTCTATCTTGATCGAGTCGTGAATGAAACAGATGTATGACATAGGCATTTTCATCATTTATTACTTCTGCCGCTGATGCAAGATTAGCTAAGGCATCTGCCTCTACATTCTCTTCCCATGGGATTTGCAAAACCTTCTAGGTTTGGAACTTCCTAACCAGATCTCACGCCTTTTCCAGGTATTCTTACATTCTTGCTTCCCTGTCTGTATAAGTATGTCACGACCTGGATTTCCACCCTCGGGAGTCATGATGGTGCCTACTAACGAGAGCTAGGCAAACCAAATTTTAATTACTTTTCCATTAATAATCAAATCCATTTCAACAATTAACGGCAGTAATACAAGGCAACAAAACTCAAACAATTAAGCTGAATTCTTTATAGTTTAAAGTGAAGTTCGGATTAGAGATGGTCGCACGATCGCATTTGCGATCACTGGCAGTCTGGGCATTTTTCACATTTGCGAAGAAATGCTCACATTTGCAAGAAGGGCTAGCCTGGGCTTACTTCGCAATTGAGAAGGTCACATTTGCGATATCGCATTTGCGAGACAGGCTTCACAAATGAGAAGCCTGTGAGCCAGTTCATAGAAGCAACTTTCAAGGTTTAAAAATACACTCTAGCGCCTACTAAAACTCACCCGAGCCCTCGAGGATCCAAACCAAATATGCACACAAACTCAAAAACATTCTATGGACTTATTTGTGCGATCAAATTGCCAAAATAACTACATACACATCGAATCAAGCCTCAAAACTCATGATTCCTTCCAAATTTTCATAAAATATCAAATTTCCATTTTAAGTCCGAAACACGTCAAACAACGTCCATTTTCAACTAGACTTTACAAAAAGCGCTTAAACCATATATAAGACTTGTACCCGAGTGCCAGAACCAAAATATGGGCCCAATGCCATAGTCTTCGAATCGAATTTCATTTTCAATTTCCATAATTATTTCTAGAAAATAATTTTACAAAAAAATACATTTCTCGGGCTTGGGACCTCGGAATTCGATTTCGAGCGTACGCCTAAGTCCCATATTTTCCTACGGACCCTCTGGGACCGTCAAATCACGGCTCCGGTCCGTTTACACAAAATATTGACCGAAGTCAAATTTATTCAATTTAATATCAAAATCTAGAATTTTTCTCACAGACTTCATATGTAAGCTTTCCAGCTACGCGCCCAGACCGTGCACACAAATCGAGGCAACCCTAAATGAGGTTTTTAAGGCCTCGAAAGCACAGATTGAGTAAGGAAACAAGTGATGACCCCTTTGGGTCGTCACATTCTCCACCTCTAACACAACCGTTCGTCCTCGCACAGACAAAAGAAAGAAGTACGTGAGTCGGGGAAAAGATGAGGATAACGACTCCGCATATCAGACTCAGACTCCTTGATCGATGCCTCAGGGGAATGACCTCTCCACTGAACACGAACAGAAGGAAAACTCTTGGATCTCAACTGATGAACCTGTCGGTCTAGAATAGCTACCGGCTCCTCCTCATAAGATAAATCCCTGCCCAACTGGGCAGTGCTAAAATCTAACACGTGGGCTGGATCGCCGTGATACCTCCGAAGCATGGATACATAAAATACCAGATGCACGGCTGATACTCTAGGAGGCAATGCAAGTCCATAAGCTACCTCTCCCACTCGACCAAGAATCTCAAACGGACCAATGAACCTAGGGTTAAGCTTGCCCTTCTTCCCAAATCTTATCACGCCCTTCATAGGCGACACTCGGAACAATACTCGCTCACAAATCATGGAGGCTACATCTCGAACCTTATGATCTGCATAGCTCTTTTGCCTAGACTAAGCTGAATGAAGCCTATCCCGAATGATCTTGGCCTTGTCCAAGGCCTCTTGAACTAAATCTGTACCCAACAACCGAGCCTCTCCTAGCTCAAACCATCCAACCAGAGACCGACACCACCTACCTTATAAATCCTCATAAGGATCCATCTGAATGCTCGACTGGTAGCTGTGTTGTAGCTAAACTCCACTAAGGGAAAAAACTGATCCCACGAGCCTCCAAAGTTAATGATAGAGGCTCAGAGTATATCCTGTAAGATTTGTATAGTCCGCTCGGACTGACCGTTCGTCTGGGGATGAAATGCTGTACTCAACTCCACCTGAGTGCCCAACTCTCGCTGAACTGCTTTCCAGAAATGCAAGGTAAAATGCGTACCCCTGTCCGAAATGATAGATGCCAGCACACCATGAAGGCAAACAACCTCCTAGATATAGTTCTCAGCTAACCTCTCAGATGAATAGGAGAGTGCTACAGGATTGAAATGCAATGACTTGGTCAGCCTATCAACAATGACCCAAACTGCGTCAAACCTCTTTCGGGTTAACGGAAGTCCAGTAAAGAAATCCATGGTAATCCTCTCCCACTTTCACTCGGGAAGCTCAATCCTATGGAACAATCGAGCTGCATACGCTACAATATCTTTCTTCATATTATGCCATCAATAATGCTGCCGAAAATCCTGGTACATCTTCGCGGCGCCCGGATGAATAGAATATTGGGAACTATGGGCCTCGCTAAGATCAACTCCTGAATCCCATCAACATTAGGCATGCAAACTCGCCCTTGCAATCTCAAAGTATCATCATCACCTAAGGTCACCTTCTTGGAACCTCCACGATGCACCGTGTCTCTAAGGACACATAAACGGGGATCATCAAACTTCCGATCATGGATACACTCCAATAACGAAGAACGAACGACCCTACAAGGTAACACTCGGCTAGGCTAAAAAATATCCCACCTCACGCGTCGATTGGCCAAGGCCTGAACATCCAAAGCAAGTGGTCTCTGGCTGAGCAAAATATAAGCCAGACTGCCCATACTGAACAACTTCCTACCCAATGCATCGGCCCCCACATTGGCTCTTCCTAGGTGATACAAGATGGTAACATCATAATCCTTCAACAACTCCAACCACCTTCTCTGCCTCAAATTCAATTCCTTTTGCTTGAATAAGTACTGAAGGCTCTTGTGATCAGTGAACACCTCACATGCCACGCCATACAGATAATGCCTCCAAATCTTCAGCGTGTGAATAATAGCTACTAACTCCAAATCATGTACTGGATAGTTCTTCTCATGAATCTTCAACTGCCTCGAAGCATAGGCAATAACCTTGCCATCCTGCATCAACACTACACTAATCCCCATACGGGAAGCATCACAATAGACTATGTAAGGCCCTGATCTTATGGGCAAAACCAACACCGATGCTGTAGTCAGAGCTGTCTTGAGCTTCTGAAATCTCGCCTTGCAATCGTCCGACCACCTGAATTTGGCACCCTTCTGGGTACAATTGGTCATCGGGGCTGCAATGGATGAAAACCCCTCCACGAACCGACTATAATAACTTGCCAATCCCAAGAAACTCTGAATCTTTGTAGCAGATGCTGGTCTAGGCCAGTTCTTGACTGCCTCTACCTTCTTCGGGTCCATCTGAATACCCTCTACTGATACAACGTGACTCTGAAATGCTACTGAACTTAGCCAGAACTCACACTTGGAGAACTTGGCATATAACTGACTATACTTCAGAGTTTGAAGAACCGCTCTAAGGTGCTGCTCGTGCCCCTCCTGGCTGCGGGCGTATACCAAAATATCATCAATAAAGACTATCATGAATATGTCCAAATACGTCTTGAACACTCGTTTCATCAACTCCATAAATGCTGCTGGGGCATTGGCCAACCCAAATGACATGACCAAGAACTCATAATGCCCATACCGAGTGCGAAAAGATGTCTTAGGGACATCGGATGCCCTAATCCTTAACTCATGGTAGCCAGATCGTAAGTCAATCTTGGAAAATACCGTGGCACCCTGAAGCTGATCGAACAAATCATCAATGCTCAGCAGTGGATACTTATTCTTGATTGTCACCTTGTTCAATTGCCTATAATCAATACATATTCTCATTGACCATTCCTTTTTCTTGACGAACAACACAGGCACACCCTAAGGCGATACACTGGGCCTAATGAAGCCCGTCTCCAACATGTCCTGCAACTGATCCTTTAACTCTTTCAACTCAGGTGAGGCCATATGATATGGCGGGATAGAAATGGGCCGAGTTCCCGGAGCCACATCAATGTAAAAGTCAATATCCTTGATGGGCGGCATACCCGGCAGGTCTGAAGGAAAGACATCAGGGAACTTTCAAATAATAGGAACAGAATCAACAGAGGGGACCTTCACACTGGAATCACAAACATAAGCAAAATAAGCCAAACACCCCTTCTCAACCATACGTCGAGCCTTCACATACGAGATAACACTACAAGTGGAATGACCAGGGGTCCCTCTCCACTCTAAACGGGGTAAATCTGGCAAGGCTAGGTCACGGTCTTGGCATGGAAATCCAGGATAGCATGATACGGGGACAACCAATCTATCCCTAATATGACATCGAAGTCGACCATGTGTAGAAGCAAAAAATCAACATGGGTTTCAAGACCCCCAATTACTACGACATAGGAATGATGAACTCGGTCGACCATGATTGAATCATCCACCGGTGTAGACACATAAACATGAATACTCAATGCATTACTAGGCATGACCATGTACGGTGCAAAATAAGATGGCACATACAAATACGTAGACCCTGGATCAAATAGCACTGAAGCATCTCTATCACCAACCAGAATAGTACCTGTAATGATGACATTTGAAGACTCAGCCTCTGGCCTGGCTGGAAAAGCATAACACCGGGGTTGGGCCTCACTTACCTGAGCCATATCTCTAGGTCGAGCGGCTACTGGCTGGCCTCCACCCCTGGTGGCATGAGCTCCACCTCTATGACCTCTACCTCCACCTCTAACACCTCTACCCCCACCTCTAACTGGCTGGGCGAGCTGTGGAACACCTGGTGTCTGTACCATGGCACGAGAACCTTGCTGCTGCGAACCACCTGGTGCTCGAGGGAAAAATCTGGCAATGTGACCAGGATCACCACATATGTAGCAAGACCTCGGCTGCTGAGGAAATTGAGTCTGACCTTATCAACCCGAATTACCACCAGCGAAGCTCGAAAGTGGCGGTGCACTGACGGAAGATGGTGGTGCACTGAATGGCTACTGATCAAAATAGTGCCCATGGGAACCACGGCTACCTGGGGCACCCTGAGAAACCTGGTAGGCTGAATGGAAAGGCCTAGGAGGCTGGCCCCTATCATATGAATCTATACCTCCAGATGGGAAACTACTTATTCAGCCTGACTGATGGGCTCTCTTATTTGCTCTATGACCACCCCCTGTGGCAATACCATCTCGATCCTCCAGGCTATGTTGGCTACCTCCTGAAAAGTGATATCACTTCCCACCTCTCTGGCCATCTGGAGATGAATAGGCTGAATGCGTCCATCAATAAACCATCTCACTCTCTCCCTCTTAGTGGGGAGTATGACAATAACATGTCAAGACAACTCTATAAACCTGGTCTCGTACTAGGTGATTGACATGGACCCCTACTGGAGACGCTCGTAACTGTCTCCGATAGGCCTCACGCCGTGTAACAGGGAGAAACTTCTCCAGAAATGCATTTAGGAACTACTCCCACGTCAAGGCTGGAGACCCTGCTGGTCTAGATAAACATAAATCCCTCCACCAAGTCTTGGTGGATCCAGATAGGCGAATTGCAGTGAAATCAACTTTATTGGACTCAAAAATACCCATGTTCCTAAGAACCTCGTGGTAGTTTTGCAAATAATCCTGAGGGTCCTCAGTGGGTGCACCGCTAAAGGTAGTAGTGAAGAGCTTGGTGAACCTGTCCAGCCTCCACAAAGTGTCTGCGGACATAGCCGCTCCATCGCTGGTCTGAGCAACCACCCTCGGCTAAATTGCAACAGCTGGCTGAACTACTGGAATCTGAACCAAGGGAGCTTCCTGCTTCGGAGTACGCGTAGCAAGAGTCTGGGCCCCCTCTCCAACCTGAGAGACAGCTGATGCTATAGGAAGCAAACCCGCTCGAGTTACACTTTCCATGAGACCCACCAATCAGACCAAGGCATCCTGAAGAACTAGGGTAAAAATAAACCCCTCTAGGGCCTGAGTTGGGCCTATAGGAACTGCTGGGGCTAGAACCTCATCCTCAAAATCAACCTGAGGCTCCTCCGCTGGTGCTGCTGCTCGGGGCTGAGCTCTGCCCCTACCTCGGTCTCTAGCACGACCTCGTCCTCTGCCCGCATCGGGAGCTATCTAGGGCTTGGACTGCCGATAGGTAGATGAGGAAGCGCATGTTCTCTCTATCTACAAGAGAACAAAGTAGAATTTCTTAGCATTGAGAAACCAAATCGCACGACAATAAAGAACAATAGTGAAACTTTTTCTGACTTTGTAGCCTCTGGGGGATAAATATAGACGTCTCCGTACCGATCCCTCAAACTCTACTAATCTTGTTCATGAGTTATGAGACCTATGTAACCTTAGGCTCAGGTACCAACTTGTCACGACTTGGATTTCCTACCCTCGGGAGTCGTGGCGCCGCCTACTAATGAGAGCTAGGGAAGCTAAATTTTAATTATTTTTCCATTAAAAATCTAATCCATTTTAACAATTAACGGCAGTAATACAAGGCAACGAAATTCAAACAATTAAGCAGAAGTCTTTATATTATAAAAATTGAATTGAAATGCAAAAAAGTTCAACAAAGAAAAAACCTCTACCTAAGACCGGTGTCACAAACTACCAAGAATATTAAATACAACGTCTGAAGAGAACATAAACTATTTGTCTCAAATACAATGAGATAACAGGCAATATAGGATAGAGGAGACGTCGGGCATGCGGACGTCTGCAAGGCTACCTTGGTCTCGCTGGACTGAAAGTCTGCTTCACACCACTGCTGCTCCTACTCAAAACTTGGAACTATGCAAAAATAACACAGAGTATAGTATAAGCACAACCGACCCCATGTGCTGGTAAGTGTCTAGCCTAACCCCAGGGAAGTAGTGTTGAGACTAGACTGGACTACCACATAAACCTGTGCAATTATAAATATACAACAGAATCGAATTACAAGACAAGTGAACATAATGGGAGGGGAAGTATGCTGTGGGGGAAATAACAGTTTCAAGTAAAAATTGTTTAATATAAAGGAAAAGCACAACTCATACACAATAAGGAACAAAGATCAACCAGCGCAAGACATCACCCTTTGCTCTTTTATTCTCATCCTTACCGATCAATCGTATTAGTAAATCATGTGCACGGCAGCACCCTTCGTGCTTTTACTCTCTTTCCTCACAATATATAATCAATGAATATCAGTACGGAATGGTACATCGTACGGCATGACATCACCCTTTGTGCTTTACACTCTTTCCTCACAATATGTATAATTAATGAATATCAGTATGTAATAGTATATCGTACGACACAGCATCACCCTTCGTGTTTTACACTCTTTCCCCACAATATATATAATCAATGAATATCAGTACGAAATGGTACATCGTACGGCACGACATCACCCTTCATGCTTTACACTCTTTCCTTACAATATCAAACAATACACTGCATCACCCTTCGTGCTTTAACGCTCTTCCTCACCCAATCAACAAATCACAAACAAGGGCAAGGGAATAAATAATTACAATGGAAATCGCGTTAAGGGAACACAAACAAGCAAATTAAAAACCCGGCAAGTGTACAACATCAATAATCTCAACATCTCGGCAAGGGAAAATATTCAATAATAAAAAACGTCCCAGCAAGGGCAAATATCATTAACTCTTTCTCTTCCTTCCACTTTCATCTCATTTTTAACATTATTACTTGAGCCAATGCTCCAAATATTTACTTATCTCATATACCTTCACAATTTATATTTCAACTCGAGCCAATTCTCCAGGAAGTTTAAAGATCACAATCCCTTTCACAAGCTCTTTACAACATACAAAATTCATCAATCTAGCATGGAAGGTATAACAAAATCCAAATTATTCGCATAATAAGGACTCACGGTCATGCTAGACACCAATGTATAGATACTCGTCACCATGCCAATACATCGTACTCAGCAATTAGGAAATAACATATAAGACTCAACTCCTATTCCCTCAAGCTAGGGTTAAACCAAACACTTACCTCGATGCCTTGAATTCAGATCAAGCCTCAACTATGGCTTTACCCCTCGGTTCTACCAAAAAATCGCTCGAATCTAGTCACAAATTACTTAAATACATCAACAAATGCTAAATGAATCAATTTTAATGCATAAAAATGAATTTTCCAAATTTTTTCCCAAAAAGTCCAAAAACGCCCCTGGGCCCACGTGGTCAAAACCTGACATTCCAACCAAAACCCAGTTACCATTCCCCCAAAAATCCATATCTATGATTTGTTTTCAAATTGGGCCTCAAGTTGAGGTTTAAATCCCCAATTTTTGAAAAACTTAGGTTCTACCCAAAACCCCCAATTTTACCCATGAAAATCCTTGATTTTAAGTGGAAAACCTGTTAAATGATATTAATGATTTAAAGAATTGAGTAAAAATCGACTTACAATTGATTTGGGATGAAACTTGCTCTTGAAAAATCACCTTAGAAGTTGTATTTTGAAAGTGGGGTGAAAACAATGTCTTAAAATCGACTAAGTATAAAAAATGCAGGTTGCAGATGTCGCAATTGCGAACCCCGATCTTTGTTAACATGGAAAATGTGAAACAGGGTTTGCATTTGCGAACCCTTCTTATTTTCGGGACCTTCGCATTTGCAAAGTGAGGTTCGTATTTGCAATAGTTGCATTTGCGACATAAAGATCGCATTGCGATCACTGGCAGCCTGGGCATTTTTTGCATTTGCAAAGTAATGCTCGCATTTGCGAGAAGGGCTGGCCTGGGTTTACTTTGCAATTGTGAAGGGCCACTTGCATTTGCGATATCATATTTGCAGGACAGGATTCGCAAATGCAAAGCCTGTAGGCCAGTTCATACTAGCAACTTTCAAGGTTTAAAAATACACTCCGATGCCTATCCAAAACTCACCCGAGCCCTCGGGGCTCCAAACAAAATATGCACACAACCTCAAAAACATTACATAGACTTATCTGTGCGATCAAATCGCCAAAATAACTACATATACATCGAATCAAGCCTCAAAACTCATGATTCCTTCCAAATTTTCATAAAACATCAAATTTCCATTTTTAAGTCTGAAACACGTCAAACGACGTCCATTTTCAACCACACTTTACAGAAAGCGCTTAAACCATTTATAAGACTTGTACCGGGTGCCGAAACATAAATACAGGCCCGATACCATAGTCCTATAATCAAATTTTATTTCAAATTTCCATAATTATTACTAGAAAACAATTTTACAAAAAAATCATTTCCCGGGCTTGGGACCTCGGAATTTAATTCCGGGGGTACGCTCAAGTCCCATATTTTCCTAGGGACCCTCCGGGAACTTTGAATCACGGGTCTGGGTTCGTTTAATCAAAATATTAACCGAAGTCAAATTTATTCAATTTAATATTAAAATCTAGCATTTTCTCACAGAATTCATATTTAAGCTCTCCAGCTACGCGCCGGACTGCACACAAAATCGAGACAACTCTAAATGAGGTTTTCAAGGCCTCGGAAGCACATAATGAGTATGAAAACAAGTGATGACCCCATTGGGTCGTCATAAAGTCCCCAACATCTGGTTAACTACGAGCTGTGAATCGCTTTTGATTACAACTTGTTCGATGCCAAGTTCACGTGCCAAATTTAAACCTGCTATCACAGCTTCATATTCTGCCTCTATTATTAGTTATAGGATGATATTTTATAGCTTGTTGTGAGCATGTGATTTTTTCCTCATTGAAATTACTCCTACAGAATTCTCAAGCTTAGGATTTTCCTTTTTATTATTTATTTTTAGGATTTAATTGCGCATATCAGTGTGTGTTTTCATTGATGCATTGATGATAAATCATAAAATAGAAAAAAAAATTGCATAAGCATTTAGGATTTAATTTCACATAATTAAGGTTTATTTTTGCAAACTATAAAATCACGAAAATCAAGTAGTTGTTTTGGCATTTTACTGTTTAGCATTTTATGGTTAATTTTCATTTTTTTCATTTTTTTTATTAATTTTTCACATTAGGTAGTTATTAGTGTGATTAAAACTAATTAGGAATTTTAAAAATAAAATTGGGAAATAAATAAATAAGAAAAAAAAAACAAAAAGAGGATTAAATATTTAACCCAGGCTGGCCACAATTGGACCAAGACTGGGTGGCCGAAACCTCAAACCCTTCTAAAAATATCCAAAACCCATCATAGTAACTCGTCTCTGATTCACTCCATGTGAGAGACGCCCCAAAACGATGTCGTTTTGGGGCAATCCATCTCAGCCGTTGATCACAACCAATCTAACGGTCCTGAAGCCCCTTCCCCAAGCCCAATATATATGTCCAAACACCTGTGTATATGCAAGAGACCAAACTATATCTTCCTCGTACCTAACTACACCGGTGTAACACTACCCCTCAGCCACCGTGAATCCACCGTCCACCACCCTTCAATCACCGCAACGCTGCCACCAAAAATTGCCTCACGGCGGCGGCTGGCCACCAAAGAGCCCCAAAATTACACCACCGGATCTTCTCACCATTAGCTCCCCTCAATTACCTCCCCAAAATCGTCGAATATTCGACAGAAGGGTTGCCGGCTCCACCGTCTCCGGTGACACCAACTCCAAATTGGCCCAAAATAACACCCCTAAACCACCTCTTCCCCCTCTTCCCAACCATCTAAACCCCATCCCTCGAATACACCCAGGCCTCTTCGAATATCAAATCGAAGATTGGACCCAAACCCTAAACTAACCGGAACTCCCTCAAACTGGTCCCTGGTGACCGTCTCACGTTCCCACCCACAACCTGCAACCCACGACCCTCGAATGCAACTAGACACTATCGAAAATTGAATCTGACACCCCACCCCATCTCAAAGTTAATCAATCCTACTCTGAAACCCTTTCCTCTTTTCCAATATGTAAGGCAAAGGCCTCAGAAGGCCAAAGGACCTCTTAAAAGAGGTCAACTAAGTTCAGTATGCTTTAACTGCTGTTAATGTTGTGCTCTTGTATGTTTTCTATTCTAATTGCCTTTATTTTCTTTGATTTTCATTTGTATAAGTTCATTCATTTTCTATCTTTTCATCTTCGAAATGTTCTGAGTAATCATATGCTCATCCTTGTCCTCTTTTTCTTTTGATCTTCTTTATTGTGACTTGTTTAGATTCATTTGTATTCTGAATAGTTGTTTCCACCTAGAGTTACATGCTCGTCATTGTTGTCTTTTCTTGTTGCTTTTTATCTTCTTGATTTTTCATTTGTTCATCTTTGGAAAATTCTGAATATTCGTTATAAGCTCATCCTCGTTTTCTTTTGTTTTTGATCTTCTCTATTTTTATTTGTTTAAGTATATTATATTTTCTATCTGTTCATCTTTGAAATCAGAGTAGGTGTTTCCATTTAGAATCATATGCTCGTCCTTTTGTAGGTTGATTTTTATCTCCTTTATTCATTTTAAGTTTTTATCTGCTCATCTTTGGAATTATTCTGTGTATTTGTTTCTTTGCTTGTCTTTGCAACCTGCTTCTGAATAATCTGCTTAACAGTTGAAGTCATAGTCTGTGTTGTTGATTTGTTTGAATTATTGTGCTGAGCTCAGAATTAGTCATATTTGGTTTGAAAAATTGATTAGTGCCTTGTATTTCTGAAATTTGTGTTGTTCAGCTTTGTATTATTTCTGAGTAATTTAGTGATATTTTCCTGAGTATAAATGTTGAATTGATTAAATCCTGACCCTTGGTCGTTTGTTTTGAGTAATATGGTATAAATATGCAATTAAACAAATTGGCCATGGCCACCTTTTCAGAATTTGATCCTAGTTGATAATAATAATCTTTGTTTATGAATTGAAGTAGTTAAATAGGGTTAGTTTCTGACCCAATAATGGGAACCAGGGTTTAAAACACTTAGGTCAGTAAATAGGAAAGAGGACAGTGGTATTAGGGTTTAAAACACTAAGGCCAGTAATTAGGAAAGAGGACATGGGTATTAAGGGCATTTCAATATAGGGAATCTTGTAACAAACTCCTGGAACATTCTAGTGAGGGGTTCGAGTACAATTTCTACCCCAAAACTTGAGGCAGAAGTTGGAAAATTAAGGATCATTTAGGCAAATCTAAAAATGGGTAAAGGACTAAAAGGAAAAACAAAAGATTCATGTTTCCATAAGGCATTAGTTGTAAAAGGAACATCTGATCATTTTCAAGGAGAGGATTTTGGAGGATTTGGGAGGATTTTTGGGATTTTTTGTTAGAGTTGGAGAGCAGCTTTTCAGATATGGATACACAGTAAGACACACTTTCTTATAATATTCAGCTGAAATCCATTCCAATTTTGTTATTCTGGCTGAGTGTTCTATAGTAACCTAAGTGTTTCTCGTTATAATCCAAAGATGGATTGATAGCATATACATTTTGAGTTGCTAGAGAGACCTGTTATTATCATTTGACTCTCAAAACATTCTAAGTTCCTGGGTTTTACTGGTTATTTGGCTGTTGTGCTTGCTTGTTATTCGCTTAACTTTGCTCATAGGTTCTTCTTTTCTGCTGTAATTCCAGGTATTATTCTCACTCAAATCTGTAAAGCATAGCTATACATGTTCGAAGTCATAAGTGATAATGAATACAATCTTATTTTATGTATCGATGTCATATTATAAGCATTATTAATGTCAGTAGCGTTTCTGATATTGTAATAGGCATAAATGTGTAATAATGTTGGACTGTGCTTAAACTATAATTTTAATTTGTTTAGATTTAGCAGTTTTAAAGGAGGTCAGTCCGTAATTTACTCGACGTTTATGATTTATTCTGTAGGAAAGTAGGAACTTAATGTTTGGACATGTACTCTGAATGATGAGTACATCAGTTCCTTTCCTTAGATGCCAGATCCAAATCTGAGTTATAGCTTATTAATTTGTTGGGGTAAAATCATTATCAATATGTTTTAAAAATAATTAGTTATACAATGTCAACAACTGTAATATAGCAAATAGAAGCGTTGTTATTAGTCTCTATGATGGACTTATAGTCCAATATTTTCTGGCTCAAATGGAAGGCCCAAACTGCTATTAATTGTGAATATAAAGAAATGCATTCCCTGGGCTCAACATTAATTGGAGACCAAATTGCAAAACCAACCATGAATGAGGCTGAAGAATGTAGATGTTTAATCTCCTTTGGAATATATCACTCGCATATGAACTAATTAGGACATATTTTAGAGACGAGCATAATAGAAAACTATAGTCGCTTTAGGTTGCCTTTGTAAAATTAAGTGAGCTGCGCTAAAGTAATCATGCACTACGTGGGCTCCTTAAATGTAATAAAAATGCATAGAAATTTGGAGGTGGTATTTAGGGAATTTCACGGCCTTCCACAAATTTTCAAATGCGTAGTTGCTATAGGCGATATATTTTAATAAGATATCCTCCTAAATTCGGGTGCGCATTTATGTAACCCAAATCCAAGTTTCAACAATGTTAAAATGTGTCGAGAACCCGGGTGCATTTATATGACGTGGTTCGATATGTTATTCCTAAAATGAACAAAGCGGTTAATAATTTTAAAATTTGCGTTATAGGGTGAACATGTATAAAATCAGGGAATTAGCCATTTATAATAGTTTATGCGACAGTGCTAGAACCACGGGATCCAGAGGTGCCTAAAACCTTCCCTCGGGTCAACTGAATTCCTTACTCCAAGAATTTATGGTTCGCAGACTCCAATTGGGCAGTCAAAAAATTTCCTCGATTTGGGATTCAAAATAAACCGGTGACTTGGGACACCAAAGCCAAACCTATCCCAAGTGATGACTCTTAAATAAATAAATAATTCCATTTCTAATAATGTCAATTTAATTGGAAAAACTACCTTATATGTGTTTTCCTTCGGGGTAGCCGTGTAAAAAGGAGGCGTGACAGCTCTGGCGTTTCTGCTGGGGATGCGAACCAAGAATCTTTGATTCAGGGTTCAAGAATTCGAACTTAGAATAACTGCTATACTTGGCTTTACTTGATTTCATTACATGTTCCTTGCAAAATCCTTTACCACTTTGATATTATCTGAACTGTACATATAAATTTCTACGTAAACCTTCATTTCTCACCTTCGGGGATGTGCTTACTGATTGAGACTCCCTATTCTGTTAGTGTCATACCTGAAAATAAAAAAGAGGCCAGACAAGTTACTAAGCCGGATGGCCTTTTGGTTCCTGGTACGTAGCCCCCTCTTCGACTCGAGTAGTCCGCTCGGGTGCACAGTCTAGACCCCGTACCTAGGTTTTCAACTTAGTATAACAAAACTCATGCCAGATCCCTAGTAGGAACATATGTTTACATCACGTGCATTTGACTTAGGGGACTCAATACAAAGGTTGGGTCCGTCTAGGACAGGTGACCCGAAATGAAAAGACCATCATGATGCATATTACGTGCTACTTGTGCATTCATTTGCTCTGGATTCACATGTTGACCGGCATGTGAATAAAAGGAAATTTGAGAGTTGCTGAGATAAATCATTTGCAAAAAAACCCTAATGCCCAAATAGAGCCAAAATACTGCCTGATGATTCAAAACGAAAAAAAAAACAAAAATAAAAGGGAAAATAAATAAATAAAGTTTTTCAATAATATATTTGGGTTTTTATTTTACCAGGTCTGACCTTTCTTTTCCAAGAAAAACAAGAGAAACAAGGTTTTCGAAATAAATCTGGTGATGCCATTAATACCTAGCCGAATGTTACAAAAACGGACGCTGGAAGGCTGATCTTGCACAAATGGCCACCTCCGAGTCTTATTTTGATCGGTGAGCAAGCACAACCTAAAAAACCTTCTCTCTTAAATGTTGCAAGGCCGTATTCACAAGGCCGGTCTTTGATTTTAAGAAATGAATTTTATAAAATGTTGGTTTTAATATTTTGATAACACTAATTCTCCTGAATAAATGTGCAGAATGAGCACGATAATGTTCATGAACAAACTTTCCTTGGAATTGCGACTGTGGTGGAATGCTTTGGGGGAAGCAGGACAGAAAAGCGTCAATACACATCTGGGAGGCCTCACTGGTTTGTTGAAAATTAACCCAAGGGGAGACATCATGAAAGCCTTAATCACATTCTGGGACCCGGCCCACAATGTCTTCCACTTCTCGAACTTTGAACTCACCCCGACATTAGAGGAAATAACCGGATATATCGGGACCCCTACAATCCCTTTGAGATACAAGTATCTGATTGCACCAAGAACCCTTGCCGTGCACAAATTCCTGGACTCTTTGAAAATTAGTAGAAAGGTTCACAATCCCAACTTATCAGCTAGCTTTTGCACCCCACAATTTGTATATCAGAGGTATGGACATATCAGGGGATTCAACAACCTCGAAAATTTTATTTGTAGCAAAGGAAATCAACTCAAATGGGATGATCATCGATGTTTTGCGTTCATGGTATTTTTCTTGGGTCTTCTAGTGTTCCCGCGAAAGGATGGGAATATTAACATACAGATAGCAGGGGTTGTTAGCACCTTAATGACCCAGGCTAAAAGTACCCTCGCTCCAATGATCTTGTCCGAAGTCTTCCGTGCTCTCACCACCTATAAAGCAGAAGGAGACTTCTTCGAGGGATGTAACATGCTGCTGCAAATATGGATGATCAAGCATATATGCCGCTTGACTCAGTTCACGAATTATGGGTTGCCAACAAAGAGCTGCATAGAAGAATTCTGCAACAGGGTTGATGGGTTTAAAGTACCTGAGGGTGTCACAGAATGGGTTTCCCATCTCCGGGTCATCACTGCAAATCAGATAGAGTGGACATTTGGTTGGCTCCCTGTGGACGAAGTTGTGTATATGCCGGCCACCGGATCTCATTTCCTTCTGATGGGCCTCCGAAGCATCCAGCCTAATATGCCGTATAGAGTACTAAGACAATTGGGTAGATTCCAAATGATCCCCAGGGACGAGGATATGAATCGTCATGCGGTTGAGATAAGCTCAAATGGTCAATTCCCTGAAGCCGTTGTACGCCAAATCTTGAGTGAATGTCAATACTTGACAGTCATTACTCGAGTGCGTGACGTATCTAAGGGTGAGGTTGCACCGGGGTATGTTGCTTGGTACAAAAGAGATCATAGAGCCTGGAAGGCCAGCTAAGAGACCACATCTCCAAGAATTTGCTGAGAAATCACAAGGGCGGTGGGATTGGTTAGCGAAAGAAAATGAATATAGGGCTACCATAGGAAGGCTGGAAAGCAAATCCAAGAGTTGCGACTTGAAAACAGTTTGCAAGCTGAAGCCAGTAAGGGAGAAAAGAAGATGTTGACCAAAGAAAATGAAGCCCTACAAGCCCAACTCTAGAAAATGAAGGCAGCCACAAAAAATCCTCCTAGGAGCGCAAAAGATGAAAAACTCATAGAAAATTTGCGGCATAAAGTAACTGAAAACGGGTTTGACCTGAATAAGGCAGAGGGTGAGCTATCTAGGGTTCGGAAGCAATTGATCAAAAGTGTAGAGGAACGAATCCGCATCCTTGAACAATTAAAAGAAGGGAATATCAATGAGATTGTTGGCTTAAAGCAAAGGGTCATCATGAGTGAAAAAAAAAGTCCAAACAAGCCAGGGACTTCAAAGCCGAAAGAGAACATTGCTATGCAGTAATAGCAGGATTAGAAAGGGATTTGCGGCAATTCCAAAATCTGAATCAAGTAGCAGAACAAACTCTAGAAGCAAAGGCCGAACAAATTGGGTGTCTACTACAAGAAAAAGATGTTATCAGGGAGAGGGTACGGGAAATCGCAGAATATATTACCACAAAGTGCAACTATTGTGAGGACATGACGAAATCTATGTTCTTTGGTATCGCCATGAAATTTGTTCGTCATGTAATTGAAGATCTCCACTATCTCCAAGGGAGTCTAGCACGCAAGAGTGCGGCAAGGCCGGACGATGCACCGCAAGCTCTAAAAACAGTTGAAGTCTTAATGTACTCATTAATTTGTATTCTCTTTAAAGAGTCTGTCTGTATGTTCTTTTACGCACCATTCTAGTCCGTAAGTTTTTTGCCTCTAAATCTGGTAGTTGCCTTTCATTTTATTAGCTTTTTTAATCAAAGTTTTTGTCTTTATAAAAATTGAAAATCCCACAATATTCCGTTATTTACCTAACATTTTTCCATGAACTACGCTCGGTCTGATTCATACGATGTCATGATACGTAGGCAATCTTCATAGGATTCGACCGTATTCTTTAACAGAGGAAAGCTAATGAATAAGAAGTAGAAAACAAAAGGAAGTTCGAAGTAAATGCCGTGAGGACGCATGCGACCCTTGCAAGCATATAGAAACCCGTTAACTGCGTAGGTGCATCATACCCGACATGTGATTTCCTGTATGTTATCTATCCCAACCTAACCATTTGAAATTGTAATTTCCAGTCCAGGTTTTTAACATACAGTGATTGGTTTGTGGTAAGCTGGCATCGCACATATACTTCACTAGATCAAAAGGAAGCACAGAGATGTCATCTGGAATGACTCTACCAGCAGTTCACATCCCATAGGACAACCCGATTTCGGGGATCCCAACCTCAGAATCTTCGGCGGCTGAAGAAAAGAAGATCCTTCGACTTAGAGTTATGGAGATGTGGGACGCTTGGACAAATGGAAAAGAACCTCCAAGCGCTATCCCCAGATTTCTGAGCTTTTCCCAAGGTCGGGGGTACCTCCACCATCCCCATCAGCCACCCAAATATCCTCTTGGGGCAGCCTACCATATCAGCCAACTTTTCCGGAGCGCCTTCTGAAGCCCGCCCTCTGATGTTCACATCTGGCCTAGTTCCTAACATTTTTACGCCTCCTCCATGCGCAGCCACCACCTAGCCTGCGGTGCCGAGGCCCATGTTTGATCCTACAACTTTCACATTTCAAACTTCCAATTACCAAATCGATCCTCCCCCATACCCCACATACAATCCTCAACCAGCATACGAACTCACACCGGTGCAGGACAAAACCCCTAAGACACCTGAACAAGATGAAATAACGAGAAGGATGAAAAGCCTTGAGCAAAGTTTGAAAAACATGCAAGGTCTGAGCGGAAAGAAGAGCATGTCACACTCGGATTTGTGCATGTTCCCACACGTATATCTTCCCCTAGGGTTCAAAATGCTGAAGTTTGAAAAGTACGATGGTCACGGCGATCCCATTGCTCATTTGAGAAAGTACGGTAATCAACTACATGGGGCAGGTGGAAAAGAAGATCTATTTATGGCATATTTCGGGGAGAGATTAGTGGGCATCGCTTCTGAATGGTATATGGACAAGGATATCACTCAATGGCATATTTGGGATGATCTCTCCCGGGATTTTGTAAGGCAGTTCCAGTATTACATTGACAACGCCCCGGATAGAAATTCTTTGGCCAACATGAAAAGAAACCTTCAGAAAGCTTTAGAGAATATGCTGTCAAGTGGCGCGAACAAGCGTCAAGAGTAAAATCACCCATGGACGAGACAGAGATGGTCATTGTTTTCCTAAAAGAGCAAGAGGAAGATTATTTCCAAAATATGATGTCAGCAATGGGCAAACCTTTTGCGGAGACAATTAAGATCGGTGAGATGGTAGAAAATGGCTTGAAAACAGGAAGAATTCTGAGCCAGTCCACCATAAGGGCAACTTCCCAGGCTATCCAAGGCGGGGCAGGAGGGGTCGCAAGAAACAAAAAGAAAGAGGAAGTGTCAATTGCAGCCTCCGGAATGAGAATACATCATCCTCACAGACATGTATTCTTTGAAAGGGCCTCTCAACATTACTATCCCCATCAAGACATGCATTATGTTCCTCAACCATATGCAATCATGAATGCCCAGCCTTTTGCTCGACCACAACAACAGGGCAACAGAAACCAGGCCCCGAGAAATCAGCTTCCCCAAAATCACTATAATCCCCGCCCTCCACAAAATAATTACCGTCCCAAGGAACAACCCAGGAGACAAAACTTTACTCTAATAGGGGAATCTTATGCCAGCTTATTCCCAAAACTGGTCCATATGGGTCTCCTGCAGCCCGTGCCCCCGAACAGGCAGAAGCCCGAGTCACCTTCCTATCAAAGGGGCGTACGGTGTGCTTATCATTCCCGGGGAAAAAGGACATGACATCGAAAACTGCTGGACTCTGAAACGAGCGGTGGTGGATTTAATAGAACAAAAGAAAATAGTACTGATAGATGAAGATGTCCCGAACGTAACCAACACCCGTTGCCAGCTCACAACAATGGGCCAGTCATCGGAATGATTTGTGAAGACAAAGAATTTGACCTTGCCCTGAAAGCCATATTAGCCGTTGCTGATGCAGACCGACAACCGAAGGTTAACCCCGAGAAGGTTGAAGAGAAAAAAATGAGTGAAGCCAAGCATCTAGAAGCAGAGAAGAAGTCTGAAATCAAAGCCGAGACGACCCCTACTAAGGAAATCATACTTTACATCCCATGGGGGCGTCGAGAAAAACAGCCCACTTTGACTCCCCCAAGAAGGTTTTAGTTGAACAAAACGATGTATGTACCCAAAGGAGCTTATGGGGTACGAGGACTGATTAAACCACCAAGGCTGAATGAGCCCGTGGTAATCGGTCGCGCACCTCAGAAGCCAAAGACAAACCCTTCTGCAGTCCCATGGAACTACCAAGAAACCATAGTCACATACAAGGGCAAAGAGATCATTGGGGACGCTCAAAAAGGCCCTCCCGCAAAAGAATATTCGGACATGGAAGAAGAGAACACTGCCATCAAACGGTGGTTTCCACCCAAAAAGCACGTAAATGCTGAAGACGCAGAGGCCTTGTTTCAAAAAATGAAAATGCCAGAATACGAGGTGGTGGACCAGCTCCGAAAGTCTCGTGAGAAGGTCTCCTTATTGTCATTACTGATGAAATCTCCAGAGCACCAGAAAGTGTTGGCCAAAACCCTGAATGAAGCTTACATACCGGTTGGAACCTCCTTGGAACAATTGGAGAAAATGGAGGAAAGATTTTTTGCTATTAATCAGGTTACATTCAGCAAGAATGATTTACCTCCACAAGGATCTGCACACAACAAAGCCTTGCACCTCACCATCAAATGCGAGGGATATTATGCCAAAAGAGTAATGATAGACGGAGGTTCTGGGGTAGATATATGCCCACTGTTAACATTGCAAAGAATGGAGATCGGAACAGAGAGGATCGGCCCCAACAATGTGTGTGTCCGAGCCTTTGATGGGATCAAGAGAGGCACCATAGGGGAAATTGACTTAGTATTGACCATCGGTCCGGTCGACTTTGAAGTGACATTTCAAGTATTGGACATGGACACATCTTATAACTATCTCCTAGGAAGACCAGGGATTCACGCGGCAGGAGCAGTGCCTTCTATTTTGCATCAAATGCTGAAGTTCGAACATGAAAAACAGGAGATTGTGGTCCACGGAGAAGACGAACATTCAATTTACCGTGATCCCTCCGTCCACTGCCTCGAAGCCAAAGAGGGAAGTGAGCATATAGTTTACCAGGCTTTTGAAGTTGTGGTAGCCGATCATTACAAAGAAGGTGAACCATTCCTCCAGCCATTCCTCTCCAATGCCTCGATCATGGTGGCAAGAGAGATGAAACGCCAAGGATTTAAGCCAGGCCAGGGACTTGGAAGTTCTCTGGAAGGCATAACTGAGCCAGTCCCTTTACTTGCCGCGGAAAAGTTTTTTGGTCTAGGCTTCCATCCAACACCAGAGGATATCACCTAGGCCAACTGTAGGAAATGTTGTGGATGGGCTTTGCCACAACCCTACCCCACTTGTACAAAACATTTGTAAAACCAAACAACTGTGAGGAAGAAGAAGACGAGACCTTCACAGCGGAGGAAATTGAGGAGATATGTGGAGCCATGAGGAAATTACTGTATGAAGCCAACATGGTCCAGCTGGGAGAAGGCTCAAGCACTGCTGAAGTGCTCTATATGGGGCCGAATGCAAAACCGCAAAACTAGAAGGCCACACCTTTCCCAGTCAGGCGGGAGGCTCGGTAGTCTTGCCTTGCTACCTTTTATTGCATCACGAGCTATTTCAGGTTGTAGCTCGGGTGTTTTTCTTTTCTTTTGTATTTTGTCCTTTAAATTCCAGATGGAAACCCTGTTATCTTACAATTTCAAGGAAATGAAACCAATATTTCATCATTTTCCCTTCTCCATTTTTTCTAATTTTTTATTTTTTCTTCTATTTCATTTTTTCTTTCAGTCCCAACAATTCGGCTTTAAATAAAATGACATTCTCGCGGACTTCATGCCCCGGCCCGAACATGCTGCCCATCTATGAAATAATGAACCAAGAACCGAAATACGATGAAGAAGAGGCTTTGATGGAAATCAACCTACAGCTAGAATACTTTGACAATAATCCTAAGCCGAACTTAAACGTTTCCGAACTGGTCAACTTGGGCGATCCCGATGAAATCAAGGAAACTAAAATAAGCATCCATGTGAATAAAGAAATTCGGGATTCACTGGTTCAACTTCTTTTGGAATTCAAAGATGCATTTGCTTGGTCTTACGATGATATGCCTGGGCTGAGCATCGACCTGGTGGTTCATAAGTTGCCCACACACCCAGAATGCACTCTGGTCCAACAAATACAAAGAAAGTTCAAACCTGATGTCAGTGATAAGATCAAAGAAGAAATCACAAACCAGCTAGAGGCGAGGGTAATCCGAGTGGTTTGATACACCACATGGCTGGTCAACGTGGTCCTGGTATCGAAAAAAGATGGAAAAATGCGAGTGTGTGTAGATTACAGAGATTTAAACAAGGCGAGTCCCAAAGACAACTTCCCTCTCCCTAACATCCACATCCTTGTCGATAACTGTGCCAAACACAAAATATAGTCCTTTGTAGATTGCTACGCAGGATACCACCAATTTCTGATGGATGAGGAAGATGCTGAGAAAACAGCCTTCACTACACCTTGGGGAACTTATTACCTAGAGTTATGCCTTTCGGTCTAAAGAAGGACGGGGCAACTTACATGAGGGCCATGACCGCCATTTTCCATGACATGATGCATCAAGAAATAGAAGTATATGTAGACAACATGATTATCAAGTCCAAGACTAAGGGCGATCATGTAAAGGACTTAAGCAAGTTCTTCGAAAGGCTTCGCAAGTATGATTTGAAATTGAATTTTGCCAAGTGTGCATTTGGGGTCCCGTCAGGCAAACTTCTAGGATTCATTGTCAGCGGAAGATGTATTGAGTTGGATCCAACCAAGATAAAATCCATTCGAGAGTTACCTCCTCCAAAGACCAAAAAGGACGTAATGAGCTTAGTAAGAAGACTGAATTACATCAGCCGATCCATTGCCCAGTTGACTTCCACATGAACCTATATTCAAGCTATTAAAAAATATGCGACCGTTAAATGGACTGTTGTGTGTCAAGAAGCGTTTGACAGAATCACACACTACTTGTCCAACCCACTAGTTTTTGTCCCCCTGAAACTGGGAAGGCCTTTATTTTTCTATCTAACAGTCCTAGAAAGCTCATTCGGTTGTTTTCTCGGGCAAAATGATGCCACGGGAAATAAAGAGCAAGCCATCTATTACCCGAGCAAGAAATGTTCCAGTTACGAGGCCAAGTACACACTGCTAGAAAGAACTTGTTGCACCTTGACATGGGTGGCTCAGAAGTTGCGGCATTATCTGCAAGCTCATACGACCTATCTCATAACCAGGTTGGATCCACTGAGGTATATATTCGAAAAACTGATGCCCACAGGGCGATTAGCAAAATGGCAAATCCTGCTCACTGAGTTCGACATAGTTTATGTCATTCGTACTGCAATGAAGGCTCAAGCATTGGCAGATCATCTAGCCAAAAATCTCGTTGACGATGAATATCAGCCTTTGAATACTTATTTCCCTGATGAAGAAGTAAATTCGGTGGAGGTAACATCTGAAGATACCCCCGCTTGGAAAATGTTCTTCGACGGAGCAGTAAACGCAAAAGGCGTAGGGATTGGGGCAATTTTAGTCTCACCCACAGGTCAGCATTATCCAGCTACAACCAGGCTCTGATTTTCTGCGCCAATAATACAGCTGCATACGAGGATTGCATCATGGGCATGAACATGGACATTGACCAAGATATTGAGGAATATTTGATCATGGGGGATTCGAATTGATAATCCGACATGCTTAAGGAGAGTGGGAAACAAGAGACGTTAAAATCATCCCCTATAGACAACATATGGAGGACCTCAACAAATAGTTCAAGGTGGTACAATTCAGGTACATTCCTCGCTGTCACAATGAGCTGGCAGACGCACTCGCAACCTTGGCTTCCATGTTGCCTTACCCTGATAACGCTACGTCGGCCCTTTAGAAATCCAAATCAAAGAAGGGCACGGGTATTGTAAAGTGACCGACGCAGAGCCTAGCACACATCCATGGTATTATAACATCAAAAGATTCCTGAAAACACAGGAATATCCCCAGCAAGCCACCGGGGAGAAAAAGAAAACTATTCGATGGCACGCAAGTAGCTTCCTCTTGAGTGGTGATACTCTATACAAAAGGATCAAGATCTTAATCTGCTGAGATGTGTTGACACCGAGGAAGCCGTGAGAAATATGCATGAAGTACACTCAGGAGTGTGTGGACCTCATTTGAACGGATATGTACTGGCAAAGAAAATACTACGAGCAGGGTATTACTGGATGACCATGGAGAAAGATTGCTTCAGCTTCGTTCGGAAATGTCATCAATATCAGGTGCACGGTGATTTGATTCATGCACCGCCAACTGAATTGCATCCTATGTCAGCACCTTGGCCATTCGTTGCCTGGGGCATGGATGTCATTGGGCCAATTGAGCCAAAAGCCTCAAATGGACATAGGTTCATATTAGTTTCTATTGACTACTTCACAAAATGGGTCGAAGCCATCACTCTTAAGTCTGTTACCAAGAAAGTTGTGGTGGATTTTGTGCATTCCAACATCATTTGTCGTTTTGGTATTCCCGCAACCATCATTATAGACAACACAGCCAATCTGAACAGTCGTATGATAGGAGAAATATGTGAACAATTCTAGATAACACATAAAAACTCCACCCTTTACCGACTCAAGGCTAATGGTGCCGTCGAAGCATCCAACAAGAATATCAAGAAGATCTTGAGAAAAATGATTCAAAGCTCAAGGAAATGGCATGAAAAGTTTCCTTTTGCATTGCTGGGATATCGCAACACAGTACGCACATCAGTAGAAGGAACTCCCTATTTGCTGGTCTATGGGACTGAAGCTGTCATACCCGCAGAGGTAGAAATCATTGCACTCCAAGTAATTGTCGAAGCATAAATTGAAGACAGTGAGTGGGTCAAAACTTGTTTGGAGAATTTGTCATTAATTGATGAAAAACGAATTGTTGCAGTATGTCATGGGCAATTATACCAACAAAGAATGGTCCGCGCTTACAACAAGAAAGTTTGCCCTCGGAATTTCGAAGTCGTGCAGCTGGTATTGAGGCTTATAGTTCCTCACCATTAGGAAGCCAACGTAAAGTTCGCTCCGAACTGGAAAGGTCCGTACATTATCAGAAAGACATTACCCAAAGGAGCACTGTACATGGGTGACATTGAAGGAGACAAGCCCGAGGCAGCAGTAAATGTTGATGCATTAAAAGGTATTACGTTTGAACTCACTGCAACAATGGCTCCGGTTGATTGAAATGACGAAGGCTTTTCTTTCCCGCTACCATAAACACTATCAATCTTTCGCAAATCCTTTGAACTGGTTGTGTTTCTTTGACCACCCTCTTTGGAACTCGGAAGTGCTATTAAAAAAAAAGAGAAACAAAAGAAAAAAAAAGAAAAAAAAGAAGAAAAAAAGAAGAAAAAAAAAGAAGAAAAAAAAGAAGAAACAACAAACAAATTAGTTTACGAAAAAATTTCCTGAACTACGTCTGACTTGATTCCGAAAGGATACGTAGGCAGCCTCTCCCTAAGGTTCATTCATATCAAAATAAAACCCCATTTCCCCAAAAATAAAAATAAAAATAATAAAATTGGGGCAGAAATGTATTGTTTCAGCCACAAATCCGCCCGAATGGTTCCAAAGTTGTAGATTTCCCTCAAGAACTTGGTCCAAGTCCTTATGATCAATTGGCCAAAATAGGGATGTGACAAACACCATTGTTGGGATTCACCACAACTTAATTTTGAGAGAAATAAAATGAGAGAGTCTTATTGGTGAAAACCTTCGAGCACCACAAGGGGACGGTGAGCAAAAAAAAAACAAAATAAGAGAGTCCGTTTAGTTAAAACTCACAAAGAGCTCTATCGGACGACAGGAGAAGAGAAATGAGAGAGGCCGATTGGTGAAAACCCACAAATGGGCGTCGTCGGCCGAAAAGAGGAAATATTGCCACTCAAGCCCGAAAAAGTTTCCTTGGTTTTGAAAGATTTGAAATCAGAAAGAAGAAATGGACCTGGGCCGGGTATTCTGTCCAAGAAGCATGTCGTTTCCATTTTAGAGCCGGCATGCACTCCCAGATAAGTCTCCCTTTTTCTCCAAAAGACATACCTCTCTAAATTCATGTTTTGTTTTATTGTTTTCCCACTCTTTTCCCCTTTAACTTTGATTTCCTGACCGATCCACAAGAGAAGGTAGCAGGGCCGTTCTCATGGGTTTTTCTCCTAGCAAGAACTAAAAGAATGTCCAGTATCGGCAAGCGCATTTAGCCAACCCCGGCTGATCATGATGGGTAACTCTTCAAAAGTAGGAAAATAGAAAGGAAAGGAAATTCAAAGTTAAAGGGTCCACAAAAGTGAATCAAGATCGAAAAGGTTAAGCCCAAGCAGGATAATGATTCCAATCAAAGATCCCAAAGGCAACCACTGAAATCGAAATCGGGAACAAAACTCATAACCAATGGCCTGGAAAACAAAAACCAACCCAAAAATAAGGACCCCCAGCCAACTTACGAGGCAAAGATCGAAAGTCAAGGGTTTTCCTCCAATAGAAATGAAGCTGAAATCAAGAAGAATAAGGCTACAAACCAATCACTGTTCAAGCTAACAAATTGTTCTGTTTCTAATTTGAAATTTGACACAGGTGTAACTTAAAGACAATGGGAACACGTGACTAATGCAACCGAAGGAATGGAACAAAGCGCTAAGAATGATTTTGCATCAATAACAAAAAAGGAAGTTTTCTTTACACTATTTTCCTGCAAATTCAATAAACATGATAACATGAGATTCAAATCCCTGACTCCTTCCCCAGACTTAAGGCCATATCCCTAGCTTCCCTCTGTGCAACTTGTGGATTTCCTCGGCATAACCCAAGGATTGCATTCCACCCTCCTCCAGCATAGACCAAGAAATTTCCTTCCTTCGCTCCCCGGCATAACCCAGGAAGTTTCTCTTTACATCCCCAGCATAACCTGGGGTCCCTTTTTTTTCCCACTTTTTACTTCCCAGCATAGTCTGAGAGTTAAAACTCCTCTATCCTTAGTACAACCTAAAGGTTTTTTTTTCTTCCCTTCTCTATGCACAGCCTAGTCAAAAGGATCTCTATGGCCCTTCACTTCCTTGTAATTCCCCTATCATAACCTAGGAATTATTTTTTCAATCCCGGTATAACCCGCTGATTCCCTTGGCATAACCCAGGAATTTTCCATTCATCCTAGAATAACCCGCGGATTCCTCCTGGCATAACCCAGGAATTTTCCTTTCAATCCCGATAGAACCCGTGGATCCTCCCTAGCATATCCTAGGAGTTTCTTTCAAATGCTGGCATGACCCAGGAAATTTCCGTTCATTCCGGCATAACCCGCGGATTCCCTCTGGCATAACCCAGGAATTTTTCTTTCATTCCCTTCATAACCCGCGGATTCCCCTAGAATAACCTAAGAGTTTTTCTTTCAATCCCGGAATAACCCGTGGATCTTCCTAGCATAACCTAGGAATTATTCCATTTATTCCCGCCATATCCCGCGGATTTCCCTAGATATAACCTATGAGTTTTCCTTTCAATCCTGGCCTAACCCATGGATCTTCCTAGCATTACCTAGGAATTCTTCCATTCATCCTGACATAACCCGATGATCTCCCTAGCATAACCCAGGAATTTTCTTTCATTCCTGGCATAACCCGAGGATTCCCCTAGCATAACCTAGAAGTTTTTCTTTCAATCCCGGCATAACCCGTGGATCTTCCTAGCATAACCTAGGAATTCTTCCATTCATCCTGGCATAACCCGTGGATCTCCCTATCATAACCTAGAAAATTTTCCTTTCAACCCCGGCATAACCCGCGGTTTTCCCTTGCATAACCCAGGAATTCCTACATTCATCCCTGCACAAACAATGGGTTTCCTTCCATCCCAGCAAGGAAATTTCCTTTCCTCTCCCGGTATAACCCGTAGATCATTTTCTTACCCCCAGCAGGGACTTTTTCATTCTTATCCCGGCATAACCCGTGTATCCTCCTCCTATCCCTCGCAGGGACCCTTTCTCATTCCTAGCATAACTTGGCAGTCAGTCAAAATGATTCGCAATCCTAACTTTTTTTGTTTTAAGAAACTAGCTTAGGTTTGTTTTGTAGATAACTCATGAAATTTTCCCGGTGGAAACTGGGGCAGAAAATTTTGTTCGTTTGTTTGTTTTAGTGTCCGAGTAGGTTTTACTCCAAGGCACATAATTCGAGATGACCGGGAGAGGGAGTCTCAATCCAAAATATGAAAATAAGAAAAGAACAAAAAGAGACCCACCTATCCTGCTTTGCATCCAAATTGAAGAATAAACCAGCGGCTGCAGCTAACGAGTATCAAGTTTCGGATCGAAGTCTGCTACAAGAGCTAGCCAAGACCCCAGATCAAGTTTCAAGAGATTTATGGATAGGAATTTTGTAACTCGTACTCAATAGGACTAGCTAGCTTTGCTGTTAATTTTCGTTTGTGTAATAAGGAGTCGGTAAGCGGTAGCAGCAGCAACAACAGTGAAATCACAGCCCATGGTAGTCCCAGCTACCAAAAATTCCAGAACTACACTGACCTAATTCTTTTATCACCGAGGATATGTAGGCAACCTTTGAACCAAGGTTCGGTCGGAAATTTTTCAAAGGGCTTCACATGGAGTATTCAGTTGGATGAACATCGCTCGTGTCTGCTCACTTATCTTTGCACGAAAACTCTACGTGTTTCCGAGTAAAGAGGGGCAACTGTGAGAATGTGATTTTTTCCTCGTTGAAATTACTCCTACAGAATTCTCAAGCTTAGGATTTTCCTTTTTATTATTTATTTTTAGGATTTAATTGCGCATATCAGTCAGTGTTTTCATTGATACATGCATGATAAATCATAAAATACAAAAAAAAATTGCATATGCATTTAGGATTTAATTTCACATATTTTTGTTAAATTATTTGGTAATTAAGGTTTATTTTTGCAAAATATAAAATCACAAAAAGCAAGTAGTTATTTTGGCATTTTATTGTTTAGCATTTATATGGTTAATTTTCATATTTTACATTTTCGATTAATTTTGCACATTAGGTAGTTATTAGTGTGATTTAGCATGACTAGAAATTTTAAAAATAAAATTAGAAAATAAATAAATAAGGAAAAACAAACAAAAATAGGATTAAATATTTAACCCAGGCTGGCCACAATTGGTCCAAGCCTGGGTGGCCCAAGCCTCAAACCCTTCTAAAAATACCCAAAACCCAGCCAAATAACCTGTCTCTGATCCAGTCCATGTGAGAGACGGCCCAAAACAACGTCATTTTGGGGTAGTCCTTCTCAGCCATTGATCACAACCAATCCAACGGTCCTGAAGCCCCTTCCCCAAGCCCAATATATATGTCCAAACACCTGTGTATATGTAAGAGACCAAAGTATGTCTTCCTTGTACATAACTACACCAGTGTAACACCACCCCTCAACCATCGTCACTCCTCCGTCCACCACCCCTCAACCACCGCAACACCGCCGCCGAAAATCGCCTCAGGGCGGTGGCCGACCACCAAAAAACCCCAAAATTACACCACCGGATCCTCTCAACCTCCTCTTTCCCCTCCCACCATTAACTCCCCTCAAATACCTTCCCAACTCGTTGAATATTCGACAGAAGGGTCGCCGGCTCCGCCGTCTCAGGTGACACCAACTCCAAATTGGCCTAAAATAACACCCCTGAACTGCCTCTTCCCCCTCTTCCCAACCATCTAAACCCCATCCCTTGAATCCTTCCATACCTCTTCGAATATCAAATCGAAGATTGGACCTAAACCCTAAACTAACTAGAACTCCCTCAAACTGGTCATTAGTGACCGTCTCACATTCCCATCCACAACCCTGCAACCCACGACCCTCGAATACAACTAGACACGATCAAAAATTGAATCTGAAACCCGACCCTTCTCAAAGTTAATCAATCCTACCCTGAAAACCTTTCCCCCTCTCCAATATGTAAGGCAAAGGCCTCAGAAGGCCAAAGGACCTCCTAAAAGAGGTCAAAGGACATGGAAATTTAAAGAGTCAAAATTTTAGGGTTAGAAGAAAAAGAAAAGCTAAGTTCCCTGTGCTTTAACTGCTGTTAATGATGTGCTCTTATGTATTTTCTGTTCTAATTGCCTTTATTTTCTTTGATTTTCATTTGTATAAGTTCATTTGTTTTCTATATTTTCATCTTCGAAATGTTCTGAATAATCATATGCTCATCCTTGTCCTTTTTTTTCTTTTGATCTTCTTTATTGTTACTTGTTTAGATTCATTTGTATTATGAATAGTTGTTTCCACCTAGAGTTACATGCTCGTCCTTGTTGTCGGTTCTTATTTCTTTTTATCTTCCTGATTTTTCATTTGTTCATCTTTGGAAAATTCTGAATAGTTTTTATATGCTCATCCTTGTTTTCTTTTGTTTTTGATCTTCTCTATTTTTATTTGTTTAAGTATATTATATTTTCAATCTGTTCATCTTTAAAATTTCTGAGTAGGTGTCCATTTAGGGTCATATGCTCGTCCTTTTCTAGGTTGCTTTTAATCTCCTTTATTCATTTTACGTTTTTATCTGCTCATCTTTGGAATTATTTTGAATATTCGTTTCTTTGCTTGTCTTTTCAACCTGCTTCTGCATAATCTGCTTAACAGTTGAAGTCATAGTCTTTTTTATTGATTTGTTTGAATTAATGTGTTGAGCTCATAATTAGTCATATTTGGTTTGAAATTGATTAGTGCCCTGTATTTCTGAAATTTGTGTTGTTCAACTTTGTATTGTTTCTGAGTAATTTAGTGATATTTTCCTGAGTATAAATGTTGCATTGATGAAATCCTGACCCTTGGTCGTTTGTTTTGCATAGTATGGTATAAATCTGCAATTAAACAAATTGGCTAGGGCCACCTTTTCAGAATTTGATCCTAGTTGATAATAATAATCTTAGTTTATGAATTGAAGTAGTTAACTAGGGTCAGTTTCTGACCCAAGAGATAGGAACCAGGGTTTAAAACACTTAGGCTAGTAATTAGGAAAGAGGACAGGGGTATTAAGGGAATTTTGTCACACTTCCTTTTTCCACTTACACGTGGCTACCCCGAAAGATGACACGTGTATAGGAGTTTTTTGCAATTAAAGTGACATTATTCGAGATGAGATTAATTATTTATTTCAAGAGTTGCCACTTGGGATGGGTTTGACTTTTGGTGTCCCAAGTCATCGGTTTATTTAAAATCCCAAATCGAGGAAATTTTGACTGCCCGATTGGAGTCCGCAAACCAGAATTTTCCGAGTAAGAAATTCTGTTGACTCGTGGGAAGGTGTTAGGAATCCTCGGATACCGTGGTTCTAGCACGGTCGTTCAAACATAATATAGTGGCTAGAGATCTAATTTGCTATACATGTTTAAACCTATAATGCAATTTTAAGTTATTAACCGCTTTTAAGATATATTTTAGGAAAATTTGCAATGTTATTAAAATACGTCGCGAATTACGTGACATAAATGCACCCGAAATTTTAGACATATTTTAATTCCATTAAGAATGGGATCTGGGTCACATAAATGCGCACCCGAGTTTAGGAAGGTATTTTTATTGATAACTTCGCGCCAATAGCAACTACATCTTCAGAATTCATGGGAAGGCCGTGAAATTTGCTAAATGGCACTTCCTATTTTTCTATGTGTTTTAATGAATTAAAAATCCATCACATGGTATTTGATTGTGTTAACGCAGCTCACTTTATTTTATAAGGACATTCTAATGCGTACTAAGTTCTCTATTATTGCTGGTGTTTATATTCACTAATCATTTTATGTATAGATGGTGTATTTTTGGAAAGTAATACTTGCATCTTAGCCTCTTTCATGGGTAGTTATATGCATTGAGTTTCCAGTTTTGGCCAGTCTAGGAATACACATTATCTATGCTGCCACTAGCAACTGCTGGGCCCTGTTCGTGACTGGCTTGGGCCTTTTGTTCATCTAGCCCAGAAACACGTAGTATTATAATTTCTTGGTGCTTACTGGGCCTCTTAAACGGGCCCAGTGTTGACTTGGACAAAAGAGTCCAATTCTCAATGACATTTCTTTGGTTTGAAACTATACACAAAATCAAATATCTACACATTCACAAAGAAAGTATAACGATCATTTTTATATCAATTTTTTAGTATTAGATCAGAACTAAATGATTCACATACTCTTCAGTCGGAGTATATGAATCAAGCTTTTAAAATTTAACTGTCATTCTGATTACAACTTACAAATTAAAATGACACACAATGTTTGGATTTTGAATAATTATGAAGCTAACATTACCCTGAATTCCTCGTTTCTAAACAAAGCAGGAAATGAACACCAAAACAAATGCAACACTAGCTAATCGTACTATCAGTTATACATGCTGCTATAATAGTTTGAATGTCCTGATATTACATGATAAATCAGTCTCTAATGTTCAATTATTACAGAATGAAACAGTTCGAATATCCAATTACAACAAAGTGAGTATAGTAATACTAAAGGAGGGGAAGAACATGGTGGGGATTCAAACGAAAAACGAAAATAGAAGCAGATCTTCATACTAAGTATGCATTTTATTTGAGCTTCAATACATCAATGAACATTGAAGGAACCTGTAATTCAGCAGAAAGCAAAAGCCTATGAGTAAATGTAATGAACTAGCTAAGAAAATAGTAGCCGATCAAACAGTAAACCCATGACTTTTAACAGAGTTCTTTTTAGAATTAAATCTCAAAAGGATCAAACACAGCACTGATTGTTTCTCACAAATATAAGAAGAGCTAATATGTATTTTTTATCTCTTGGATTTTAAGGAAAGGTTTCATATCCTTCAAAATGTTCTCAAGTGGTACCTTTTACAGTGGAGCCTTAGGGCATCAGTTTTTTCCTTGTTTTTCTTTTAGTCCTTGCTTCCGATTTGCACTTTTCCTAAATGGTCCTTCATTTCCTAACTTGTGCCTCAAGTTTGAGGCACGAATTATGTTTTAGTCCCTTTTTAAAAGGTTCTGGAGGTTATTATCAGATTTTTTAAGGTTCAAATCCCTCTTATACTCCTGCTTCCTTTCCTAAATTACCCAACCTGAAGTTTTTAACCTCAACTATTCCTTGACCCTGGTCAATCAAGTTTGGGTCACATTTTAATCTTGGACTAACAGGCTTATCAAGGTTCAAAATTAGCAAAAACTAGTCAGGTTTTAAAACAAGTCCCTTTATGTGATTTTCCCATAACAAAACATTATACAAGATAATCATTTAATATTAAAACAAAGGACCAGAATAACCAGAAGAATGAGTATATCAAAACACTTAACTTTTCAGAAATAGCTCAATGAAAGTACTCAGAAATTCTTGAAAATGAGAAGCACATAGCAGGGAGTGAGCACTCAGTTCATGAACAAAAATGAGGTAGCAAGTAAAGGTTCAGCAAGAAAGAATAGCTTAATTATGCATATGTACTGAAGATCAAAGTTATTGTGAAATGAAAATCAGGCACTCAGTAGCACAAACAAACTAATCAAACTAGTCAAAACATCAGGAAACAAAACACATGAGGATCATGAGATGAAGGTCAACAACCATAGAAATCTTACTACTGAAGGATTAGCAAGCTAAGCTTTCCGGATCAGAAGGCTAATGCATAAAATGATATCATAGCTACTTAGGAGACGAATAAATTTCAGATTATTTACAAGCAAAAGTATATGACCATTTAGACCTACTTCAGGCAAGATTGTGAACAAACAAACAATTATTTAAAAGAAGTCAAACATCTAAGAGCTAATAGAAATGAGACAAATATATACAGAAAAAAGATAAACTACTTAGCTTTTGTTTCGCACATACATATCCACTTGAGCTGAATTTGTTGGTTCATAACCCCTTTTGTAGAGGTTTTTACCCTCCTAGGATAACTGGCAATGATGTATAACCGGTTTAGAGTTCAATAAAAGGCTTTGTGATTTAGATCCCAATGAGGTCTCAGATCTAGATTTATTCAGTGATTGGGTTTGTTTGGGAGTCGTGGGTGGCATGGTTTTGGAGGAGAAAGGACAAGGGTTGCCTGTGAGGAGTTTGACCAAGTTCTAATATGGTTTGAGTTTTGGGGTAGAATTTCAAACAAATATTTGACACGTTTCAGGCAGATTCGGAAGGTGTGACACATATGGTTGGAAAGAGGAGAATGAGTTGTTTCAGGGGTGTAAGTTCGGAGGGGTTTGGAATTGGGTCGCCAGGGATGGGGGTTACGATGACCTTTCTTTGAATATTTGAGTCGATGGGGGGGGTGTTCGAAGGGAGTGGGACGTAGGTCAAGGAATGGGAGGTTCTAATGGCTCTATGGTATAAAGCTGGGGAAATTGGAATAAGATCGCCGGAGACGGTATTTTTCGATGACCTTATTTTGAATATTCGAGACGGAGGGGACTTGTTCGACGGGAACTAACCACAGAACGGGATAGAGGAGGTTGTGACGATTTGGTGGTGTAAATCTGCGGAGGTTTAATTATCGGCCGCCGCCGTGAGGCTATTTCTGACGGCAGCGTTAAGGTGGTAGACTGGTGGTAAAAAGGTGGTCGAGGGTGATGTTATGTCGGAGAAGATGGCACGAGGAAGGGGAAGGGGTTTGGTCTTTGAGTGTATTAGAGACGTTTGGACATATGTATATTATTTTTGGGGGGCTTTCGTGACTGTTGGATGAGCACATGATCTACGGTTGTGATGAGCCCTTTTGAAACGGTGTCATTTTGGGTTGGTCTTGTGTGGACCGGACTAGGGTCGGTGGTTTGGGCTGGGACTATGTGTTTTTAAAGGGGTAAAAAGGATTTGGGCCACTCAGGTCTGGCCTAATTGTGGCCAGCCTGAGTGGCTGTACATATAGGTGTGTAGATATATAATTTTTTTATCTTTTCTTTTATTCTCATGTTTTCTTTTATTTTAATTATCTCCTAATTTTATTTAAAAACCAAAAAATACACAAATAAAAGGTCGGAAATATTTTTTTTTGTATTTTAATTTGTAAAACAACTTATTTAACAAAAAAATACTAAGAAATTTTGAACATACATTACAAACACACATCGGCACACGATCAAATTCTAAACCTGAATTTTCTTAAGCAAATTTTAGATTTTATTAATAGAAGATAAAGATACCACAAATAGGTGAATTACGAGTAAGGGAGTCAAATCGCCGGAGTTGTTACCCATATAACACAACCGGTCTAATATTACCGTATCAAACCTATTATGATAATATTACAAACAATCAAAAGAAAATTACAAGAAGATAGGTTTATACGATAAGGAGGGGGAGCCATTATTGTCAACCATATAACAATAACCGGCAGCGACCTTACCTTGTAAATCCTATCAAGGCCCTAAAAAGCTTCATGAAATAAAAAGCAAGAAAACGATGAACATTAATGTGATGGTAAAGAAAGCGGATTTGCTTTCTTTCCTTCATTTTTGTGGACTGTTAGCTCCAATTTTCTTTAACCTTCAGGTTTGTTCCTCGATCGAGTAGGTTTTAAGACGGATGGTTGCACAGCTTGTTTTTGCTTTGCGATTCTCATTAGGGGCCTTCGAATGTTAGCATCTACGCCCATCCTGTTGTCGCAAACTTTTTCTCTTTCACAAGCTTTCTTATTTGCTTTACTATGCATTGGTGATAAATCACCATTTCTCGCCGCTTCTGTTCGGCAATGTGATAGGATTTCTTCTTCCTCCCCATCTTCATAGATATGTCTTCCTATTTCCTCATTCAGAAATTGGCTATTCTGGATGTTGACTTGAGAAGCACTTGACACAATCTGTTGGTGTCCCTTCTCCAAGGGTGTGATTAACTTAGATGGTACAATCTGATTTTGAGCAACTATAGGCAATGATGTTGACTTTCGATTGGCAGTTACAGATTCAGCTGGTTTTGAAGTATCTTTTGGAAGAAATATCGGAGCATTATGGTTCAGGATTGTCCTTTTGTTTGCAACAGTTTGCATATTTGCAGTGTACTGGCCTGGCGATTTATTCCTTCGACTTTTGTACTGATTGCCGTAATCCTCTCCAGCTGTATCTTCTTCACATTCTTGATCATCTTCTGAAGAAGAAAAGGCAGCAAATCCTTCTCCCCAACTCTCATCGTCATCATAGTCTCGATGGTCTTTCCACAATTGTGATTTAACAACTTTGTCCCTCATAGGGATTTGTTTGTTAATTGCATCTGACGTTGAATGATTTCAATAGGGATTATTTTTTTCCTGTCGAGGTGAATTTTGCGCAGTATCATCTCTCACAGTTATAGGTCGATCTGCAACTAATTGCATTTTAGATCATATTTCTGGCAGAAAGTTGACTGCAGATACTGTTTCATTAATGCAAAATTCTGTTGGAACTATTATTCCACTCTGCTGTATTGGGCAGTGAAGAATTAGGCAAGATTGAAGCTTTACTCAAGTTATTGCTTTCTTGTTGCCTAGGTGATTTTGACACAGCAGTTAACGTTGTTGCTATGGGAGTGACAGCAGATTGAGTTGTCAATCCTAAAGCAGGATTTGCTTGAACTAATGAAGTATTGGAGACAGCATTAGCAGCTGTACTTTTATTTACTGCTTCGAGTGTGTTAATCTGTGATACAGGTCGATGTTCTTTTTGAACTGTCTTGTTGGCTAAGGGTAAGGTTTTATTTACTCCATTACATTCTGCAGTGATATTTGAAGCCTCAATCAATTTTTGCACAGTCGAGTTCTCCTCTAGTTGAACCTGGGAATCAACAGTGTTTGTAACAGCTTTGGCAGGATGAATAGCTTCCAAATTTGTATCATTTCTTTGTGCAGCGTCAGCTGATGCAATAGTCTCATTTGATACCATTTGTTCACTTGTGACACTGGATGGAACAGTAGGTGTATTTTAACACAGTTGCTCTATATCAACATTTGACATTGAGTGATCTTCTGCAGCTAGAATAACTGGAACAACATCTTGTCCTGCATCACCAGTCACAATATGAAGAGTCCCAGCCAAATTTGACCCCAACTGTTCACTATGACATTGGCTGGTTTTTTACATATCTGTGCATTATCATCAGTGGGCATTAGATGAACTTGTGCAGCTGGAACAATTGGGACAGATTCAATATAAGTTGGCACTGTCAATTTCTCTCCTAGTTGCACATGGGAAACAGTATGATTTGCAAAAGCTTTGACTGGATCAAGAACCTCTAAATTAGTACCATTTCCTTGACTTAACAGATTATTGTTACACATATGTAACATATGATGCTGTTCACACTCCAATTGTTCATTTCTGCTTGCCTTATGATGTGCAGTCTCAGCGGATGCACCTTTCAATTTACACAGCACCTGTTCAGTTGGAGCATTCAAATTGAATGGAACAGTTACTGAAGTTTTACACATATTCTGTCCTTCATCAGTTGTTCAATAACATCATTCTGCAGTGAGGGAGTTTCAGACATTGGCAAAGATGAACCAGAGATTTGTCCATCATTCGCATTAGGTCGACGTCCTGAAAAATTAGCATTCAAGTACTCCCTAGCATCGCCTCTTAATTTAACCAAACTGTCCTGTCCTTCAGTTCTGCCAGTGTGAACTACTTGTTCATTCAAGTCATTTGAACTCCAACGACAAGATTTAACATCATGTCCTTGGTGATTGCAGCATGTGCAAAATTTTGGTAAATTGTCGAAGACAATCTGCTGGTTGTATTCGACAGTTTTTCCAGAACTTTTGTCGACTATCTTGATCTTAATTTTCTTTGGATGCTTGTCGAGTAAATTAATCAAGACTTTAACTCGAGCCGTACTAGGTCGAGATCGATCTTGAGTAGCCTTATCAACTGCAATTGGTTTTCCAACAACGGATGCGATGGACAGTAACGACTTTTTGCGAAGAAATTTGCTGGCAATTCTGGAAAAGAAATCCAAGTAACGGCTTTTGAAGTTTCTTCTCGGGGGTTAAATCCCATTGTCCATGGGAATGTCCGGAAGAAGAAGTCATCGCCTTTTGATTTAATATAACCAGATGTTTTTGACAACGCATTCGCAAAATCTTCAAAAAGATTGAATCTTACCAGAATATGTCGGTATTCTAGTTGTCCAATGTTGCAATTACCTTTGACGTCTAAATGTTTTGGTAAAATCCGATGCAGCTCCTGAATTTCTTGTTTTCCATATGAAAATTTAACAATAACTGCTTGGTGAAGACCTTCCTCCCTGGTGAATAAATTCACTTCATCTACTGTGAATTCAACAGTGGGAATTCCTTGTTGAATCGTAACAGGACAAAGTTCCAGATTTGGAATATTTATGACTGATTTTTGTCGAGCAAGCATCGGTGCATATGACTGTTTTTGTCCATAAATAGATTGAATATTTGAATTGATATGACCAACCTCTCCCATAGCCAGATGCTGGGGAGAGGTCGACGAATCCATAGATTTGAAGAGCTTCAAAATGGTTTCATCATATCCACTTCAATGGCTGCCTGTGGAAATTGAGGAAACGACAAGCTTACGATCTGGAGAATTTTTGCTGCTCGATTAAAGTTTGAACCCTTATCAAATAGATTAAATCAAACCGTAAGCTTCATATCAGAATGAAGAATCAGATTTGGATATTGAATTAACAGAATGACGAATCTATAATTCAAGATCTGTTGCGTTTGTATTCAGATTTTGGAATACAAACAAGGAAAGGTGTTCGCGACAATAAGGAGATTGTCATGACTCCAAAATTAGGATTGTGCACTACCGGATCCGGCTAGATCGCCGATGAATAGTGGAGGATTCACTGTTCACGCATGCTACAGTAGAGAGCTCCCTTGGCCTTCTAGCACGAGGGTTAATTTTTGAACAGAAGGACTCTAAAAAAAATTAAAATTAAATTTAAAGAAAATCTTAAATTTTGAGAGTCCTGTAGGAGCCGTTTCAATCGGGTAAAAATCATATACTCACAGCTGTCCCTCTTTACATGGGAACACGAAGCGTTTTCGTGCAAAGATAAGTGAGAAAATATGAGTGATTTTCGTCCGATTAAATACTCCATGTGAAGCATTTGAAAATTTTCTGACTGAACCTTGCTTCCAAGGTTGCCTACATATCCTTTGCAATAAAGGAATCAGGTTAGTGTAGTTCTGGAAATTTTGGTAGCTGGGACTACCGGGAGACTGTGATTGGCTGTTGTTGCTACTGTTTCTACTTGCTAAGCTTGTTATTACACCAAAAGAAAATTAAAATCTAAGCCAGCGAAGCCTATCAACTACAAGTTACAAGATTCCTATCTATGAGTCTCTTGAAGCTTGATCTTGAGTCCTGGATATCTTTTGCGGCAGACTCAGATCTGAATGATGATGCTCGTGAGCTGCAACTGCTGGCTCAGTCTTCAATTGTGAAATAAAGTGGGACACGCAGAGCTTGTGATTTCAATTATATTTTGAGCAGTCCGTGTCTTTGTCCGCCTCATCACTTTGAGTTCACTTCTTTTTTGTTTTTTTATTTTCTTCTATTCTGAGTTGACACTCATGCTTTCAATCATGCCAAATCTTGTGCCTTAAGGTGACACCTGCTCAAACAGAAACACAAGCAAACGAACGAAATTTTCTGCCCCAGTTTTCACTGGAAAATTTGTTAGTTATTTGCAACACACACCTATGATACTCTTTATTGAAAACAATACAAATCGGAATCGTGTATCCCTTGGAAAAATAACCAGGTTATGCTGGGAAAGAGAAAGGGTTCCTGCTGGGGATAAGATGAGAATCCACCGGTTAGGCCATGATAGGAATGAAAAGGTCTCCGTGGGGATGGAAAGAAAAGATCTGCGGGTTATGCTGGGATAGGAAAGTTCTTGATAAGGATGGGTTATGAAGAAATTCCTGGGTTACGCCAGGGGAATCCGCGGGTTATGCCGGGATGAATGAAAAATCCTAGGTTATGCTAGGGGAATCCACGGGTTATGCCGTGATGAATGAAAAGTCCTAGGTTATGCTGGGAGAATCACCACGGGTTATGTCGGGATTGAATAAGAAGTCCTAGGTTATGCTAGGGGAATCCACGGGTTATGCCGGGATGAAGGGAGATCCTGAGTAATGTCAAGGGAATCCACGGGTTATGCCGGGATGAGTGAGATATCCTAGGTTATGCTAGGGAGATCTGCGGGTTATGCCAGGATCGGAAGAAGATCCTGGGTTATGCTAGGGGAATCAGCGGGTTATGCCAGGATGAATGAAAAGTCCTAGGTTATGCTAGGGGAATACACGGGTTATGCCGGGATGAAGGAGATCCTGAGTTATATCAGGGGAATCCACAGGTTATGCTGGGATGAGTGAGAAATCCTAGCTTATGCTAGGGAGCTTTGCGGGCTATGCCGAGATCGGAAGGAGATCCTGGGTTATGCGAAGGGAATCCACGGGTTATGCCGGGATGAATGAAAAATCTTAGGTTATGCTAGGGAATTCCACTAGTTTTGACAAGATGAAAGGAGATCCTGAGTTATGTCATGGGAATCCACGGGCTATGCCAGGATGAGTAAGAAATCCTAGGCTATGCTAGGGAAATCCACGGGTTATGCCGGGATGAAAGGAGATCCTGAGTTATGTCAGGGGAATCCACGGGTTATGCCAAGATGAGTGAGAAATCCTAGGTTATATTAGGGAGCTCCGCAGGTTATGCCGGGATCGGAAGGAGATCCTGGGTTATGCCAGGGGAATCCACGGGTTATGCCGAGAAGAATGAAAAGTCCTAGGTTATGCTAGGGGAATCAGCGGGTTATGCCGGGATAAAAGAAGATCCTGAGTTATGTCAGGGGAATCCACGGGTAATGCCAGGATGAGTGAGAAATCCTAGGTTATGCTAGGGAGATCCGCGGGGTATGCCAGGATCAGAAGTAGATCCTGGGTTATGCCAGGGAAATCCACGGGTTATGCTGGGATGAATGAAAAATCCTAGGTTATGCTAGGGGAATATGCAAGGAAGTGGAGGATCTAAGAGATCCTTTTGACTGTGATGGGGATAGAGGAGGAAAGGAACAACCTTTAGGTTATGCTAAGGGTAGGGGAGTGTTAACTCCTAGACTATGCTGGGGAATGGAAAGTGTAGGGAGAAAATCCCCTGGTTATGCTGGCGATGTGGAGGGAAACATCCCGGGTTATGCCGGGGTGTGAGGGAAGGAGACTTTATGCTTGAGAGGGGTGGAATGCATTCCTTAGGTAATGCCTAGGAAATCCACAAGTTGTACAAAGGGGAACTAGGGATTGAGGTCTCGTGCTATCATGCTTATTTACGAGTTTGCGAATAAATGAAAAGAAAACTTCCCTTTCGTCACTAAGGCACCACCATATTTGGTCTTTCTGCCTATCCTTTGGTTGTTTTTTCCCTATGTTCCTTATTGCTTTTCAATAATGCACTTGCATCTATTTTAGTTCGCAAACAAAACAAACTGTTAGTTTGAAAAGTGGTTGCTTTCGCGGCCTTGTCACGCTTGATTTCGACTTCCTTTATATTCAAAAGCAAACCCTTGGCTTTTAGTCCTTGCTTGGACAGGGGGTCCTCATTCCGGATTGGTCTTTGTTTCTCGGGCCTTGGGTTATGAGTTTTTTCCCGCCTTTGATTTTGGGCTTGTTTTTTGGGACTTTTGATAAGAATCAACATCCTGTTCGGCTTAAAAAACCCTCCGATTTTTCTTCACCTTCCTGCCTCTTTGACTTTGAATTTCCTTTCTTTTATTTCCTTAATTTTTGGACGTTAACTGTCATGGTCAAACTTGATTGGCTAAGAGCGCTTGACGGGGTGGGGCATTCCTTAATTCTTGCCAGGAGAAAACCGCGAAGCCGGCGCTGCTACCTTTCTTATGGAATGGTCAGGTCATTAAAATTAAGGTCGAAAGGAGTGAAGTATGAATTTATAGAGTTATGTTCTTTTGAAGGAAAAGAGGGAACTTATTTGGAAATATAAACCGGCTTTAAATGGGACGACATGCTTCTTGAACTGGATACCCGGCCCAAATCCATTTATACTTTCTAACTTTAACCTTTGCAAAACCGAAGAAAATTACTCAGACCTGGGCAGCAATATTTCCTCTTTTCGCCCGACAGCGCCCTTTGCTGGTTTTCGCTAATCGGCCTCTCTCATTTCTTTTCTCCCGTCGCCCGATAGTGCTCTTTGCGAGTTTTTGCATAACAGACTCTTTCATTTTGTTTTTCTCTGCTCACTGTCGCCTTATGGTGCCCGGAGGTTTTCACCAATAAGACTCTCTCATTTATTTCTCTCAGAAATTTGATTGGTGTCGAACCCCAACAAACAGTATTTTGCTCCCCGGGGATCTATAACTTTGTAACCATTCAAACGGATTTGTAACCGAACCAACATATCTCTGCACCAGTTTTGATTTCTTGGGTAATGGGATTTTTATTTTGATGTGACTGAACCTCAAAGAGATGCTGCCTACGTATCCTTTAGGAATCAACTCAGACGTAGTTCAGAAAACTTGGTCCTAAACTAATTTTGTTTGTATTCTCTTTTTTTTCCTTTTTTTATTGTTTTTCTTTTCTTTTTTTTTTCTTCTTTTTTTTTCTTTTTTTTTCGTTTTGCATTTTCTTTTCTTTTTCTTATTTTGAACATCATTTCCGGGTTACAAAGAGGGAGGGTATAGAGGGAGAGCAAAACCTTCGTCATCTCAATCCACCAGGGTCATTGCTGCAGGGGATTCAAATGTAATACCTCTTTACAGCGTCGGTGTTTATCGCTGCCTCGGGCTCATCTCCTTCAACATCGCCCAAGTACAATGCTCCTCTAAGCAATATCTTCTTGATGATGTATGGGCCTTTCAAATTTGGGGCGAATTTTTCTATTGGCTTCCTGGTGATGAGGAACTATCCGTCTCAACACCAACTGGCCGACTTAGAAATTCCTAGGGTGCACTTTCTGGTTGTAGGCACGGGCCATTCTTTGTTGGTACAACTGCCTGTGGCATACTGCGGCGATTCGTTTTTCATCAATTAATGCCAGCTGCTCCAACCAGGTTTTGACCCATTCACTATCTTCAATTTCTTCTTCGACAATCACTCGGAGCGAAAGGATTTCTACTTCGGCAGGTATAATAGCCTCGGTTCCATAGACCAGCAAATAGGGGGTTGCTTCTACTGATGTATGTACTATGGTGCGATATCCCATTAGTGCACAAGGCAGTTTTTCATGCCATTGTCTCGAGCTTTGAATCATTTTCCTCAAGAACTTCTTAATGTTCTTTTTGGCTGCTTCGACCCCACCATTAGCCTTGGATCGATATGGAGTGGAGTTTCTATGTGTTATTTTGAACTATTCATATATCTCTACCATCATCCGACTATTTAGATTAGCTGCATTGTCTGAAATGATGACAACAGGAATCCCAAAGCGGCAAATAATCTTGGAATGCATAAAATCCACTACCCCTTTCTTGGTGACAGACTTGAGGGTGATGGCCTCAACCCATTTTGTGAAATAATCAATAGCGTCCAATATAAATCTGTGCCCATTTGAGGCTTTTGGCTCGATCGGCCCAATGATCCATACCCCAGACAGCAAATGGCCAGGGTGCTGACATAAGATACAGCTCATTTTATGGTGCATGAATCAGATCAGTGTGCACCTGTCATTGATGAAATTTCCGCACAAAGCTGAAGCAGTCTTTCTCCATGGTCATCCAATTATAGCTAGCTCGGAGTATCTTCTTTGCGAGTACATAGCCATTTATATGAGGCCCACACATGCCCGCATGAACTTCGTGCATAAATTCTCCCGGCTTCTTCGGCATCCACACATCTCAACAAATTAAGATCTGGAGTTATTTTATACAAAGTGTCACCACTTAAGAATAAATTGCTCGCATGCTGTCGGATGGTTTTGTTTTGTTCTCCGGTGTCTTGCTCAGGGTACTCCTGTGTTTTCAAGAGTCTCAAGATGTCAATATACCAAGGCTGTGGGCTAGGCTCTGCTTCAGTTGCATTGCAATACCCATGTCTTTCTTTGATTTGGATTTATAAAGGAACAACATAGGCATTCCCAGGGTATGGCAACATGGAAGCCAAAGTTGTAAGTGCATCAGCTTACTCATTGTGGCAACGGGGAATGTACCTGAACTCCACCGACATGAACTGTTTGTTGAGGTCCTCGACATGCTTTCTATATGAGAGGAGCTTAATGTCCCTTGTCTCCCATTCTCCTGGAGCTTGCCGGATGATTAGATCGGAATCCCCCATGATTAGAAACTCTTTGACATCTTGGTTAATAGCCATGTTCATACCCATAACGCAAGCCTCATATTCATCGGTATTGTTGGTGCAGAAGAACCAAAGTCTGGCTGTAGCTGGATAATGTTGGCCTGTAGGTGAGATTAAGATTGCCCCGATCCCTACGCCGTTTTCATTTGCGGCCCCGTCGAAGAACATTTTCCAGATGGGTGTGTCCTCAGCTGCTACTTCCAATGAGTTCACTTCTTCATCGGGGAAGTAAATGTTTAAAGGCTGATATTCGTCGTCAACGGAGTTCTCCGCCAGATGATATGCCAATGCTTGAGCCTTCATCGCAGTACGAGTGACATAAACAATGTCAAACTCGGTGAGAAAGATCTGTCATTTAGCCAGTCGCCCTGTGGGCAGTGGTTTTTGGAATATGTACCTTAGTGGATGCAGCCTGGTTATGAGGTACATGGTATGGGATTGCAGATAATGCCTTAGTTTCTGAGCTACCCATGTCAAGGCGCAACACGCTCTCTCTAACAATGTGTACTTGACCTCGTAGCCGGTAAACATTTTGCTCAGATAATAAACGGTCTGCTCTTTCTTTCCCGTGGCATCATGTTGCCTGAGAGTACAATCGAAAGAGCCTTCCCATCAGATAGAGAAATAGTGGCCTTCCTGGTTCTTGCGGAACTAAAACTGGTGGATTAGATAGGTATTGTTTGATTTTATCAAAAGCTTCCTGACACTAGACCATCCACTTAACTGCCGCATCTTTCTTCAGTAGCTTGAATATGGGCTCAAATTTTGAAATCATCTGGGCGATGAACCGACTGATATAATTCAGTCTTCCCAGTAGACTCATTACATCCTTTTTTGGTTTTTGGAAGGGAAAGCTCCCGAATGGATTTGATCTTGGTTGGATCCAATTCGATGCCTCTTCGGCTGACGATGAACCCCAGAAGTTTGCTCTACGGAACTCCAAATGCGCATTTGCTAGATTTAGTTTCAAATTATATTTGCGGAGCCTTTCAAAGAATTTCCTGAAATCCTTCACATGATCACCTTGTGTCTTGGATTTGATAATCACGTCATCGACATACACCTCTATCTATCGATGCATCGTATCATCGAACATGGTTGTCATATCCCTCATGTATGTTTCCCCAGCATTTTTCAATCCAAAAGGCATAACTCTATAGAAATATGTTCCCCAAGGCGTGGTGAAGGCAATTTTCTCAGCATCTTCCTCATCCATCAGCACTTGGTGATACCCTGCATAGCAGTCTACAAAGGATTGAATCTCATGCTCGGCACAATTATCGACAAGGATGCGGATGTTGGGAAGAGGGAAATTATCCTTGGGACTCGCCTTGTTCATATATCTATAATCCACACACACTCGAGTTTTCCCATCCTTCTTCGGCACCGGGACCACATTAGCCAGCCAAGTGGTGTACCGCACTACCCAAATTACCCCTGCTCAAGCTGTTTTGTAATTTCCTCTTTGATTTTATCACTGACATCGGGCTTGAACTTTCTTTGCTGTTGTTGTACTGGAGGGCATTCGCGGTATGTAGGAAACTTATGAACCACCAAATCCATACTCAAACCAGGCATGTCATCGTAGGACCACGCAAATACGTCTTTGAATTCCAACAGGAGTTGAACCAATGAATCCCGTATTTCTTTATTTATGTGGATGATTATTTTAGTTTCTTTGATTTCATCGAGATTCCCCAGGTTAGCCGGTTCAGTATCATTTAAGTTAGGCTTAGGTTTGTTTTCAAAGTGTTCCAGCTCTCGAGCGATTTCCCTAAAAGCCTCTTCTTCATTGTATTCCGGTTCTTGGTTCATTATTTCACAGACATGCAACGAGTTTGGGTCGTGGCATGAAGTCCGCGAGCATGTCATTTTATTTAAAGCCGCATTACTGAGATTGAACGGATGATGAAAAATAAAGAAAGACAAAAATCAGAGAAAGGGAGAGAAGAAGTGAATGAAAAAATATGGATTTTATTTCTTTGAACTTGAAAGAAAACATGGTTTAGAATTGAGATTTTAAAGTGCTAAAAGGAAAACAAACAACCGAGCTACACCCTGAAATAGCTCGTGATGTGGGAAGAGGTAGCAAGGCGAGACTACCGGGTCTTCCGACTGACCGGAAAATGTGTGGCCTACCAATTTTGAAGTTTTGCATCCAGCCCCATATACCGCACTTCAGCGGCGCTTGAACCTTCTCCCGGATGGACTATGTTAACTTCATAGAGCAACTCCCTCATAGCTCCGCAGATCTAATCAATTTCCTCTGCCGTGAAGGTTTCTTCTTCCTCCTCCTCACTTTATTTTGGTTTTATGAAAGTTTTGTACAAGTGAGGTAGGGGTCGTGGTGAGGCCCATCCTTGGCGCTTTCTGCGATTAGCCTAGGTGATATCTTCTGAGGCTGGATAAAATCCCAGTCCAAAGAACTTTTCTGTGGCAGGCAAGGCGACCGGGTCGGTTATGCCTTGTAGGGAGCTTCTGAGTCACTTGCCTAGCTTAAAACCTTGGCACGTCATTTCCTTTGCTACCGTAATTGAAGCATTTGACAGAAAAGGCTGTGGGAGCGGCTTGCCCTCTTCATGCTGATCAGCTACTACGACTTCAAAAATCGGATAGATTATGTGTTCACTCCCTTCCTTGGCTTCTAGACAGGGAACAAAGGGGTTCCGGTAAATTGATTGTTCGTCCTCTCCATGAACTACAATCTCCTGATTTTCATACTCAAATTTCAGCATTTGATGCAGGGTCGAATGCACTGCCCCTGCTGCATGAATTCACGGCCTTCCTAGGAGGTAGATGTAGGAGGTGTCACACTTCCTTTTTCCGCTTACACGTGGCTACCCTAGCACTGCTATTTTCTCAATTTATTCCCTTTGTTCACAGGCCGGTAAACATGCGAGTCCTAGGCAAATAAATGCACAAGTAGCACGTAAAAATGCGTTAAGATGGTCTTTTACTTCAGGGCACCTGTCCTAGACGGACCCAACCCTTGTGTTGAGTCCCTTAAGTCAAAATGCATGATGCAAATAAAAGTTCCTACTAGGGATCCGACATGAAGTTTTGTTATACTAAGTTGAGATCCTCGGTATAGGGTCTAGACCGTGCACCCAAGCGGACAACTCGAGTCGAGGAGCTGGCTACGTACCGGGGACCCGCGAATCGTCTGGCTTTGTAACTTGTCCTGCCTCTTTCTTATTTCAGGGTAAAACACTAATAGAATAGGGAGTCTCAACTAGTAAGCACAATCCCAGAGGGGAGAAGTGAAGGGCTTCGTAGCAGTTATATGTACAGTTCAGATTATATCAAAGCAGTAAAACATGCGGCATTCAGCACAGAACATGTAAGAAAACCAAAAGAAGCCAAATATAACAGTTATTCTAAGCTCGAATTCTTGAACCCTGAACCAGAGATTCTGGGTTCATCCCTAGTAGAGTCGTAGAGCTATCACACCTCCTTTTTCCGCTTACACGTGGCTACCCCGAAAGATGACACGTGTATAGGAGTTTTTCCAATTAACGTGACATTATTCGAGATGGGACTAATTATTTATTTCAAGAGTCCAACTTGAGATATGTTTGGCTTTTGGTGTCCCAAGTCACTGGTCTATTTAAAATCCCAAATCGAGGAAATTTTGATTGCCCGATTGGAGTCTACGAACCAGAGTTTTCAGAGTAAGGAATTCTGTTGACCCGAGGGAAGGTGTTAGGCACCCTCGTATCCCGTTGTTCTAGCACGGTCGCTCAAACTTATTATAAGTGGCTAGAGATCAGATTTGCTATACCTGTATAAACCTATAATGCAATTTTAAGTTATTAACCACTTTTAAGATATATTTTAGGAAAATTTGCAATGTTATTAAAACACTTCGCGAATTACGTCAAATAAATGCACCCGAAATTTTAGACATATTTTAATTCCATTGCGAATGGGATTCGGGTCACATAAATGTGCACCTAAGTTTAGGAAGGTATTTTTTATTGATAACTTCGTGCCTTTAGCAACTACGTCTTCAGAATTCATGGGAAGGCCGTGAAATTCGCTAAATGGCACTTCCTAGTTTTCTATGTGTTTTAATGAATTAAAGATCCATCACATGGTATTTGATTGTGTTAACGCGGCTCATGTTATTTTATAAGGACATTCTAATGCGTAATAAGTTCTCTATTATTGCTAGTGTTTATATGCACTAATCATTTTATGTATAGATTGTGTATTTTTGGAAAGTAATACTTGCATCTTAGCCTCTTTCATGGCTGGTTCTATGCATTGAGTTTCCAGTTTTGGCCAGTCTAGGAACAGACATTATTTATGCTGCCACTAGCAGCAACTGGGCCCTGTTCGTGACTGGCTTGGACCTTTTGTTCATCTAGCCCAGAAACATGTAGTGTTACAATTTCTTGGTGCTTACTGGGCCTCTCAAATGGGTCCATTGTTGATTTGGACGAAAGAGTCCAATTCTCAGTAACGTTTCTTTGGTTTGAAACTATACACAAAATGAAATATCTACACATTCACAAAGAAAGTACTAATGATCATTTTTATATCAATTTTTAGTATTAGATCAGAACTGAATGATTCACATACTCGTCAGTTGGAGTATATGAATCAAGCTTTTAAAATTCAATTGTGATTCTGATTACAACTTACAGATCTGAAACAAAGCATTGCTAATGTATTGAAACCTAAACAAATTAAAATGATACACAATGTTTGTATTTTGAATAATTATGAAGCTAACATTTCCCTGAATCCCTCATTTCTAAACAAAGCGGGAAATGAAAACCTAAACAAACACATCACTAGCTAATAGTACTATCAGTTATACATGCTGCCATAATAGTTTGAATGTCCTGATATTACATGATAAATCAGTCTCTAATGTTCAATTATTACAAAATGAAATAGTTTGAATGTCCAATTACAACAAGGTGAGTATATTAATACTAATGGAGGGGAAGAACATGGTGGGGATTCAAAACAAAAAAAAATAGAAGCAGACGTTCATACTAAGAATGCATTTTATTTGAGCTTCAATACATCAATGCACATTGAAGGTACTTGTAATTCAGTAGAAAGCAAAAGCCTATGAGTAAATGTAATGAACAAGCTAAGCAAATAGTAGCCGATCAAAAGCAAACACAGGACTTTCAACAGAGTTTTTTGAGAGAATTAAATCTCAAAAGGATCAAACACAACAGTGATAGTTTCTCACAGATATAAGAAGAGCTAATATGTATTTTTTATCTCTAGTATTTGAAGGAAAGGTTCTGGACCCTTCAAAATGTGCTCAGGTGGTTTCTTTTATTGTGGAGCCTTCGAGCATCAGTTTTTCCTTGTTTTTCTATTAGTTGTTGCTTCAGATTTTCACTTTTTCTAAATGGTCCTTCATTTCCTAACTTGTGCCTCAAGTTTGAGGCATGAATTATGTTTTAGTCCCTTACTAGAAGGTTCTGGAGGTTAATATCAGATTTTTAAGGTTCAAATCACTCTTATACTCCTGCTTCATTTCCTAAGTTACCCACCTGAAGTTTTTAACCTCAACTATTCCTTGACCCCGGTCAATCAAGTTTGGGTCACATTTTAATCTTGGACTAACAGGCTTATCAAAGTTCAAAATTAGCCAAAACTAGTCAGGTTTTAAAACAAGTGCCTTAATGTGATTTTCCCATAACCAAACATTATACAAGATAATCATTCAATATTAAAAAAAAGGACCAAAATAACAAGAAGAATGAGTATATCTATCAACACTTAACTTTTTAGAAATAGCTCAATCAAAGTACTCAGAAATTCTTGAAAATGAGAAGCACATAACAGGGAGTGAGCACTCAGTCATGAACAAAAATGAGGAAGCAAGTAAAGGCTCAACGAGAAAGAATAGCTTAGTTATGCATAAGTACTCAAGATCAAAGTTATTGTGAAATGAGAATCAAACACTCTGTAGCATAAACAAACTAATCAAACTAGTTAGAACATCAGGTAACAAAACACATGAGGATCATGAGATGAAGGTCTACAACCATAGAAATCATACTACTGATGGATTAGCAAGCTAAGCTTTCCGGATCAGAAGGCTAATGCATAAAATGATATCACAACCACTTAAGCGACGAAGAAATTTTAGATTATTGATAAGCAAAAGCATATGACCACTTAGATCTACTTCAGGTAAGATTGTGGACACACAAACAATTATTTAAAAGAAGTCAAACATCTTTGAGCTAATAGAAAAGAAGCAAATATATATAGAAAAAGATAAACTACTTAGCTTTTGTTTCACACATGCAAATCCACTTGAGCTGATTTTGTTGGTTCTTGACCCATTTTGTAGAGGTTTTTAACCTCCTAGGATAACTGGCAATGATATATAACCGGCTTAGAGTTCAGGAAAAGGCTTTGTGATTCCGATACCCCAATGAGGTCTCAGATCTTTGTTTCTTCAGTGATTGGGGTTTTTTGGAAGTTGTGGGTAGCATGGTTAGGGAGGGGAAATGCCAAGGGTTTCCTGGGAAGAGTTTGACCAAGTTCTAATAAGGTTTGAGTTTTGGGGTGGAATTTCAAACTAATATTCGACACGTTTCAGGCAGATTCGAAAAGTGTGAAACATATGATTGGAAAGAGGAGACTGAGTTGTTTAAGGGGTGTAAGTTCGGAGGGGTTTGGAATTGGGTCGCCGGAGATGGGGTTCTGACGACCTTTCTGTGAATATTTGAGCCGATGGGGGGGTGTTCGAAGGGAGTGGGATGAAGGACGGGGAAGGGGCCGTACTAATGGCACTATGGTGTAAAGCTGGGAAAGACTGGAATAAGGTCGCCGGAGACGGTGGTTCCGACGACCTTATTTTGAATATTCGAGACAGAAGGGACTTGTTTGACAGGAACTAACCATAGGACGGGATAGATGAGGTTGTGACGGTTTGGTGATGAGCCATTTTGAAACTGTGTCGTTTTGGGTTGGTCTTGTGTGGACCGGACTAGGGTCAGTGGTTTGGGCTGGGGCTGTGTCATTTTAAAGGGGAAAACAGGGTTTGGGCCACTCAGGTCTAGCCCAATTGTGGCCAGCCTGAGTGGTTGTGCATATATGTGTATGTATATATGTATATATATGTGTATGTATATATACATATATATATATATATATATATATATATATATATATATATATATATATATGTGTATGTATATATACATATATATATATATATATATATATATATATATATATATATATATATTATTTCTATCTTTTCTTTTATTCTCTTTTTTTCTTTTATTTTAATTAACTCCTAATTTTATATAAAAACCAAAAAACTCCTAATTAACAAAAATAAAATGCAACAAGTCGAAATTAAACAAAAAAATAATTAAAAAGACCGGAAATATATATATTTTTTGTATTTTAATTTGTATAACAAACTTATTTAACAATTAAATCTTAAACAATATTAAACATGCATTAACAAATACGCACTGGCACATGATTAAATTCTAAAAAATGATAATTAAATTTAAAAAAATTCTAAATTTTGAGAGTCTGTAGGAGCCGTTTCAACCGGGTAAAAATCATATGCTCACACATTTGAATGTAGGGAATCTTGTAACAAACTCCTGGAACATTCTAATGAGGGGTTCGAGTACAATTTCTACCCCAAAACTTTAGGCACAAGTTAGAAAATCAATGATCATTTAGGTAAATCTGAAAATGGGTAAAGGAGTAAAAGGAAAAAAAAGATTCATGTTGCCCTAAGGCTTTAGTTATGGAACATCTGATCATTTTCAAGGAAAGTATTTTGGAGGATTTTTGGAATTTTTGGTTAGAGCTGGAGAGCAATTTTTCAGATATGGATACACATTATGACACACTTTCATATAATATTCAGCATAAATCCATTCCAATTTTGTCATTCTGGCTGACTGTTGTATAATAACCTAAGTGTTGCTCATTATAATTCGAAGATGGATTGATGGCATATACATCTTGAGTTGCTAAAGAGACCTGTTATTATCATTTGCCTCTCAAAACATTCTAAGTTCCTTGGTTTTACTGGTTATTTGGCTGATGTGCTTGCTTTCTATTCGCTTAACTTTGCTCATAGGTTCTTCTTTTCTGCTGTAATTCCAGGTATTAATCTAACTCAAATCTGGAAAGCACACCTGTACATGTTCAAAGTCATAACTGATAATGAAGACAATCTTATTTTATGTATCGATGTCATATTATGAGAATTATTAATTTCAGTAGCGTTTCTGATATTGTAATAGGCATAAATGTGTAATAATGTTGGACTGTGCTTAGACTATAATTTTAATTTGTTTAGATTTGGTAGGTTTAAATTAGTTCAGTCCGTAATTTACTCGATGTTTATGAATTATTCTGTAATAATGTAGGAACTTGATGTTTGTACATGTAATCTGAACGATGAGTACATCAGTTCCTTTCCTTAGATGCCAGATCCAAATCTGAGTTATAGCTTATTAATTTGATAGTATAAAATCATTATCAGTATGTTTTAAAAATGATCAGTTTTACAATGTCAACAACTATAGTATAGAAAATAGAAGCGTTGTTATTAGTCTCTATGATGGACTTATAGTCCAACGTTTCCGGGCTGAAATGGAAGGCCCAAACTGCTATTAGTTGTGAATATAAGGAAATGCATTCCCTTAAATCAATATTAAATGAAGCCCAAACTGCAAAACCAGCCATGAATGAGGCTGGAGAAGGTGGATGTTGAATCTCCTTTGGAATATAGCACTCGCGTATGAACTAACTAGGACATATTTTAGAGACGAGCATATTAGAAAACTAAAGTCGCATTAGGTTGCATTTATAAAATTAAGTGAGCTATGCTAACATAATCATGCACTACGTGGGCTCCTTAAATGTAATAAAAATGCATAGAAAATATTGAGTGCTTGTTGACACTTCTCAAACCATTCGAACTGGTCGTGCTTTTTAAGAGCTGAAAAGAATTTGAAGCATTTTTCTGATGACAAAGAAATAAATCTTCCAAAGGCTGCAATTCTTCCCGTTAGTCTCTGCACCTCTTTCTTACTTGTAAGCATGTCAGGAATTTATTCAATGGCTTTAATCTGTGCAGGATTTACTGAAATACCACGGTTAAAAACAAGATAACTGAAAAACTTACCCAATGACACGCCAAATGCACATTTCTCGGGATTTAGCTTCATATTGAATTTTCGTAAAATCTGAAATGTATCAGATAAATATGGTATATGGTCCCCTGATTGTTAAGATTTGACAAGCATATCATCTAAGTAGACTTCCAAAGTTTTTCCTAGATATTCTTGAAACATCTTGGTTACCGACCTTTGATACATGGCACCAATGTTTTTTAGGCCAAAAGGCATTACTTTGTAACAGTAAGTCCCCCTGTCTGTTATAAATTAAGTTTTTACTCATCCAGGGATCCATTTTAATCTGATTATACCCTGAATATGCATCTAGAAAGCCTAAATAATTCATGTCCTGCAGTAGCATCAATCAGTTGATCTATATGTGGTATCAGAAAAGAATCGTTAGGACAAGCTTTGTTAAGGTCGGTGTAGTCTATACAAACTCGCCATTTGCCATTCTTTTTTGGTACCACTACAGCATTAGCTAACCAATTAGGATATTTTACCTTGCGGATAGATCCTATTTTAAAAAGTTTTTGGACCTCATCTTGAATCACCTGATTTTTGAAAGACCTATGCTTTCTCATCTTTTTTTTGATAAGTGGATATGATGGATCTTCATTTAACTTGTGGGTCATTACCTCGGCAGTATCCTTGTCATATCAGAATGGGATCAGGCAAAGCAATCCACTTTAGTTTTCAAAAATTCAATCAACTTGCCTTTCATTTTGTGGCTTAAGTTGGCCCCAATGTAAACTTTCCTCTCAGGTCTTTGTACAAATAATTCTACAACATCCAATTCTTAAATCGTTGTTTTGATATTTTCATTTTCTTCTGGTTCTTGGATGAAATCAAGTCGTGAATCCACATTTGTTTGCCCATCTCCGGTTGAGTTTTGTGGTGTTGCAGCCTCAATTGGATTCTGTATTTGCTACTTTTCTTCGTTTTTTGCGCTTATATTTTCTACAGAGTTGATCCTCCCAGGTGTTTGTTGACCACCATGGATTTGACGGATTCCCCATTGTGATGGGAATTAGATGACTTGATGTAAGGTAGATCTCACATCATCCATTTCGTGAATCCATGGTCTCCCAAGAATCATAGTGTAAGCCATATCCATCTCTACCACCTAAAATTTTGTATCTTTGATAACTCCTTCTGCAATTATTATAAGTATTTCTTCTCCCTTTATCACGATGCTCGCATTATCAATGCCAGATAAAGTATGTGCCTCGGGTACAAGCTTATCTTTAGCTTGCATCTTACTTAATACTCTTAGCAAAATAATGTTCACGGAGCCACCTGGGTCAATCAAAACTCGTTTTACGTTAGTGATGTACAAGTAGAGATATTACCAGTGCATCATTGTGTGGAGTTGGAATGCCGTCCGCGTCTTCCTCATTAAATGTAATACTCTCTTCATCTAAAACATATCGAACCCGCTTCTCGTGCATAGCTGTAACTTTTGAAATTTTCTTAACTGCTGTATATGTCACGCCATTAATTTCTTCGCCCTTGCTTATAACATTAACAGTTCTTTTCGGAGAAGGAGGTTTATGGGGCTCCTCCAGGTTCTTCATGTCACTTGCTTACCTTTTTTGTTAAATAGTTTGGTAAGATACCCTTTCTTTAATAAATGGACTACTTCACATTGTAGCAATCTGCAATCAGCTATTTTATTACCATGATCGTTGTGGAACTCACACCAGTGAACATGATTACGCCTATTTGGATTTGACCTTATTTCCTTTGGCCACCGCACCTTATCACCCATGTTTTTTATATTGCTACTAACTCTGAAGTGCTTACATTGACATTTTAACTGCCAATCATCGCGTTAGAGCTTCTATTATCATCGGGCATCTCCCGCGTGTCCCGCTCTTTCTTGAACCTTGATAATGAACCTAATTCTCTATCTCTCGACCTACGATCGTACCTTGAGATATCATATTTCGATCGTGAGTCTTTTCCTGCTAGTCCCATATAAGGCTCTTATCTGTTTTCCCCAGACCTTTTTTCAGTTTCAGCACACCTTGAACTTACCTCTCTTCCTTTTGAAGCCGGGTAATAGTATCTTCTTCTATCCACAGCTTCGTACTGTATCTGTTGTAAACGTTATTCTAAGTTGTTGTTGGAAATTCTCGTAAGCTTTTCTTGAGTTGTCTCGTGGCCTCTGAACTCTTCTTATATTGGTTGCTGATAAATTCCATATCTGCCTAGTTATCAGGTAAGAGTGGCAATGTCATCCTTTCACGCTAGAATCCGTCCACAAATTCTCTGAGCAACTCTGACTCCTCTTGCTTTATTTTGAAAATATTTTCCATTCTTTTTTTTACTTTTTGAGCTCCCAAATGTGCTTTGATAAATAAATCTGCAAGCTTAGCAAAAGAATATATAGAATTTTTGGGTAAAATAGAATACCATGTTAATGCTCCCTTAATAAGTGTTTCACCGAATTTTTTGACCAATACTAATTCAATTTCCTGTTTGGTAAAGTCATTGCCCTTAGCACCAGTTGTGAATGCAATCATGTGGTCTCGTGGATCAGTTGTTCCATCGTATTTTGGAATATCGACCATCTTGAATTTCTTCAGAATTGGGGAGAAGCAACACTTGGCTTCCAATGTTGTTGTGAATATTTGTCATATCTATTCCCTTGATTACAGGTGTTACACTAGGTATTTGCTCTATACGGTCACTTTGCTCCTTGAACTATTTATGCAAAGTTAATACTCCTTCCATTTTATATTATTTGAGCTAGTTTGACTCGGCACGAAGTTTAAGAAAAAAGAAGAAGGCTTTTGAAACTCGTGGTCTTAAAATTTATAGGGGTAAATGTTTGTGGGGCCATGCCTTTTGTGACTATAAAATCTTCTCATTAAGGGAAAAAAGGGTAAAATAAAGTGTAGAGTTAAATTATTTCTAAATTTAGACATGTGTCATTTATATTTTAACAGAGTAAATAGGAAAATACATCATTCAATATGAAACAGAGGGAGTACTAAATTTTGTAAATCAAAATTGACTATGTTACATGGTTCTCCATCTCGAGACTCCCTGGGGTTTCCACCACTGTTCGAGTTAACAAGTCCAGAACGAGGGTTCTCCAAAGTATTGTTATTTGGGGTTGGTTATTGTGGTGCAACCGGCAATTGGTTAGCGAAAGACTCAAGATCTTTGCTGACCTGTTGAGCAATTAACTTTTGCAAAGCTTCGTTGATAGCCTCATCGTTTTCCAATTGAGCATTTGCATTTGACTGAGATCCATCAGGAGTTCCTTCCCGATATTGTGGGGAAGGGATCGGGGTACAATCATCTTGTGGATTATCCTTATGCCGATGGCCTCTTTGGTTGTTCTCGTTACCATTTGACATGGTGGATGTGACGAAAAAGGTTAATTTAAGAAAGAATAGATTATTAGATTCCCGGTATCGGAATTAATTTATTTAACCAAAAACTGAAATTCCGATCAAAGCTTATTTTAAGAAGAACTCGAGTTACTGATAATCAAATAAACATAGGAATAAATGATCTAGAAAAATAGTTGAGTAGAAAGCAAAGTAAATCAGTATATAACGATAGAATTTTTGAATCCTTACAAATGATCAGTTTTCCCCTTTTATAGTTATCTCTAGGTAATACATTTAGTTTTTGTCATCATAAAGCCATTATTGGCATTTAATGGCACTTAATGCAACGTTATGATTGGCAATCATATTTTGATTCAATAATGATCAAACCTTCAAACATAAAGAGGTTCGAGCATCAATCTTTCTTGAACCTCTTGAATATCTGCCCGTGCCTGTTGTAACTCGTGTCTCTTTAACTATTCTTTGTCAATTGTCATCCTTTGACCGGTTTAATTGTTGTGACATGTCGTTTTTCAATCACTTCTATAACTTCATTTTTCCCAATACAATTATCCCGGTTTGAATTATCACTTCATCTCTTTCATCATTGAAATACTAATCCCTACCTATTCGTTCTTGGTTTGAAAAACAGATAGTGAACCTACTGCCAATTTCTCTATATGAAATTACATACATCACAGGCCCTTTTCCGGGGAAATATTGTAGTGATAAATCCTTTCTTGTTATAGACAACTTTTTTCAGTTTAACCTATCATGTTATCAGTCTCTTTCTGTTCTCTCTGTGTTAATTCTGTCAATGCCTATTTCATAAACAGAGATGAAAAAAACCATTCCCATGGATGCTGATTCATGCCAACTGATTGACTTGATGGAAAGAGGCATGTTTCTCTTTGCTAGTCTATCATACTCTATGTAAAATTTTATAATATGCCATGTCAGTTGTGTTTCTTTGTTGCTCGTAGGAGTTTATGATGCATTGAAGATTATATGGCTTGATATTAGGAAAAAGCTAAAAAATAGCCACCTTATGTTAATTCTATATTATTTCTGAAACTATAATCTTAAAGCTTCAGGATAACTGATGCAGCTGGTTAATTACTTGTAGTTTCTTTCTGTTATTCAAACTCTGACATGGAAGAAGTGTTGATAACTGTCAATCTTGGAGTGAAGAAATGGACTATATTGGAAAAAATTATATTTAAGAAAACGTGTCAATACATGTAGATTGTTTAAGTGGTCAAAGAATGACAACTAGTTAAGAGGCACGAGCAACAACATGGACGAATTACAAGAATCACAAGCTAATAACAGAAGAGGAGGCACATGTGGATATTCAAATAATTCAGCGCTCGTACCTGTTGAAGTCAGTTATATCGAATAGCCCAAAAGAGTGAATCTGACAGTAAAAAGAGCACAGATACGACATGTAACAAACATTAAATACGAAATATATTAGGTAATTTGTATTTAATGTAATGATTATGTAATGTAGCATTCAATGTCTTTAATTACTCATAATAGCCTCATTATGATTTAGGCAAAACGTATATCTCTATGACACCTATAAAAGGGAAAACATCTGATCAGTTGAGGACACGAAATCATTGGAATATATCTTGGTTTACTCGCTTTTCTCTTGAAATATTATTTTGCCACTTAAATTAATTCCTTCTATACATTCTATTGATTATCAATAATTCGCGTTCTTTTAAATCCTAGCTTTGACTAAAATCCTATTTTTAGGTTAAACAAATTGGTTCTGTTACAAGAAATCTGATAATCTATTTTTTCTCAATTAACGATTCTTGCTGATCAATCATGTCGAACAACAATGTTAACATTTGACAGAACCAAGAAAACCAACAAAATCAGGGAGATCCACAAGATATTAACACTCCGATTCACAACAACCCTGGAAGCCAAGTGCTGCTCCTCTTCCAATTCCAAAATAGTTCAAAATGCCAAACATTCCAAAATATGATGGAACATCAAACCCACGAGAACACGAGAGTGCATTTACAACGGGAGATAAAGGCAACGACTTGACTATGCAGGAGATTAAATATGTATTAGTTAAGGAATTTGGAGAAACACTCACTAAAGGAGCGCTCGCATGGTACTCTCTTCTACCTGAAAATTCTGTAAATTCTTTTGCTGAGCTTGCAGATTGTTTCATCAAAGCACACTCAGAAGCTCAAAAGGTGGAAAAACGAATGGAAGATATTTTTAATATTAAGCAAGGAGACTCAGAGTTGCTTTGAGAATTTGTGGAAAGATTTCAATGTGAAAGAATGACATTGCCACGTGTACCTAACAACTGGGCGGCTATAGCTTTTGCAAGCAACTTGAACGAAAAAAGTTCAGAAGCCACGAGGAGACTCAAAGAAAACCTTCGAGAATTCCCAGCTACAACTTGGAAAGACGTTTATAACAGGTATAACACAAAGCTAAGGATTGAGAAAGATACTGTTTCACGATTGCAAAAAGAAGAAAAGATAATTTCAAAAAGACGTATGGAGACTGAAAAAGGGTCTGCTAAAAATAGATACGAGCCTTACATGGGACCTGTAGGAAGAGACTCACAATCAAAGCAAGACAACCAGAGGTACGATCACAAATCAAGGAATAGAGAGTCAGGCTCGAGATTCAGGAACGATTGAAACAATCATGAGCCACGAGATGATGATTCGAATATAAAAGCAAGATTCGATGGTTATAACTTCAACGTCAACACCTCTGAGCTGGTGGCTATTTTGAAAAGCATGGGAGATAAGGTTCGATGGCCAAAGGAAATGAGATCAAATCCAAACAGGCGCAACCCTAAACATTGGTACGAGTTTCATAATAACCACGAACATAAAAGAGCCGACTGCCGATTTCTACAAAGTGAAGTTGATAATCTGTTGAAGCAAGGGTATCTCACAGAGCTGTTTAGCGAGAAAGGCAAGCAAGGTTACATCAAAAGTAGCCAGGAGCCACCAAAACCACCATCTTAGAAAAGGACTGTCAATGTTATAAGTGGAGGTGTAGATATTAATGGTATATCATACACGACCGCTAACAAGATTTCAAAATAACAATCTCTCCAGGGAAACGGGTGCGACTTACCTTGGAAGAAGACAACATTACATTTAACGATGCAGATGTAGATGAAGTATTAATACGCCAGAACGACGCACTGGTAATATCTTTGATTATATATGATACTAATGTAAAACAAGTTTTGATTGATCCAGGTAGCTCGGTAAACATTATCTTTCTAAGAGTATAGCGTGAAATGCAAGCCGACGACAAAATAATAGCAAAAGCACAACACTCTATCTAGATTTTATAATTCCAATATAGTCACAAAATGGGAGGTAACACTCACCATATTTGCCGAAGGTGTTATCAAAGAAACAAATTTCTAGGTAGTAGATGTGGAGATGGCTTACAACATAATTCTTAGGAGGACATGGATCCACGAAATAGATGCAGTACCTTCAACATTGCATCAAGTTATTAAATTTCCATCGCCATGGGGAATCTGTCAAATTCGTGGAGATAAACATGCATCCAGGATGATCAATTTCGTTGCAGATACAAGCACGAGAAATGAAGGTAAATAGCAACCATAGAAGGAAGTTGATGTCACCACTATGCAAACCTCAACTGAGCAAGGGCGAACAGATATATAAAATTCAAGACCCGATGCTATTCAAGAACCAGAGGAAAATAAAAATATCAAAACCAGAATTGGAGTCTGCAGTGTTATTAGCTCGCTGTCTTGATAGGAAAGTTTACGTTGGGGCTAATCTTACCCAAGGAACAAGAGGTAAGTTAGTTGAATTTTTTGAAAACTAATGTGGAATGCTTTGCTTGGTCTCAGTCTAACATGACAGGGATTCCGCCGGAGATAATGACTCATAAATTGGATGAAGATCCTCATACCGTCCATTAAAACAAAAGAAAATAAAGCCAAGGAACTTTCAAGAATCAGGTGATTCAAGATGAAGTTCAAAAATTGCTGAAAATTGGTTCTATTCGTGAGGTAAAGTATCCTAACTGGTTAGCTAATACTGTTGTGGTTTCAAATAAGAATGGTAAGTGGCGAGTTTGTGTAGATTATAATGATCTTAATAAAGCTTGCCCAAAAGACTCTTTTCCACTTCCACACATAGATCGATTGATTGATGCGACAGCAGGTCATGAGATATTAAGCTTCTTAGATGCATATTCAGGTTATAATCAGATTAAAATGGATCTAGAAAATGAAGAAAAAACTTCATTCATAACAGACGGAGGGACTTATTGCTATAAAGTAAATGCCCTTTGGTCTAAAGAATGCAGGTGCAGTGTATCAAAGGTTAGTTACCAAAAGGTTTTAAGAACATTTAGGAAAACTATGAAAGTATATATAGATGATATGCTTGTTAAAACTCAGTATCGATGGATCACATATCTCATTTATCTGATACATTTTCAATTTTGTGCAAATATAATATGAAGCTAAACCCCGAGAAATGTGCATTTGGTGTTGCATCAGGTAAGTTTTTGGGTTTTCTTGTTTCAAACTGTGGTATTGAAGTAAATCCTACAAAAATTCAGGCTATTGAGGAAATCCCTAATATACTTCAATAAGAAGAACTTCAAAGGTTAATAGGAAGGATTGCAACTTTGGGGAGATTCATTTGTAAGTCATAGGAGAAATGCTTTAAATTTTTCTCCGCCCTTAAAAAGCAAGATCATTTTGAATGGAATGAAGAATGTCAACAGGAACTCAGGAACTTCAAAACGTACTTGTCAAATCCACTCTTACTAGCAAAACCAAAAAGCAAGGGAAAGGCTACTTATTTACCTTGCCGTTTCGGAAGTAGCGGTAAGTGCAGTATTGGTCCGATAGGAGCAAGGTAAACAATCTCCCATCTATTATGTTAATAAATCTTTATTAGATGCAGAGACACGGTAACCTCAGTCAGAAAATCTTGCACTTACACTAATCATGGTATATAGCAAATTAAGACCTTATTTTCAGTGGCATCATATTGTTATAATAACTGCTTACCCTTTACGAAATATATTGCATAAGCATGAGTTACTAGGAAAATTGGCTAAGTGGGCTATAGATTTAAGCGAATACGAAACCACCTAACCCTAGGACTGCTATAAAATCACAAGTATTAGCTGATTTCGTGGTTGATTTTAGTAAGGATATGCAATTAGAAGCAGAAAAAGAGTTTCAAGTCTTCAATGGAGCTAACCTAGAAACTTAGACTTTATTCACTGATAGTTCATCAAACATAAAATGTGCAGGTTTATGGATTGTCTTGATACCACCAATGGGTGAAACCTTTCGACAAGCCATTAAATGTACTTCCATGACTAACAATGAAGCAAAATATGAGGCTGTTATTGCAGGTCTAGAACTGGCACAGGAACTTGGAATAAATCAGATTATAATCAAGAGTGATTCACAACTTGTGGTTATTCAAATACTGGGGACTTATACAGCCAAGGAAACAAGGATTCAAAAATACCTGGAAAAGGTACGAGAATTGATAAAGAAATTTTAAACTTGGAAAGTTACACAAATACCAAGGGATGAAAATATTGAAGCAGATTCTTTAGTTAAACTCCAATCAGCGGCTGATGTGGCAAGCGATTCAAATGCATCAGTTATACATTTATTTTATTCAGTTCTTGACCCTGAAAAAAATGAGGTAAATTTTATCAATTTAACTTGGGATTGGAGAAACGAAATTGTTATTTTCTTTTGCAGTATGGTATTATGCCTGAAGATAAGAAAAAAGCTCACGCGCTTTGAAAACGGGCTGCCCGTTATTGCTTAAAGCAAGCAATTTATATCGCAAAATGTTTGGAGGACCTCTAGCAAGATGCCTCGTACCTTCTCGGACATAGTATATAATGAGAGAGGTTTGTGAGGGTCATTCTGGGAATCACGCAGGAGGAAGGTCATTGGTAAGAACCCTTATTAGAGCAGGCTATTAATGGCCTAAAATGGAAGAAGAAGAAGAAGCATAAAGATTCGTGGATAAATGCGATAAATGCCAAATTTACGGTAAGAATATGCATAGACCTGCAAGTTACTACATACAGTAATTGCACCACGACCATTTATAAAATGGGGAATGGATATCATTGGTCCATTACCACAAGCAAAAGGACATGTAAAGTTTTTGTTCGTACTTACTGATTACTTTACTAAATGGATAGAATCAGGTGCATTTAAATAGGTACAAGAAAAAGAAGTCAAGGATTTCATTTGGAGAAATATCATATGCCGATTTGTTGTACCAAAGGAGATTGTGTGTGATAAGGCCCTCAATTAATAGGAGACCAAATCACCGAATTTTTTCAATGTTGGAAAATTAAGAGGATTACGTCAACACGTTATCACCCAACAGGAAATGGGCAAGCAGAATTGACGAACAAGATTATTATCAACAATCTAAAACAACGATAAAAGGAATGAAAATGTAGCTGGCATGAGGTGTTACGTAGATTTTTGTGGGCGTCTCGTATAACTGCAAAAAAAACACGAGAGAAACACCATTTTCATTAGTTTATGGAGTTGAGGCTCTGATTCTAGTTGAGATAGGAGAGCCGAGCACAGAATTCACACAGGTAACACAAGAATTTAATGACGAAGAAATGCGAGTCTACCTTGACTTACTCGAAGGAGGAGAGAAGTTGCATTAATAAGAATGGCAGCACATAAATAAGTCATAGAACGACATATTATTCGAAAAGAACGCCTCAGATTCTGTAAAATTGGGACTTCGTGCTTAAAAAGGTTTTTCAATCTTCAAAGGCAGCTAACGTCGGTAAATTAAGTCTAGCATGGGAAGGACCCTATAGAGTTCGAATATAGCAGGAAAACGAGCATATGAACTGGAATGGATGACCAGATACTTCTTCCACATAATGCTTTTGATTTGAAGAGATATTATTTCTAAGAAATACTCACGGTCAGGAATCGTTGTTTTAAATTACATTTTTGAGTTGTTAATATTTTACTAACGATTTTAGATGATAGGAAAAAAGCTTATCCGTACTAAATGATGAGTCACGACCTATAAGGTACGTGGAATAACCTAAAATTCCTGACCTAGGGTAACAACTATTCTGATAGAAATCAAATGGGTTAAGTAGTCTTCATCTATAATTGCACCTCCATGTCCCGCATGTTTTTCCTTTTCAGGAAAAGGACTTAATGAGGGAAACAATCAATTGCTCGAGTATTCATACTTCAACACTCAAACACTTAGGGGACTACATAATATACACAAGTATGTATAAAGGAGGCAAAGAAGATTGAAGAAATCAAGCCTGAAAAAGTCAAATGCAGAGTAAAAATCACATGAAGTCACGAGCCACGGTTAAAGAAAACCTTATTGTAGTTAGGGTAAAAGCCATGTACTAATGCATGTTATAAAGTAAAAACTTGCGCTTATTGTTCAGAAACGAGTTATAAAGAAAAACCTCGTGTTTATTATTTTTTCATAAATCTGTTACAAGAAAAACAGTTACGAGAAAGTTATAGATGTACTTCAAATACATGTGAAGTATTATTCAAAACTTGTTAAGTATTATTCAAAACTTATCAACGTTATTTTAGAGAAACATGTGTGTTCCTATCTCTTTCGTCGTATTATAACACCATTATGAAGTTGAGACGTCTTCTTCATTAAGTGTTGAAATATAAAAGGGCCCTCTTTTATAAAACTCATGTTTAAGTTATTAAGTCATGAGATTAACAGAAGCATTTTTTATAGGACAAAAATGCAAATTATTCTGTAAGTATTTAAGAATAAAAACGCAAGAGTAAACATGATAAAAAAAACTTTAGACTAAATACAAAAATTAGTTATAATGCTACGAAATTATTTATACAGCTTGCCCTATAAAAGACTTGGGGACTTGCGTTCCAAAACCAACCCTCAAATGAAGCCAAGGGTGCTTTACATTAATTTCCAAAGTAAAAAATATAGGAATTCAAGGCAAGGAAAATTTTTCAATAAGAAGTTGAAGGAACTGAAGAAGATACATCAACGATTGTAGGTTATCTTCGCAGCAACAGGCTCAACTTGGGTAAGAGCAGCATCAGGAGTGGTTTCAACTTGGCTCGCAGCAGTAGGTTTGATTGGGCTTGAAGAAGAAGTGATACGTGTATGAGTTTTAACCATGGGAGCTTTAATCACGGGAGAAGAAAAGTCCTGAGGTTGCTGAGTCTATTCAATGGTTTTATTAACTTTAGCTAATTCAGACTCGAGGTTGAAGCCTTCTTGACCCGCCTCAATCAAAGTATCATGACGTGAATTCAAAAAATCCCAACTTACTTCGACATCAAATTTTTCTTCAAGGATCTCATAATCCTTCTCCCAGGCGGTAACCTCATTCTTAAGCTCTTCATTCTCGGCCAAAGTAGAATTATAAGAAGCTTTAAGAGAAGCCTGAGAGCTCTCTAAAGCATGTACCTTGTCAATAGAAATTTGCAGATCTTCTTATGCTTGACAAATTTTGTACGGGCTCTTCAGCATAAACTTCATTTTGGTTCAATAGAGACTTCAACACCCCGTTCTCCTCGCTAGATTTAGAAAGCTGTTCCAAAAAGGAGGATTCAAGGCGTTCTTTCTCCTTTTCTACTTGTCTCATGGAAGCCTTGATAATCGCTAACTCCGAAATTAATGCTCGTACCTACTGCTCTAAGGTATCCCTGCTCTCTTGTAAATCCTCTATGTCAATTTGAGCACTGTCAAATTGCTCTTTCCAATTGATTGCTTCCAATTGTGCATCAAGTGCAACCTTCTCTTGATCTTATGCAACCTTCTCTGAATCACGTGATGCCTTCTCCAAGAGGAAAATTCTATTCATTAGCTATAAGATTGACCTAAAGAAAAAAAAGAGAAGGCGAACAAAAATCCCAAAGACAGAAATTTTTACAACGTAAAGAAGAGAAGTAAAGAAGAGAAAAAAGAAGAATTCCTTTAAGTGACATGCACTATGTCATTCATCAAGGTCAGGCAGTTGTGGCTCTCTAGTTTTGCCTTCTCGATTTGGCCAATTAAAGGCTCAAGCCAAATGTCTGCTTGACTAGATTTCCAAAGAAGGCTACTGTCATATGGAACTTCAATAGGAACGCTCCTCATCGCAGCACTTCTACTCGAATAACCCACCTCCCTATGGTGAACGATAAGTTGGGGAATTGTTGAAGGAGGAGCAGAGGAAGGAGTAGGAACACACTAGAGGGAGGCACAAAAATAGTTGGAGCAGGTAAGGAAAGAATAACAGTGTGGGAGTTGAAAAGGAAGATGAGGGGAATTCATCTAAAACAAGTCGTAAATATCCACTATCAAAACCACTGAAAAAAAGTTGGTTAATGGACTCACAAGTATAACGAGGAGTGGCGTCTTTGTCAGGTATATTGATTGGTGCATCAACAGAAAGACGAGTTGAGACCTCAGTTTCATCATCAGAGACGATGCACCTTTTTGCTTGTGGTCTCATCACAAGGGATCCTCCTTCATCTTCTTCTTCGGAATCTTCTTCTTCGAGAACTTTCCTTTTTGCAGAAGAAGAGCCAAAGATTGTTTCACGGGGCTAAGGAGGTTCGAGTACATGAAGTGTCACGAGAAGCAGCAACTGCTTATATGGTGACTCCTCGAATAGCAAATCCTGATAAAAAGAAGGATGAAAGTTAGAATAATAAAAGAAAATATTTATATGCGCGAAAGGTAAAATAAAACCTCTTACCATGAGTCTTTAATTTCTAACCATAACGGTTGGAAAGGTTTTTCTAGGACCTATCCTCCATTGGAGCGGTCTTCAGCAACTTATCTACCCAACCACGGAAGTTGGGTATATCATCTACAACTCCCATGGTTGCTAAGAAAAAAAGGAAGCAATAGTAGGGAAATTAATAAACTTGAAGGAAAAAGACACGAGAAGAAAATAAAACTCATGTGCAAAATTTCACTTCTCAGGGAAGGGAACGTTATCTTTGCCCACTAGGCCAGCACTAGGGGTAGAAACAAACCGGACATGCCAGCCACGGTCCTTATCATCTTCGGGTCTCACTAAAATCCTCTTGCTCCTGGCCACTAGGTTAAAAATGCCGTTGCTGAAAAGCCTAGGGGAGTAGAGGTAGATTAGGTGAAGGAAAGTAGAGCTAACATTTGCCATATTGGCAAGATGCTTCAAACTGGCAACTGCCCTCTATACAATTGGACCAATCTGGTCCAAGCAGACATTCAAAAAACGATAAAAATCTAGAATGACCGGGTTGATGGCTGGTATGAACCCTAAAGTGAAAGGATATGTGTAAACAAATGAGAATCCAATCATGTAAAAGTGATCCTTTGATTTGGATTGGGAAAAATTATAGGGAAATCACTACTCCAATGACAGTTTTTACGAACTATGAGAGCTAGAATCGCTGTAATTTATGTTGGGAAGGCATCGACACGATCTAAGGTAGCGATTTGGTTTCTAAGAGATTCCTTATCATGGTAAAAAGATAGCTCTGTTAGAACTATCTCTTCAACCAGAGGCTCGCGTAGGGGCTCAAAAGGTTCTTTGCTTCTAGGCAAAGATCTTTGAGAAAGAGAACCTCTAATTCTAGAAGAAGGATCAGAACTAGGAGAAGGCGTAGAAGTGCTACCACCGCGAATGAACCCTAAGCTACAAAGTCTACCACCTTTTCTATGCGTAATGGGGGCATTGGGGAAGTGATCTGAAATAGGAGTTCACCTAGGTTTAGAGTTTGGTAAAGTCATGGTGAAGAAGATTGAAATAGGGAAGAAATAAATAGAGATTTGAAGAATTGAGGTGGTCAGTAAGTTATATGTGATAGAAGACAAAGAAAGAAGCTATATTTATATTCATGGACAACCGGCAAAAGGAAAGAGTATGATGATGGAAGAACCATAATGATAATTGACAATTCGAGAATAGTGGAGCAGTAGGAAAAGCCTTAAAAGGGTTGTAAAACTGCAGAACCAATGGGAAAATGACACGTGTACGGAGCATTATACGGAAACAACAATTGAAGCATCAGTTTTGTCATAGCATTTATGGTGACAAAAATTCTCTTTTAAAGAAATCCACTTCCCAAATATTCAATTGATGAATAAATGGAAAGTGGGGGAGTGGGGGGGCGGGGGAGACTATCTGTATTGGGAAAATTTGTATTTAAGGAACCGTGTCAACATACATAGACTGATTATGTGGTAAAAGAATGACATCGAGTTATGAGGCACGAGCAACAACATGGACGAATTACAAAAATCACGAGCAAATAACAGAAGAGGAGGCACGGGTGGATATTCAAATAATTCAGCGCCCATACCTGTTGAAGTCATTTATATCCAAGAGCCCAAAAATGAATCTGATAGTAAAACGAGCCCATATATGGCATGTAACAAACATAAAATACGAAATACGTTAGGGAATTCGTATTAAATATAATGATTATGTAACATAGCATTCAATGTCTTTAATTACTCATAATATCCTCATTATAATTTGGGCAAAGCGTATATCTCTAGGACGCCTATTAAAGGGGAAACATGTGATCAGTCGAGGACACGAAATCGTTGGAATATATCTTGGTTTACTCACTTTTCTCTTAAAATATTCTTTTGCTACGTAAATTAATTTCTTTTATATATTCTTTTGATTATCAGTAACTAGTATTCTTCTAAATCTTAACTTTGATTAAAATTTCATTTTTTGGTTGAACAGGGACACCATGCAATTTATCTCAACCAATGAAATAACACCCGATCAGACGAGGTAGTCATATTGATACTAAGAAATTGTTACCCTGGTTTTCGTCTCATGCAGTTGATTTTGGATAGCTAGAACCATTTAGATTACAAATATCATTGTTTCGGGAATTGTGCTTCTAAAATGGTCCATACATTGATTCGGTTGATGAGAACTTTGGATAAGACGCCAAAGGAGGTAAAGTTTTATGGTACTTTTTAAGTACAGGCTTCATTATTCATTAACAGTTTCGTGTTTCATTTTTTTTTTGTAAATTAATTGTATTTCTATTAAGTGGGATTATACTGAGTTGTTATTGTAATCGTATTTACGATACCAAATTCTTTTCCTCCTTCATTATTTTCTCAGCAAACAATCCTGATATGCCCTTTACTCAAACTTTTATAGCCTTTCCTCTCTTCCTTTACATGTATTATTTTAACAAGATTGGTACCAGCGATTTTTGGCTATGCAGCCTGGTGATCGTGATCCTCCTTTCTTTAGAAGCTGCAGTGAAGAGGAATCTTTTAATCCATGGACCAAAAGTCCTTTAAAAATGGACATAGGCAATGTTAACAGCAAGCATTTTGTTTTAGTAAGGCAAAATTTATCTTTTACCTCTATATATTATATTTTGAATCTCTTTGACACGGCCCAAAAATATAGCTTAGTGGTCAAAGGGGTTCAAAACCTTTGTAAGGTCAATGGTTCTATTCCCACCAGCCAGTATGGGGCAGTAATTGCAGGAAGGATATAATAGTTTTCAGTTAACTGTTTAACCAATTCACATTCTGTGATTTCTTCTTAGATTAAGAGCATGCTTAATCCCTTTGAGGACGAGAATGACGATAATTAAGACAGTAGTATGAGCTTGGGAGCACATTCCTTCATGGGAGATTACTGTGATGATGAAATAGGGATTATATGAACTGTACATATTAGTTCATAGCAACAGAGTATGAGTTGAATATTTGTTATTACATTTAGTTAAATAGGATATGAATTTGTACACGTGTGGATTGTTGAGTAAGTTTGAAAGTGATGTGTATATAAGAGGTTAGTTAGGCAATATAACAGTAGCCTTTGTTAACTTCAGAAATACAAAGAAAACCTCTCTCTTCCACTCTTCTCTCATCTTTGTCTAACTGTTGTTCTTCACTCAATTCACGCAAATATTCATGGTATCAGAGTTGCAGATCGCGAATGCGATATGAATCTGAAGATCCTGGTGAATCCATAGTAATTACAATCTCAAATTATAGCTTGAGAGTAGAGTTAGGAAAGGCGGCAAAAACAGATCTCGACCACAATTACCCTCTCTTTCTCACCCATCGGACACCACCGGAGCTTCGATTATCTCAATTCAGTTGATTGGTTCTGAAAATTACTCCACCTGGAGTCGTGTGATGGAGATCCAGCTAATAGGAAAGAACAAGCTAGGCTTAATCGATAGTACTCTCAAAAAGGAAGATTTTGATGCAGAACTAGGTCATCAATGGGTTAGGTGCAATGCAATTATCCTGGATGTTAAGCTCAGTATTAAGAGAATTGATTACTAGCATATTGTATGCAAGAGATGCAAGAAAAGTGTGGGAAGATCTGAAAGAGAGATTCCATAAGGTGAACACATCGCGAGTCTATCAATTGCAAAAGGCCATAGTAACAATAAGTCAAGGAACAAACAATGTCTTTGTGTATTTTTCTAAGCTTAAAATCTATGGGATGAATTTGATAGCATGGTTCCACCTAGTGTGGATGTGATAGATCGAAGAATTTAATTGAGTATATGAGAAGCAGAAGGGGCTGAAGTTCCTAATGGGTCTAAACGACAATTATGAACATGCTCACATTTATGGCTAGTCCAACACCAAACATCAATAAAGCAATTGCACTGCTTATTGAAAGGGAAAGTCAAAGATCTGTTGCTAATTCTTCTACCGTTGGTGAAGGTGTTGACTTGGCTGCCCTGCTAGCTGGTAAAGCAGGAAGTTATCAGAACCATCTAAAGAAAAAGAGAAACTGGAATGTACAATGTGATTTTTGTCACATGAAAGGCCATACAAAGGAGGGATGCTACAAGATAATTGGTTACCCTCAAGACTTCAAAAATAAGAAGAAGGGGAACACAAACACTGCATATAATGTCCAGGTTGAAAACTTTAATCCTAACTTTGCAGGTGCTGATGAAAGGAGAGGAGAAATACCAGAGAAATCAAGGAAGGAAATTAGAAAAGAGCACCACAACTTACATCACATCAGTATGATCAGATAATGAAGTTACTATACAAGGACACTCAAAAGGATATGATGGGTAACATGGCAGGTACAGCTCATTCCTTTATGGCTAAGATGATAAAAGGCAGTTGGATAGTTGATACATAAGTTACAAATCGTATGGTAGCAGATTTAGGGATGTTAACAAATATTAAGAATATTAGTCCTACTAGAGAGAAAAGAGTCCATTTACCTAATGGAGACTGTACAATAGTGTCATATGTTGGGAATTATAAAATCACAGAACAGGGGAAATGCAAGATGTATTGTATGCCCTATAATTTGCATACAATCTTCTTTTAGTATCAAAAATAACAAGGGACTTACATTGTTTTGTGCCCTTCTATCCTGACTTTTGTTTATTCCAGGACCTCTCAAATAGGAAAGTGATGGGGATTGGTAAGGATAAAGATGAACTCTATCCGCTAGTACCAAGAGCTTCATTAAACACTGATAATAATGTACCAACAGTCAAAGGGCTGAATGTTCAGGCAGCTAAGGAGGACGTATCTCTATGGCACAAAAGATTAGGACATGCATCTGGAGGATCATTGAAGGAACTTCTGGGATATAAATTGGAGGATTGCAAGCGTGTAATAGATAGTTGTAATGTTTGTCCAATGGCCAAAACATGTGAGACAGTCTTTTCTATTGAGTTGCACTAGAACTACTAAAATCATTCAATTGCTGCACTTAGATGTATGCGGACCTTGTAGTATTCCAACCTTCGATGGAAATACGTTTTTCTCATAATTGTGGATGATTACTCTAGTATAACGTAGATCTTCCTTTTGCGATTTAAGAATGATGTCATGATTGTTTTAAGTCTTCCTTTTGCAATTTAAGAATAATGTCATGATTGTTTTAAGTCATTCTGTAGGGTTATACAGAAACAATTTAATGGACTAATAAAAACATTAGAAGTGATAATGGTGGAGAGTTTGTAAAGTTAGATATGCAGGATTTGTGTACATCTATGGGAATAGTTCACCAAAGGACATGTGTCTACATACCACAACAAAATGGTGTGGTAGAGATAAAGCATAGACACTTGATTGAAGTTGCAAGAGCTTTCAAATTTCAAGGTCATATCCCTATAAATTTCGGGGCCATTGAGTTCTGGCTGCAGCTTATGTTATTAGCAGACTACCATCATAAGCACTCAATGGTAAGTCACCATATGAATTGTTCTTTGGGAGGAAGCCCTCCATATCTCACTTGAAAACCTTAGGATGTCTTTGTTTTGCAAGTGCACTACCCAAAAGAAACAAGTTTTCCAGTAGAGCTGTCAGAGCTATATTTATGGGATATTCTGGTGTCACAAAAGGGTACATACTCTATAACTTGGATGAGAACAAGTTCTTTTTCAACATGGATGTGGTGTTCAAGTATATATTTCCCTTTCAGGATATAGCTGATGGTGATAGGGACAAAATCAAGTATTGCATTCCTAGTGTTGCTAATGATGTTTGTAGTCTTGAAGGTGAAAGCATAGAAGGATCTGGAGTAGGAACAGACCAGTTGGATATCTCTGATAATAATGTAGAAGAACTTACACAACATGCAGGGGATCTACAGGATTCAGACAGTTCTACACAAGAATTACAAAGTTTGGAAAACATATTCCAGGATGCAGATCAACATAGTATCACTGATGTCTAGGACTCAGCGGCCATCACCTTGGAGATCCCTAATCCTCGTATAGCATAGACACCTGCTAACACTCTCAGATATCACAGAAGGAACTTAAAGAACTAGTCTGGTTGACAGATTACATAACCAAAAGGAACGCATGTAACAATGCTTTATACCTCATTCACAATTATGTTACATATGCTAATCTCTTGACACGCCCCGAACTGCCTGGGCATAACACGGCACTCGGTGCCTGCCTGCGTATGACCGAGCAAACTAACTATATTGATTGATCAACATGTGGTATAACTATGAGCTAGAGGTAAATGAAAACCATGATAATCTGCTAAAACGTCCGACTGAAATATCATAGATGTGGAAAATACTGAAAGGTCTGCAAGTATAAACAAGAAGCCGAAAAGGCTAACACATGAAAGCCATAGATATAGTTTGCTTTCTTGGAGTCTATTCCTCTGTTCCTTTGTACTGTGAAGGATTTTTACAAGCTCATCTCAGGGAATATGTCTGGGTATTTGGGTGCACATGGTGTTTCCTTTTGTAGTATCAATATTTAAAAGTAAGGCGTTTTCTCCTACGGGTAGGAAAAGATCCATGGCATGATTTCGCACTCGCCATGCAATTTGGTGGTGAAGGGTAGCTTGAATGGAATCTTTGGCTTTGGGTTATAGTCTACGAAACCTCTAAAGAATATTAAAAATGCTAACTGTTCACCGGGATAAGGTCCCCGATATACCTTATTAGCTGAAATACTATAATGACTAAAACAAAAGAAAGATAAGGCCCAAAAGACTAGGGTTCACCAATAACTTATATGAGATGTCCTAGCAAGTAGAATCGTCAACCTGAAAATTGTTACCTGCATCGCGAGAAGAAGGCCCTGGGCAAAAGGGACGTCAATACATTTGAATTGTACTGGTATGTAGAATAGCTGAACAAAAGAATTGTAAATACTGAAACTGAAACGGAACTGCTAACAGATAAACTAAAAACTGAATAAGGAAGAAAGGATGTGAATACTCCCTCTTCTGAATGATGAAAAACTTGTTTAACTGAATATTAAATTGCGGCCTCAGGCCTAATATACATGTGCACAACTGTGGCCTCGGGCCCAAGTATACGTATGTATAACTGCGGCCTCAGGCCCAAAAATGCATAAAGCATGAACTGTAGCATCAGGCCCAAATACAGGTGTTCAACATTCCAGGATATAAAATCTGGAACTGAGAATCATATTAAAATACATGATACTGAAATAATGAGTCATACCAAGTAACATAATACTAGAATAGTTAATAGGATTCGACTGAAATGAGTATTCATAAATAAGTTGATTTGTCATAATTGAAATTCATAGAGTATCGAATGATTATGAGACTATGTCATCTTGAGAATCGAAGTTCTACTATTATTCAGGGAACTAGGGCATAGTTACTTTATGAGGAAACTGGTAATGGTCATAATAAATGGAACGTAGGGAGAACCATAACATTCCCAAATGTAAAGAGTTAGCCTTACATACCTTAACTTCCTGCCCTTGAGCGTAATACAATGTTTGTCAATCCCTTTCAACTTTAACCTATAGCAATACAAGTCAATGTGATTTCATATTAGCTATGGTGCACATGTTTTGATTACTTAAGAAGTTTATCAAACACTTCGCCAAAATAAAGTTTCATTGTCCTTAAAGAAGGTTGGAATACAAGTGCCTGCAAACTGTGTGTTCTGTCATCAGCATGTTGAAAACTTTGAGCATTTGTTCTTTGATTGCCAAATCACTAATCGACTATGGACCAGACTGTGCTGTTGGCTGGGACACAATATAACAGTTGGTAATTGGGAAGTTGAACTTCAATGGATTTGCAGCAAAGCTAGGAGCAAAATGTGGCACAAAGCAATCAGTGCTTCTGGCTTTTGTAACTACTGTTGCCCTTATTTTGAGAGAAAGAAATTGCATTCAATTTGATGATAAAGCATTTGTGGAAGACCAGTTTTGTAGAGAAGTTGCATTGCTTGTTCATATACGCGGAAGAAACTGTAAAAGTTGGCAAGATGGTTTGCGGCAACTAAACTGTTTTCCTTAGCTATAGTCTAGCAGTCCCTATGCTAAGATAGCTTTTATTTAAAAGTTGTATTTGATTAATATTGTTTGTAAATGAGCAGTAGCTAGTCCATGCTACTACTATAGAACTCTACATTGTAAATCCTTTTGATATCAATGAAAATTAACAGTTATACCAAAAAAAAAAGTTTCATTGTCCTTATTAATGTTGTCTCTACACTTGGTCGGTGGTTTGGGCTGGGGCTGTGTGTTTTTCAAGGGGAAAAAAGGGTTTGGGCCACTCAAGTCTAGCCCAATTGTGGCCAGCCTGAGTGGCTATGCATATAGGTGTGTATATATATATATATATATATATATATATATATGTTATTTTTTTGTCTTTTCTTTTATTCTCTTTTTTTCTTTTATTTTAATTAACTCCTATTTTTATTTAAAAACCAAAAACTCCTAATTAACACAAAAAAATGCAACAAGTTGAAATTAAACCAAAAATAATTAATAAGGCCGAAATTTTTTTTTTGTATTTTAATTTGTAAAACAAACTTATTTAACAATTAAATCCTAAACAATATAAACATGCATTAACAAATACACACTCGCACATGATTAAATTCTAAAAAATAAAAATTATATTAAAAGAAAATCCTAAATTTTGAGAGTCCTGTAGGAGCCGTTTCAACCGGGTAAAAATCATATGCTCACACATTTGAATATAGGGAATCTTGTAACAAACTCCTGGAACATTCTAGTGAGGGGTTCGAGTACAATTTCTACCCCAAAACTTGAGGCACAAGTTAGAAAATCAAGGATCATTTAGGTAAATCTGAAAATGGGCAAAGGACTAAAAGGAAAAAAAAGATTCATGTTTCCCTAAGGCTTTAGTTATAAAAGGAACATCTGATCATTTTCAAGGAGAGGATTTTGGAGGATTTTTGGAATTTTTGGTTAGAGCTGGAGAGAAATTTTTCAGATATGGATACACATTAAGACACACTTTCATATAATATTCAGCTAAAATCTATTCCAATTTTGTCATTCTGGCTGAATGTTATATAATAACCTAAGTGTTGCTCATTATAATTCGAAGAGGGATTGATGGCATATACATCTTGAGTTGCTAGAGAGGCATGTTATTATCATTTGCCACTCAAAACATTCTAAGTTCCTGGGTTTTATTGGTTATTTGGCTGATGTGCTTGCTTGCTATTCGCTTAACTTTGCTCATAGGTTCGTCTTTTCTGCTGTAATTCCAGATATTATTCTCACTCAAATCTGGAAAGCACAGCTGCACATGTTCAAAGTCATAGCTGATAATGAAGAGCATCTTATTTTATGTATCTATGTCATATTATGAGAATTATTAATTTCAGTAGCGTTTCTGATATTGTAATAGGCATAAATATGTAATAATGTTGGACTGTGCTTAGACTATAATTTTAATTTGTTTAGATTTAGTAGTTTTAAAGTAGGTCAGTCCGTAATTTACTCGATGTTTATGATTTATTATGTAAGAAAGTAGGAACTTGATGTTTGTACATGTACTCTTAACGATGAGTACATCAATTCCTTTCCTTAGATGCCAGATCCAAATCTGAGTTATAGCTTATTAATTTGTCAGTTTAAAGTCATTATCAGTATGTATTAAAAATGATCAGTTTTACAATGTCAACAGCTATAGAATAGCAAATAGAAGCGTTGTTATTAGTCTCTATGATGGACTTATAGTCCAACGTTCCCGGTCTCAAATGGAAGGCCCAAATTGCTATTAGTTGTGAATATAAGGAAATGCATTCCCTGGGCTCAATATTAAATGAAGCCCAAATTGCAAAACCAGCCATGAATGAGGCTGAAGAATGTAGATGTTGAAACTCCTTTGGAATATATCACTCGCGTATGAACTAATTAGGACATATTCTAGAGACGAGCATAATAGAAAGCTATAGTCGCTTTAGGTTGCCTTTATAAAATTAAGTGAGATGCGCTAACATAATCATGCACTACGTGGGCTCCTTAAATGTAATAAAAATTCATAGAAAAGATTGAGTGCTTGTTGACACTCCTCAAACCATTCGAACTGATCATGCTTTTTAAGAGCTGAAAAGAATTTAAAGCATTTTTCTGATGACTCAGAAATTAATCTTCCCAAGGCTACAATTCTTCCCGTTAGTCTCTGCACCTCTTTCTTACTTGTAAGCATGTCAGAAATTTCTTCAATGGCTTTAATCTGCACAGGATTTACTGAAATACCACGTTAAAAACAAGAAAACTGAAAAACTTACCCAATGACACGCCAAATGCACATTTCTCGGGATTTAGCTTCATATTGAATTTTTGTAAAATCTGAAATGTATCAGATAAATATGGTATATGGTCCCCTGATTGCTGAGATTTGACATGCATATCATCTATGTAGACTTCCGAAGTTTTTCCTAGATGTTCTAGAAACATCTTGGTTACCGACCTTTGACACATGGCACCAACGTTTTTTAGGCCAAAAGGCATTACTTTGTAATAGTAAGTCTGTCTGTTATAAATTAAGTTTTTACTCATCTAGGGATCCATTTAATCTGATTATAGCCTGAATATGCATCTAAGAAGCTTAAAAATTCATGTCTTGCAATAACATCAATCAGTTGATCTATATGTGGTAACAGAAAAGAATCGTTAGGAAAAGCTTTGTTTAGGTCGGTGTAGTCTATACAAACTCGCCATTTGCCATTCTTTTTTTGTACCAGTACAGTATTAGCTAACAAATTAGGATATTTTACCTTGCGAATAGATCCTATTTATAAAAGTTTTTGGACCTCATCTTGGATCACCGGATTTTTTAAAGACCTATGCTTTCTCATCTTTTGTTTGATATGTGGATATGATGGATCTTCATTTAACTTGTGAGTCATCACCCCGGCAGTATCCTTGTCATATCAGAATGGGACCAGGCAAAGCAATCCACGTTAGTTATCAAAAATTCAATCAACTTACCTTTCATTTTGTGGCTTAAGTTGGCCCCAATGTAAACTTTCCTCTCAGGCCTTTGTTCAAATAATTCTACAACATCCAATTCTTAAATCGTTGTTTTGATATTTTCATTTTCTTCTGGTTCTTGGATGAAATCAAGTCGTGAATCCACATTTTTTTGCCCATCTGCAGTTGAGTTTTATGGTGTGGCATCCTCAACTGGATTCTGTATTTGCTATTTTTCTTCGTTTTTTGCGCTTGAATTTTCTACAGAGTTGATTCTCCCAGGTGTTTGTTGATCACCATGGATTTGAAGGATTCCCCATTGTGATGGGAATCTGATGACTTGATGTAAGGTAGATCTCACATCATCCATTTCATGAATCCATGGTCTCCCAAGAATCATAGTGTAAGCCATATCCATCTCTACCACCTGAAATTTTGTATCTTTATAACTCCTTCAGCAAATGTTGTAAGTATTACTTCTCCATTTGTCACGATGCTCGAATTATCAAAGCCAGATAAAGTATGCGCCTCAGGTACAAGCTTATCTTCTGCTTGCATCTTACTTAATACACTTAGCAAAATGATGTTGACGGAGCTACCTGGGTCAATCAAAACTCGTTTTACGTTAGTGATGTACAAGTAGAGATATTACCAGTGCATCATTGTGTGGAGTTGGGAAGCCGTCCGCGTCTGCCTCATTAAATGTAATACTGTCTTCATCTAAAACATATCGAACCCGCTTCCCATGCGTAACTGTAACTTTTGAAATTTTCCTAACTGTCGTATACGTCATGCCATTAATTTCTTCACCCTCGCTTATAACATTACCAGTTCTTTTTGGAGAAAGAGGTTTAGGGGGCTCCTTCATGTTCTTCATGTCACTTGCTTACCTTTTTCGCTAAATAGTTTGGTAAGATACCCTTTCTTTAATAAATGGCGTACATTCACCTTGTAGCAATCTGCAATATGCCATTTTATGACCATGATCATTGTGAAACTCACACCAGTGACTATGATTATGCCTATTTGGATTTGACCTTATTTCCTTTGGCCACCGCACCTTATCACCCATTTTTTTTAATATTGCTGCTAACTATGAAGTGCTTACATTGAAATTGTAACTGCCAATCATCTTGTTAGAGCTTATATTATCATCGCGCATCTCTCGCGTGTCCCGCTCTTTCTTGAACCTTGATGATAAACCTGATTCTCTATCTCTCGACCTACGATCGTACCTTGAGTTATCATATTTCGATCGTGAGTCTTTTCCTGCTGGCTCCATATAAGGCTCTTATCTGTTCTCCCCAGACCTTTTTTCAGTTTCAGCACACCTTGAACTTACCTCTCTTCCTTTTGAAGCCGGGTAATAGTATCTTCTTCTATCCACAGCTTCGTACTGTATCTGTTGTAAACGTTATTCTAAGTTGTTGTTGGAAATTCTCGTAAGATTTTCTTGAGTCATCTCGTGGCCTCTGAACTCTTCTTATATTTTGTTGCTGATAAATTCCATAGCTGCCTAGTTATGAGGTACGAGTGGAAATGTCATCCTTTCACGCTGGAATGTGTCTACAAATTCCCTGAGCAACTCTGACTCCTCTTGCTTTATTTGGAAAACATTTTCCATTCCTTTTTTGGCTTTTTGAGCTTCCAAATGTTCTTTGATAAATAAATCTGCAAGCTTAGCAAAAGAATTTATAGAATTTTTGTGCAAAAGAGAATACCATGTTAATGTTCCCTTAGTAAGTGTTTCACCGAATTTTTTTACCAATACTAATTCAATTTACTGTTTGGTAAAGTCATTGCCCTTTACAACAGTTGTGAATGCAATTACGTGGTCTCGTGGATCAGTTGTTCCATCGTATTTTGGAATATTGACCATCTTGAATTTCTTCGGAATTGGGAGAGAAGCATCACTTGGCTTCCAATGTTGTTGCGATATTTGTCATATCTATTCCCTTGATTACAGGTGTTACACTAGGTATTTGCTCTGTGCGGTCACTTTGCTCCTTGAACTATTTATTCAAAGTTAATACTCCTTCCATTTTATATTATTTGAGCTAGTTTGACTCGGCACGGAGTTTAAGAAAAAAGAAGAAGACTTTTGAAACTCATGGTCTTAAATTTTAAGGGGTAAAAGTTTGCAGGCCATGCCTTTTGTGTGACTATAAAATCTTCTCATTATGGGCAAAAAAGGTAAAATAAAGTGTTTAAAGTTAAATTATTTCCAAATTTAGAATGTGTCATTTATTTTGGAACAGAGTAAAAAGGAAAATACATCAATTAATATGAAACGGAGGGAGTACTAAATTTTGTAAATCGGAATTGACTATGTTACCTGGTTCTCCATCTCGAGACTCCCTGGGGTTCCATCACTGTTCGAGTTAACAAGTCCAGAACGAGGGTTCTCCAAAGTATTGTTATTTGGGGTTGTTGTTGGTGGTGCAACCGGCAATTGGTTAGCGAAAGCCTCAAGAGCTTTGCTGACCTGTTGAGCGATTAACTTTTGCAAAGCTTTGTTGATAGCCTCATCGTTTTCAAATTGAGCATTTGCATTTAACTGAGATTCATCAGGAGTTCCTTCGCGATATTGTGGGGAAGGGATCGGGGTACAACCATCTTTTGGATTCTCCTAAAGCCGATGGCCTCTTTGGTTGTTCTCGTTAGCATTGGACATGGTGGATGAGACGAAAAAGGTAAATTTAAGAAAGAATAGATTATCAGATTCCCGGTAAGGGAATCAATTTATTTAACCAAAAACTGAAATTTCGATCAAAGCTTATTTAAGAAGAACTCGAGTTACTGATAATCAAATAAACATAGGAATAAATAATATAGAAAAATAGTTGAGTAGAAAGCAAAATAACTCAGTATATAACAATAGAATTTTTTGACTCCTTACAAATGATCAGTTTTCCCCTTTTATAGTTATCTCTAGGTAATACATTTTGTTTTTGTCATAATATAGCCATTATTGACATTTAGTGGCACTTAATGCAATGTTATGATTGGTAATCATATATTGATTCAATACAGATAAAACCTTCAAACATAAAGAGGTTCGAGCATCTATCTTTCTTGAACCTCTTGAATCTCTGCCCGTGCCTGTTGTAACTCGTGTCTCTTTAAATATTCTTTGTCAATTGTCATCCTTTGACCACTCTACTTGTCGTGACATGTCGCTTTCCAATCACTTCTATATATGAACATAAATTCTCCCAATACAATTATCCCAGTTTGAATTATCACTTCATCTATTTCATCATTGACATACTAATCCCTACCTATTCGTTCTTGGTTTGAAAAACAGATAGGGAACCTAGTGTCAATTGCTCTATATGAAATTACATACATCACAGGCCTTTTTCCGGGGAAATATTGTACTGATAAATCCTTTCTTGTTATAGACAACTTTTTTCAGTTAAACCAGTCATGTTATCAGTCTCTTTCTGTTCTCTCTGTGTTAATTCTGTCAATGCCTATTTCATAAACAGAGATGAAAAAAACCATTCCCATGGATGCTGATTCATGCCAACTGATTGACTTGATGGAAAAAGGCATGTTTCTCTTTGCTAGTCTATCATCCTCTATGTAAAATTTTATAGTATGCCATGTCAGTTGTGTTTCTTTGTTGCTCGTAGGAGTTTATGATGCATTGAAGAATATATGGCTTGATATTAGGACAAAGCTAAAAAAAGAGCCTTCTTATGTTAATTTTATATTATTTCTGAAACTATAATATTAAAGCTTCAGGATAGCTGATGCAGCTGGTAAATTACTTGTAGTTTCTTTCTGTTATTCAAACTATGACATGCAAAAAGTTTTGATAACTGTCAATCTTGGACTGAATAAAGGGACTATATTGGGAAAATTATATTTAAGAAAACGTGTCAAGACATGTAGATTGATTAAGTGGTCAAAGAACGACAACTAGTTAAGAGGCACGAGCAACAACATGGACGAATTACAACAATCACAAGCTAATAACACAAGAGGAGGCACATGTGGATATTCAAATAATTCAGCGCCCATACCTGTTGAAGTCATTTATATCGAAGAGCCCAAAAGAATGAATCTGACAGTAAAAAGAGTGCAAATACGACATGTAACAAACATTAAATACGAAATACATTAGGGAATTTGTATTAAATGTAATGATTATGTAATGTAGCATTTAATGTCTTTAATTACTCATAATAGCCTCATTATAATTTGGGCAAAACGTATATCTCTAGGACACCTATAAAAGGGAAAACATCTGATCAGTTGAGGACACGAAATCATTGGAATATATCTTGGTTTACTCGCTTTTCTTTTGAAATATTATTTTGCTACATAAATTAATTCCTTCTATACATTCTTTTGATTATCAATAATTCGCGTTCTTTTAAATCCTTGCTTTGACTAAAATCCTATTTTTAGGTTAAACAAATTGGTTCTGTTACACGGAATCTGATAATCTATTTTTTCTCGATTAACTTTTCTTTCTGATCAATCATGTCGAACAACAATGTTAACATTTGAAAAAACCAAGAAAACCAACAAAATCAGGGAGATCCACAAGATATTAACACTCCTATTCCTACTCCACATGGCTCTCCCCGACAATCTCGATAGGGAACCCTTGACGGATCTCAAATGAATGAACATGCTCAAATTTTGAATGATGAAACCGTTGATGATGCTTTGCAGAAATTAATTGCTGCTCAGGTCAACAAAGTTGTGGAAGCGCTTGTTAACCGGTTACCTGTTGCAACCCTTGCACCAACACCCAATAATAATACTTTCTAAAACCATCGTTCCGGACTTGTCAACTCATGCAATGGAGGGACTCCCAATGAATCACAAGAGAGGGAACTACGTAATGTGGTTAATTTTTATTTACAAAACTTAGTACTAAATTTGCAGAAACAACTAAAGGAAAAAAGTGAGCGCATAGAGAAAATACCTGGCGTGCCACCCGTGATCAAAGGAGTAGATATGGATTGATATTCAACACAACCCTGGAAGCCAAGTGCTGCTCCTCTTCCAATTCCAAAAAAGTTCAACATGACTAACATTCCAAAATATGATGGAACATCAGACCCACGAGAACACGTGAGAGCATTTACAACGGGAGATAAAGGCAATGACTTGACTATGCAGGAGATCGAATATGTATTAGTTAAGGAATTTGGAGAAACACTCACTAAAGGAGCGCTCACATGGTACTCTCTTCTACTTGAAAATTTTGTAAATTCTTTTACTGAGCTTGCAGATTCTATCATCAAAGCACACTCGGGAGCTCAAAAGGTGGAAAAGAAGGGTAAGATATTTATAAAATTAAGCAAGGAGACCCAGAGTTGCTTAGAGAATTTGTGGATAGATTTCAACGTGAAAGAATGACATTGCCACGTGTACCTAGCAACTGGGCGGCTATAGCTTTTGCAAGCAACTTGAATGAAAAAAGTTCAGAAGCCACGAGGAGACTCAAAGAAAACCTTCGAGAATTCCCAGCTACAACTTGGAATGACGTTTATAACAGGTATAACACGAAGCTAAGGATTGAGAAAGATATTGTTTCACGATTTCAAAAAAAAAAGATAATTTCAAGACGTATGGAGACTGAAAAAAGGTTTGGTAAAAAATAGATACGAGCCTTACATGGGACCTGTAGGAAGAGACTCACGATCAAAGCAAGACAACCAGAGGTACGATCACAAATCAAGGAATAGAGAGTCAGGCTCGAGATTCAGGAATGATCGAAACACTCATGATCCACGAGATGATGGTTCAAATTTAAAAGCAAGATTCGATGGTTATAACTTCAACGTCAGCACCTCCGAGTTGGTGGCTGTTTTGAAAAGCATGGGAGATAAGGTTCGATGGCCAAAGGAAATGAGATCAAATCCAAACAGGCTCAACCCTAAACATTTGTACGAGTTTCATAATAACCACGGACATATAAGAGCCGACTGCAGATTTCTACAAAGTGAAGTTGATAATCTGTTGAAACAAGGGTATCTCACGGAGCTGTTCAGCGAGAAAAGCAAGCAAGGTTACATCAAAAATAGACAGGAGCCTCTAAAACCACCATCTGCGAAAAGGACTGTCAATGTTATAAGTGGAAGTGAAGGTATTAATGGAATATCATACACGACCGCAAATAAGATTTAAAAAATAACAATCACTCAAGGGAAACGAGTGCAACTTACCTTGGAAGAAGACAACATTACATTCAACGATGCAGATGTAGATGAAGTATTAATATGCCACAACGACACACTGCTAATATCTTTGATTTATATGATACTAATGTAAAACGAGTTTTGATTGATCCAGGTAGCTCGGTAAATATTATCTTGCTAAAAGTATTGCGTGAAATGCAAGCCGACGACAAAATAATACCCAAAAGAACAACACTCTATCTGGATTCGATAATTCCAATATAGTCACAAAATTGTAGGTAACACTCACCATATATGCCGAAGGTGTCATCAAAGAAACAAAGTTCTAGGTAGTAGATGTGGAGATGGCATACAACATAATTCTTAGGAGGACGTGGATCCATGAAATAGATGCGGTACCTTCAACTTTGCATCAAGTTATTTAATTTCCATCGCCATGGGGAATCTGTCAAATTCGTGGAGATAAACATGCATCCAGGATGATCAATTTTGTTGCAGATACAAGCACGAGAAATGAAGGTAAATAGCAACCACAGAAGGCAGTTGATGTCACCACAATGCAAACCTCAACTTAGCAAGGGCGAACAGATATAGATTCAAGACCCGATGCTATTCAAGAACCAGAGGAAAATAAAAATATCAAAACCACAATTAAAGAATTGGAGTGTGTCGTGTTATTTGCTCGATGGGCTGATAGGAAAGTGTACATCGGAGCTAATCTTAGCCAAGGAACGAGAGGTAAGTTAGTTCAATTTTTGAAAACTGATGTGGAATGCTTTGCTTGGTCCCACTCTAACATGAGAGGGATTCCATTGAAGATAATGACTGATAAATTGAATGAATCTTACCCTCCAGTCAAACAAAAGAAAATAAAGCCAAGGAACTGTCAAGAATCAGGTGATTCAAGATGAAGTTAAAAAATTACTGAAAATTGGTTCTTTTCGTGAGGTAAATTATCCTAACTGATTAGCTAATACTGTTGTGGTTTCAAAGAAGAACGGTAAGTGGAGAGTTTGTGTAGACTAAAATGATCTTAATAAAGCTTGCCCTAAAGACTCTTTTCTACTACCACACATAGATCAATTGGTTGATGCAACAGCAGGTCATGAGATATTAAGCTTCTTAGATGCATATTCATGTTAAAATCAGATTAAAATGGATCTAGAAAATGAGGAAAAAACTTCATTCAAATAAGACGGAGGGACTTATTGTTATAGAGTAAATTCCCTTTGGTCTAAAGAATGCAGGTGCAATGTATCAAAGGTTAGTTACCAAAAGGTTTTAAGAACATTTAGGAAAACTATGAAAGTATATATAGATGATATGCTTGTTAAACCTCAGTATCGAAGGATCACATATCTCCTTTATCTGATACATTTTCAATTTTGTGCAAATATAATATGAAGTTAAACCCCGAGAAATGTGCATTTGGTGTTGCATCAGGTAAGTTTTTGGATTTTCTTGTTTCTTACTGTGGTATTGAAGTAAATCCTACACAAATTAAGGCCATTGAGGAAATCCCTGATATACTTCCAAATAAGAAAGAAGTTCAAAGGTTAATAGGAAGGATTGCAGGTTTGGGGAGATTCACTTCTAAGTCATAGGAGAAATGCTTTAAATTTTTCTCTGCCCTTAAAAAGCAAGATCATTTTGAATGGAATGAAGAATGTCAACAGGAACTCAGGAACTTGAAAACGTACTTGTCAAATCCACCCTTACTAGCAAAATAAAAACGCAAGGGAAGGGATACTTATTTACCTTGCCATTTCGGAAGTAGCGGTAAGTGCAGCATTGGTCCGGGAGGAGCAAGGTAAACAATCTCCCATCTATTACGTTAGTAAATCTTTATTAGATGCGGAGACATGGTATCCTCAGTTAGAAAAGCTTGCACTTGCATTAATCATGTTATATAGAAAATTAAGACCTTATTTTCTGTGTCATCTTATTGTTGTAATAACTGCTTACCCTTTACAAAATGTATTGCATAAGCACGAGTTATCAGGAAGATTGGCTAAGTGGGCAATAGATTTAAGCGAATATGAAATCACCTATCAACCTAGGACTGCTATAAAATCACAAGTATTGGCTGATTTCGTGGCTGATTTTAGTAAAGACATGAAATTAGAAGCAGAAAAAGAGTTTCAAGTCTTCAATGGAGCTAACCCAGAAACTTGGACTTTTTTCACTGATGGTTCATCAAACATAAAATGTGTAGGTTTAGGGATTGTCTTGATACCACCTATAGGTGAAACCATTCGACAAGCCATTAAATGTAATTCCATGACTAACAATGAAGTAAAGTATGAGGCTGTTATTGCAGGTGTAGAACTGGCACAGGAACTTGACATAAATAAGATTATATCAAGAGTGATTCACGACTTGTGGTTAATCAAATACTGGGGACTTATACAGTTAGGGAAATAAGGATGCAAAAATACCGAGAAAAGGTACGGGAATTGATAAAGCAATTTCAAACTTGGAAAGTTACACAAATACCAAGGGATGAAAATATTGAAGCAGATTCTTTAGTTAACCTCACATCAGCGGCTGATGTGGCAAGCGATTCAAGTGCCTCAGTTATAGATTTATTTTATTCAGTTCTTGACCCTGATAAAAATGAGATAAATTTTAACAATTTAACTTGGGATCGGAGAAATGAAATTGTTGTTTTTTTGCAGTATGGTATTGTGCCTGAAGATAAGAAAAAAGCTCACGCACTTTGAAAATGGGCTGCCCGTTATTGCTTAAAGCAAGAAATTTATATCGCAAAATGTTTGGAGGACCTCAAGCAAGATGCCTCGTACCTTCTCGAACAGAGTATATAATGAGAGAGGTTTGTGAGGGTCATTGTGGGAATCACGCAGGAGGAAGGTCATTGGTAAGAACCCTTATTAGAGCAGGCTATTAATGGCCTAAAATGGAAGAAGAAGAACCATAAAGATTCGTGGATAAATGCAATAAATGCCAAATTTACGGTAAGAATATGCATAGACCTGCGAAGTTACTACATCGAGTAATTGCACCTCGAACATTTATGAAATGGAGAATGGATATCATTGGTCCATTACCAAGCAAAAGGACATGTAAAGTTTTTGCTCGTACTTACTGATTACTTTACTAAATGGATAGAAGTAGGTGCATTTAAATAGGTACGAGAAAAAGAAGTCAAGGATTTCATTTGGAGAAATATCATATGCCCATTTGTTGTACCAAAGGAGATTGTGTGTGATAATGGCCCTCAATTAATAGGAGCTCAAATCCCCGAATTTTTTCAATGTTGGAAAATTAAGAGGATTACGTCAACACCTTATCACCCAACAGGAAATGGGAAAGCAAAAAAAAGCACGGGAGAAACACCGTTTTCATTAGTTTATGGAGCTGAGGCTCTGATTCTAGTTGAGATAGGAGAGCCGAGCACAGAATTCACACAGGTAACACAAGAATTTAATGACGAAGAAATGCGAGTCTACCTTGACTTACTCGAAGGAGGAGAGAAGTTGCATTAATAAGAATGGCAGCACAGAAACAAGTCATAGAACGACATTATAATCAAAAAGCACACCTCAGATTCTGTAAAATTGGGACTTCGTGCTTAAAAAGGTTTTTCAATCTTCAAAGGCAGCTAACGTCGGTAAATTAAGTCCAGCATCGGAAGGACTCTATAGAGTTCGGAATATAGCAGGAAAGAGAGCATATGAACTGGAGACAGTGGATGACCAGATACTTCCTTCACATTGGAATGCTTTTCATTTGAAGAAATATTATTTCTAAGGAATACTCACAGGCATGTATCGTTATTTTAAATTAAAATTTTGAGTTATTAAGATTTTACTAACGATTTTAGATGATAGAAAAAAAGCTTATCCGTACTAAATGATGAGTCACGACCTATAAGGTACGCGGAATACCCTAAAACTCCTGACGTAAGGTTACAACTTTTCTGATAGAAATTCAAATGGGTTAAACAGTCTTCATCTATAATTGCACCTCCAAGTCCCGCATGTTTTTCCTTTACAGAAAAAGACATAATGAGGGAAACAATCAATTTCTCGAGTCTTCATACTTCAACACTCAAATACTTAGGGGACTACATAATATAAACAAGTATGTATAAAGGAGGCAAAGAAGATTGAAGAAATCAAGCCTGGAAAAGTCAAATGCAGAGTAAAAATCACATGAAGTCACGAGCCACGGTTAAAGAAAACCTTACTGTAGTTAGGGTAAAAGCCATGTACTAAAGCAGGTTATAAAGTAAAACCTTGCGTTTATTGTTCAGAAACGGGTTATAAAGAAAAACCTCGTGTTTATTATTTCTTCATAAATCTATTACAAGAAAAACATTTACGAGAAAGTTATAGATGTACTTCAAATACATGTAAAGTATTATTCAAAACTTGTTAAGTATTATTCAAAACTTATCAAAGTTATTTTAGAGAAACATGTGTTCCTATCTCTTTCGTCGTATGATAACACCATTATGAAGTTGAGACGTCTTCTTCATTAAGTGTTGAAATATAAAAGGGCCCTCTTTTATAAAACTCATATTTAAGTTATTAAGTCATGAGATTAACAGAAGCATTTTTATAGGACAAAAATGCAAATTATTCTTTAAGTCCTTCAGAAGAAAAAGGCAAGAGTAAACATGATAAAAAACATTTAAGACTAAATACAAAAATTAGTCATAAAGCTACGAAATTATTTATACAGCTTGCAATATAAAAGACTTGGGGACTTGCGTTCCAAAACCAACCCTCAAATGAAGCCAAGGGTGCTTTACATTACTTTCCAAAGTAAAAAAAAAGGAATTCAAGACAAGGAAAATTTTTCAATAAGAAGTTGAAGGAACTAAAGAAGATACATCAATGATTGCAGGTTGATCTTGATTCGCAGCAACAGGCTCAACTTGGGAAGGAGCAGCATCAGGAGTGGTTTCAACTTCGCTCGCAGCAGTAGGTTCGATTGGGCTTGAAGAAGAAGTGATACGTGCATGAGTTTCAACCATGGGAGCTTCAATCACGGGAGAAGAAAAGTCCTGAGGTTGATGATTATGTTCAACGGTTTTATTAACTTTAGCTTATTCAGACTCCAGGTTGAAGCCTTCTTGACCTGCCTCAATCAAAGTATCATGACGTGAATTAAAAAAAGCCCAACTTACTTCGACATCAAATTTTTCTTCAAGGATCGCATAACCCTTCTCCCAGGCTCTAACCTCATTCTTAAGCTCTTCATTCTCAACCAAAGTAGATTTATAAGAAGCTTGAAGAGAAGCCTGGGAGCTCTCTAAAGCACGTACGTTGTCAATAGAAATTTGCAGATCTTCTTGTGTTTGAGTTAAATTTTGTACGGTCTCTTCAGCATAAACTTCTTTTTGGTTCAATAGAGCCTTCAACACCCTGTTCTCTTCGGTAGCTTTAGAAAGATGTTCCAAAAAGGAGGATTCAAGGCGTTCTTTCTCTTTTTCTACTTGGCTCATGGAAGCCTTGATAATCGCTAGCTCCGAAACTAATGCTCGTACCTGCTGCTCTATGGTATCCTACTCTCTTGTAAATCCTCTATGTCAATTTGAGCACTGTCAAATTGCTCTTTCCAATTGATTGCTTACAATTGTGAATCATGTGCAACCTTCTCTCAATCACGTGCAACCTTCTCTCAATCACATGCAACCTTCTCTGAATCACGTGCTTCCTTCTCCAAGAGGGAAATTCTATTAATTAGCTATAAGATTGACCTAAAGAAAAAAGAGAAGGAAAACAAAAATCCCAAAGACAGAAATTTTTACAAAGTAAAGAAGAGAAGTAAAGAAGAGAAAGAAGAAGAATTCCTTTAGAGTGCCATGCACTATGTCATTTATCAGGGTCAGGCAGTTGTGGCTCTCTAGTTTTGCCTTCACGATTGGGCCAATATAAAGGCTCAAGCCAAATGTCTGCTTGACCAAATTTCCTCAAAAGGCTACTGTCAGCTGGAACTTCAATAGGAACGCTCCTCATCGCAGCACTTCTACTCGAAGAACCCACCTCCGTGTGGTGAATGATAGGTGGGGGAATTGTTAAAGGAGGAGCAGAGGAAGGAGTAGGAACAGCAGAGGGAGGCACAAAAATAGTTGGAGCAGGTAAGGAAAGAATAACAGTGTGGGAGTTGAAAATTAAGATAAGGGGAGTTCATCTAAAATCGGTCGTAAATCTCCACTATCAAAACCACTTAAAAAAAGTTGGTTAATGGACTCACGAGTATCACGAGGAGTGGCGTCTTTGTCTGGTATAATGATTGGTGCATCAACAGAAAGACGAGGTGAGACCTCAGATTCATCATCAGAGACGATGCACCTTTTTGCTCGTGGTCTCATCACAAGGAATCCTCCTTCATCTTCTTCTTCGCAATCTTCTTCTTCAAGAACTTTCCTTTTTGCAGAAGAAGAGCCAAAGATTGTTTCGCGGGGCTAAGGAGGTCCGAGTACCTGAAGTGTCACGAGAAGCAGCAACTGCTTCAACAGTGACTCCTCGAATAGCAAATCCTGATAAAAAGAAGGATGAAAGTTAGAATAATAAAAGAAAATATTTATATGCGCGAAAGGTAAAACAAAACCTCTTACATGAGTCTTTACTTTCTAACCATAACGGTTGGGAAGGTTTTTCAAGGACCTACCCTCCATTGGAGCCTTCTTCAGCAACTTATCTACCCAACCACGGAAGTTGGGTATATCCTCTACAACTCCCATGGTTGCTAAGAAAAAAAGGAAGCAATAGTAGGGAAATAAATAAACTTGAAGGAAAAAGACACGAGGAGAAAATAAAACTTACGTGCAAAATTTCACTTCTCAGGAAAGGGAACGTTATCTTTGCCCACTAGGCCAGCAGTAGGGGCAGCAACAAACCGCACATACCAGCCACAGTCCTTATCATGTTCGGGTCTCACTAAAATCCTCTTGCTCCTGGCCACTACGGTAAAAATGCCATTGCTGAAAAGCCTAGTGGAGTAGAGGTAGATTAGGTGAGGGAAAGTAGAGCTAAAGTTTGCCATATTGGCAAGATGCTTCAAACAGGCAACTGCCCTCCATATAATTGGACCAATCTAGCCCAAGCAGACATTGAAAAAATGACAAAAATCTAGAATGACCGGGTCAATGGCTGGTTTGAAGCCTAAAGTGAAAGGATATGTATAAAGAAATGAGAATCCAATCATGTAAAAGTGATCCTTTGATTTGGATTGGGGATAAGTATGGGAAAATCACTACTCCAATAACAGTTTTTACGAACTATGAGAGCTAGAATCTCTGTAATTTATGGCGGGAAGGCATCAACACGATCTAAGGTAGCGACTTGGTTTCTAAGAGATTCCTTATCATGGTAAAAAGATAGCTCTGTTAGAACTATATCTTCAACCAAAGGATAGCGTAAGGGCTCAAAAGGTTCGTTGCTTCTAGACAAAGATCTTTGAGAAAGAGAACCTCTAGTTCTAGAAGAAGGACAAGAACTAGGAGAAGGCGTAGAAGTGCTACCACCGCGAACGAACCCTAAGCTACAAAGTCTACCACCTTTTCTATGCGTAATGGGGGCATTGAGGAAGTGATCTAAAATAGGAGTTCTCCTAGGTTTAGAGTTTCGTAAGGTCATGGTGAAGAATATTGAAGTAGGGCAGAAGTAAATAGAGATTTGAAGAATTGAGGTGGTCAATAAGTTCTATGTGATTGAAGACAAAGAAAGAAGCAATATTTATATTCATGGACAACCGGCAAAAGGAAAGAGTATGATGATGGAAGAACCATAATGATAATTGACACTTCGAGAATAGTGGAGCAGTAGGAAAATCCTTAAAAAGGGTTGTAAAAATGCAGAACCAATGGAAAAATGACACGTGTATGGAGCATTATATGGAAACACCAATGAAGCATCAGTTTTGTCATAGCATTTATGGTGACAAAAATTCTCTTTTAAAGAAATCCACTTCCCAAATATTCAACTGATGAATAAATGGAAAGTGGGGGGGAGGGGGGACTATCTGTATTGGGAAAAATTGTATTTAAGGAACCGTGTCAACATACGTAGACTGATTAAGTGGTCAAAGAATGACATCTAGTTAAGAGGCACGAGCAACAACATGGACGAATAACAACAGTCATGAGCTAATAACAGAAGAAGAGTCACGGGTGGATATTCAAATAATTCTGCGCCCATACCTGTTGAAGTCATTTATATCCAAGAGCCCAAAAAATGAATCTGATAGTAAAAAGTGCTCAGATACGGCATGTAACAAACATTAAATACGAAATACGTTAGGGAATTCTTATTAAATAAAATGATTATGTAACGTAGCATTCAATGTCTTTAATTACTCATAATATCCTTATTATAATTTGGGCAAAGCGTATATCTCTAGGACACCTATAAAAGGGGAAACATGTGATCAGTTGAGGACACGAAATCATTGGAATATATCTTGGTTTACTCACTTTTCTCTTAAAATATTCTTTTGCTATATAAATTAATTTTTTTTATACATTTTTTTAATTATCAGTAACTCGTGTTCTTTTATTTTTAACTTTGATTAAAATCTAATATTTTTGTTAAACAGGGACACCATACAATTTATCTCAACCAATGAAATAACACCCGATCAGACGAGGTAGTCATATTGATATTAAGAAATTGTTACTCTGGTTTTCGTCTCATGCAGAACCATTTAGATAACAAATATCATTGTTTCGGGAATTGTGCTTCTAAAATGGTCCATACATTGATTCGGTTGATGAGAACTTTGGATAAGACGCCAAAGGAGGTAAAGTTTTATGGTACTTTTTAAGTACAGGCTTCATTATTCATGAACAGTTTCGTGTTTCAGTTTTTTTGTAAATTAATAGTATTTTTATTAAGCGAAATTATATTGAGTTGTTGTTGTAATCGTGTTTACGATATCAAATTCTTTTCCTCCTTCATTATTTTCTCAGCAAACAATCCTGATATGCCCTTTCCTCAAACTTTTATAGCCTTTCCTCTCTTCCTTTACATGTATGATTTTAACAAGATTGGTACCAGCAATTTTTGGCTATGCAGCCTGGTGATTGTGATCCTCCTTTCTTTAGAAGCTGCAGTGAAGAGGATTCTTTCAATCCATGGACCAAAAGTCCTTTAAAAATGGACATAGGCAATGTTAACAGCAAGCATTTTATTTTAGTAAGGCAAAATTTATCTTTTACCTCTATATATTATATTTTGAATCTCTTTGACACAACCCAAAAATATAGCTTAATGATCAAAGGGGTTCAAAACCTTTATAAGGTCAATGGTTCTATTCCCACCAGCCAGTATGGGGCAGTAATTGCAGGAAGGATATAATAGTTTTCAGTTAACTGTTTAACCAATTCACATTCTGTGCTTTCTTCTAAGATTAAGAGCATGCTTAATCCCTTTGAGGATGAGAATGACGATAATCAAGACAGTAGTATGAGCTTGGGAGCACATTCTTCATGGGAGATTACTGTGATGATGAAATAGGGATTATATGAACTGTACATATTAGTTCATAGCAATAGAGTAGGAGTAGAATATTTGTTATTACATTTAGTTAAATAGGACATGTATTTGTACACGTGTGGACTGATGAGTAAGTTGGAAAGTGATGTGTATATAGGCGGTTAGTTAGGCAATGTAACAGTAGCCTTTATTAACTTCAGAAATACAAAGAAAACCTCTCTCTTCCTCTCTTCTCTCATCTTTGTCTAACTGTTGTTGTTCACTCAATTCACGCAAATATTCATGGTATCAGAGTTGCAGATCGCGATTGCGATTGCGATATGAATCTGAAGATCCTGGTGAATCCATATTTATTGCAATCTCAAATTATAGCTAGAGGTAGAGTTAGGAATGGCGGCAAAAACAGATCTCGACCACAATCACCCTCTCTTTCTCACCCATCAGACACCACCTGAGCTTCGATTATCTCAACTCAGTTGACTGGTTCTGAAAATTACTCCACCTGGAGTCATGCGATGGAGATCTAGCTGTTAGGAAAGAACAAGCTAGGTTTAATCCATAGTACTTTCAAAAAGGGAGATTTTGATGCAGAACTAGGTCATCAATGGGTTAGGTGCAATGCAATTATCCTATGGTGGATCATGAGCTCAGTATCAAGAGAATTGATTACTGGCATATTGTATGCAAGAGAAGCAAGAAAAGGGTGGGAAGATCTGAAAGTGCGATTCGATAAGGTGAACACATCGCGAGTCTATCAATTGCAAAAGGCCATAGTAAGAATAAGTCAAGGAATAGACAATGTCTCGGTATTTTTTTCAAAGCATAAAGGTCTATGGGATGAATTTGATAGCATGGTTCCACCTAGTGTGGATGTGATAGATCGAAGAATTTTATTGAGTTTATGAGAAGCAGAAGGGGCTGAAGTTCCTAATGGGTCTAAACGACAATTATGAACATGCTCACATTTATGGCTAGTCCAACACCAAACATCAATAAAGCAATTGCACTGCTTATTGAAAGGGAAAGTCAAAGATCTGTTGCTAATTCTTCTACCGTTGGTGAAGGTGTTGACTTGGCTGCCCTGCTAGCTGGTAAAGCAGGAAGTTATCAGAACCATCTAAAGAAAAAGAGAAACTGGAATGTACAATGTGATTTTTGTCACATGAAAGGCCATACAAAGGAGGGATGCTACAAGATAATTGGTTACCCTCAAGACTTCAAAAATAAGAAGAAGGGGAACACAAACACTGCATATAATGTCCAGGTTGAAAACTTTAATCCTAACTTTGCAGGTGCTGATGAAAGGAGAGGAGAAATACCAGAGAAATCAAGGAAGGAAATTAGAAAAGAGCACCACAACTTACATCACATCAGTATGATCAGATAATGAAGTTACTATACAAGGACACTCAAAAGGATATGATGGGTAACATGGCAGGTACAGCTCATTCCTTTATGGCTAAGATGTTAAAAGGCAGTTGGATAGTTGATACATAAGTTACAAATTGTATGGTAGCAGATTTAGGGATGTTAACAAATATTAAGAATATTAGTCCTACTAGAGACAAAAGAGTCCATTTACCTAATGGAGAGTGTACAATAGTGTCATATGTTGGGAATTATAAAATCACAGAACAGGGGAAATGCAAGATGTATTGTATGCCCTATAATTTGCATACAATCTTCTTTTAGTATCAAAAATAACAAGGGACTTACATTGTTTTGTGCCCTTCTATCCTGACTTTTGTTTATTCCAGGACCTCTCAAATAGGAAAGTGATGGGGATTGGTAAGGATAAAGATGAACTCTATCTGCTAGTACCAAGAGCTTCATTAAACACTGATAATAATGTACCAACAGTCAAAGGGCTGAATGTTCAGGCAGCTAAGGAGGACGTATCTCTATGGCACAAAAGATTAGGACATGCATCTGGAGGATCATTGAAGGAACTTCTGGGATATAAATTGGAGGATTGCAAGCATGTAATAGATAGTTGCAATATTTGTCCAATGGCAAAACATGTGAGACAGTCTTTTCTATTTAGTAGAACTAGAACTACTAAAATCATTCAATTGCTGCAGTTAGATGTATGCGGACCTTGTAGTATTCCAACCTTTGATGGAAATACGTTTTTCTCATAATTGTGGATGATTACTCTCGTATAACCTAGATATTCCTTTTGCAATTAAAGAATGATGTCATGATTGTTTTAAGTCTTCCATTTGCAATTTAAGAATGATGTCATGATTGTTTTAAGTCATTTCGTAGGCTGATACAGACACAATTTAATGGACTAATACAAATATTAGAAGTGATAATGGTAGAGAGTTTGTAAAGTTAGATATGCAGGATTTGTGTACATCTATGTGAATAGTTCACCAAATGACATGTGTCTACACACCACAAAAAATTGGTGTGGTAGAGAGAAAGCATAGACACTTGATTGAAGTTGCAAGAGCTTTCAAATTTCAAGGTCATATCCCTATAAATTTCGGGGCCACTGAGTTCTAGCTGCAGCTTATGTTATTAGCAGACTACCATCATAAGCACTCAATGGTAAGTCACCATATGAATTGTTCTTTGGGATGAAGCCCTCCATATCTCACTTGAAAACCTCAGGATGTCTTTGTTTTGCAAGTGCACCACCCAGAAGAAACAAGTTTTCCAGTTGAGCTGTCAGAGCTATATTAATGGGATATTCTGGTGTCACTAAAGGGTACATACTCTATATCTTGGATGAGAACAAGTTCATTTTCAACAGGGATGTGGTGTTCATGGAGTATATATTTCCCTTTCAGGATATAGCTGATGGTGATAGGGACAAAATCATGTATTGCATTCCTAGTGCTGCTAATGATGTTTGTAGTCTTGAAGGTGAAAGCATAGAAGGATCTGGATCAGGAACAGACCAGTTGGATATCTCTGATAATAATGTAGAAGAACTTACACAACACGTAGGGGATTTACAGGATTCAGACAGTTCTACACAATAATTACAAAGTTTGGACAACATATTGCAGTATGCAAATCAACATAGTATCACTGATGTCTAGGACTCAGAGGCCATCACCTTGGAGATGCCTAATCCTCATATAGCACAGACACCTGCTAACACTCTCAGATATCACAGAAGGAACTTAAAGAACTAGTCTGGTTGACAGATTACATAACCAAAAGGAATGCAAGTAACACTACTTTATACCCCATTCACAATTATGTTACATATGATAATCTCTTGTCACGCGCCGAACTGCCTGGGCGTAACACGACACTCGGTGCCTGCGTGCATATGACCGAGCAAACTAACTATACGGATAGATCAACATGTGGTATAACTATGAGCTAGAGGAAAATGTAAACCATGATAATTGAATAAAACGTCTGACTGAAATATCATCGATGCGGAAAATACTGAAAGGTCTGCAAGTATAAACAAGTAGCTGAAATGGCTAACACGTGAAAGCCATAGATATAGTTTGATTTCTTGGAGTCTCTTCCTCTGTTCCTTTGTACTGTGAAGGATTTTTACAAGCTCATCTCAGGGAATATGTCTGGATATTTGGGTGCACATGGTGTTTCCTTTGGTAGTATTAATATTTAAAAGTAAGGCGTTTTCTCCTTCGGGTAGGCAAAGATCCATGGCATGATTTTGGACTCGCCATGAAATTTGGTGGTGAAGAGTAGCTTGAATGGAATCTTTGGCTCTGGGTTATAGTCTACGAAACCTCTAAAAAATACTAAAAATGCTAACTGTTTACTGGGACAAGGTCCCTGATATACCTTATTAACTAAAATACTATAATGACTAAAACAAAAGAGAGATAAGGCCCGAAAGACTAGGGTTCACCAATAACTGATACAGGATGTCCTAGCAAGTAGAATCGTCAACCTGAAAATCGTTACCTGCATCACGAGAAGCAGGCCCTGGGCAAAAGGGACGTCAATATATTTGAATTGTACTGGTATGTAAAATAGCTGAATAAAAGAATTGTAAATACTTAAACTGAACTTGTATCAGATAAACTAAAAATTGAATAAGGAAGTAAGGATGTGAATACTCCCTCTTCTGAATGATGAACAACATGTTTAACTGAATATTAAATTGCGGCCTCAGGCCTAATATATATATGCACAACTGTGGCCTCGGGCCCAAGTATACGTATATATAACTGCGGCCTCAAGCCTAAAGATGATAAAGCATGAACTGTAGCCTCAGGCCCAAATACAGGTGTTCAACATTCCAGGATATAAAATCAGGAACTGAGAATCATATTAAAATACATGATACTGAAATAATGAGTCATACCAAGTAACATAATACTAGAATAGTTAATTGGATTAAACTGAAATGAGTATTCATAAATAAGTTGATTTGTCATAATTGATACTCATAGAATATCGAATGATTATGAGACTATGCCATCTTGAGAATCGAAGTTCTACTACTATTCAGGGAACTAAGGCATAGTTACTTTATGAGGAAACTGGTAATGGTCATAATGAATGGGACGTAGGGAGAATCATAAACATTCCCAAATGAATAGAGTTAGCTTTACATACCTTAACTTCCTGCCCTTGAGCGTAATACAATGTTTGTCAATCCCCTTCATCTTTAACCTATAGCAATACAGGTCAATGGGATTTCATATTAGCTATGATGCTCATGTTTTGATTACTTAAGCACTTTATCAAACACTTGGTCAAAATAAAATTTCATAGTCCTTATTAATTGTGTTTCTACACCCAACAACACATTCTCTTGTTCCTAGATAAATTCTAAAGTCTCAAATGATTATATCGACATTATTTTTCATCACTCATAAGGTAAACAACACTCTTAACCAATAATCAACACTAGACAATGATGTCCCAATTGAATATCTAATCATATGGAGGGTTTAGCCATGTTAATAAGATATTGGAAAATTAAAATTAAGTTAGAATCATTATTAGAACTTACCTTGGGTGGTAGAGGGGCCCTAAAGGAGTTAGGTTTTTGAGAGATTTAATTTCTAGAGAAAGTTGTCATGTTTTGGGTATGTGGGGGACGAAATAGGGCTAAAAATTGATTTTCCAAGTCGTCCACCATGTCCCGGTTGGCGCGACCATGGCCAAACCACGGTAGATCGCTGGGACACTGCCTCGCCACCGCGGTCGCGGTAAAATGCGGCAGGACCATGGTGGTTGCGTACCATTCTGTAAAATGGGCATACATTTTTGTACAGAGCTCCATTTGGGCTCCACAATATATCGTTGGAATGCTATTTCAAAGGCCTACAACTTTCATGCTTTGAGGTTTTCTAGATTCCTTACACAATTTCACTAAACCTAACTAGAAGACATACCTTCGACAAATTTAGTCGTTTTTTGTCAAATCTTATGCACCTCACTTCCCATCATGGTTTTGAAATGGCTATTTTCACTATAATCATCCCGATGGGACTTCACATGTTCAAAATATATCCTTACTACCCCTTTAATTCTTTCATACCTAAGCCAAATTTTACGGGGTGTTGCATCTCCCCACTTCTTATCAGGCATACTTGGGTATATTCTCTTCAATTGTTAAGCCTAGAAGTTTTCAGGAAGCTTCTAAGGATCCTAGATGGATAGAAGCCAAGCTTTGCAGGCTAACAAACCTTGGGCGCTGGTCCCACTGCCTTATGGAAAAACAGTTATAGGTTGTAAATAAGTTTACAAGGTCAAGCTCAAGGCCAATGGTGATGTAGAGAGATTCAAGGAAAGGTTGGTAGCCAAAGGGTACAATCAGAGAGAAGAAATTGACTACAATGAGACATCCTCACCTGTAGTGAAAATCACCACTGTGAGGACAGTCTTTTCTTTGGTAGCTATGCATAATTGGCCAGTCCAACAATTAGATGTCTACAATGCATTCTCAAGGAGACGTACAGTATGAGGTCTATATGCATTTACCACAAGGTTTTACAACTCAGGGATAGTCTGGATTGGTTTGCCGACTTGTAAAATCTCTATATGGTCTAAAACAGGCAAGCAGACAATGGAACTTAAAGTTGACAGAGGCATTGGTGCAGGCTGAATTCAAGCAAAGTTGTTTGGATCATTCATTATTCATCAAGAAGAAAGGAGAAGCCATACTGATAATACTGATATATGTTGATGACATGTTAGTTACAGGAAACAATTTGAAGCTGATTGAAGCTACCAAAGCCTTCTTGCAGCAGGCATTTAAAATCAAGGATTTGGTAGAGTTGAAGTTTTTCCTTGGCATGGAGTTGAACAGATCCAACAAGGGTACTTTGATCAATTAGAGAAAGTATGTATTGGAAATTATTTCAGACATGGGACTAAGTGGAGCAAAACCAACCTGGACACCATTAGAGACAAATGTCAAACTAACAGTTCCAGAATTGGACAAGCTGATAGGCACAACAAAAGATCAAATATTGGAGGGCATAGGCCAATATCTAAAGCTTATTGGAAAATTGTTGTACTTGATCATGTCCAGGCTTGATATTGCATTCTCAGTTCAAACCCTAAGTCAATTTATGCAGCAACCAAAGAAATCTCATTGGGATACAGCTATAAGAGTAGTGAAGTATATTAAAAGGGAACCAGGATTGGAAATCCTACTGAGCAATCAAAGTTCAAGTAAAATCAATGTGCTATGTGATGCCGATTGGGCCGCATGCCCTAACACTAGGAAGTTAGTATCAGGTTACTTGATCAAGCTTGGAGAATCACCAGTTTCATGGAAATCAAAGAAGCAAAACACAGTTTCAAAAAGTTCAGCAGAAGCTGAATATAGAAGCATGGCAAGTGCAGTTTCAGAAGTGGTCTGGCTAACAACATTACTGAGAGAACTGGGAACATAAGTGGAGCTACTAGTATGTGTGCACAGTGACAGTAGAGTTGCAATGCAAATAGCAGCAAATCCAGTGTTTCAAGAAAGAACGAAGCATATAGATATCAACTGTCATTTCATTAGATAGAAGAAACAGGAGGGACTGGTGAAAACTCAATATATTCCTTCAAGAGAGCAGCTAGCAGATGTTCTAACGAAGGGATTAGGAAGACCACATGAGTATCTAGTTGGAAAGCTGGGAGTGCTTAATGTCTTTGCACCTACCAGCTTGAAGGGGAGTGATGAAATATGAATTACATGAATTGTACATATTAGTTGATAGCAACAAAGTAGGAGTACAATATTTGTTATTACATTTAGTTAAATAGGGTATGTATTTGTACACATGTGAATTGATGAGTTAGTTGGGAAGTGATGTGTATATAGGTGGTTGGTTAGGCAATGTAACAGTAGCCTTTGTTAACTTCATAAATGCAGAGAAAACCTCTCTCTTCCTCTATTCCCTCATCTTTGTCTAACTGATGCGCTTCAGTCAATTCACGCAAATCTTCATGTGAGATATAACATTTTTCTCTTTGCGTTGGCACTTCATAAATTTCTTTGCATGGACTAAAATATGCGTAATGGTTATGATTTCAGTTCAGTCACTCTGATATTGATTGGTACAATAGTACATATAGTTGTACTTTATTTAGTATCATAGCATTGCATTATTTTGGGGTCTTAAAAATATTTTTAGTTGTGGATTTACTAACTTATTTTCGTTTAGACAATATTGAAGTTTATAGAATAAAAAAGAATAACAAATCCTTATAAAATGGAAATAAATACTATCTATTTTTTAACTTTAGAAATATTTTAGAACTTGAATTAAGATACTCAAATCTTCATATTGATAGATAACATCTTTCACAATAAGATCCAAGGTAACGAATTATAAATACATGGCTAACATCTTATTATCTTAAATTTTTCTTTCCAATATGAATATTAATATTATGTTTTATAAGATAACTACACTACAGACAAAAGATAGAAACAAAGAAAGAAATGTAATATTAATACCGTATTGGTCAAAATCTGACTGCTGCGTTCAAGCGGACCAACATCTCGTCTAAGCAACAAGGCAGTGAAAAACGACATGGTCTATTCCATATCTTCCTTCACGATATCCGTCGAATTAGAAGAAGCAACATTTACGGGACTACCAAGACATGCATAGTGTGAAAGAGCGTCAGGCCAAGTACATAGCAAAGGTCCCGTGACTATATATTGTAGAATCTAAAACTTTTGATCGGGGAGGCAGATTTGGACCTCTCTCTCTCCATCTTTCTCTCCTCTGTAATCTTCATAAGTGAAAATAAGAACGAAGTAATCTCTAAGAAAATATGTAAAATATTCTCCTCCATAGATTATGAGAGCGGCAATGGAACGTTTCAATAAAATTTGTTATCTCTATCTCTTCTTATTTCAATTAGTTTATTAATTTGAATTTATTATGTTTGACTAAGATTTATCCCTTCACTCTCTTTAATTGATTTATTCACAAAGGTTCCAATATCTTTTGAGTCAAACAAATACTATATTTTATAAAATTTGGCTTAGGCCATGAGTTTTATTGAGCGCTTTTGGGAACTTCCTGCCATTTGCTTCATACAAATTTGCTAACGTTAGAGGCCTCTTTTTCGAAGAAATATAAATCTATTCCAGCTTGAGGTAACTTTTTTCTGCTAAACATGTTGTAGTAGCGGTCCCTTTCAATTTTCTGAGTTAATTCTCTGCTCTAATAGTCCTTTCATTTGTAGGTGTGTTCGATGCATTGCAGAAATATTATAAAAGATATTTGTCTTGGGTATGCGAAACAACACATGAGCCAATGGATGTTGATAACTAAAATGTGCGGACAACCAGTTCATCTAGTGCTATCCCTTTGAGTGAATCCAGCCTCACACATGCTATACAAGAGACACCATCAAACACACATGAGATTGGCAGCAGTAGCGTCCATTGAGGATGTGCGTCCGTCCGGCATCCTCAAAGAAGCTGCGAAGTTCATCTCGAAGTTATTTCTAGTTCTAGCTGTCAAGAGCACAAAGGATTTCTACAATATAGTGCCCGAACAAGATGAGACCTCAGGTGAAGTCTTTATCCAACTGGATGTGATTGTAGACGATGAGCTACTGCTCCAATTGAAGATCTTTACGATACAACATCGCAACCTTTATGTCCTTCCAAGAAAGACGAAGGAAGTTAAAGCACCCGTCTCCCAAGTCAACCATGGTGTCCTAAGAATAGTTTTCCTTGGGACAAGGATCTTTATAACCAACTTAGCATTTCATAAGTGGGTTAAGAATTGTTCCATTATAAGATTGGATGGTACTCTAGGTCCATCACTTGATTTATTATCCAAATTGGCTAAGTTGCATTCGAAGTGAAGTTCTAAGAGTAGATTCAAATAGATTCTCTCAAACAATTGAAGGTTTGAAATAATTGGTGTACATTTGGTATATGAACTGCATATTGCCATCTGTTATAGTGCCCATGGGCAATCTACTCTCCTCCTTCCTACCTTTTTGAATGAAAGATTACGTTGCTTGTTTCTGTGTCTTTTGACTACTACACTGTTACTAGCTATTATACGCTCAACATCATAATGTTGATATGTCAAAGTTTGTCATAACATGTATGCCTCAAAATTTAATTGCAGCAATTTCATAGGCCTCTGCAGCTTCTTCTTAGGTACCTACAGAATTGATCCAAGAGTTTAACTTTTATAGTGTAAAAGGAACTGTCAGATCACCTAAATGACACTAGAAACAACCGTTCTTAAAAAGTGAGATTAGTAACTTGAAAATAAGGTAGGTAACAAGTCACAATAGTATAAAGTACATGATCGTATAAAAAGAAATTTGTGTCGTGTATAAGTTAAATCCTTGATCCGATGAGATTGAAGCGCAGATCCACTAAAAAGTCAGCCAAGTATACGCATTAGCAGTTCTCATACAGGGGAAAGTGTATAACAAGACAAAGATAAGAGAGGAAAAACAGCAGAACTAGAAAGAACCATATTTAGACTTAGATTAGACAGTACAAAATGAATGGTTCCCATTATAAAAGACAGCCTCATGAGTAAAAGCCAGCCTTGCTGACATAAAGTTCTCTACATGCTCTTGTTGGCTCGTGATCAGCTTTACTACAAAAATTAAGACTTGACATTTTTTACTAACAGAAAAGATTTTAAAAAAATTATGCCTTTATAATACTGAACAATCCTTATTAAGAGTTTAAGTTGAATCTAAGTGCACGCTATACAAAATAAAATTACATTATCTCGGATGAGGAAAGGAATCACATAGCAAGTTAGTAGTCAAATTCACTCACTAATGTCCCCGAATAAAGGTCCTTGTTCCCAGCCACTCAGCCGATCCAAGCTTTCCATCTTTCGTACTGATGGTGTCTCCTAAAGAGAAGATCAAACAAGGGCGATTTCCAATTTCAGTAGCAACAGAACTTCATTTCCAATACTAAAGTTGCCTACTGAATTGTAGTGAGTATCAAACCTTGTCACCCGTTGATACATTGAAGCTCCTCTTGAAAAATTACTACTCTTCCTGCAAAAATTTGGACAAATCAAATGAATACGAGTACTAATTAAGTACGGAATTGAAGCAGCAACAAGCCTACCTTCTTAATTGAGCTACATATTCTTGTTGTTGTAAGATATATGGATTTATATCTAGATATATGGACTTATATCTACACACATATGAACAATATATGGATAATTATATGTTATGTGCTATCTTTTGGTTTGGCCTAATTATGTGGTCTTATGGACATTATGTTAAGGGGGCCAATGTATTGTCATACTAAAGTGTAGGACTAATGTGTAGATACCCAAAAGGGTAACCTTAGTTTATGATGGGCTAACTAAGGTTACATAAGTAACTATGGTTACTTGCTTGTGACTCTTGAGTTATGTAACTCTTGCAAGACATAACTCAAGACATAACTCTTGTCTTGTAACTCTTGTCTCTTGGGTTATGTAACTCCTAGAGTTATAAAGTGGGGGGTTATGGTTCCCATTCTAGTGCAAGACAAGTTCTTCTTCCTCCCATTGAATCAAGAACTCAAACAATCCATTGTCTTGCAAATAGGGTGGAAAACCATAAGCCAAATTTTGATAATTGTCATAACACTATTATTGTGAACCTTTTCATATATTGTTGAGTATTGTGGATACATTCTTGTGGGGACAAATATACTTCAAGAAACTTGAAGGAAGGCTAAAGGAGTTCACAACAAAGGACAATCATCAAAAGGAGGCTCAACATTTCCACATATGGATTCAGGTTAGCTTCCGCTCATGTAGTTTATATATCCGAATTATTCAATATGAAGGTTGTTGTCTTTAGTAGGAATCATAATCCTATCAATTGGTATCAGAGCCACCCTTCATTTTGGATAATTTGGATGTTCATAAGGTTCATGTTATATTAGGATTCATGTTAAAGTATAATTAGAATTTTGTTTATGAAATTCTACCATGAAATAGCATGATAGCATGATCTTATGAATGTTATGATTTGATTCAGTTTGATGTTTTTATATCATGTTAACACGTTGTATATAGCATGATTTAGTTGGTAAATAACATGTTTTCATGTTTAAAGATTCATGTTAAAAATCATGTTATAATTCAGAAAAAGTATACACTGTACAATCGCTTGTATACACTCCAGTGAGATGAAATGTTTTTTAAAGTATACCTGACAATCGATTGTCTGGATTTGACAATCGATTGTCTGGTCCAGTAACTTAGAAAAAATTTTTCCTTGTCACATCCAGTGACTTAAAATTTTTCCAGAAAAAACCAAACAATCGATTGTCTGTTTTGACAATCGATTGTCTGGTCCAGTAACTTAGAAAAATTTTTCCTTGTCACATCCAGTGACTTAAAATTTTTTCAGAAAAAACCAAACAATCGATTGTCTGTGTTGACAATCGATTGTCTGGTCCAGTAAAGTTCAAGAAAAACGTTTCAACTCTCTTAAGTTTCAATGAATGTTAATTGTTTTATAGTCCATCAATTCTTATATATTATAGAATTGTCCAATTCAGTAAACAACAATTAATATTCAGGTGTTACACATCCAATCATGTAACACATTAAGTTGAGATTCATAAAATGGCTTAAGGAACTAAAGTTTATAGCATCTAATATTTTAGTTATTCAATTGAAGCACTATGTTGCCAAAGTAACCTCTATTGTGTAGATTGATTAATTTTAAAATATAAGATGACTGTGGATGTTAGTCTTCCATGCGTTTAACATCGGCCCAAAGGAAGGTGTTATTTGGCAGGAATTCGAACATTCTTGTGGTGGTAAATATGAGACGATTATTTGGTTTTCCATGTGAATATTAAATCGGCCCAAAGGAAGGTTTAATATTTGACAGGAGTTTATTGTCTATGTTTGATCACTACACCAAGAGTACCACTTACAAGTTGATTTTCTGTCCAAAGACTAAAATCAATGTTGTGCTAGGTATCTTGTAATGGGAAATGCCTAACTTTGAATCTATAAAGTTAAAGTTCAAGTTTTGTAAGCATGTATTTAGTAATCCTTTGTTCAATTTTCAGTAAACTCTTCTGCTTCTACGATCTCTGCCAATATCAATAGCATCCCTGTGCTTAACGGCACAAACTTTAAGGAATGGAAAGAGAATGTAATGATCGTTCTCGGTTGCATGGATCTTGACTTAGCACTTCGGACCGAGCAACCAACTCCTCTTGAGGATACATCCTCTCCTAATGAAAAGAGAGCGATGGAGAAGAGGGAACGCTCGAATCGCATGAGTCTAATGATCATGAAGCGTGCAATTCCAGAATCATTCAGGGGCACTATGAATGATGAACCTAATGCCAAAGTTTTCCTTGAAAACCTCGAACAGCGTTTTATGCAAAACGAAAAGGCGGAAACAAGTGCACTATTGAGTAAACTTGTTTCTATGAGGTATAAGGGCAAGGAAAATATTAGGGAGTACATTTTGGAAATGTCTCATCTTGCTTCGAAACTTAAGTTACTCAAGCTAGTATTACCTGAGGAACTGCTTGTGTACTTTGTTTTGATATCTCTTCCGGCACACTTTAATCAGTTTAAGGTCAGTTATAACTGCCTGAAGGAGAAATGGACTCTTAATGAGCTCATTTCACATTGCGTGCAAGAAGAGGAAAGGATTAAGCAAGATAAGGCAGAAAGTGCTCATTTGGCATCTTCTTCTAAGGCATCCTCTTCAAGGGATTCTAAGAAGAGGAAAAATAAGGAAGTTGCGGTTGTAAAGCCCAAGATTAAGCAACATAAGGAACCTAAGGTTGAAATTACTGAATTAGGTTGCTTTCTCTGTAATGGGACTGATCATGTAAAGAGAGATTGTACCAAGTACCATGCCTGGCGTGCGAAAAAAGGTACATTTGTGTCTCTTGTTTGTTCTGGGGTTAATTTAATTTCGGTACCTAAGGATACTTGGTAGGTAGATTCTGCTGCTACTACTCAGTTGAAGCTATTGGCAAATTTAGGCTGTTGTTTAAGACCAGTTTTCATTTAGATTTGAATGAGACTTTTGTTGTACCGTCTTTTAGACGGAATTTAATTTCAGTTCCTCAATTGCACATATCCGGTTATAAATGTACATTTGGGGACAATAAAGTTAGTCTCTTTCGGAATTCAAATCTTATTGGTACTGGTGTTTTATCAACATTTGATAGCTTATATTTGGTTGATACAATAACTTCAAATAAAGAAACTTTGCATACAAGTTTAATGGTACCAAAAGTTAACTAATGAGAATTCTATTTCACTCTGGCATAAACGTTTGGGTCATATATCCATTCAAAGAATTCAAAAACTCGTGTCAGAAGGAATTCTTGATTCTCTTGATACCTCAAATTCGGAAATTTGTGTTGAGTGTATCAAGGGAAAACAAACAAACAAGACTAGATTAGGTGCTAAGAGAGCTTCGGACGTCTTAGAATTGATACATACGGATATTTGTGGGCCATTTCCTACTCCTTGTCGGAATGGTCAACAATACTTTATCACATTCATAGACGATTACTCTCGTTATGGGTACCTATATCTTATTCATGAAAAGTCCCAATCCATATTAAAAACCGCAGCTTATATTCTTAATAGAGTTCCAACTGCAGCTACAATAAAAACCCCATAAGAACTTTGGACTGGGCATAAACCCGGTATTCGGCATTTTCACATTTGGGGTTGTCCAGCTGAGGCAAGGCCTTATAGGCTGAATGAAAAGAAACTGGACGCTAAGACGGTTAGTAGCTATTTTGTTGGATACTCTGAAAATCCAGGGGTTTTAAGTTTTATGATCCCACATCACGAACTATTTTTGAGATAGGTAATGCTAGGTTCTTTGAGGATATTGAGTTTGGAGGGTGGGGAGATAAATAAAGTTGTTAGAGATTTTGTCTTTGAGGAAGAACATGTGTCTTTCCCTCAAGTTGTTGATGCAACTCCGGTTCAAGACAATCTCGAAAATCTCCCCCATCAGGACCCTGTTATAACTAATGAAAATCAAACTCAACAACCTCAAGAAACTGAAATGCCATTAAGGAGATCCACTAGAGAGAGGAGAAATGCAATTTCGGATGATTATTATGTATTTCTCCAAGAACAAGAAAGTGATATTGGACTTGAGGAAGATGATCCAATCAACTTCCGTCAAGTTATTAAGTGTTCTAACTCTCAAAAGTGGATTGATGCCATGAATGATGAGATGAAGTCTATGAGCGATAATGACGTTTGGGAGCTTGTTACGTTGCCCGAAGGTACGAAACCTATTGGTTGTAAATGGATTTTTAAAACCAAAAGGGATTCAAGGGGAATTGTTATTAAGTACAAAGCTCGTCTTGTCGCAAAAGGCTACACTCAGAAAGAAGGCATTGATTATAAAGAGACTTTCTCTCCAGTTTCATCGAAAGACTCTTTCAGGGCTATAATGGCATTAGTAGCACATTTTGATCTTGAGCTTCATCAAATGGATGTTAAGACTGCTTTTCTCAATGGTGACATTGAGGAAACAATTTATATGGTGCAACCTGAAAACTTTGTTTCGGATGAATCAGAGAAGAAGGTTTGCAAATTAAAGAAATCCATCTATGGGCTCAAGCAAGCTTCTCGTCAATGGTATTATAAGTTCCATGCAGTCATTACATTTTTTGGTTTTGAATCGAATATTGCTGATGACTGTATATACCATGAGTTCAGTGGGAGTAAGTATATTTTTCTGGTTTTATATGTCGATGACATACTGCTTGCCTGTAACGATATAGCATTATCACTTGAAACAAAGAAATTTCTTTCAAAGAAATTTGAAATGAAAGATCTTGGTGAAGCTTCTTTTGTATTAGGAATTCAGATTCTAAGAGATCGCTCAAAAGGCGTTCTCGGTCTGTAACAAAAGGGCTATATCGATAAGGTTCTGAAAAGATTTGGCATGCAGGATTGTAAACCAGGCAACACCCCTGTTACTAAGGGAGACAAGTTTAGTCTCAAACAGTGCCCAAATTATAATTATGAAATTTCGGAAATGCAGAAGACGCCTTATGCTTCGGCGGTAGGTAGTCTGATGTATGCTCAGGTATGTACACGACCTGATATAGCATACATTGTTGGGATGTTAGGCAGATATCTAAGCAATCCGGGTATGGACCATTGGTAGGCAGCCAAAAGGGTCATGAGGAACATACATAGAACAAAGGATTACATGCTTACATATCGGAGTTCGGACCAGTTTGAGATCATCAGGTATATCGACTCCGATTTTGCCATTTATGCTAATAACATATGTAACCATGGTTGCATATGTTAATAACAACAGTATTTTGACGAAAGCGAAACATAAGGACGTCAAATTTCGGGTTGTTAAAGAAAGAGTACAAAATGGACAATTGTGCATTAAGTACATAAGTACAAACTCCATGCTTGCGGATCCGCTCACTAAGGAATTGACACCAAAAGTATTTCATGAGCATATTGCTTGTATGGGTGTCAAATCAGATAAGGATTATGTATTTTAGTGGGAGTTTGTATTGCACATTTATGTATTGTTCATTATATTCAGAAATTCAGTAATTCAGTTATATCTGCGCAGATATTCAGTTTTAAAGTTTTTTGTACTCTTACAGTTTATGATCTCAATAAAGAGAACCAGTTGGAAATAGACATTCTATTGACCACACTTTATGTTATTTCCATGCTACATACCTACACTTGATCCATGTCGTTGGTTATATTGATATACGTGATCTATGATTGGTTCTAGTTACGAATGAGTAACGACGAGCTCTTAGGTCCTATGTTGGTATGATTGATGGACCGGATTGTTCATGACAATTTTATTGTGATAGCAATTTTGTGCACCTAAGGTTTGTAACATATAATATTAAGGATTGTACATATGTTTGTATATCTCGTCCAAGTGGGAGATTGTAAGATATATGGATTTATATCTAGATATATGGACTTATATCTACACACATATGAACAATATATGGATAATTATATGTTATGTGCTATCTTTTGGTTTGGCCTAATTATGCGGTCTTATGGACATTATGTTAAGGGGGCCAATGTATTGTCATACTAAAGTGTAGGACTAATGTGTAGATACCCAAAAGGGTAACCTTAGTTTATGATGGGCTAACTAAGGTTACATAAGTAACTATGGTTACTTGCTTGTGACTCTTGAGTTATGTAACTCTTGCAAGACATAACTCAAGACATAACTCTTGTCTTGTAACTCTTGTCTCTTGGGTTATGTAACTCCTAGAGTTATAAAGTGGGGGGTTATGGTTCCCATTCTAGTGCAAAACAAGTTCTTCTTCCTCCCATTGAATCAAGAACTCAAACAATCCATTGTCTTGCAAATAGGGTGGAAAACCATAAGCCAAATTTTGATAATTGTCATAACACTATTATTGTGAACCTTTTCATATATTGTTGAGTATTGTGGATACATTCTTGTGGGGACAAATATACTTCAAGAAACTTGAAGGAAGGCTAAAGGAGTTCACAACAAAGGACAATCATCAAAAGGAGGCTCAACATTTCCACATATGGATTCAGGTTAGCTTCCGCTCATGTAGTTTATATATCCGAATTATTCAATATGAAGGTTATTGTCTTTAGTAGGAATCATAATCCTATCAATTGTGTCATGTTTTTCATTTTCCTACTGCGTTAGAGGTTTTAAAAAATTATATGACAACATAAACAAACAAAATACAGTTGATAAATAATCTTTATATACTCATACCGGGAAATTTATATGTGTTGAGATTCCCTAGTACTTCAGTGCTGCCAAATCATATGATCTTGCAGCTTTTTCTTCCACGTCATACCCACCTAGATTTATGATATTTATGATCATCTGGTTAATAACAAGATAGATATATACAGTCACGGCTCAATTATTTCACAGAATATAACAGAAAGTTAAATCAAGATTTACCAAGATAGACTGAAAAAACCGACATGCATCCCCAACAATAATCATGAAGGAGGAGAAAAGAGAAGCAAGTTTGTACCAGTCCAGAGAAACAACTCACTAGAAGCTGTAAAAAGCAAATCTATTAAAAAAAACATGTTTAACACAACATTCCATTCCTTTCCTGCTCCGCCCTTCTTTCTTACAACTGTTGTCCAATAGATGAGCTTCAGATCTACCAGTCCATCTATGCCTAATTCAAAAGAAATATAACTAACAAGATCATGGTGTCTACCTTTTATTATGAAAAAACATATAACCACTTAAGTATTACGGAATAAAGGTCATCGAAGTTAAAGAAAACAGAATAGGATAAAGCGGAAGATCTAACCTAGTGACGCCTCCATACTGTGAGGTTCTTTGCCAAAAGTATCAATGGATTTCCTATGAACAGTTTGCTTTTGATGATCCACCTTCTCAAGCCCTCTTTTCTTTGTTTCCATTGCAATACTATCCGCGACATTTGGAGAGATTTACTGCGTTCCACTGACACAACTTGATTGAGAACCAGGGTCATTGATAAGCTAAGTGACATAAATCTCCGCATGCTATTGCACCACTAGACCCAGATTCTCCACTATTACCAGCCATGCAGCCTATCATATTCTGCTCTAATACATGCCCTTTTAGATTTTGATAGTTTCTTGACACCCAGTTATTAATTCCAGACGTTTCATCAACTGGCATTGTTGACCTGAGGATTGCACTCTGTTTTCCCCTGATCAGTAGAGTGATATGCTGAGAAATCAGGGTAGTGTTGTTTTTGTTGTTGCTGCCTAGAGGTTTCTTGAACAAGGTTCGTGAAATCTTGGCTGTTGGTGGTCTCATTTTCTTGGAGTTGGTTAATAATTTTTTTGGTAAGGTAAAATATTATTAAATAAAAAAGGTACCAAGATGGTACAAATAAAATAGGCCAGCAACTAACACAAAACTGATCTCCTACATATCACTTAACTCCAATAAAAGATTCATATACTATTCCAAATTTCCATAACACTTCTTTTGCACCAGAAATACAGATTTATCAAACATATCATTTTTAATCCTGGAAATATGTTGTCTTCTTCCTTCAAAGCAGACCCTACGTCTCTCCAACAATATTGTCCATAAAACACTTAGAGGAAATTGTTCTCTACACAGCCAATTGACTCTGCCATCTTTTGAAGTTTCCATCCAGTAAGCTTTTCACATTTGAGGGCATTGCCCATCTGACTCCATACATATTTAGAAAGAGCTCCCAGCATTGTTTTGCTACTTTGCGATGAATAAAGGGATGATTAACAGTTTCTAAAACTTCTTCGCGCATATAGCATCTTTTAATCAGAGTAGTACCTCTTTTTTGCAGATTTTCCTGAGTTACAAGCTTTCTTGCCGCCCCCCACCCAAAACAAGCTACTTACAGGTGCTTTAGATTGCCAAATTGCTTTCCATGGCCAATCTGATTCATGCATCCTCTGTTGCTTTTCCAATACAGTGTAGCATCAGTTGACAGTGAATTTTCCATCACCACATGCTGCCCAGATAAATAAATCTCTAATTCTGTCCAGCAACTGCAGCAATTGAGCATATTCATCTATTTCCAAGTCATTTGAGGCCTCTCCTAAACATCAGTTACCAGCCATTGTTTGAATACAAATCTGCTATATCCTATTTTTATTTGTGGAGCAATTATATAACACGAGCAGTTTTGACCTGAAGCCCTAATTTCCCTATCCATAAATCATACCAGAAGAAAATATTATTGTCATTTCCCAATTTCAGCTTAACAAGCTGACTATATTCACCCTTTAGATTGCTAATGGTACTCCGAACTCCTCCCATAGAAGAAGACTGAATTGCCCAAGGAGCCTAATAATCCTTCCTTCCATATTTGACTTCTACAAGCTGCTTCCATAGTCCGTTGCTGCGATCATTAAACCTCCAAACCCTTTCTTGTTGTTAATTACAGTAAATCTTGTTGTCTAAGCTATGAACCATACCTCATCCGTTACAACCTTCATAGTGATGGGTCCCCATTGCTGCATCACCAAAGAAGTCCTCCAGTTTAGGTGTTAAAACTTACCATACCTTCAAACTAAATCCACCAGGATATTCATAAAATAAGCAAGAATCCCAAAGCATAAATCAGAAAAAAGACCCCATTTAAAGACAGGACAAGTTTTGAGCTGAAAATAACCTTTTTGTTGTTCTGACCTGTTGAATGCTTTCATAATGCATAATGAACCATCAGACTTGAGAGGCATCACAGAAAATGAAGAGAAAAAGGCTGCGTCGTCACCTTCAGCCTGCATCATCACCTTCAATATGCTTTCATAATGCATAATGAACCATCAGACTTGAGAGGCATCACAGAAAATGACGAGGAAAAGGCTGCATCGTCACCTTCAGTCTGCATCATCACCTTCAATATTATAGTACATGCCTGGATAGTTGAGATGAGTTGGACAAAATCTAATGCGGACTGAAGTTGGAACATTGCTTGAGCCAGGTTGAGTGTGAATGGTGATGAGGAGGAGGACCCTCTAAGCTGTTTATGTGAGGGGAGAATGAATAACCAAGCCAGTGGTTGTTGCTGTTAGTATTGCCGCTATTGTCATCATTACTCACAAGACTTCATTTTCGTTGCTATGGGATTGAAAAAATCCTGACACTTATAAAGTGATTCAGAGCAAGTTTCAGTTGGAGCAAGGCGGCAAGTCAATCATTGGGAGAAAATGATTCAGAAACATCTGGTCACGTCATAGAATAGTCAATATAGCGTGCTAGGCATCTACCTCTTCCTTATTGGCGACTCGTGAACATAGAGAATAGGAATAATGCCACAATCAAAAGAAAGATAGTCTTTCAACACCTTATCTTGAAATAAAATGCATCCATTGGTCAAATTCACTGCATAACTGTCTCCTAAAGCAAAAAGTCATCTTAACATGACTCACTTTACGACCCGAATAAAGTTGTAATAACTGATTTACACCTTTCAAGAATTTTTGCTGATAGTAAGGGCAACATGTATGGTTGCGAGGGTTAATCTCAAACATGTCAAGGCATCTGAATTGTAATGTAGGCATAGAGGCAAAGAGATATTTCCACCTTCTTGATAAAATGCCCGTCCTAGCAGCATCTATTGCTGTCAAATGTGCAAGAATGGAAGACAAAACATCATCTGGTAGCTGGCTGAAGTAATCCTCCTTTGCATCATGAACCTAATTGCATTACAGGTGGAAACACCGATTTTTAAAGAGAAAATTTATAAAAAGTTACGTTATCCTAAAAAAAAAAAACCTACAAAAAAGATGCCTTTCCCACGCTTATGAGGATAAAAATTACTACTAGTATATTTGTTTATTGGGCCCAAATTATGTAGCAAAATGTGGACTCGTGCATAAATAACATGCTTTTGGCTCCTCAATTAGAATCTCCACTCTTGAATTTTTTGCCAAATTTGGGTTTTGTTTTTGTTTTCTGAATTAGCTTAAAAATGAGGAGGATAATCTAATTCAGTACCCCGAAAAAATAAAAATAAACTGACGTTGTCAATTTATCTTAATCACTTTTAAAAAAAGAAAAGGAGTGTTGTAGTAACATTAAAGTTATCTCTTAGGTCGAAACTTGCAAAAGGGTAAAGTTGTCTCCTCGGTGGAGGCTTGCAAAAGGATAAATTGTTTATATCACATTTCTTGAAATGCCGTCCTTCTCCATATACTGTGTGAATGTTGTTGTATACCGGACTGTTCTCTCACATTCAAAAAAAACTCCATGACTAACTAGATTCAAAGATTTTTTTCCCCCGGAGATTACCATGACTCTGTTCAATAATTTGCCAATTTATTTTCATAAGACACCATAAAAATAAAAAATAAAACAGATTTTGCACATATCTCTGCTAAAGCTTTCTCTTTTTCTACGTGATCAGGTACCAAATACTTTTTGATTAATCGACCTGCTCTTGACCAGAGTAGAACTTCACTTCTCGGTCTTTTACCCAAAACCCGAAATAATTCATCCAAAGAGCGATTCCACCCAATGAAAGCAACGGCAAAATTTTTCGTCCTAACAAAAGGAAAAGGGAATAAAAATTTTGCAATAAAACACAAAAGGAACGAGCTTTCATATCACAATTTAATTAGTTAAAAGGAAGAGAATGTTTACCCGGGAAATCTCTATCAGCAAGCGCCATATCTATAGAATATTTACGTATAATTCTGCCGAGATTTTTTTTTTTTGACCAAAAAGGAAATATATATATTAGTAATTAAGGAGCATTTAGTATATTGTTTGTATATTTGGTATCTCCAAAGACAATTTGATTACCTAGCCTTACTAAGTATTACAAGCATCATAAGATAGAAATTTAACAAAAATATAGTGTTCCAATAGTTACTTTTCTACAAAACATTTCACCTAAGGCGGAGCTTCAACAAAAGTCTTGTGGTTTTCAATTGATTCTTAGCCTTTTTTGTCATGTGATGCGATGCATTATTCTGTTGCCTGAATGTGTGCCGGAGGATTATCCAGTTCTACTAATGCATTAACCACCTGTATTCATTAACAATATCATCATATAACTTATTGCCCTATAGGATTGATTGGGATAGCCTCTATAGAATCTATCTCTTTACAAGCAGATATAATCTTCATTTCTTAGCCATTTTGAGCCCCTTTGGTAGAGCATTTAACTCCTTCTAGTGATCCACCTACATATGATGGTTTACCAAATCCCACAATTAAGTGCCCTTTGGCATCCCTGAAAATACCTCCCAATCCATATTTTTGTGTAACACTGTCAAAACTAGTATCAACATTAAGTTTAGTTCATTCTTTTGGTGGTTTATGCCATGCAAATTTTATGTAGATTTTGGGAGGAGTATACATGTTTTTTCAGTGAGGTGTTTGTATTCAATAGCCCTTTGAATAATAAAATCACCATTGATTGGAAAACTCATATTATTTTGATTTTTATTGTTTCTTTTTATCCAAGCGTACTATGTAATAAAAGGAAAAAAAGAGGTCCCAATTTATAAAATCATTCTTAATTGTAAAAGACTTAATTTGGTGTAGTCAGTGGTCACCTGATACTTTGTAGTAATGATGCCACCTAATATTAGTAAAGGGTTTAATTACCTTGAAGCTAAAGGAAACATGGAATATAGATTGTTCTTCGTTATTTCTGCATACCGAACACGTAGGATCGACGTTTAAGCTAATTCTTACCAGATATTGTCTATAGAGAATCCTATTATGTAGGCATTTCCACAAAAGTAATTTTATTTTGTTGGGATATTTAAGGTTCTAAAACCACTGGAAATCTAGCAGGTTATTTTTTGGAGACTTTAATAAGTTAAAGCAAGATTTGGTTGTGAAAAACTCTTTAGTAGTTAGTGACCATATAGGAATGTCACTTCTAGGGCGCTTTAGCCGAATTCTAACCTTACTAATAATTTTCTTAATATTGTTCGGAATAACAAGGAAATTTTTTATCAAACTCCTAATTTTCCCCATTGAATAAGTCGTTTAGTTATAAGGATTGCTCTCTTTTTTGGAGGAGTCCTTCCACTGTTTCTCTAAAACTTCCTGCACTTGGGATCCAATTGACTTCCCATAAGTTCATGTTAGAGAGGATGTGGAAGGACCAAGTATTGCTTTAGAGCATGACTTCCAACCTTTTTTAATACTTTTCCAAATGAAGGATTTTTCATTTTTAGCATTACTAGAAGCATAGGAAGAGATTAATAGAGTAGCCCAAGAAGAGATAGGATTGGTGAGCATTCTCCAAACCATATTAGCTAATGTGCTTAAATTCTTTGAATTAGCACAATGGATACCAAGACTGCCATTTGATTTTGATTATCAAATGGTAGAAAACTTATAAGGTGAATTTTTTTCTTCTCATTTGTAGACCCCCAGATGAAATATCTTTGCACATTGTCAATTTTATTAAGGATCTTTTTTCGCAGTAAATTATATTGCACATAGTGGTTTGGTATTAAATTTAAATAAGAATGTGAGGGTGTTGTTCTTTCAGCTATATTTATGAATTTTATTTTCCAAGAAGCTAGTTTGGATCTTATTTTATCAACAATGAATAGCTCCTTGGCCTAGAAAAATGATTTAAGATAGAAAAACATTGGTAGGTACCAAATGACTCACTCTTTTTAATACCTAGTATGTGAGTAATTCAAACATAATTTTTGATTTGGTAAGGTTAATTTTTTGTCCTGAATTAGTACTAAAATAATCTAGTCCTCTCTTGATGGTATAACATGATATTTTATTAACTTTGGCCATCAAAGTGAGATCATCTGTGAAGAATAAGCGAGAAAAATTTGGACACTTCCTCCCCGTGGTTATTGGATCCAAATTCCTAATATTTTTTTGATGGTTTATATATCTTGAAAGCATTTTCAAGTAAAGGATAAAGATATAGGGAGAGATCGGATCCCTTTGCCTAATTTCCCTAGTTGGCTCAAAAGAGTTTGGGGGAAAATTTGAAGTACTGGAGGTTATGACGTACAAAAGACCACTCAAGTCGATCAAAAGCCTTCTCCAAATCATTTTTAAGGATCATTTGACCTTTTTTACTTTTAATTTTTTCAGGTTTGAAACTAGGTCTTAGATAATGACAGTATTATCCGAAGCTCTTCTATTTTTCATGAAGCTAGATTTAAAGGAACTAATTAGGTGATCTAGGAATGGTTTTAGCCTATTTAATAGAACCTTTGTGATTATTTTATAAATGGTGTTACAAAGTCCAATTGACTTAAAATTCCTAATGTTGTTTGCATTTGGAATTTTGGGTATTAGACGAAAATATGTATTGTTAATAATTTGTGACGACCCAAGGGGTTATCACCTATTTTCAATTGAATTTCCTGTCTTCGAGGCCTTGAAAACCTCATGCAGGGTTGCCTAAATTGTGTGCGCAGTCCGGAAGCGTAGCCGGAAAGCTTATATGTGAAATTCTGTAAAAATGCTAAATTTTGATATTAAAATGAATAGATTTGACATTGGTCAATAATTTAGGTAAACGGGCTTGGACCCGTGATTTGACGGTCCCGTAGGGTTCGTAGAAAATATGGGACTTTGGCGCATGCCTGGAATCGAATTTCGGGGTCTCAAGCCCGAGATATGAATTTTTAAGTGAAATTGCTTTCTAAAAATGTTTGAAGAGAATTGAAGTGAAATCTAATTGGAAAGTAATGGTATCGGGCCCGTATTTGGTTTTGGCACCCGGTGCAAATCTCATACATGTTTTGAATTACTCCTTTAAAGTTTGGTTAAAAAAGGACATCGTTTGATGCGATTCGGACCCTAATTGGGAAATTTATGCTTAAAAGGGAGTTTTGAGAAATTTCATTGATCTTGAGGTTAAATTCGATGTTCATGATGTTATATTGGTGATTTGATCATGCGACTATGTTCGTAAGATGTTTTTGAGATTGTGTTTGTATACTTGGATTAGAGTTTTGAGGGCCAGGGTGAGCTTCAAGTAGGTTACGGGATGCCTTATGCTCAGATGTTGCAAGTTCAGGAAATTGACAGGTCTCTGAACCCACTTGCACGACCCCCGAGAAATCGTGTGCGGCCGCAGTTGCCTTTGCACGGTCCATGGTGGGTGTTGTGCGGCCGTTGTCGGATCGGTGCGGTCCATACTGGGAAATGATCAGCAAGCCTTCAAAAAGCCTGTGCGACAGTGGTCCTTTTGGCGCGGTCTGCACAGGGAACTTCAGAGGGGTATGAATACACATGAATTTCAGTTATTTTAGACTTTTCAAAACCCCAAAGCATAAGAGGCGATTTTCCAAACAACTCTCTTTCTCCAAAATGATTGGTAATCGATTTCTAACTTATTTTCTTCACTCCTTAACATCTTTTAACATGATTTCAACTTCAGATCAAAGATTTTCATGAAAAAATTGGGTGTTTTGGGTAGAACCTAAGTTTTCAAAATTGGGGAGTTGTACCTCAATTAGAGGCATGACTTCAAAACAAATCATATATTTGGATTCGTGGGGGAATTGGTAATTTGGTTTTGGTCCGAACCTCGAGTTTCGACCATGTGGTCTCGGGGGCATTTTTGACATTTTGGGGTAAAACCTTGTAAAACTAATTTTCATGCATTGGGATTGATCCATTTAGCATTTGTTAATGTGATTAAGTAACTTATGACTAGATTCGACCAGATTGGTGGCAGAACCAAGGGGTAAAGCTATAATTAAGGCTAGAGTTGAATTCAAGGCATTGAGGTAAATGTTTGGTTTAACCTTAGTTTGAGGGAATATGCCTTTAGTCATATTTGCTACTTGCTAATTGTAGAGTATGATGTATAGGTTTGGTGACGAGTATCTATACATTAGTGTCTAGCATGACCGGGAGTCCTTATATTGCAAATATTTTGATTTTGTTGTAACTTCCATGCTTAATTGACGATTTCTATATATTGTAAAGAGCATGTGAAAGGAATTGTGAACTTTAAACTTCGAGGAGCATTGGCTCGAGTTGAAATACAGGTATTGAAGGTATATGAAATAATTAAATCCTTGGAGCATTGGCTCATGTGATAATGCGAACTATGAGATGAAAATGGAAGAAAGCAAAAGAGTTATTGGTTTATTTCCTTGCCCGGACGTTTTGTTGTTTTCTTGATATTCTCCCTTGCCGGGATCCGTATACTGGCACTGTTGAGTTCCCTTACCGGGATAGTATAAATTATGGTTAACCCCCTGTCGGGATTGTTGTCATGATCATTGTAAGCTGTATATTTAGATATTATATTAGATCGGGTTGCACATCGCAACAAATATTATATCGGATCGGGTTGCACGCTGCAATAGAAATTACAATAGATCGGGTTGCATGCCGCAATAGATATCACATATGGATCGGGTTGCACACCCTAACAGCTATATGTATATGGATCGGGTTGCATGCCACAACAGAGTTAATTGATAAGGGATCGGGTTGCGCATCGCAACAGTAGTGTTATTGAATTGTTGTAGATGATATACTGTTCTTTCATATATCATTTTGATATCTGGTAGGCTGATCCCTTATAACTGCTCATTATTTGTTTTCCTGCAATATATTACGTACATGCACAAGTTTCCGTTCTAGCCTCGTGACTGCTTTGTTGGGGTTAAACTAGGCACTTACCAGCACATGGGGTCGATTGTACTGATGCTATACTGTATGCTCTTTTGGGCAGATCCGGGTCTTGGACAATAACAACAGTAGCGTGGGAGCCAGCCTTCTGTCTAGCAAGTCACCGAGGTAGCCCTGCAGGTGTCCATAGGCCCGGCGTCTCCACTATCCTTTATCTTAGTCTGTTATTTCATTGTATTAGAGACAAACAGTTATATTTTCATTCAGATGATTGTATTTAGTACTCTATGTAGTTCGTGAGTATCGTGACACCAGTCTTGGGTAGAGGATTATGTTGGATTTTCAAATGCCAGTTCCTTTAATTAAAGATTTATGCTTATTTATTTATTTATTTCCGTTGTTTCATGCTATTTCTGATAATTATTATAAAGGAGTATGTTGTAATTATAACGAGATTAAGGTTTGGCTTTCCTAGCTCCCATTAGTAGGTGCCATCACGGCCCCCGAGGGTGTGGAATGCGGGTCTTGACAAGTTGGTATCAGTGCCCTAGATTGCATGGGTCTCAAAACTCACTGACAAGCTTAGTAGATTTGAGGGATCGGTACGGAGATGTGTGTAATTATCCCCTAGAGGCTATAGAGTTCTTAAAAGTTTCACAATTGTTCTTTCTTGTCGTGTGGTTTGATTTCTCAATGCTAATTGAATTTTTACTTTGTTCTTTCGCAGATGGTCAGAACACGCGCTTCCTCATCTTCTGATCAATAGTCCGAGCCCTAGGTAGCTCCCACTAAGGGTAGAGGACGAGTCTGAGGCCGTGCTATAGGCCGAGGTAGGGGTAGAGCTCAACCCCAAGCAGCAACACCAGTGGCGGAGCCTCAGTTTGACTTTGATGAGGAGGTTTAGCCCCAGCCCCAGTAGATCCGGTGGGCCCAGCTCAGGTCCCAGAGGGGTTCATTTCCACTCCAGCTATTCAGGATGCTCTAGTCCGGTTGGTGGGTTTTATGGAGAGTGTTACATGAGCAAGTTTGCTTCATGTAGCACCAGCCGTCTCTCAGGCTGGAGGCGTTGCCCAGACTCCTACTACTCGTACTCCAGAGCATGTAGCTCCCCAGGTTCAGACTCTAGAAACTCAGCCAGTTGGAGTAGCTCAGCCAGGTGTGGTAGCCAGGCCAGTGATGGAACAACTATGTCTGCCGATGCTTTATGGAGATTCAATAGGTTCACCAAGCTTTTCACTACTACCTTCAGCGGTGCATCTACCGAGGATCCTCAAGATTATTTGGACAGCTTCCACGAGGTTCTTCGGAACATGGGTATTAGAGAGACCAATGGGGTTGATTTTGCTACATTTCAATTATTTGGATCTGCCAAGACTTGGTGGAGGGATTATTGTCTAGCTAGACCAGCAGGATCTCCAGCCTTGACCTAGGAGCAGTTCGTACATGTATTACTGGAGAAGTTTCTCCCTACTACTCAGCGAGAAGCCTATCAGAGGCAGTTCGAGCGTCTCCATTAGGGATCCATGATGGTCACCCAGTACGAGACCGAGTTTATTGAGTTAGCCTGCCATGCTATTGTTATACTTCACATTGAGAGAGATAGATGGTTTATTGATGGACTCATTCAGCCTATTCGTCTCCAAATGGCTAGAGAAGCTGGGAGCGAAATATCCTTTCAGGAGGCGTCCAATATGGCCTGGCAGATTGAGATGGTATTGTCACAAGGGAGTGGTCATAGTGCAGATAAGAGACCCTGTCAGTCAGGTCGATTCAGTGGAACCTAATTTGGAGACAGAGATTCGTATGATATGGGTCATCCTTCTAGGCCTTTCCAGTCAGCCCTCCAGGTTTCTCAAAGTGCTCTCGGTGGCTACGGTTCTCATGTACACTATTCTGATCAGCAGCCTTTCGGTGTACCACCAGCTCTTATTAGTTTACCGCTACTCCAGAGTTTCCGAAGGGGTCATTCAGGTCGCTAGGGTCAGCCTTAGTTTCCTTAGCCACAACATTCAAGTGGATGTTATGAGTGTGGTGAATATGGTCACATCAGGAGGGCTTGTCCGAGGTTGAGGGGTACTCAGCCGTAGCAACAGTAGTAGCGCGGGAGCCAGCCTTCAGTCCAGCAAGACACGAGGTAGCCCTGTAGGCGTTCACAAGCCTGACGTCTCCTCTATCCTTTTTCTAAGTCTGTTATCTCATTGTATTCAAGACAAACAGTTATATTTTCTTTCAAACAATATTATTTAGTACTCTTAGTAGTTTGTGAGTATTGTGATACCAATCTTGGATAGAGGATTATGTTGGATTTCCGTACTTTAGCCAGTTCCTTCAATTAAAGACTTCCACTTATTTGTTTATTTATTTCCGTTGTTTTATGCTATTTCTGATAATTGTTAAAAAGGATTATATTGTAATGATAAAGAGATTAAGGTTTGGCTTTCCTAACTCCCATTAGTAGGTGCCAGCACGACCCCCGAGAGTGGGGAATACGGGTCATGAGATAATTGGAGGAATTACTTGGGTATTAAAAATGTTATGACAAAGTTTCACAACTGAAGGGCCTATAATATTCCAATATTTTTGGTAAAAAAAATGGTGAAGTCCATCTGATCCCGGAATTTAAAAGGTTTGAAAGAAAAAAATAGCCCTTCAAATTTCTATTTCTTGCAAGGATCTATCTAATGCACTAAGTTATACCTATCTAATATTTGAACTACAGTTTCGAGGGTTTTCCTTACTTGTAATACTATGAGAAAAAGTGAAAGTATTTTCAAAATAGTTTTTGACATAAGACATAATTAGAATAGGATCATTAATTCAATTTCCAGCATCATCCTTGAAAAAAATTATTTTATTTTGTCTCTTTCTATTTGAGGCACAATTGTGAATTTTTTCTGTATTAGAGTCAGTTTCATGTAACCACATTACCCTAGATCTAATTTTTCAATAATCATCCTCTATTAGCAGAAGATCATTTATAGTCTCTTTTTTAGTCCTTTACAGGTTTTGTAAAAAAAAGCCCGTAGCATAATTTTTTGAATTCTGAATACTATTTAGTCGAGCTAATAATTTACGCTTTTTCCCATAATGTCACCAAATGTTCTAGATTTCCAATATCTTATTCATTGAACAAAATTGTGACTAGCTCTAAGGAAGTCTAGGTCACACCAATTGTCTCTTACTATAGATTGAAATTTCGGGTGTTTGCACCAAAACGTTTCTAGTCTAAAGGGTTGTTCAGGGAGGATTCTAATTCTAGGTATAAGTTCAACTAGGATTGGGTTGTGATATGAGTAAGTTTTAGGAAGATGAATTATACAACTTTTTGGCTATAAATCTGTCTATTCCTCATTTCCAAATACTTTATCCAACTTTTTCATTATTAGACCCTTATTTTTATGCCTATGGTTAGATCAAGTAATCTGCATCCCTTAAATCAAAGATCAATGAGTATACAACTATTAATCTTATACCAAAGGAATTTGGCTCTAGAGTCATTGAGAGGCCTTCCTCCAAATTTATCATTGGCACTAAAAACATCATTGAAATCTCCTCCCACCATCCAAGGGCCTATATAATTAATACTGTCATGAAATAATATAAGAACAAGAACAATAATACAAGAACAATAACAATAGAGAGAAAAGTAGAGAGAGAAGTATTCTTATTGATACTTAGGGATGATTTACAATGGGGTAAGACCCCTCTATTTATAGGCATAGAAAAGACTTAGCCTCAAAGTAAAACTCTTCTATAAGATAGACATTCACTCTAATTAGAGTTCTATTTATAACACTCCCCCTTGAATGTCTATTCAATAATGTGCCTCGTTAAAACCTTAACTTAAAACAAAACCCAATGGGAAAAAATTAAAGAAAAGGAAAAAGAGTACACACGTTTGAATATGAGCCTATTGGTTGCCTCGTTAAAAACCTTGCAAGGAAAACCCATTGGGACAAAACCTTGTAAGGGAAAAGAGTGCAACGCGCATTAACTCCCCCTGAAAAGAGCATCAATTCATATCCTTGAGTCTTCGCATTCCGATCTTGTGAACCAGCTTCTTGAAGGTTGACGTTGGTAGAGATTTTGTGAACAAATCAGCCATATTATCGCTTGAACGAATCTGTTGCACATTGATATCACCATTCTTTTGAAGATCATGTGTGAAAAATAACTTTGGTGAAATATACTTTGTTCTATCTCCTTTTATGAATCCTCCCTTCAATTGAGCTATACATGCTGCATTGTCTTCATACAAAGTCGTGGGTAGTTTGTTACACTTCAAACCACATTTGTCTTGAATATGATATATTATAGACCTCAACCACACACACTCCCGACTTGCTTCATGAATAGCGATTATCTCGTCATGATTAGATGAAGTAGCCACAATTGATTGCTTAGTCGATCGCCAAGATATGGCGGTGCCTCCACAGGTAAACACATAACCTGTTTGAGATCGAGCCTTGTGTGGGTCGGATAAATATCCAGCATCAACATAACCAACAAGATCAGGACTGCAATTATTGCCATAAAATAAGCCCATATCTGTAGTCCCTTTTAGGTACCGCAATATATGTTTGATCCCGTTCCAATGTCTCCTTGTAGGAGCCGAGCTATACCTTGCTAAGACATTAACTGAAAAGGTTATGTCAGGCCTTGTAGTATTTGCAAGGTACATTAGTGCGCCAATTGCACTAAGATATGGTACTTCAGGACCAAGTAGCTCTTCATTCCTTTCTTGCGGTCGGAATGGATCTTTATTCACATCAAGTGATCGAACAACCATCGGAGTACTTAAAGGATGTGCTCCATCCATGTAAAACAGTTTCAGTACCTTTTCTATATAGGTAGATTGATGACAAAAATTCCATTTGCCAAATATTCAATTTGCAAACCAAGACATAATTTTGTCTTTCCGAGATCTTTCATCTCGAATTCATTCTTTAGATAATAAATTGCCTTTTGGAGTTCTATGGGGGGTTCCAATAAGGTTTATGTCATCGACATATACGGCAAGTACAACAAATTCCGATGTTGTTATAAAAATACACGGGCAAATGGCATCATTTATGTAGCATTCTTTTAACAAATACTCACTAAGACGATTATACCACATTCGTCCTGATTGCTTTAGACCATACAAGGATCTTTGCAATTTGATTGAAAACATTTCCCGGGACTTTGAATTATGAGCGTTTGGCATTTTGAGTCCATCGGGAATTTTCATGTATATCTCATTATCAAGTGAGCCATAAAGATAGGCAGTAACGACATCCATTAAATGCATGTCAAGCTTTTCAAGGACAGCAAAACTAATGAGATAACGAAAAGTTATGGCATCCATTACAGGCGAATATGTCTCTTCATAATCGACACCAGGCCTTTGAGAAAATCCTTGTGCAACAAGGCGTGCCTTATATCTTTGTACCTCATTTTTCTCATTTCTCTTGTGTACAAAGACCCATTTATAGCCAACAGGCTTAACACCATTAGGTGTTTCAACTATAGGGCCAAAAACTTCACGTTTTGCCAGCGAATTCAATTCTGATTGAATTGCTTCTTGCCATTTTGGCCAATCATGTCTTTTTCGACATTCTCCAACAGATTGAGGTTCAAGATCCTCATTTTCTTGCATAATACTAGATGCGACATTAAACGCAAAGACATAATCCACCACTATATCCACTCGATTAAAATTTGCCTCACAATCGATTGGATTTATGGATAGTTCCCTATTTTCCTGAGTCTCGGGCTCAAAGGATTCTTCATGAATCTCAGAGTTTATTAAATCATGAATTTCCTCATGAGATTCTTTCGTAGTGTCATTTTGATCGTTTGCTTTCCTCTTTCTAGGATTTCGATCTTTGGAACCTAATAGCCTGCCACGCTTCAGGCGTGCATTCGACTCATTGGATATGACACTAGATGATTGTCCAACAGGGACATCAATACGGATTGGAACATTCTCCGCGGGGATGTGGGATTTTGTTATCCTTTTCAAGTCCGTAAATGCGTCAGGCATTTGATTTGCTATTCTTTGCAAATGGATAATATTTTGCACCTCTTTTTCACAAATAGAGGTACGTGGATCAAGATGAGATAATGATGCATTTTTCCACAAAATTTCCCGTTTGGTTTCACCAACTTCTCCCCCAAATTTTGGGAAAAGTGTCTCATCAAATTGACAGTCTGCAAATCGTGCAGTGAACAAATCCCCTGTCAATGTTTCGAGGTAGCGAATAATGGAGGGCGATTCAAACCCAACAAATATTCCTAACCTTCTTTGCGGACCCATTTTGGTGCGGTATGGCGGTGCTATAGGCACATATACTGCGCATCCAAAGATTCTTAAATGGAATATATTGGGTTCATGACCCAAAACCAATTGCAACGGGGAATATTTGTGATAATTCGTCGGTCTGAGACGAATTAGCATTGCTGCATGCAAAATGGCGTGACCCCATACCGAAGTGGGCAGCCTCGTTTTCATGAGTAAAGGTCTTGCAATCAACTGCAGGCGTTTAATTAAATATTCTACAAGACCGTTTTGAGTGTGAACATGAGCTACAGAATGTTCCACTTTTATCCCAATTGATAAGCAATAATCATTAAATGCTTGGGATGAAAACTCAGCAGCATTATCCAGTCTAATAGACTTGATTGGATTATCAGGAAATTGTGCTCGTAGTCGAATTATTTGTGCCATTAGTTTTGCAAATGCAAGGTTGCGTGATGACAACAGGCACACATGAGACCATCTACAGGATGCGTCTATTAGGACCATAAAATATCTAAAAGACCCACTAGGTGGGTGAATAGGTCCACAAATGTCCCCTTGTATACGTTCCAAAAACGTGGGTGACTCAGTCCCAACCTTTGTTGGTGATGGTCTTGTAATTAACTTGCCTTGATAACAAGAAGTGCAAGAAAATTCATTATTTAAAAGAATCTTGAAATTCATTAACGGATGCCCATATGAGCTTTCTATAATCCGTCTCATCATGACTGATCCAGGGTGTCCCAATCGATCATGCCAAAGTACAAAAGTATTGGAATCAGTAACCTTTTGGTTTACTGTTGAATGTGCCTCAATTGCACTAATTTTTGTCCAATACAGGCCACAAGATAAAGACGGGAATTTCTCAATAACCCTCTTTTGGCCAGAGACATTCTTTGTAATGATGAGATATTCAAGATTATTCTCATCTATTGTCTAAACATGGTAGCCATTCCGGCGTATATCTTTAAAACTCAACAAGTTTCTCTTAGACTTGGAGGAGAACATTGCATTCTCTATGATAAACATTGTTCCTCTAGGCAGAGTTATAGTTGCTCTTCCGGAGCCTTCAATCAATTTACTACTACCAGAGATTGTAGTAACATCTGCCTTACACATACTTAGTTGAGAGAAATATTTCTTTTCTTTGAGTATCGTATGTGTAGTACATGAATCAACTAAACAAATATTTGATCCAAGATTGCTTTGTGAGATATCCATATTTGCTTTCCCATGGTTTGACATACAAAAGAAAATTCACGAACATGAGAATAAACAAATTCAATCCGTTTGTTTCACATTTAAGCAATATTTTCAAAATCTGCTGAGGTTAGTCGATTAACTTAGTTGATAGTCGACTATCTTGGGAAGCAGTCATTAGGTTAGTCGACTATCTTACTCAGATAGTCGATTATATGTTTTCCATAATCGATTACTTTGCAGTTTGAAAATTTCAGTTTAAGCACTGTCTCAATGTAATCGATTGTTAAACATACATAATCGATTATTTGCTATTTTGAAAAACTTCAGATCACACTGTCTTAATATAATCGATTGATAAACATACATAATCGATTATTTGCTATTTTGAAAAACTTCAGATCACACTGTCTTAATATAATCGATTGTTAAACATACATAATAGATTATTTGCTATTTTGAAAAACTTCAGATCACACTGTCTTAATATAATCGATTGTTAAACATACATGATCGATTATTTGCTATTTTGAAAAACTTCAGATCACACTGTCTTAATATAATCGATTGTTAAACATACATAATCGATTATTTGCTATTTTGAAAAACTTCAGATCACACTGTCTTAATATAATCGATTGTTAACAAGTATATAACCGATTGTTTTGCAGTTTTAATGCGAAATATGAGATAATCGACTAACTGTTAGGTTAGTCGATTAACTCTACTGAAAAATAAAAATATCTTTGAAATTTAAGCATATTGAAACATTCTAAAGAACTAATACTAACATTATATCATAAACTAACTAATACGAGCTGATACTAATGACTATTAGTTTATTCACTAACTAATACAAATAAAATCAAACAATTCCATCTTCTTTCATCACAGATCCATCACCGATTAAGTGGTCTATTTTCCCCTCAGGGTGCTCAAAGAAATCTGCCACATCCAGGTGGGTGATGTCAAAATTGTCGTTAGAGACAAAATTTGTTTCAGGGCCTTTATTCTTTAGAGATGCTTGATAAAGATCAACCAAATGTCTTGGTACATGGCAAGCTTTTGACCAGTGCCCCTTTCCACCGCAACGATAGCATATAGTTTCTGAACTATTTGCCTTTGGATTCTCATAATCCCGTTTCTGCTTTTGGTGGTTATTTCTCTTTGGGGGTGACGGACATTAGGAAAATTTCTTCCTTATCTACGTCCACGGCTATGACCCCGATTACGACCACGACCATGACTAGATCCATGGCCTTTTCCATGCTTGGCATAATGAGAATACACCTTATCTGCTTCAGGCAGTGGTGTAGACCTAGTGGGTTTTTTTTCGTGATTTCTCATGAGCAGGTCATTGTTTCGCTCAGCCACAAGGAGAAGAGAAATCAGTTCAGAGTACTTTTTGAAACCTTTCTCTCTATACTGTTGTTGCAGTACCATACTGGAGGCATGAAACGTTGTAAACGTTTTCTCAAGCATATCATAATCAGAGATATTATCTCCACAGAGTTTCAATTTAGAAGTAATTCTGAACATTGCAGAATTATATTCAGAAATAGACTTAAAGTCTTGGAGCCTCAGATGAGCCCAATCATATCGTGCTTGTGGCAGAGTGACCAACTTCAGGTTGTCATATCTCTCCTTTAAGCCGTTCCACAAGATGAGTGGATCTTTGACTGTGAGATATTCAATTTTCAAACCTTCATCAAGGTGATGGCGCAAGAAAATAAGGCCTTAGCACAGTCTTGAGTGGATGCTTTATCTCTGTGTTTAATGGTGTCTCCAAGACCCATAGCATCTAAGTGGATTTCAGCATCCAACACCCATGTCATATAGTTCTTGCCCGAAATTTCAAGGGCAACAAACTTTCTTTTCATAATATCAGACATAATTAAAACCAAATTCGGAAAAAGGGAAATACCTTAATTTTCTCAAGAGGATTCTTGATACGGTAGAGTCTCGTGCTGATAAAGTGTTATGAAATAATATAAGAACAAGAACAATAATACAAGAACAAGAACAATAGAGAGAAAAGTAGAGAGAGAAGTATTCTTATTGATACTTAGGGATGATTTACAATGGGGTAAGACCCCTCTATTTATAGGCATAGAAAAGACTTAGCCTCAAAGTAAAACTCTTCTATAAGATAGACATTCACTCTAATGAGAGTTCTATTTATAACAAATACTAATATTTACTAGGTTTTCCCACATGGCATTTCTATTATAGATATCAGTACTAGCATATATTGCTCTAAGAATACAAATTTTACGTATAGGGAGTACCTCAATCGTTGCATGGGTTTCTTGATTTCTACGGACAAAGTTTTGTACAGTCACCACCTCGTGGTTGTATAGTAACGCAATTCTCCTACCTAGCCATTAGACGGAACCTCTATCATTTCTGTAAATCCTAAGTCATTGAGGAGTTCTACATGGATACCTATCCTAGATTCCAGTAAAGCTACCATGCATGGTCTATGAGTGTCGACAATTTCCCTGAAATTTCTTCTCAAGTTTTCATTAATTACCACCTCTTATGTTTCTGATAATGATATTAGTAGGACGATTCATAGAGACATTAAGGTTTTGATTTGGTGGCTCTCCGTTGTCCCTCCTTGTTCCCAAAATTTGGTTCCTTCTCAATATTGGTACTAATATCATTGCCCTGTTGCCCACGTTAGATCCTGAGGTGGCCCGATGTCCATCAAGCATTTGTATAATGCTAGTGGATAGTTGAGTACATGCCTCGTCTTTTGTATCTCCGTAAAAAGAAATATTTTTACCCCGTCTAGGTTTGAGAACTCTATGACTCGTTCTAAGATTATATTGAGAGGTTCCTCTTTGTTCTCCTCCATCTATGGTAATATTGGTTCTTAGTTTTGAGCAGGTTGATGAGGTGGTGATGGGATGATTGAGGAATGTGGGGTTCCCAAACTGGTGGATGGTTCTCCCATGGTATGAATATGGGATTGAGTTGAGTTAGTATTTCTGGGGGAAAAGAATGACATGTCTAGGAGAGTATTCTAAGGGTATTTAGGGTTTAAATGAGGTGGTAGATTCTAATGATTTCTCATTACATGCACTAGATGAGGGTTTACTGAGGGAGCTGGGATTTAGGATGTTGTTTAGCCATACTTGATTGAGGTAGTTGTTCATGGCTAACCTTATGCCCTCCTCTACTAGTTGAGCTAAATACTGAGTGTTGTGTAGAATGACAATTGAGTCCTGGCCATGGATTTGAAGGTTGAATGATATTGTATGACCTATTAATCCCATTTCCATCCATGACTCTGGCTGGTAATCCTGCCTGTGATGATTGGACATATATTATTTGTGGATTTTCTATTTGGGGAGGAAAGGGTTGTAGATTTTCTATTTGGGGAGGAAAGGGTTGTAGATTTTCCATAGCAATTGTGGACTCGTGCATAAATAACATGCTTTTGGCTCCTCAATTAGAACCTCCACTCTTGAATTTTTTGCCAAATTTGGGTTTTGTTTTTGTTTTCTGAATTAGCTTCAAAAATGAGGAGGATAATCTAATTCAGTACCCTGAAATTCTGTAAAAATGCTAAATTTTTATATTAAAATGAATAGATTTGACATTGGTCAATATTTTAGGTAAACGGGCATGGACCCGTGATTTGATGGTCGCGTAGGGTTCGTAGAAAAATATGGGACTTTGGCGCATGCCTGGAATCGAATTTCGGGGTCTCAAGCCCGTGATATGAATTTTTAAGTGAAATTGCTTTCTAAAAATGTTTGAAGAGAATTGAAGTGAAATCTAATTGGAAAGTAATGGTATCGGTCCCGTATTTGGTTTTGGCGCCCGGTGCAAATCTCATATATGTTTTGAATTACTCCTTTAAAGTTTGGTTAAAAAGGGACATCGTTTGATGCGATTCGGACCCTAGTTGGGAAATTTATGCTTAAAAGGGAGTTTTGAGAAATTTCATTGATCTTGAGGTTCAATTTGATGTTCATGATGTTATATTGGTGATTTGATCATACGACTATGTTCGTAAGATGTTTTTGAGATTGTGTTTGTATACTTGGATTAGAGTTTTGAGGGCCAGGGTGAGCATCAAGTAGGTTCCAGGATGCCTTACACTCAGATGTTGCAAGATCAGGAAATTGACAGGTCTCTGAACCCACTTGCACGACCCCCGAGAAATCGTGTGCGGCCGCAGTTGCCTTTGCACGGTCCGCGGTGGGTGCTGTGCGGCCGTTGTCGGATCGGTGCGGTCCATACTGGGAAATGATCAGCAAGCCTTCAAAAAGCCTGTGCGACAGTGGTCCTTTTTGCGCGGTCTGCACAGGGAACTTCAGAGGGGTATGAATACACGTGAATTTCAGTTATTTTAGACTTTTCAAAACCCTAAAGAATAAGAGGCGATTTTCCAAATAACTCTCTTCTCCAAAACGATTGGTAAGCGATTTCTAACTTATTTTCTTCACTCCTTAACATCTTTTAACATGATTTCAACTTCAGATCAAAGATTTTCATGAAAAAATTGGGTGTTTTGGGTAGAACCTAGGTTTTCAAAATTGGGGTGTTGTACCTCAATTAGAGGCCTGACTTCAAAACAAATCATATATTTGGATTCGTGGGGGAATTGGTAATTTGGTTTTGGTCCGAACCTCGAGTTTCGACCATGTGGGCTCGGGGGCATTTTTGACCTTTTGGGGTAAAACCTTGTAAAACTAATTTTCATGCATTGGGATTGATCCATTTAGCATTTGTTAATGTGATTAAGTAACTTATGACTAGATTCGAGCAGATTGGTGGCAGAACCAAGGGGTAAAGCTATAATTAATGCTAGAGTTGAATTCAAGGCATTGAGGTAAATGTTTGGTTTAACCTTAGTTTGAGGGAATATGCCTTTAGTCATATTTGCTACTTGCTAATTGTAGAGTATGATGTATAGGTATGGTGACGAGTATCTATACATTAGTGTCTAGCATGACCGGGAGTCCTTATATTGCAAATATTTTGATTTTGTTGTAACTTCCATGCTTAATTGACGATTTCTATATATTGTAAAGAGCATGTGAAAGGAATTGTGAACTTTAAACTTCGAGGAGCATTGGCTCGAGTTGAAATACAGGTATTGAAGGTATATGAAATAATTAAATCCTTGGAGCATTGGCTCATGTGATAATGCGAACTATGAGATGAAAATGGAAGAAAGCAAAAGAGTTATTGGTTTATTTCCTTGCCCGGACGTTTTGTTGTTTTCTTGATATTCTCCCTTGCCGGGATCCGTATACTGGCACTGTTGAGTTCCCTTACCGGGATAGTATAAATTATTGTTAACCCCCTGTCGGGATTGTTGTCATGATCATTGTAAGTTGTATATTTAGATATTATATTAGATCGGGTTGCACATCGCAACAAATATTATATCGGATCGGGTTGCACACCACAACAGAGTTAATTGATAAGGGATCGGATTGCGCATCGCAACAGTAGTGTTATTGAATTGTTGTAGATGATATACTGTTCTTTCATATATCATTTTGATTTCTGTTAGGTTGATCCCATGTAACTGCTCATTATTTGTTTTCCTGCAATATATTACGTACATGCACAAGTTTCCGTTCTAGCCTCGTGACTGCTTTGCTGGGGTTAGACTAGGCACTTACCAGCACATGGGGTCGATTGTACTGATGCTACACTCTATGCTCTTTTGGGCAGATCCGGGTCTTCGACAATAACAACAGTAGCGTGGGAGCCAGCCTTCTGTCTAGCAAGTCATCGAGGTAGCCCTGCAGGTGTCCATAGGCCCGGCGTCTCCACTATCCTTTATCTTAGTCTGTTATCTCATTGTATTAGAGACAAACAGTTATATTTTCATTCAGATGATTGTATTTAGTACTCTTAGTAGTTCGTGAGTATTGTGACACCAGTCTTGGGTAGAGGATTATGTTGGATTTTCGCATGTCAGTTCCGTTAATTAAAGATTTCAGCTTATTTATTTATTTATTTCCGTTGTTTCATGCTATTTCTGATAATTATGATAAAGGAGTATGTTGTAATTATAAATAGATTAAGGTTTGGCTTTCCTAGCTCCCATTAGTAGGTGCCATCACGGCCCCCGAGGGTGTGGAATGCGGGTCCTGACAAGTTGGTATCAGAGCCCTAGATTGCATGGGTCTCAAAACTCACTGACAAGCTTAGTAGATTTGAGGGATCGGTACGGAGATGTGTGTAATTATCCCCTAGAGGCTATAGAGTTAGTAAAAGTTTCACAATTGTTCTTTCTTGTCGTGTGGTTTGATTTCTCAATGCTAATTGAATTTTTACTCTGTTCTTTCGCATATGGTCAGAACACGCGCTTCCTCATCTTCTGATCAACAGTCCGAGCCCTAGGCAGCTCCCACAAAGGGTAGAAGACGAGTCTGAGGCCGTGCTATAGGCCGAGGTAGGGGTAGAGCTCACCCCCGAGCAGCAACACCAGTGGCGGAGCCTCAGTTTGACTTTGATGAGGAGGTTTAGCCCCAGCCCCAGTAGATCCGGTGGGCCCAGCTCAGGTCCCAGATGGGTTCATTTCCACTCCAGCTATTCAGGATGCTCTAGTCCGGTTGGTGGGTTTTATGGAGAGTGTTACACGAGAAAGTTTGCTTCATGTAGCACCAGCCGTCTCTCAGGCTGGAGGAGTTGCCCAGACTCCTACTACTCGTACTCCAGAGCAGGTAGCTCCCCAGGTTCAGACTCTAGCAACTCAGCCAGTTGGAGTAGCTCAGCCAGGTGTGGTAGCCAGGCCAGTGATGGAACAATTATGTCTGCCGATGCTTTATGGAGATTCAATATGTTCACCAAGCTTTTCACTACTACCTTCAGCGGTGCATCTACCGAGGATCCTCAAGATTATTTGGACAGCTTCCACGAGGTTCTTCGGAACATGGGTATTAGAGAGACCAATGGGTTTGATTTTGCTACATTTCAATTATTTGGATCTGCCAAGACTTGGTGGAGGGATTATTGTGTAGCTAGACCAGCAGGATCTCCAGCCTTGACCTGGGAGCAGTTCGTACATGTATTTCTGGAGAAGTTTCTCCCTACTACTCAGCGAGAAGCCTATCAGAGGCAGTTCGAGCGTCTCCATCAGGGATCCATGATGGTCACCCAGTACGAGACCGAGTTTATTGAGTTAGCCCGCCATGCTATTGTTATACTTCACATTGAGAGAGACAGATGGTTTATTGATGGACTCATTCAGCCTATACGTCTCCAAATGGCTTGAGAAGCTGAAGCGAAATATCCTTTCAGGAGGCGTCCAATATGGCCTGGCAGATTGAGATCGTATTGTCACAAGGGAGTGGTCATAGGGCAGATAAGAGACCCTGTCAGTCAGGTCGATTCAGTGGTACCTCATTTGGAGACAGAGATTCGTATGATATGGGTCATCTTTCTAGGCCTTTCCAGTCAGCCCTCCAGGTTTCTCAAAGTGCTCTTGGTGGCTACGGTTCTCATGTACACTATTCTGATCAGCAGCCTTTCGGTGTAACACCAGCTCTTATTAGTGTACCGCTACTCCAGAGTTTCCGAAGGGGTCATTCAGGTCGCTAGGGTCAGCCTTAGTTTCCTTAGCCACAACATTCAAGTGGATGTTATGAGTGTGGTGAATATGGTCACATCAGGAGGGCTTGTCCGAGGTTGAGGGGTACTCAGTCGTAGCAACAGTAGTAGCGCAGGAGCCAGCCTTCAGTCCAGCAAGACACGAGGTAGCCCTGTAGGCGTTCACAGGCCCGATGCCTCCTCTATCCTTTTTCTTAGTCTGTTATCTCATTGTATTCAAGACAAACAGTTATATTTTCTTTCAAACAATATTATTTAGTACTCTTAGTAGTTTGTGAGTATTGTGATACCAGTCTTGGATAGAGGATTATGTTGGATTTCCGTATTTTAGCCAGTTCCTTCAATTAAAGACTTCCACTTATTTTTTTATTTATTTCCGTTGTTTTATGCTATTTCTGATAATTGATAAAAAGGATTATATTCTAATGATAAAGAGATTAAGGTTTGGCTTTCCTAACTCCCATTAGTAGGTGCCAGCACGACCCCTGAGAGTGGGGAATACGGGTCATGAGATAATTGGAGGAATTACTTGGGTATTAAAAATGATATGACAAAGTTTCACAACTGAAGGGCCTATAATATTCCAATATTTTTGGTAAAAAAATGGTGAAGTCCATCTGATCCCGAAATTTAAAAGGTTTGAAAGAAAAACATAGCCCTTCAAATTTCTATTTCTTGCAAGGATCTATCTAATGCACTAAGTTATACCTATCTAATATTTGAACTACAATTTAGAGGGTTTTCCTTACTTGTAATACTATGAGAAAAAGTGAAAATATTACATAAGACATAATTAGAAGAGGATCATTAATTCAATTTCCAGCATCATCCTTGAAAAAATTTATTTTATTTTGTCTCCTTCTATTTGAGGCACAATTGTGAATTTTTTTTGTATTAGAGTCAGTTTCATTTAACCACATTACCCTAGATCTAATTTTTCAATAATCATCCTCTATTGGCAGAAGATCATTTATAGTCTCTTTTTTAGTCCTTTACAGGTTTTGTTAAAAAAAATCTCGTAGCATAATTTTTTGAATTCTGAATACTATTTAGTCGAGCTAATAATTTACGCTTTTTCCCATAATGTCACCAAATGTTCTAGATTTTCAATATCTTATTCATTGAACAAAATTGTGACTAGCTCTAAGGAAGTCTAGGTCACACCAATTGTCTCTTACTATAGATTGAAATTTCGGGTGTTTGCACCAAAACGTTTCTAGTCTAAAGGGTTGTTTAGGGAGGGTTCTAATTCTAGGTATAAGTTCAACTAGGATTGGGTTGTGATATGAGTAAGTTTTAGGAAGATGAATTATACAACTTTTTGGCTATAAATCTGTCTATTCCTCATTTCCAAATACTTTATCCAACTTTTTTATTATTAGACCCTTATTTTTATGCCTATGGTTAGATCTGCATCCCTTAAATCAAAGATCAATGAGTATACAACTATTAATCTTATACCAAAGGAATTTGGCTCTAGAGTCATTGAAAGGCCTTCCTCCAAATTTATCATTGGCACTAAAAACATCATTGAAATCTCCTCCAACCATCCAAGGGCCTATATAATTAATACTAATATTTACTAGGTTTTCCCACATGGCATTTCTATTATAGATATCAGTACTAGCATATATTGCTCTAAGAATACAAATTTTACGTATAGGGAGTACCTCAATCGTTGCATGGGTTTCTTGATTTCTACGGACAAAGTTTTGGACAGTCACCACCTCGTGGTTGTATAGTAACGCAATTCTCCTACCTAGCCATTAGACGGAACCTCTATCATTTCTGTAAATCCTAAGTCATTGAGGAGTTCTACATGGATACCTATCCTAGATTCCAGTAAAGCTACCATGCATGGTCTATGAGTGTCGACAATTTCCCTGAAATTTCTTCTCAAGTTTTCATTAATTACCACCTCTTATGTTCCTGATAATGATATTAGTAGGACGATTCATAGAGACATTAAGGTTTTGATTTGGTGGCTCTCCGTTGTCCTTCCTTGTTCCCAAAATTTGGTTCCTTCTCAATATTGGTACTAATATCATTGCCCTGTTGCCCACGTTAGATCCTGAGGTGGCCCGATGTCCATCAAGCATTTGTATAATGCTAGTGGATAGTTGAGTACATGCCTCGTCTTTTGTATCTCCGTAAAAAGAAATATTTTTACCCCGTCTAGGTTTGAGAACTCTATGACTCGTTCTAAGATTATATTGAGAGGTTCCTCTTTGTTCTCCTCCATCTATGGTAATATTGGTTCTTAGTTTTGAGCAGGTTGATGAGGTGGTGATGGGATGATTGAGGAATGTGGGGTTCCCAAACTGGTGGATGGTTCTCCCATGGTATGAATATGGGATTGAGTTGAGTTAGTATTTCTGGGGGAAAAGAATGACATGTCTAGGAGAGTATTCTAAGGGTATTTAGGGTTTAAATGAGGTGGTAGATTCTAATGATTTCTCATTACATGCACTAGATGAGGGTTTACTGAGGGAGCTGGGATTTAGGATGTTTTTTAACCATACTTGATTGAGGTAGTTGTTCATGGCTAACCTTATGCCCTCCTCTACTAGTTGAGCTAAATACTAAGTGTTGTGTAGAATGACAATTGAGTCCTGGCCATGGATTTGAAGGTTGAATGATATTGTATGACCTATTAATCCCATTTCCATCCATGACTCTGGCTGGTAATCCTGCCTGTGATGATTGGACATATATTATTTGTGGATTTTCTATTTGGGGAGGAAAGGGTTGTAGATTTTCCATAGCAATTGCTCTGTGTTGCCTTAGAATCTGTATAAGCCTGGGCCGTCCTTATTGCCGAGGGAAGTCTGGGCATTTTGAAAGGAGATAGGAATTTTAAGGTCTCTAACTTAGGCGTGGGAGAAAGGTTAGGAGTTGCTTGTACGAGATTGGGTGGTAGGGTAATGATTTGGGGTGCTGATTGCATGGCTTTGGTTGCCCAATGCCATTGTTTATAGGTTTTTATTCTATGGATGTAGTATACATTGATTGGCTATGGCTATTATACAAATGTAAGACTTGGCCATCTTTTTTTGCCATTTGACGTGCATGCTCAGGGAAGGAAAGATTATAAATTCCTAATGATAGATCTTTGTCCGAATTTTTGGTTAAGCTAGTGTAGTTACCAAATTTTTTTTGTTTTATTGGTAGAAAGGGCACTGGAGACGATATTAGTAGGACAGTTAGGTTTTTCATTTGTCCTTATTTATTGCATGGTTTCATTTTCAATTTTTTTTAGGAATAGACACGTTAATATCCAACATGGCACAATCTTCATTTGGGAGGACATTTGTTCCTTTGCATGGCAATTTTTAGGATTATTAAAAAAGAACTTATTTCCTTGGGTGGTTTTATTACTGGTTTCATCTAAAATCATGTGGTCATTTCTAAGATATTAAAATTATTTTTTATTAGTAAGGAAGTTCCTGTTTTAGCCATGGTTGTCGGATTCCTTACCTTAGTAGTGGCAGAAGCATTTTTTGCTTCCATTATGTCCATTGGAGTAGTAGAATACTTTAGATCCTTTGATTTGTATTGTAAATACTTAGTATCGAGGTACTTACCAGTGCTAGCATTGAACATCTTAACAGGGATACCTGGACCTTTGTTGTTGTTGACCGGCTTGAAGGTATCTTGTTGAATGCTTCTTGAGGCTTGTATGCTTCTTGAGGCTTGTCGGATTCCTTACCTTAGCAGTGGCAGAAGCATTTTTCGCTTCCATTATGTCCATTGGAGTAGTAGAATACTTTAGATCCTTTGATTTGTATTGTAAATACTTAGTATCGAGGTACTTACCAGTGCTAGCATTGAACATCTTAACAGGGATACCTGGACCTTTGTTGTTGTTGACCGGCTTGAAGGTATCTTGTTGAATGCTTCTTGAGGCTTGTCTCTTTCCTTTGTTGAAAGAAATCATTTTCCACTCCTCTTGTTGATTTTCCAGAATTGGAGATGTTACCTGCTCCTTGGTTGTTTCTTTAAGTGCCTTAGCATCCAATTTAATAAAAAATATTGTTTTTTGTGTGGCCTAGTCTACCATAATTTGTGCATAGGAAGTTATCTCCTTCATAATGAATGTGTTGTTTGTGTTGTCCCAAATATACAAATGGTTGGACTGGGATTTCTAAAGGAAGTTCAACACAAAATCTTGCATATCTTCCCCTTAATATGGTTGAAGTATAAACATCAATCCTTAATAATCGACCAATTGCATTGCCAATTGTTCAAATATTTTTCCATCATAAAATTCTGTAGGCAGTTGTGAGAGTCTAACCTATATTGTCGTTGTTGTTAGCCTCTCTTTTGAAGCCATAAAAGTTGGTTTTCATTTAGTGATGGAGAGGAAATGTTCATTAATGAACCAAGGTCGTTATTGAATAGCCTTCTCCACGTTGTCTTTATTTTGAACTAGATTATGTAGTAATCTTCTCCTGGATAAGTTATTTGAACAATATTCAACTTATCTCTATAAATCTTGGATTTTTTTTTGCAAGTAGTGGGGCAACATGCGTTTGCCTACTAACTTCACTAAAATAGCATTTTTCCAGGGCTCTTAAATTCTTTGGCTGTCCTCTTCAGAAAGCAATAACTTTGATGCCTCTTGCAATAGGGGATTCCGGATTGTCAGCCTTCCCTTCTATATGAGAATTCTCTGTTAACTCTAATTTTTTTTTTATTTAGAGTAGAGTCAAACATCATTGGCCTAGATGTTTTTAACATGTCTTTGTAGGATATTTTAGTCTGTAGGTTAGATTGTATGGAAATGTCATGATCAATGTCAGGTTGTTTGGGTGCTTTTTGGCTTGGGGTTTCATGATTCTGGAGTTTCATTATAGAGAATTCTGACTTTTGCTGCGAATATTTAACCGAGAGAGAAATCACTCAACTATGCCAACGATTGTTTCTTTAACAATTTAATAATAGATAAATGTTTACTTATTAGATATTGAGAAATTTAATAAAATAAAGAGTAAACAATTATAAGAACACATATGAATATATAAGTACTCAAAAAGTGTTTATTACCATAATTTCCAAGACCTAATGTAACAAATGTATGGATAACTAGTAGAATATACAAAACTCTAACTACTGTCTGAAAAAAAATAGGCAGAAACTAAATGCAGATTGGCTCAGGAGAAGTAGCTCACCACTAGGCCTCGAGGTGTCGATAGTACGCGCCGGTGTGAACTTAAGATGCAAATGCATCAGATCTTGCGTGATTAGTGCAGAAGTGTAGCGTAATTACATAAACAACACGTACCCAGTAATATCTAGTCAAACCTCAAAGAAGTAGTGAGGAAGGGCTGACATCGATACTTAATATGGGCCAAAAAATAAAATACGGAAATTATAAATAAGTATAAATATTTAAACAATAGTAAGAACTCAATAACAAGCAGTGAATAAATAATTCTTCGACAAACAATGATGCCCGAGCCAAGTTTTAATTAAAGAAGTATAACTTCTAGTGCCATAACATAATGTCAAGTATATCTAGGCTTCGAGTATTGTTACACACGATTTATGCCAAGTTCGTACGGCTCAATTCATAATATATATATATATATATATATATATATATATATATATATATATATATATATATATATATATACTGTGCGCACTGTCTAGAGTCGAACGACATGAACTCCAGATGCATCTATTAACCTATTAAGGCGAACGACTCCCTCCCCTGATAGTAAAGGAATTTATCTCGCTCAAGAAAATACTTGTGACTCGAGTGGACATGGATTTCGTAGAGTTGTTATAAAATTCTTCAATTCTTCCCAAGCGTAAGAAATCTAAACTAGAGTTTTTAAATCTTAAAATCCTTAATCTCAACTCTATTTAAGATAATTAATATGCATCGACGTAACAGAGCAAAAAAACCTGATGTAAATCTAAAACTACCTGGACTTCACAGGGAATATAGATACGCACGGCCTCTTGTCACTTAGTGCGTGCGTAGCTCCCCACACAAGTAATTCATAACATTACACCTGAGGATATGAGTTCACTCTTATAAGGTTAGACAAGAGGCTTACCTCGTACTCAAGCTCATTTCCAATGCACAAGTGTGCTTTAAATCCTCAACTTGGTGCCAAACAACCCGAAACTAGCCAAATATTGTGTAAATAACTCAATATATAAAGTCCATAATCTAACTATCGAGTAATTACCCAACCCAAATTGGAAAATTCCTAAGATCCACCCCAGGTGTTGATACAAATTTTTCCCTCATATATTTTAATACATGCATGTGTACTTTCAAATAATGTTCATACATTACAAACATGCACAAGTATTTTTACAATTTTTAAAATAATTTTTAAAGGCCTTAAATCCATTTATTTCTGCATTTTTAATTAGGAAAAATGTATACGTACCCCCTTGACCAATACCCGGATTCCTAACTACACACTTTTCTTTGAAGAAATCCTATTACCCCCCCCCCCCCCCCCTAAAATTAATTTAAATAGAATTATTTGCACCCTAAAACTAGAAAACCAAACTCTTGGCAAGTGGTTAGCTACACACACCCCCACATGTATTTTTAGTATTTTTTAATTTTTTTTCTTCTTTTTCTTATCCTTTTTTTATTCCTTATTATTTTTGTGAGCACGCGATTTTTGCCTCACATGAATTACTTCTATAGAATTTCCAAAATTAGAATTTTTCTTTTAATTATTTGTTATTTAAGAATTATTATAGAATTTTTTCTGTTTGTTTGTATTTTGTGGCATGTTTAATTTTATTTAAATCACAAAAATAAAAAAATATATTGCATTTCATTTAGAATTTAATTATATATTTTTAGATTAATTAGTAAATTAATATGTTTTACAAAAACGAAAAATCACAAAAAATAACTCAATTTTTTGAATTTTTAAAATTTTGAGATTCGAATTGTGGTAGTTTTTAATTTGGTATTTAATTATTTATGGTAATTATTATCTAGAGTTAATTAATTTAATTTAGCAGGATAATTTGTATTAGGAATTAATTTAGATTTTTATTAATTTAGCAGGATAATTTGCTATTTGGGCTTTGAAACCATTTCAGACCTCACCCCAAGGGGTTGATTAGGTCATTGGGTCATAATTGAGCCAATATTTGGTTTAACTATTTGGTCAATTTGACCCATGACCCATGGGATTTCTGGGGTAATTAACAGGGCTTAAAGGGGTAATTTAGGAACTCTAGGTGGAGGGAATCTCATTAACTGAATTAGAAAGCTACTAGGAAGTTGTCATGGGGACCTATGTGAAAATTGAGTTTTTAAGTTAAGGGAATTTAAGCAAAAAAAAAACAAAAAACAAAAATTTCAAAAGGATTTAGGTACAAAACTTAGCTCATTTCTGCAGCTCTAAAGCTTGCCTATAAAGGCACATTTTCTTCAAGCTGAAGTCAAATTTTTAGAGGCTGAAAAAAATTCTAAAAACTTAAACGCCTGGTTTCCTTGAAAAAAATCTTAAATAACATCGAATTCCCCGTATATCTTTGTGAAAACTATCAAAATTCTGCTTATTTTGGATTTCTTATCCTCCTTTGGTTAGCTAGAACACTTGAAAATTCCATAGTGATATTTCTGGTTTGAGTCATGGTTTGAAACTTGTTTGAAGTTGGGTTTTGATTAATTGTCTTTATACCGTTCCATCGATCCAAATTCTGATTTATTGTCTTTATACTGTTCCATCGATCCAAATTCTGATTTATTGTCTTTATTTTTTTCCATCGACTGGTTTTGAACTATTTTTCTGACTATTTCTTGTTGCTGGGCTAATTCTGTTGCTACTCTCTCACTTTCTCTGTTGTCCTCTTGGCAATTTCCAGGTATTTCAGCACTATGGATATCACTTAAGTTTAATTTGAAGTTTGGATCTGGAATGTGATGAAAGCTGATATTATTTGTCGTTGGATCTCTTTTCTTCTTCTTACAATCTCATGTATAGCTGTAATACTTAGCTGTAGAAAGTTTTCTGATTAGTATATTGATCATGAATAGGATGTCATAGTATAGTATGAAATCGAAGCTTTAAATGGTTTAATTCCTCTATTTAGTTATCAACTTTATGTGAGATTGACTATAAGTGAAAAGAAATGCTATGGCCTAAATTGGCCGTAGCATTTATGTTGGTATTGATTTGTTTGCTAGCATTTGAAGGCTATCTGGTTAAGCCAGATGTGTTTCATTGAGTGTTTGATGCTAGTCACTCTGTTGAAAGGTCTTGGTTAAGGTTAAAGCGTAATATAATTGCTTGTGAATCAGTTTTCGAATTGAATTTAATTAAAGGCTGCATGATTTTGTCTCGCTGTTAGTTAGTATGTGAATTCATGCATAGTATTTACTTTAAGACTTGCGATGTAGCTTTTGCAACATTGAGAGCAATAGGTTCTTCTTCTTCATCTTCTCCTTCTTCTTCTATAATTCTTTAAAATATGACTGTATACTTGGCTTTTATCATTTGTCACGAGTATTTTGTTAACTTGGAGCTTAGGTTTTATAGTTATATGGAGAACCACAATTGTTTGAGCCTGATCGAATATTGTTCGTAAATAAGATTGGTTTATTACATTGTTTCTTGGGCTTGATATCATTGGCCCAAGGTTTTGGTATTTTTCCTAATTTATAAAGATTTTTAAAATCAATTTATTGTCCATTTTAGCAATACAAAATCAATAATTATTCCCAAAACTATCAATTTTGATGAATAATTTATTTTATCCTTATATTTATACCAAAATATAGTTAAGGTAATTTTTATATATTTTTATAAATTTATCTGATATTTTTAAAGCTAAATTGTATAAAATTACAATTTTAGCCTATTTTAAGATTAATTGCATTTCTATAATTGTAAAATTGTTTCAATAATTTTTAATTAATATATATATATATATATATATTTAATTGGTTCAGTACTTTAATTAGATTTTAAAATTATATTTTACTCTTTTTATAAAATAAAAGGAAAAACAAGCTATTTAACATTTAGCCTCATTTTATTTCAATTACAGCCTTTTTTACTTTTTAATTTTTACCCTTATCTAACCCAATCCTTACCCCAACTTGATCGGCCTATTTTTAATTAGACACAACCCATAACCCAATCCAAATGGCTCTACTTAGTTCCTATCAACCCTTTTAAATCTAGGCCGTTGATCATACAGCTCAACGACCATAATTTACCCTCCAATAGGTAAACCAAACGACCTACCCTAATCCCCCTTATGTCACCTAATTAGCCACCCTTGAATACTCTTTCTCCCAATTCTCTCTCAAGGTTCTTCGGAACCTTAACCGCCTCTTGCCTTTTCTCATCGTGCTTTCACAGGAATCTATGGCTTCTCTAGCCATGGGTGGTCTATACTTCCCCCTCTCCACCATTAGACCTTTGGTATTCAAGGTTTTGAAGTTCAACTTCAATGGTTCTCTTTCAGATCTTTTCAGATCTTTGGATTCCATGGCTTCTCCGGCCATGGTCCGGCACATTCAAGCACGAGAAGCCCGATTCCTGACCTTTTCGACCCAGGATCTGACCTTTCAAAGACTTCCTCATTTTCAAACCCTAAGCTGTTTGAGGTTTTTTCTCTATTTATTTTCTTAGATCTGTGATGTATTTTTGTTCTACTGGACATTTAAAGTTGTTAGAATAATAGTTTAAATATGAGTGAATGACCCTAATCCAATATGTATTAGGAGTAAGATATATTATGTGTGTATATATAAAGCTCATTGTAGCATCATAAATATATATATTAATAATATTTTTCTCCTGTGCATTCTCACATGGTATCAGAGCAAGCGTGAGAAATTCATCGGTGTGCGTCATTCCAGTGATATCCAGGAAGAAATAATTAAGTCACCGTGCAATTTTCTGGTGACCTAAGTGACTAATTGCGTCAAAGTCACTAATTATCAGTGTTGTGCAAAATTTGACACACCCAAGGTTCCCAAGAGAGATCCGACCAAACCCCAGAAAAAATCACCGGAAAATAGCCACCCTCACGCTGTCACATGCCTGTTGGAGATCTGCCGCCGGTGGCGCCGGGTCAGAATTTGAAAAATTTCCTTCAGGGCAGTTGGATCGCCCTTAAATTCCAAGCCTACCCCATAATTTTATTTTTCAATTCCAACAACCTTGAATTTTCTCAGGTAGCTACAGTAATTTCCCGGCAAAAATAGTGTTTCCTTCATCTATTTCAGCGGTTGTCAGTTGATTCTTTCGATTATTTGGTGATAATCCAACGATGTCTTTGGGAGTCGATGCTTTCGGGTCTAGAAAACCGGGTTCTGGCAGTTCCGGTGTTATGATTACCTCATAACCTTTAATGGGAGGTTCAAATTACTTAGCTTGGGCTTCGTCTGCCGAGTTGTGGTGTAAAGGTCAAGGAGTTCACGATAATTTAACAAAAAAGGCTATCGAAGGTGATGAAAAGGCCAAACCACTGTGGGAGAAGGTCGGTGCTCAGTTATGTAGTATCTTGTGGCGATCTATTGATTCCAAGTTGATGCCCTTGTTCCGTCCATTCCTGACATGTTATTTGGTTTGGTAAAAGGCTCGTAATTTATACATTAATGACATATCTCGTTTCTATGATGTAATATCGCGAATGAAAAGTTTGAAGAAATGGTAATTGGATGTCTACTTACTTGGGACAAGGATAGGTAGTCATGGAAGAATTTGAGACGCTGATGCCAGTTTCTGCTAGTATTGAAAAGCAGCAAGAGCAACGATAGTAGATGTTTCTAGTTCTTACACTAGCTAGACTCCCTAATGACCTTGATTCAGTACGTGACTAGATTTTGGCTAGTCCGGCTGTCCCCACAGTTGATGAACTATTCTCTCGATTACTTTGCCTTGCTGCAGCACCAAGTCACTCAGTGAGCTTATCTTAGACGCTTGACTCATCTGTCCTCGTATCCCAGTCAGTGGACAATCGGGCATCTCATACTATGGAGAGTAGACGAGGAGGAGGTCATTTTGGAAGATCTAGACCCAAGTGCTCTTATTGTCATAAACTTGGACACACTCGTGATGTGTGCTATTCTTTACATGGCCGCCCACCCAAAAATGCTTATGTTGCTCAGACTAAGACTACATGTAACCATGGATTTTCTTTATCTGAAGGGCAGTATAATGAGTTCCTTCGGTATCAAGCAAGTAAGCAGACATATCCACAAGTAGCTTCTATTGCTCAGACTGATACTTCTGTTTCTGGTAATTCTTTTGCTTGTGTTTCTCAATCTAGTACTCTTGGACAATGGGTTGTGGACTCAGCCGCTTCTGATCATATCCCTGGTAATAAATCACCTATGTCAAATGTTACGTATTCATAGTCTGTTCCTACTGTTACTTTAGCCAATGGGTCTCAAACCAAAGCAAAAGGAGTTGGACAAGCGACTCCCCTACCCTCTGTCACTCTAGATTCCGTTCTCTATTTCCCTGGCTGTCCTTTTAATCCTGCATATGTTAGTCGTTTGACTTGTGCTCTCAATTGTGGTATATAATTTATTGATGATTCCTTTATTATGCAGGACCACAATACGGGGCATACGATTGGAACAGGACTTGAATCATAAGGCCTTCACTACCTTAACTCGCTAAAAGCCTTCAAGGCATGTCTAGTTACAGATCCTCCGGACCTAATTCACAGACGTTTAGGACATCCAAGCTAATCCAAGTTTCAAAAGATGGTACCTAGTTTGTCTAGTTTGTCCACATTAGAGTGTGAGTCATATCAGCTCGGGAAACATACTCGAGCCTCCTTTCATCGTAGTATTGAGAGTCATGTAGAGTCTGTTTTTTGTTTAGTTCATTGTGATATTTGGGGTCCTGGTAGAGTCAGTTCAACTTTGGGGTTTCGTTATTTTGTTAGTTTCAGTGATGATCATTCAAGCTGTATGTTCCTTGGCCATCTGACTGACTTCCCTGCGTACACTTCCTCTGGGGTCTGCGCCTAAATCCGCATTCAAAGCAACGTGCAAGCGAACAACGACGGGTTCAACATTTGGCACTTCCCCGGGGTTAATCGGTGGTACACCGACTCCTGGAGCAACTGCATTGTTGTTTTTCCCATGAAATCCAAGATCATCATCGTTGTGTACGGGTGCATTTTGTGAGTTTGAAATGTTTTAACTTGAGAACAAAAATTCTCGACAAGAACAAATATGAAAATAATGTGTGTTATCCGAATCAGTATTGAATAACAACTATTATCATTAGCCTCACAGTGGATCCCAAACTGTTTACCTCGAATATACGAGTAATAATTAAACTGGTTTGTAGTCTCAAAGATACGTGATTTAGTTCAATACTAATTAATAATCAAGAAATTAAATGTATAAATTAAAGAAGTAAGTTGAATCAAACAAGTGCTTAAGCGAATCTCAACCTCGAGCTATGATGGCCTCGAGGTAGGTCAACAAGAACAGTAAAGAAAAGACAATAAAGTTAAGAAATAATTCTGATGAGCAGTGAGAAACTATTAAACTAATAAGAGTTGTAGCGTCTAACTTCATTTAAAAATAAAACTTGAATTTTTATTGAATCAAAATAGAAATGATTTTCGAATTTGATAATTTCTTAAATTCTGTTGAATTGTATCGATTTTAAAGCGAACAACTTTCTTAGAATCTGAGAACAATTAGCATTTCTTAGATTCTTAGAACAGTTAGCATTCTATAAACTTGAATTTTTATAAAATCAAAATAGAAATGATTTTAGACTCCATTATTGATTTTAAAGCGAACAATTACTTTATAAATCTTTTCTTTTTTACTTTAATTTAAGTTTAACTTATTAAATTCAGTAATATATTAATTCACATAATATCTTGAATGATGGAGAAGAAGAAAAAGATACAATTTTTTACTATAAAAGGATATTCCCTTTCTTTATGGTACAGATATGGATTTTATCGAATTTTATCTGTCAGTAATAATAATTCCAATAATTTGAACGTGGTACATAGACTTAATTTCTTTATGAACTCCTAATTTTATCAATTCTAATAAATTAATTAAATTCAAAATTCGATTCAGATAGGAATCTAAAAAGATGATAGGTACAATTTTTTTATTCACAAAAGTAATTAATTTAAACCTAAAATCCTAAATGAAGAAGATTTCGTTGATTCATTTTTTTGAATTTTTTTGATTGTTTTTTGGATTTTGACGAATCATAAGATAAAAAAATGCCCTTTTCTCAATTTTATCAATTATTTGATAATTATTAATACCAATTTTAGTATTTAAATTATTATTGGTATCGATCTTAATCCAAGCCTCAATATATTCTTTTTGTCTAAGAGAAAAAATGGATAATTTTTCAATCAAAATATTTTCTATCGAGATTTCTTTCTATATTTGGAATATTTTCTTTTCTTAGATAATTATTGATATGAAGATTTTCGAGCATATAAAAAAAGTTGTGTTTTGACATGGAACTAGAAGAAATCTCTAGGTTCTTATTTACTTGAAAGGGTAATCTAGAAATAAAAGAGTCATTTTTATTTCATAATTAAACAATTTATTTCTAAAATATCATATTTATAATATTTTTTAAAATTATATTTTTGGTTTGCTAATGAATAGAGTTCAAAATTATTTTCTTTTTTGTATGATCTTCTGTATATAATCCTGCATAATTTCAAATGTTATCAGTTTTGGTACGTAGACAAAAAAATATAATACAAGCAAAAGTTCCTAGATTTATGGAGATATAGAACATCATATAATTTATCATGCTTACATATATATCATTTGAGCCTCCAACAATTATTCCAATAATTACATATTGGTCTATGGACAAAAATGCAAGCATATGTTTCATGCTTGTTTGAGTAATAACATTCTTTTAGATCTCAACTAAGCCTTGATGATTCGATTTTTTTTTTCAAATTTAGGATTTATTCATTTTTTGTTTGAGGTAAATTCGAAATTGTTCGAATTGTGTAATCATTAAGAGAATATAGTCTTATGTCAATAATTGATGATGCATTATAAATGATTAATGTCCTCTTTATATAGTAGGAGAATCCTAAAATGAGGTACATTTCTATTTATAGTAAGGAATCTTATTGGGACAGTTGTCTAGCCGGCTAGTACAAATCTGTACTAACTCGCACAAATCTATTTCGAAATTTAAGCCATGTATTTGGGGCCCTCGTGAGAATCTCGCTCTTTCTGTTATAAAACCATAACAGTATTGTCTCGAGGTTGACTATACTCGGCTCTAATATTCCTTGAGCGCGTAAAACTTCCTGTCTCGTATTCTACTTTCAAGCTCGAGCTCGGTCCATATTGAATTTTTTCTTGATGCGACCCCTCGAGCCGCAGATACATAATTTTGACAGTATACAGCTAGCTCATAAGGATGTTTGCAATATTTTAGCTCTAATCGGTTAAGCTCCAAATAAGAAAAGAAATACCCCAAGTTGTCCGCTTACTAACAGAACACTATTTGAAACTTGGTTAGACAATGCAATGGTACAAAAGCAAGTGTTTCAATAAGGATGCGTGAGAGAGAAGCTCAAGAGAAAATTTAAACAACTTGCTAGAATCGCGGATATGATTGGAGTTGTGAATGGGGTAATCAGATTTGGGATTTAAAATTTATGGGCTCAATTTTTAAGACTATTAGTGTTAAATTTATTGTATTTTTATAGTCATGGGTTCATATTTATAATTTTAATAAATTTTTATACATAGATTATAAAATCGAAAGTAATGAATACATTTGAACTCGTCCTTATAATGCTATATTCCCCCTTGGCCACAATTAGTGTTGGCAGAATAAATAAAATTTATATATATTCGCTCATATTTTTCTCTCAAAAAATAGGTTGCCAGTTAAATTTATTAAAAGTGGGTTAAATATGAATCAACTTATATAATCCATTCAAAAAATAAATAGCTAATGAGTCGAAAATTAGTTTCGCCCAATAATGCGAAGTTTTTTCTTCATTCTTATGCTCGTCTTTCATCTCATTCTTTTTCTCTCTCGCTCTCTCCAAAACTTAGACTGGTTCACTCTCTTTTGAAGTTTATAAAAGCTTGATAGAGCTGTTAAAAGGCAAATTCATTCTTTTTTCCCTTTCTGCTTGGGGTGACAATGGTTCGGTTCAATTGGTTATTTTGTAAAATTTCTATCATACCAACTTTTTAGTAATTCTATTTGGTATTAATAAAATTAAACTTTTTAAAATCGTCCCAATTATACTATTTTTCTTTGATATCGGTACGATTCTATTAATTTTTGGTATTTTTCTTAAAATATCATATATATGTTGCTAATAGAAGTTAGAACTTGATAACGTACCTACTTAGAACTTCGGCAAAAACCTCTAAACACTTTTATAATTTAAAAGATGATGACGTCGCCACATTCATCTGTTCCTCGAGCCATAATATTGTACCAACTTCTAGTAAACTCGATTCAAAGTTGTCAATGGATCTGGAGACAATAAGTTCGACCGTACTGTTTCAAACAATGTTTCATCTAATCCCATAGCAAAAATATGTGCTTCTCCTCTTCGCTTTTCTTTTCCAAGATCGCGTGTGCACTTATCACATGTGCAAGTCAGTGTTTGATCAAAATTAGCAAGTTCTTGCCAGAATTTTGTTAATTTTTCATAGTAATTAACTGTGGTTATGCCTTCTGTTTGCACTCTACAAGTTCGGCCTTCAACTGTTGTATTATTACACCACTAGAGACCCAAAAATGTTCTTCAATATTAGTCCATAAATCTTCAGCAACTTCTATGTGTGGTATAGACAAACGAAAAACAGGATCAATAGCATTCTAAATCCAAGCAACTCCAGATTGTTCCATCAACAAATCTGAACATCTTCCTCTCCCTCAAGGACCTTGCATTCATCATAGTTTTGCCCCGTCAGTGCTATATATGTGTTATCAAAATTCTAGAATTGTCATTAGATGTTTTAAGTATGGAGAGATGATCTTTCGTTTGTTTGTTTCATCACCAACATTGTTCCCGTAGGTAGCGGCGACATCTTTACATTGTCCCCAACCATTGGTATATCATTCTAAGTTCCTTAGGTTTGGCTCGACCTTGGCCAAAATACCATGCAAAACACGCAATCTCACGGTGGCCAAGTGTGGAAGAGAAAGGCATGTCGTTTTCTATAGATTAAAAAGAATATATATATATATATATATATATATATATATATATATATATATATATAAGGGACAACCAAATGACTATTGTAGTCCTCACAAAAGTTTCTAATATAATGTGAATATTTTAATTAATTACTTCAAGGTCCTAACCTTATTTTTTAAAAGTAAATTAACTTTTTGTTAGTTTTATGGATTACTTCTTAAAAGTTGTCCTACCTTATTTTTCTATTTTTAATGCTGTGAAACTGCCACACATGACTGATGTAGTTTCCTTTTCCATGCATATCTCACTTTTGTCAATCACTCATTTTAGAATAGTTTAGCAAATACCCATGACGCAAAAAATATTAATCCGTTTCAATCTATTACTTTGGCCCTTCCCCATTTTTTAATACCTAGCCAAATGAAGTCAATTCAAGCTGCTAAAAATCAAGTTAATTCAAGCCAAGTCAATTCAAAGTTTCAAACCAAGCCAAGCCAAGCTAAACCTAATCAAGTCAATTCAAGTCAAGCCAATTCAAACCAAGTCAAATAAAATCGAACGAAATCAAGCTAGGTAAAAAAAGTTGGGATGTGTGTTGGTATATAGGAATAATTAATTTCATTTTGGTAGGTATATATTGTAAATAATTTTTAAATGGATAAAAGAGGGTCTTAGTTTAAGCTCAATGAATATTTTGCATAAATTGCTCTTTTCTTAAGACCGCTCCTACCTGGGCCTTTGAAATCGGTAAATATAACTTCCTATAGATCTTTTTTTAACTTTAGGTTACTTTTTATATTATTTGACCTTATAAATTTCAGTAAATATAGGCAAAGTCTGCCAAATTTTTCTCCAAGCCGACTATTTGTTAGGTCTTATTATACATTTAGACATGTCCCATGTCATATGTTCATAACCATATTCTTCTAACTTTAGAGCTTATATATGTACTAATAAAGATATGTCAGAATTATTTTCTGCCAGTTCTAAATCTTTTATTTATTAATGTACTTGAATTATTTTTGTATTAATATACTTAAAAGACTATTATTAGGTCAATTTTATAAAGACTCTAAACTAAAGAAAGTTTACTGGTATTATTTAGAGGATTCTAAAAGATAAAAACATGGGTCTTCATTAATAAGGTGAATTAAAATATATTATTAAAATCCTAAATAAGTTCATAATATGCATAGTGTGAGTTTGAAGTAAATAATTTCATGAACATTGAAAGTTAAGATCTTAAAGGACTAAAACAAATTTTGTTTTTTTTATATTGGAAATATACTTATTTAAAATTTACTATTTAAGATTGTCATTTTACGTATTTTTTAAGTATTTATTTCATCTACTACTAATTTCTCGATGCACCTTTTATTTTAGTTCCAGGAAAATTAAAACCTACTATTTTATGGGTTTAATTGAAATATAATTTGTATAAAATATTTAAAAATTACTTAAGATTTTTCAATGAATAAGAGTTGTCTTCAAATGCTTATGTTGATTCTGATTTTGGTTAAGATTTCTTCCTTCGCATGCGCAATTCATTTTTGATAACCTTTCTTACCATTTTTAACCTAGAGTACATAAAATATATTTTCAAAAATTAATAAATTAGCATTTATGAAAGGAAAGAAGTAATAACTTTTATATTTTTTAAAAATTGTCAATTACATTTAGGAAAAGGAGAAGGAGTTCAAATGTAAATTTATCCTATTTTTTGTAGATTTTAAGAGGTGATATAATATTTTTGTTAAACTACGTATGATTCTCATTTAATTAACTTTTTTTCTTAGCTTATTGAATTGAATTGAATTTTTTTATGAACAATTATATCCATCGCCTTTGAAATATCTATGATACATTACAAATACTAAAAGTGTAAATTATTGATAGTGTCACGTTATAACATTGAATGAAGATATCGTTATCAAAATCGAATCTCCTTAAAATTTCTTAGTTGGTATTTCAGAATTAATTTTTTAAGCGTAAAGTATGGAACTAAATTGATCCTTAACGTTTCACTATAATAAATTTAGGTTTCTTTTTGAATTTCATCTAAAACTAAGCTTAAATCCCCACATATAACTACGTAACCTGTGCCACGTGAAATTATAAGTGAACAACTAATAAAATACAAAACAAAACCTATAACTAAAGAAATTATATACTCACAAATTCATAAAAATGCAAAATATTTTTTAATTTATGATCTTCCGAGTTGTAATTATTTTAAGCACTTTAAATTATATTAGTTTATAAAATATTAAATCACTCGTATACCTTTGGTATTTGCTAATTCTCTAGCCAAACTTGCTTCCTCATAATTATATGATAAGAAACTTTAATAATTATGAATACCAATCAATAAGACTTGCTTGACGTGTCACTATATTAAATATTTATACAGTAAAAAGATATGATACGAATTAAATTTATTTAATAAAAATAAAATTATTAATTCTAAGAAAAATATCTTGAGTTTGGATCCGAACTTAGCATGGGCCTCCTGCAATTAGGATATATGAGTTGTAAACACTATTCCTAACAAATATGAAAAGAGCCCTAATAAATATGGAAAAGGAAAATTTTCCTAGTCCTAAACACACAATATCCATATATACACCAAAATACACACGCTTTAATACTAACAATAGTTTTGGCATAGCGTCTAAATGTTGAACAATTTATCTCAGAAGAACTCGAATCATAACCAGGACACATTCATAATATTTTCTACGGAAGTTCCCTATCTAGTTAATCGCTTTGTAGCAATTTGCAAGGATTTTTGGAATAGAAACAAATGACAGTAATTGTTTAATTATGTCAAACTTGAAAATAAGCTAAACTACAATTCTTTAGAGCGAGTCCTTCAAACATCAACTCCCGTTGTACTAATTACTAAACTAAAGTAGGAACATTTGAGAAAAGCCAATTTCTTGTTTTGGAAAGGCTTAGCCTAGGTAGGAAAATATGTAGTAATTGAGATAGGAGTTGCACTTCTGCTTGGGGTGAGTGAGTTCAAGTTCCAATCTCTGCAATACTCTGTAAGGCTGGTTTCCATTGCCCCCCACCATTATGTCTTCCCACCACACCCCTCTGGCTCTGCCCACTGCTGCTACTGCTACTGCTACTTCCTTGTTGATAAGTCTCATGCTCCATCTGATAAAAAGTGCACAAAGATGCATAAATTTTGAGCTAAAAGATAATGCTGCAGAAAAACAAGTTGTAAAAGCAAAGCCATTTTATTAGGAAAATACTGACCGCCATTTACCATTGACCAATTCAACTTGTTTGGAACAGAATCTCTCTTGTCACTTTGTCAGGCGCTCATTATGTTAAAATTAAATGATCTAGTCATATGATGACATAATTTAAGTACATTTTCGTCACAATATTCCTTAAGTTTGCGAACTGAAAATATATTATAATGATTCTCCCCTTGCTTTATATTTGAAAGTCAAAGGGTTTTAAATTAATAATTCATCCTATGACACAAGCGCCAAGGCTAGACTAAATCCAAGTAATGTGCAACTGCATGACTATTAAATTAGAAGTTGCCTTTTGTACTTTTAATAGTATATATTAGTTTTTATTATCGTTTCGTTAAACCAGAGGCCACGCCTTATGCTTGCATTTAACTACAGTTTCTTATTGGCATACTGGAAGTGAAACGCTTGGAGAAGAAAATACATTCAGTGCCCCTTCGCTATTTTAAAAATCATAAGCCCTAAAAGATTATTACTGACAATGAAAGAGCATAAAGAAATATTATAATACTCTAACAGCCACTTGATATTCTGGTAAACTCTTTCATTATCCTTAAATTTCTCCTCAACTCCAAAAAAGAATATTAAAATATCCATGTAATTCCCTTTATAATTGTCGACAGAGATAATGCCGATTTGGTATAAACCCAGAAGTTATTAAACCGTTGTAGTTGACTTTAAGCGCACCTGAACTACCCACAGTCGTCTATTTACGGGCTTGCACTCAATAGTCAATCAATTCATTTTTCCGCTTTCTATCGCACGCTTCGTTTCATTTTCATAGGCGCAATCAGTTAATCAATTGGGGCTTCCGCTTTCTTTCAATGGATGCTACTAGCTCCTATAGAGATTCCCCTTGGTCTACTTCCACGCCTTATGATGAAAGGGGAGTCGGCGTGGCCTAATGTGAAGATTGGGGGGATGGGGCGGACCTAGTTTCCACCAACCCAGATGTACCCGATTCAGTGATGACACTAACGGTACTATCCCTTTTTTTTTTTGGACAATCTATGACGCTGCTCTTGCTCATTCTGAAGCTATGATTGAACTTGGGATTGCAATTGATGGGGAAAGATAGTCTTTCCATGGCAGCCCACGCATCCAAACAAAAGAGATTAGCCTCTTGATCGATCGATTAATTGGATCGATGTACGAAGGGGTTGATTGAAGACACACTAATCCCTACAGGTGCCCCTAATAGGCCGGCCGCCCTACCTAAACCAATCATCATATGGAGGTGCGGAGCTTTCTACTGTAAACCGAGACTACTCAAAGGTAGAACACCATGGAAATTTCGCTGACCGTAAAATTGGGAAGGGGACTAAAACATATGGAATATATGGAAGTATAATGATCAAGAGAGATATTCTCCCTAGACCTCCTATTAATACCCCTTCTAATTAAGATTCCACCATACCTTTTCATAATAACCAAGTAAAAGCACATGGCTTCCATTATTTCATAACCAAGCTAGCAAAATGAAAGATGCATAATTCTAGTCAGCCTTTCTCCTTTATAAATTGTATCATATCCTAATTTTGATCTTTGCCCACCCTAGTGTTGTCCCACTACTAATATATGCAACTCACTTGAGCTAGCTCAATAATTGCTTGAATTAAAGTTGAATAGATTCATCTGCCTAAATTGATAAAATATCCTACTAGTTCAATTTAACTAACTTTCGAAATCGTAATAAAACGAATACGATATGACAGTATATTCTTAAAAACTTACGTAAAATGTATATTAGTTTGACTAGCAAAAAAAAATATAGGAAACCTTTTTTAGAGTAGATACCTACCAAATTATTCCCCTACTTAATTTATTATAGGGACAATTATTTCAGGGATATGCTATTATTTTCCCTAAACAATTATTTCAGGCATGTGTAAAATAATGTAGTTAGGCAAATAATACCACCAACCAAATATACCAATTCCTATCAAATCTCAGATCATCATGCCCTCATGGGCAATAATATCACTAGCCATACTTCATAGGTAAAACAGAGACAGGAAAGCAGGGCCAATAGCATGAGTGATTTTATTTAGCGTCTGATGTAATTTAAACTAGTTGATATCTTACACATTTAAATTTACTAAAATTCTGGGACCCACATAATTACAGGCAAAAAAAAAAAAGAGGTTTCACGTAACTAGTGGCGGTGAGGCACAAAATAAACTTTTTCTAATATCACTACCCATGGTATAAAATATGTCTGTGTTATTACGTATTTACCGAGTTAGAAGCTTTTCGTTTAATGCACTCAACTTAACGGATGGTAAAGATGCTTTATCTTATGTATACGACAGTTGAAAGAAGGTATGGCAATCTTACTTAGCAACACCAAATCTACCTAGATCAAAGACAACAGAATCCTAAATTGCAAGACAAACTTTTTACTCACTTTCAAAATCAAAAACTAACAAAATCTTCTATATCATTTAATATAAATACAAAAGAAGAGTTTAAACAAACAGTAGTAAGTAGTAATTTAAGTTTGTATTCAGTAGGCCGTTGGGTATAATAAAAGGGTGAAAATGACTTAGACCTGAGAATTTAAAACACATCAAGATCAAATATTTCAATCCCAATGGTCCTAAGGGAATTGTACGAATTAATTACCTTAGTTGGGATCCCATTCACCAATCTCGGCTTGGCGTTCACTGCTGGCGGATCGGTCGAGATTTTCTTGGAGTCAAGAACAAGGCCTCCACTTTCCCTTAATAACTTGCCAAGTTTCATGCACTTCTTTGCTGCAAACTCCTTCAGTACATCTGAGAATAATTGATCACCGATTAAAGAACACAAATTGAGAATACAATGGTTTGTTTGAAAGAAATACTCCCTCTCTTAATTTAAGATACATTTTGCTTATTCAGAGTCAAAAATTATAGGAATTGTAATTTTTCTCGTGTCAATATGATACACATACTAATTTTAAAAATATTGGACAAACTTTGCACAGATTTGACTCAGGTAAACATTTCATTTAAATCGAAACCGAGGGAGGTAATAACAAAGTCACGTGATCATGTCTGAAATTCTTTTACCTTCGAAGCTGATGAGTCGATAAACTTGGCCAAGAAGTAAAGTATCGCCGGGTCGGAGAAGCTTGAGCTGTCTCACGGGGGAACCATTATGTGTTCTCTGATCAGTTGGAGAGGAGATAACAAGGGCGACGTAATGACCAGGATTTGAGCTCATGACGTCATGTGCAGTTGCAGACCAGTAAATTCTCTCCACTTTGTTACCTGGATGTTGAATCACCACTGTTGCCGCCTCTGCCGCTTGGCAATTTCCCATGATTGATAAATGCAAACTACTCCTACTAGTATTATCGAATTTGTATGTAGTAGTAGTCGTAATGGTGTCACTTTTTCTGCCTGAAATTAAAGATGAATGGAAGAAATTGGTTGGGGGGGGACTTGGTTACTAGTGAGACAGAGACGATTAATGGAAACTTTATAATTGAGAGAAACTATAAATCGAAACTGACTTGTCAACTTGTAATAAAAGAACGAAGGATAGAGAGGACTCTGATACTCCTCACACTCACCTAAGTAGCACGTACGATAAGATTCCAGAGGTGTGAGACAGAAATCAATCACCGAAATAGAAACCAAAGTCGAATCATGCCTACAACTACAAGTATTGGGAACTTGCTTATTAGCAGGGTTTTCTGTTGTGTTCGTCGTGTAAAAGTGGAGAAGGAGAAGTAGTAGTTGCAAAGGAAATGATGTAATGGGGGAGTGCAGCAGCAGCAGAAGAAGAAGAAGCAGTAGTTGCCAGAGAAAATGATGTAACGAGGCGTGAAATAAATTAGGAGCGTGTGAAGAAAGCATAAAACAGAGGAATGAGGGGTAGCTTTAAATAGAGAGACGTAAGAGAAAAGTATTAGATCTGCCAAACCCCACAACCTGAGCTACAAGGGCTACGTTGTCAAAGAAACAAAGCCTTTGCTGCTACACAAACCAGGGGGTAGGATTTCACTTACTATAATAATCCCTCTGCTTATTTTATTGGGCAAAATTTTTTTAAAACTTTATAATTCTATACAACAACAAATACCTAATATAATCGCATAAAGTGAGGTCTGAAAATTTTATACAAGTTTAAAAAAATACCTTATATTTATGTAATTATAAAAATTGATGAAAGT